>CM054948.1:8039209-8310812 GCA_029168755.2 Tillandsia fasciculata
GGAGCGTCCACTGCGAATTCTGGAACGAGAGGTGAGAGAATTGCACAGTCCGACTATTCCCTATGTGAAGATCCTTTGGAGCAATCATGACGAACGCGAGGCGACGTGGGAGCTAGAGTCAGAAATGTTGGACACCTACCCCTACCTGTTTGAGGCTTTGGACTGAGGTATCATTTTCATTTCGAGGACGAAACTCTTTTTGTGGGGGAGGATGTGATGATCCAGATTTTTATGAAGGATTTTGCAGCATTAACGGCGCTTAGAGGAAGCCTACACAGTGCAATGGAGCTTGCAGCGTCGAAAACGGACTTCAGAAATGGATTCGGCGCGAAAAACGGATCAAGCGGGCCTTTCGGGAGCTTTCGGCAAAATTTCGGATGAGAATTTGAAGAAACAGACGGCGGATTTGGACTCAGCGCGCGAAAACGATCAAAACGGTGTATTCGCTTATTTTTTTTTTTTTCGGCACCATGGTACTGTTCACCGGAACAGTGTTTCCGGCGGCCGAAAATACTGTTCCGGCGACCGGCCGCCGGCGGCGGCGGCGGCAGGCGGCGGCGCACGGCGGAGCAAGGCGGCGCAGGGGCGGAGCAGGGCCGCGGGCAGGCGCGGGCAGGCGCAGGCGGGCGCGGGCAGGCGCGGGCAGGGCGCAGGCGGCGGGGTCCACGGGCATGGCGTGCACCGGGTGCACCGAAGAGGGGGAAATGCCACGTGGCAGCCTCTGATTGGCTGGACGGCGTCAAAGGAGGCGGCTTGTCTGTGACACGTGGCAGGAACCCATTGGTCGACACATTCCGGAAGACCCGGCGCGTAGACCGGAAGCGTGGACCACGTGAACCGCGTGGGGACACGTGGCATCACGTGATTGGCGGGTTCACGCAGCCCACGTGCTCGAGGCACGTGGAACACGTGGGCGGCTGGGACACGTGGCACGTTATGAGAGGGCTTGCATGGTTGTTTCGTGTTATGGGACACGTGGAGCAATTCTATTGGCCGTATTGGCTGTTTCCTGTTTTGGCCTGGGATTTGGTGTGGAGCCCAATAGGATTTGGCCCATTATAAATACCCCCTCTCTCTCTCTCTCTGCCATTTGCGAATTCTAGAGAGAGAATTGGCAGTGAGCCCTTAATGAAAGTTTCTTCTCTCCCTATCCTCTATCTACCCTAGAAATTTCAGAATTTCTGGATCTTCCAACAGCGAGTTATCTGCGACGCGGCGAACTGCGACGATTTTCAGTTTCAGCCCATTTTCCGTCGCAGTTCAGTCGGAAAATTCCTGTGCTCTAACCAGGAGGAATTTTTGAACGATTTTTGCGACAGCGCGACCGTAAGAGCCCTGATTTCTCCGATTTATATCTTGAGCTAGGAACATCGGATCAAGGCAAATAAGTAGTCGATTTTGATCTACTCGTCGCAAGGAACGCAACCGTAATTTTTCTGGATTTTCCTGAGCACTATGCAGAGGTGAGAAACTCCTCTTTTTCGTGCTGTTTGGAAAACAGCAAATACTGTATTTTTGGGAATTGTATTTACACCGGGTGCATTGTTTTGTGCTGTAGTACACTGTTTTTGACGGATTACGCTGTTAGAGGACTGTGGACAGCAAGGAGGCTATTTGGGGTGGATTTGCGTGTCAGGTGGGTGGTTGTTGCTTACCTCTTACTGCGATTTACTCACTAAGTTTATTTAGAGGATTTTTCCCCTTTTGGCTTATTGATTGATCATCCTTTGACGTCCACACTTGAATTAAATTATATGTGAGACTAATCTTGTGGATACATCATGTTGGGAAGATTATCGGGAAAATATTAACTTTAAGGAACATGAGGATGAGAAGACTATAATGATGATATTTAACATGCTAAAAAGTTATTAAATGGAACAGGATGACATAGTTATATGCGGGTACTACTTTGATGATTTATTATGAATCAGGGATTATCAACATGTGTAGTCGGATAGTGATTTTGGCATAATGGTTATATCAATACTGATCTATCGTTTGGTACACATGTCGCACTGTTGTTTGCTACCCTCTATTTCATATTTCATAAGAATCTCTACTTACTCATATGAACATCTGTACAAACCACTATTTAGTGCTACACTATCATATTGGGATTCGACTTTGGAGAAACCATGATTACTTCCTTTCTCCTTCTTATCTAGACTCTTGAGTCATGTTGCTCTGGTTAGAGCAGGGATTTGGGATAGTGTAGTCGGGACTTTTGAGTCTGGGACAGTTGTACTTGATTGTGGTTTGTGGGGCATTGTGGTAACCGCGGACTTCAGGCGGTTGACCAGATGTTGACTACTTTATCAGATTTTGGACTTATGGGGTATTACGGTAACCGCGGACATTAGGCGGTTGGACCGGATGTTTATCTTTGCATCAGATTGGGGCTGAGTCTTGTTTATCTTTGCATCAGATTGGGAGATCGGGCTTTTTGCTAGTGGACGGAGTTTTCCCACTTATTGAGTACTATTGCATCATTTGGGTATGAGCTTTTCTTTAGTGGATGATTTTCCCACTTTGATCATAGTCATGATCCAGTCCTGCTACTTTATGGCACTTATGATACTTACTACAGAGATATTTGTTACAGAGATACTTGCTACAGAGACGCTTGTTACAGCGATACCTTACTCGTGTGGGTCGCTCCCCTCGAGTGCGACTCCGGAGTGCGCGACAGACAGACTTTGAGTCCTGGAGACTCCTTTTCCCTATCGGCATTATGCGTTGGCCGGCATACCCGATTTGGGCGAGCACAGCAGGCAGTACCAGTTCCTACTGGTTCATCGATTGGGTTTCTTTAGACAGATACTGTCTTTGATGCATACATACAGTCATTTCGTTTGACATTACATTTAGAGGCATACGAGTGGTAGTTTTCCTATTCGACAGATTATTTACCTTACCACTTTACCTTTCTCCTTGCCTCTGGTAGATTTAGTGGGTACATCGGGGTTTGAGGCTTTACCCATAGGGGGAGGCTACTGGTTTACTAGTGGTTCTCACCCCCATTGTTGTTCCTATTTTCTTCTCCTCTGTTTTGCAGAGTCTGCTGCGGGAGCTACTGGGCCATCTGCGGCTGATCGAGGTAAGGGGATCGCTGAATAGATAGATCTCCTGGGGGGGCTGAGAGATGCTGTTGGATAGATGCTGTACCCTCTACTCAGACTGTAGTATTTCTCTCTTTTATTTTGGGTCTGGCTTTAGCCAGCTGGTTGTACTATTTTGGTGAGTTGGGAGATTCATTGTATTCATTACAGCCTTGATTTGATTTCCAGTCTGAGATACTATGTGGTTCTTCTATTTCAGCTCTGTATTATGCTCTGTTATTGTACATTTTACATCTGAGCAGATTACCGACGCTTCGTGTACATGGGGAATTCCATGTGCACGGCGGATCTGTTGGCGAGCCCGGGTTCTGGTTCCACCCGGGGCGTGACATATTTTCCCTGCTTTATGTTTGATGACTACTGCATCGGTTGATGTGGCAACTTGAAATTGTTTGATAATGCTTCACAAAGAGAGTCCTGTCCGTTGGCGGAGTGTAATTTTTTTATGTGGCGGTCTGACACCTTTCGGCCATGCTCGCGGATGCTTGTTTATTAAGGTAAAAAAAATTTTTCATACACGCACATTTAGGTTACCTTTACCAAAAACACCCTGGGTTGAGCCACATAAACTTCCTCATTTAAAAACCCATTTAAAAAGGCGCTCTTAACGTCCATTTGAAATAATTTGATTTTAAAATGACAAGCAATCGCAAATAGGATACGAATGGACTCGAGTCTAGCTACAGGGGCGAAAGTTTCATCAAAGTCTATACCTTCTACTTGAGAGTAGCCTTGAGCAACTAACCTTGCTTTGTTCCTGATGATAGTACCTTCTTCATTTTTCTTGTTCTTGAAGATCCATTTGGTACCTATCACATTGTGTTGCTTCGGAGGCTTCGTTAATTCCCAGACTTTGTTTCGCTCAATTGATGGAGCTCTTCCTGCATTGCTTTAATCCAGTAGTCATCTTGAAGAGCTTCATCAACATTTTTGGTTCGATTTGGATACATAGCATGCAAATCCGCAAACCAATTGTCTCCGTGTTCTAACTCCTTCTTGTGGATCTCCAATAATGTTCGATTCAGGGTGATCCTTGGAGATGCGTAACGTTTGAGGTAAGGAGTACTCGGAGGTACACGAGATGATTCCTGCACATCAGATAAACTTGAAGAACCGTTAGATGCATCATCATTATCGAAAGAATTGTTAGAGAAGATGCATTAGCAGGTGTATCATCATCAAGAGAGATATCGAGGGTAGATTTTTCAGATTCAAAATGAAAAGCTTCATCTACCTTAACATTTATCGATTCTACATCGTCTTAGATTCCAAGTTAAAAACTCGATATGCTCTGCTGTTTGTAGAATAACCTAAGAAAATCCCTTCGTCACTTCGAGAGTCAAATTTTCCAAGATTTTCGCGATCACGTAAAATAAAACACCGACTCCCAAAGATACGAAAATATTTGATATTAGGTTTTCTACAAAACCATAGTTCATATGGTGTATTTAAAGTTCCCGGGCGCAAATACACTCGATTAATAACATAGACAGCAGTGTTCACCGCTTCAGCCCAAAAATATAACGGTAAGTTCCGGCTATGAAGCATAACACGTGCCATTCCTGTACGACCCTGTTTTTGCGCTCGACTACACCATTTTGTTGAGGTGTATAGGGCTGAGAATTCATGTTTAATGCCGTTAGAAGTGCAAAAATCAATGAATTTAGAATTTATGAATTCTCCACCTCTATCACTTCTAACTCGAGTAATCTTTTCATTCTTTTCAATCATAATACGATGGCAAATCTCGTGAAAAGAATCAAAAGTATCAGCTTTCTCTTTTAAAAATGCTACCCAAGTATATCTAGAGAAATCATCAACCAATAAGAAAATATACCATTTACCTCCCAAAGATGGTTGACGAGTTGGCCCCATTAAGTCCATATGCAAAAGTTCCAAAGGCCGTTTTGTACCTATGTGGTTCAAGTTCTTGTGTGCAGTCCTAGACTGTTTTCCCTTTTGGCAACCGCCACACACAATGTTTTGTTCAAAAGAAAGTTTAGGAACCCCCTTGACCACATCTTTGCTTGAAATTCTAGCAAGTTCCTTAAAGTTTATGTGACCTAGCCTTTCATGCCAAAGTGTTTCATTTTTCAAAGATGCTAGGTTACATTTTTCAGAAATTTTATTAGGAACTACATAACAATTATTTTCTGATCTAACCCCCTTTAAAAAGAAAGCATGGTTCTTGTCAGTTACAGTACATTATCAGATGAAAAATTAACTGAATAACCATTATCACAAAGTTGACTTATGCTTATGAGGTTAGTCTTAAGGCCATGAACAAATAACACATTATCAGAACCGGGCCATCTGGAATAGCTACTGTTCCCTTTCCAACAATTTTGGAAGACCGACCATCTCCGAAAACAACAAGTCCTCCGGAGATTTTCTCAAAATTTTGAAAACAGTTTTTGTCACCGGTCATGTGACGGGAACACCCGCTATCCAGATACCAAGACGAACTATCATATGCATGCAAGGAAACATTGGTAACAAGACAAGGAAAAATTTCACCTTTGCGCACCCAAACCTTTTTGGACTGCGTCGGTAATGGTCGTGAAGTTATTCTCCTAGGTGAAAGCGTCTTGTTGAAGATTGCTGCTCCTTGATGATGTCGTCTTGAGCGGTGAACTACCAAGGCTCTTTTCCTTTGAATGATTTGCATTTGATTTCTGAGGAATCACCTTTTGGTAGTCGTTGCAAGAAGTGCTTGAGTTGTGCGTTTGGCTCCCATCTTGCAATTTCTCCTTATGTGCCCTGAAATGCCACAACGAAAACATACCTTAGTGCTTGACGTTCCGAAGAGGATGAAGTAGGCTTGTTGTCGTTGCTTGTCGTGAATTCCGGTGTCGGAGGAGGAGATACCGACTGAGGCACAAAAACTGTACCACTCGAACTTGGAATGTCTCCAGTTTGAGTGTATCCGAGGCCGAACTTATTTGTTTGACCAAGACCAAGAAGCTGTCCAACTTACTCCTTCCAGAAGAAAATCTCTGTAAGTCATCCTTGAGTTGGAAAATGGTCTTTGTCATTTCCAATTTTTCCTGTCGAGCCTCGCCGTAGAGCTTCAAGAAGTAATTCGCTTTATCCACCATTTTTACATGTTCTTCTCGAAATGCTCATTGGACTCTTGAAGGGAAACATTTGTCTTAATCAGATTATCCCTTTCCACTTCAAGATCGTTTGAGAGAGAAGTTGCCCTTTTTGCTTCATCTTCGAGATCCTGCAATCTCCCTCTCAACCCCTGTTTTGCTTTGCCAGTTTCTTTGAATCCCTCAAAAGTTTATGGTAGGCAAAAGCAAAATCTTCACCTTCTGAATTGCTCGATTCGTCGTCCGTTGCATTCTTTTCAACATGGAAGAGTTGGACAGAGAATCGGATGTACTTGCCATTAAGCACATGAAGGGTGAAGATGTGGACGCGTGGAATGCCGTCGCGTTGTCTTCTTCATCACTTGAAGATGACTCATTTGACGTTGAGTTGTCATCCCAAGTGACTGCTTGCATCGCCTTCTTCTTTGCCGGATTCTTGTTGGGACACTCCGTTGCAATGTGGCCGTAGCCTCGACATTTGAAGCACTGTACTTGTCCCTCTGAACTTTTCTTATCCTTTGAGAAGTTCTCTTGCTTTCTTGACTTGTTACTTGAAGAACCCTTGCCTTTCTTTGACTTTCCGAAGGATGGAGTTTTGCTTGAATTACCCCTTCGAAAGTTTCGGCGAAACTTCCTTGTCAAGAGAGCAAGTTGCTTCTCGAAATCCTCCATAGATAGGTTCTCGTCATCGTCTGAGGAGGATGAATCCGCGTCTTCTTCTTTGGTTGATTTCAATGCAAAACCTGAAGACTTAGAAGAGGATGCTTTCCCAGAAGAATAGTTAGTAGGAAATGTCATTTCATAAGTTTGAAGTGCACCAACTAATTCTTCTACATGGATTTCGTCCGGGTGTTTAACTGTTTCAATGGCTGTAACCTTGGGCGAAATCGTTCAGGAAGAGTTCTTAAAATCTTTCTTACAACTTTAGATTCTGGAATCTTCTCTCCCAAGTTAGCACATGAGTTCACGATGTCTTGCAATCGTGTGTAATAGTCTGTGAACGATTCATTTTCTGCCATAAAAATGGAGTCAAACTTGCTCGTAAGCATTTGCAGTTTCTGAATCTTCACAAGGTTAGTTCCCTCATGCGTAACTTGTAGAACATCCCAGATTTCTTTCGCAGTCTCACATGCCGAGACGCGAGAGAACTCAGTTTGTGACAAAGCATTAAATAAAGCATTAACACCTTTGCCATTGTAAGAAGATAAATCAATCTCTTCCTTGGTCCATTTCGACCTAGGTTTGATGGTGCGAACATCAGCAATAATTTCAGTTGGATTAGACCATCCTAATTCAATTGATTGCCACACCCGTTCGTCGATGGATATTAAAAAGGCTTTCATCCGTACTTTCCAGTAGCATAATTTGTTCCATCGAAGAACGGGGGTCTGTTGATGTTTCCACCTTCAACCATTGTTTACAACCCTATTCCCGCTCTGATACCACTTGTTGGGTTATGTATATTGGATCTAAATAGGGGAAAAAACACCTAGAGGGGGGTGAATAGGTGTAAACAATAAACACTCAAAAAATCATTGCGCAATAAAACCCAATGCGGAAATAAAAAACACGCAAGATTTTTACGTGGAAAAACTCCAAACCGGAGTAAAAAACCACGGGACCGATAACACGGCGAAATCCACTAGAATTAAACACGTACAAGGTGATATACCGTACTCACAGACGACTCAACCTTTTCCATACGCTCCTAGTAGATCTTCTCCGCTCGCTCCACAACGCTTCTCGAATCCACGATCTGCGCCCAACGCCGAATCCACAGCGTCCAACGTCGAATCCACGACGTCCGACCGAATCCACGGTCTTCACCCAGTAGCACGCTTCGAATCCACGAACGTACCTCGCTCCGGATCCACGAGAGCGGTTGCACCTTGAATCCACAAGGCCACGCGAGTCCACGCGCCGATTTTTGGGAAAATCGTTGTTTTTGGGTGGTGATGATCCGCCGAATACTTAGATTAGAAATAGATCGGAAATACCATCTAAGTATTCATTAATTTGATTCTACTCAAAATCTGAGTTTGGAAAACCTAGAATCAAATTAATCAATATAGATGAAGAAACATAGAGTTAAATCTATTGATTTCCTTTATTCTCTATATATGGATTTTTCTATTTCGGTTGTATTTTTTCGTCTTCCCTAAAAATGAATCTTAGGGTCTATTTATAGGTTAGAAATCATTGGAAGAAGATAAGGATCAAAAACTAACCATTTCTGGAATTTTACAGGACGATAATCCGGACTGAAAATCGGCGGTCCGGACTGTTTCAGCGAAACAGACTCTTTCCAGAAAAGAGGACATTCGGGGTCCGGACTGAAATCTCACGGTCCGAACTGTTCATGCAATTCTTGCAAATTCCACGTTCGGGGTCCGGACTGGAATTCCCATGGTCCGGACTGGAATTGCGCATGAACAAACCTCCGTTCGGGGTCCGGACTGTGAGGTCCGATCCGGATCCTGAACATGTAGTATGTCCAGTTTTTGATTTTTATGCAATTAAACATTCTTCCAAGTGTTTCTACACTATAAGAAGTATTCGGATCACCAAAAATATTTAGTTAAACGTACCTGATCCTTTTGAATTCTTCTTTCTTGAGATTGAGGTATATGATCCAAACTTCTTTATCTTCAATCTTCAAGACTTAACCAAATTCACGAAATACGCCAACACAAAATCCGTAACACAACATAGTGGTATGAGTAGTCAAACCTAACTAATTTTGACGTTCTGAGCGTAATGGCACTGACGGTTTTCGCGTTTGGCGACCCGGGTGCATCGGAGTGCGTGTAGTATACCGCAAATTGTCGAATTAAATGGCCCGAGATTTTACTCGAGCGCCAAACTAAACAAACAAATACCTTACTTGACAGGTCTCGACGAGCCGGACGTCGTGGCGAAGTCCGTTTCGCAAATTGACGAACGGATTTTCTCGAAATATGTAAAAAGTACCGAAAAAGGGGGTATTTTTAAAGAAATGCTTATATTTTATGTACCAAAAATTAAGGGGCTTATAGGATGGGGTTCTGGGAGCATTTGTTACATACTGGAAGGACCTAGGGGTTTAGGGTTGCTTGCACAAGGACCTTTTTGCAAAAAAAATGTAAAATAATGCATTTATGAAGGGTGGCTTTTGCTCTCCTTCGGGTGCATGCACGAGGGGTCAGGGGGGTGTCCAAAGCATCATTTGGCTTTCTGCATCTCCCAGACCCAACCCTGAATGCTGGAGAGGCCGCGGATCACAACCCCTTGAGACCTAAACCGAGAGAGAATGAGAGAAGAGGAAGGTTGGACCAAACCTTTCCAAGCTCGGATTTGAAGTTCTCTAGGGTGTTCCCTGGTACCTGTGGAGCATCTGGAGGCTGGCTAAGGCCGCGCGAAGGAGGAAGAAGAGAACCGGCTTCTTCCCTTCTTCAACGACTCCGGCCAAGGTAAGGTCTTTTAAACCCCGCTTGTTTTAGCCCGAGACTTCTAGCAGTAGGTTAGATAGGTCTTTGTGATGCTTCGTGCCAAGTTTGAGCTTCCCATGCACGTTGCATGGCCGGCGGGAGCAAGTCTCGCCGGAAACCTAGCATAAACTTCGCCACTGTCGTTCTCTTCAACCAATGGACCAAAACGGGTCAAAATTGGTATGTAAGGACTGTAGGACTTATATATTAATTTTGAAAAGTTTGAACGAAGATGGTTAAGTATTTAGGGAGAAAATCAAAACCCTAGTTTTTCGGGTTTTGAAGCTTCGGCCGAGCTTCTTGCTCCGGCGCCGGCGAGCCTCCCCAGCGCCGGCCACCTACCCAGAACTCTTCCTGGGTGTGATAGGAGTCCACCCATGTATTTGCATGGCACCCATGCAGCAAGAATGGAGCGCGGCCAAGATGGGTTCGAAATGGGATTAAATCGCGACCGCCGGCGCTCTGGCCATCTCCGGCCGGGGAGGGTTGGTCGGGAAGCTTCCTACGACTCTCCTGAGCATTCCCATCCAAGTTGGAAGTCTCCAAAATGCCCCGTTAAAAATCCGCCATTAACGGTGAAGAAGCTCGAAATGGAGCTTGTTACGGCATTTTGGTGTTGGCATATTTCGTGAGTCAAGTCAGTTGAGTCAGAGTCTTAAAGGGATCAAATTGTCAATCAGCAATCAAAGACTTAGAGAAGATTCAACAAGAGCTCAAGTTGACACTCAGTGTCTTGAGTCTTGAAGATTGAAGATGAAGAATTGTGGATCAGTTACATCAATCTCAAGAAGAAAGTATTCAAAAGGATCAGGTATGTTTAACTAAATAATTTTGGTGATCCGAATACTTTCTTATAGTGTAGAAACACTTGGATGAATTTTTAATTGCATAAAAATCAAAAACTGGACATGGGACATGTTCAGGATCCGGATCAGACAATCCAATCCGGATCCCGAAGGGTGATTGTTCATTGGCAATTTCAATCCGGATCCTAGGCCATTTCGATCCGGATCCCGAACATGGGACTTTGCTGAATTGCATGAACGATCCGGATCGGACCTTGCAATCCGGATCCCGAACCCTTGGTTTTCTGGAAACTGTCTATCACGTTACGACGATCCGGATCACAGTAATCCCGATCCGGATCGCCGTCCTGAAAATTTCCAGATAAGGTATGTTTTTGATTCTTATCTCTTTCCAAAGGTTTCTAACCTATAAATAGACACTTAGGGTTTCTCAAGAATGAGGGACCAATACCGAAAACACTTGAGAGCAACCCTAGAGGCTAGGTTTTTACCGTTCTTCTTTATAGCCTCTTTTAGGTCAATTCGATGGTTCTTTCAAGAACATATCTTTTGTCGAATTGATCTAATCTTTGCTTAGAGATTCCATCCATGGTTTTTCATTGATAATCTAAGCAAAGGATCACCATCGAAGCCTATATTTCCTTATCGGCTGAGTTTGCGTCGTGGATTCGACGTGGCACCGTGGATTCGGTGTGTTGAAGGCGTTTCGTGGATTCGAAACGTGTGCTCGTGGATTCGAGTGGCGTTCGTGGATTCGAACGTGTGCAGTGGACGTGCAATCGGTGGAGCGCAAGGTCCGAAGAACTTGAAGGAGGGGTCGAGTCCGTGGAGTCGGTAATCACCTTGTTATTCTTCAATTCTTAGTGGATTGTTATTGCGTGTTGGTCCCGTGGTTTTTCTCCTGGATTGGAGTTTCCACGTAAATCTCGGTGTGTTGATTTTTATTTCCGCATTGAGTTTTTATTTTTGCACTGAGATTTGATTTTTAAATATTACACCTATTCACCCCCCTCTAGGTGTTTGATAGTACCTATTTAGATCCTGGTGGATCCTTAAATAACTCTACAATTGGTATCAGAGCGGGTTTTAGGTTTATCTATCATGTCGGGTGAAAGTGGTAATATTTTTAGACCTCCTCTTTTTGATGGGACCAATTATGCTTATTGGAAAGTGCGGATGAGAGCTTTTCTCATCTCAATTGATGAGCGTGTTTGGCAAACCGTGGAATACGATTGGGTGCAATCGGTTGAGGAAGTAGGAAATTCTACTACCCCAAAACCTCGCTCTAGATGGTCCAAAGAGGAAATCGAAAGATCTTCTTACAATGGGAAAGGTATGAACGCTTTATTTAATTCTCTTTCATCGACTGAGTTTACAAGAATTTCCGCGTGTGAAACCGCGAAGGAAATTTGGGATATTCTCAAAATTACACATGAGGGTACTAATCTTGTAAAAATTCAAAAGCTCCAGATGCTTACAAGTCAATTTGACTCTATTCATATGGAAGAGCATGAATTGTTTACAGATTATTACACTAGACTTCAAGATGTAATTAATACATGTGCTAATTTAGGAGAAAAGATCCCGGAGTCGAAAATTGTAAGAAAGACACTTCGGACTCTTCCGGAACGGTTTAGGGCAAAGGTTACCGCCATTGAAACCGTTAGTCATCCGGATGAGATGAGTGTAGAGGAATTAGTAGGTGCTTTACAAACTTATGAGATGACTTTTCCTACTAATCAAATTTCTTCCAAGTCTTCTTCTAAGCTTACAGGTATTGCATTCAAATCAACAAAGGAAGAAGATGACGAATCAAGTTCCGACGATGAAATCTCTTTAGCCGATTTTGAAGAACAATTGGCGCGGATCACAAAGAAATTTCGTCGGAAATTTTGGAAGAATCGAACCGATGGATCTTCATCCACGAAACCATCTAAAGGATCATCGGGTTCTAAATCCTCTAAACTCAAAGGCGTTGCAAAACCTTCTAAAGAAAAAGAAAAAGATGATTTCGAAGGGGAAATCCGATGTTATCGATGCAAAGGCTACGGCCATATTTCAACGGATTGTCCTTCTAAGAAATCATACAAAAAGAAGGCTTTGCAAGCAAAAACTTGGGACGATTCTAGTTTCGATGAATCGACCTCAAGTGAAGAGGAAAAGAAAAAAATTGTTGCTTTTCATGCCTCTCAAATTCCCTCTTCTAATTTGTGTTATCATCTTTAGTCACTGACTCTATTCCTTTGATTTTGCATGAAACATCAACATCCGGAGGAGAGTCATCAAGTGAGGGGGAGTCGGACGAAGAAGAACTCGTTGAGGCATACCAACAACTTCTTGCGGAATCAAGGAAGATGGCCAAGCATATCAAGAAGTTGAGGAAGCAACGACTTGAAGATCAAGACGAGAATCAAGCGTTAAAGATCAAACTTCATGATCTCGAGGAGGAACAAGGACGGTTATTGGATAACAATAAAATCCTCCAAGAAAAGCTAAACCATCGGAGACACACGCTAAATCATATATGAACAAGATTGGTTTTCTTGAAAAGCAGTTTGAAGAAATTCATGTCACCAACCAAGCTTTGACCAAGCAAGTTCATCAACTCAAATCCGACATACAAAGGCCTTCGACCGGTTCCAAGAAACTAGAAAGTATGCCCGGATTAGGTCAAACAAGCAAGGTTGGTTTGGGATTTAAAAAGAATCAAACTGTGAAGGCTTCAAGTTCCACAATCAAATTGAAAGGAAGAACTTGTCACCTATGTGGACTTGAAGGACACTTGGTGAAGAATTGCCCGAAAAAGAGAAAGAAAAATACTTCGGCAACTTCATCTACAGAGCGGACTCAACGGATTCAAAAGACACATCAAGTCAATGGAGTTCACTCAACCCACCAAAGGTCCGAGCCACAACATCAATCATACAAGTGGATCATTGCGAGGCAAAGACCTAAGGTGGATCAACAGTCAAAGCGGACAACCCCCGGGCCACAACGAATCAAGACAACCCAAAATCCAGCGATTTTGGATTCGGAAAGGTGATATCTTTCCTTGTCTTAAGTTCTAAATAGCTTATGACTGTATGTAATGCTTTGATTGGTTTTTCCTTCATATTTTTCTTAATCTTTGCATTACATGTTTTTCAATGCTCTTTGTTTTTATACTTTGTTTTTGAACAAAAGGGTTTTTAACGAACAAGTGCATTGAATAAAAAGGGTTTCACGTTCACTCACTCCAAATTAATTTTATATGGATTATCAACTTTACTCCATAATCATAATCTTGAAGATACTTCATTATAGGAGTTTTTGATAGTTATAAGCATCAAATTTTAGAAATCATGTGTGATCTTTAGATGCTTAATCTATCTCGGTTGTGTGAATTCTTTGTGACAACACAAGTTGAGCATTGGTCATATTGACTTTAATTGCATCTTTTCACGCATTTAGAAATCTATTATGCTTTTGACATCATAATATTTCAATGTTGCAATGATCATTTATGTTAATTAAGTCATCTTTTAAGTGATCAAAGTCAATTTCTCTCTCAATGATCTCTTGGTATAGTCATTATCTTATTTGACTGTTTAGTCGAGTATGAATGCGAGATCAATTTTTGGTTGAATACCTTATATATTAAATAATTGATAGCCAATTGAGGGGGAGTCAAAGAAAAGTAAAATGCTCAAAAGATGTGGAAAAGTTACATCCCAATGAGGAGTGTGAAAACTACCACCACATGGAGGAAAAAGATACCCCATGTATGCCAAGCAAAGTTTTTTTTTTTAAAAAAATGATGATGAAATGCATGTTGAAATACTTGACTCTGTCAAATTTCAAGGTTGGTATAAGGTGGGAATTTTAACGAAAGATGCTCAAAGAGCCACTCTCTTCAACAGATTGTCTAGATATATTATCTAACTTATCTGGGATTTCAAACATCTATTGATCTTTGTATTTCATTTTCTTTACCAAAATTGATGATTTGATAAAGGCATTACGCATAAGATCATGTTAGATGTGATTGAAGTTGTTCAACTTTAAGGGTTTTAATTTTTATAAATTTTCGTTTCATTTTTGAGTATTTTTGATAGATTTGGTATAATCTATTTCTTGTTGCATGAAATGATGACTTTTGTTTAAAGTTGATGCGCTAAAGTGCTTACATACTTTTTCTGATTTTTATGGAATTTTTCTAAATTATTCTGATTAAAGAAATTTGGATCATACACCTCAATCTCAAGAAAGGGTAGAATTCAAGATTGATGTCATTTGGAAATCTCCGTAAGTCATCTTTGTAAATCCGTTACATCTTGATAGAGTTTGGATCTCAAGATTATTTTTGATGACTTGTGTTTGATGAATATAACATGAAAAACTGTTTATAATGTTTTATCTTTGTTTTTCATGATTTAGGAGTAAATCTTTTTAATTTTGTGAAATTAATTGGATTGAATGACATCTTGTTAATTCATTGGTTAAAGCACTTAAATTGATTTCTTGATGGAATACAAATCGGTATTTGAAAAGATTCTAAAATCTGGATTTGTTTCAAGAAATTATTTGATTTTTGCTTTCTGGTACCGGTACGCAATCTGCATTTTTGTTATATACCGGAACTGAGCTTTTATCTCTCTTTCTCTATGAACTAATGTTGTTAGTGATTTCCTTTTGTCTAGTATGTTCACTGTTTGACAATTTGTGATAAAAAGGGGGAGAAGAGAAATGACGGAGATGAGATCATCGAGAGAGGACAAACGAAAATCAAAAAATGGGGGAGAACGGAAAATGATGATCGTATCACAAAGGGGGAGAACATGGATGCTCAAGAACATGGAGAACATGGAGAACATGTTAGAGATGCTCAAGATAGGGGGAGACAAAGAAAAAATTGAAAGAGCCGAAAAACAAAAAAACCAAAAGGAAGACGGATCAAATGTAGGATTTTAATTTCTAACGACTAACGTTTGATTTTGTTTGGAGTTTTGTTTTGCAGGAATTACATCACTTTAAGACTCCAAGTCCTAAGTCATAGAGTATGTTCTAGGACTGTTTGGTTCAAATGTAATTTTGTATTTATTGGATCTTTCACGCAAAGAAAATCAATGTTTTGGTGATGACATTGAATTTCAATTTTTTGGTTTAAGATGAGTGACTTGAGCGTTTTTATGTATTTTTGGGTTTTGTCACGAAATTGCCAAAGGGGGAGATTGTTACGGCATTTTGGTGTTGGCATATTTCGTGAGTCAAGTCAGTTGAGTCGGAGTCTTAAAGGGATCAAATTGTCAATCAGCAATCAAAGACTTAGAGAAGATTCAACAAGAGCTCAAGTTGACACTCAGTGTCTTGAGTCTTGAAGATTGAAGATGAAGAATTGTGGATCAGTTACATCAATCTCAAGAAGAAAGTATTCAAAAGGATCAGGTATGTTTAACTAAATAATTTTGGTGATCCGAATACTTTCTTATAGTGTAGAAACACTTGGATGAATTTTTAATTGCATAAAAATCAAAAACTGGACATGGGACATGTTCAGGATCCGGATCAGACATCCAATCCGGATCCCGAAGGGTGATTGTTCATTGGCAATTTCAATCCGGATCCTAGGCCATTCCGATCCGGATCCCGAACATGGGAGTTTGCTGAATTCATGAACGATCCGGATCGGGCCTTGCAATCCGGATCCCGAACCCTTGGTTTTCTGGAATCTGTCTATCACGTTACGACGATCCGGATCGCAGTAATCCCGATCCGGATCGCCGTCCTGAAAATTTCCAGATAAGGTATGTTTTTGATTCTTATCTCTTTCCAAAGGTTTCTAACCTATAAATAGACACTTAGGGTTTCTCAAGAATGAGGGACCAATACCGAAAACACTTGAGAGCAACCCTAGAGGCTAGGTTTTTACCGTTCTTCTTTATAGCCTCTTTTAGGTCAATTCGATGGTTCTTTCAAGAACATATCTTTTGTCGAATTGATCTAATCTTTGCTTAGAGATTCCATCCATGGTTTTTCATTGATAATCTAAGCAAAGGATCACCATCGAAGCCTATATTTCCTTATCGGCTGAGTTTGCGTCGTGGATTCGACGTGGTACCATGGATTCGGTGTGTTGAAGGCGTTTCGTGGATTCGAAACGTGTGCTCGTGGATTCGAGTGGCGTTCGTGGATTCGAACGTGTGCAGTGGACGTGCAATCGGTGGAGCGCAAGGTCCGAAGAACTTGAAGGAGGGGTCGAGTCCGTGGAGTCGGTAATCACCTTGTTATTCTTCAATTCTTAGTGGATTGTTATTGCGTGTTGGTCCCGTAGTTTTTCTCCTGGATTGGAGTTTCCACATAAATCTCGGTATGTTGATTTTTATTTCCGCATTGGTTTTTTATTTTTACACTGAGATTTGATTTTTAAATATTACACCTATTCACCCCCCTCTAGGTGTTTGATAGTACCTATTTAGATCCTGGTGGATCCTTAAATAACTCTACAGAGCTTTCTCCGCCGCCGTCGCCGCCGTGCCTCGTCGCCGGGCATGGGTCCAGGCAAGCTTGCTTTGAGTTTTTGGGGAAGGTATGGTTCGTTAGTTGAGCCCCGAAGCCTCTGGTTGAATGGTCAGAAATTCGAAGCAAAGGCTTCATCTTCAATCTTCAACCTCTTGCCGCGGCCGAACTTAGGAGCAAACCTGAAAACCAAATTGATGGAAATACTTTAGCAACTTAGAGGATCATTTCCTTCCAAGTTTGGAAGCTTTTGGTGCAATGTATGTGTTACGGAATTTGAGTTGGCGTATTTCGTGAATGTATTAAGTCTTGAAGATTGAAGATGAAGAAACTTTGGATCGTATACCTCAATCTCAAGAAAGAAGAATTCAAAAGGATCAGGTACGTTTAACTAAAGAATTTTGATGATCCGAATACTTCTTATAGTGTAGAAACACCTGGAAGAGGTTTTAATTGCTTAACATCAAAAACTGGACATGGGACATGTTCAGGATCCGGATCAGAATGTGCAATCCGGATCCCGAAGGATGTTTTGTTCATTCACAGTTTCAATCCGGATCACAGCTTCTGCAATCCGGATCCCGAACATGGCATTTTGGTGAAACTGTATGAACAATCCGGATCGGGGACTACGATCCGGATCCCGAACAAGCAATTTTCTGGAAACCGAGTTTTGTGCTTCTGCAATCCGGATCGCCAAATCCAATCCGGATCGCCGTCGGTAAAACTTTCCAGAAAAGGTTGTTTTTGATCCGAATATTCTTCCTAGGGTTTCTAACCTATAAATAGCCCTTTCTTTTCATTTCTAGGGCATCCGCAATATATCGGCCATTTGAGAAAAAGATAGCCGAAAAGAAAAATCCACATATATAGAGAAGAACGGAAATCATTAGATCTATTCAATGGTTCTTCATCTATATTGATTGATTTGATTCTAGGTTTTTCATACTCACATTTTGAGTAGAATCAAATCAATGAATACTTAGATGGTATTTCCGATCTATTCTTGATCTAAGTATTCGGCGGATCATCACCACCCAAAACAAACAACGATTTATCCCAAAATCGGCGCGTGGACTCGCGTGGCCTTGTGGATTCAAGGTGCAACCGCTCTCGTGGATTCGGAGCGAGGTACGTTCGTGGATTCGAAGCGTGCTATTGGGTGAAGACCGTGGATTCGGTTGGACGTCGTGGACTCGACGTTGGACGCTGTGGATTCAGCGTTGGGCGCGGATCGTGGATTCGAGAAGCGTCGTGGAGCGAGCGGAGAAGATCTACTAGGAGCGTATGGTAAAAGGTTGAGTCGTCTGTGAGTACGTTATATCACCTTGTACGTGTGTTAACTCTAGTGGATTTCGCCGTGTTATCGGTCCCGTGGTTTTTTACTCCGGTTTGGAGTTTTTCCACGTAAAAATCTTGCGTGTTCTTTTATTTTTCCGCATTGGGTTTATTTGCGCAATGATTTTTTGAGTGTTTATTGTTTACACCTATTCACCCCCCTCTAGGTGTTTTTTCCCCTATTTAGATCCATATTAATATAACCCAACAAGTGGTATCAGAGCGGGAATAGGGTTGTAAACAATGGTTGAAGGTGGAAACATCAATCGACCCCCTTTCTTTGATGGAACAAATTATGCGTACTGGAAAGTGCGGATGAAAGCCTTTTTAATTTCCATCGACGAAAGGGTGTGGCAATCAATTGAATTAGGATGGTCTAATCCAACTGAAATTTTAGATGATGTTCGCACCTTAAAACCTAGGTCGAAATGGACCAAGGAAGAGATAGATTTATCTTCTTACAATGGCAAAGGAATTAATGCTCTATTTAATGCCTTGTCACAAACTGAGTTCTCTCGCGTCTCGGCATGTGAGACTGCGAAAGAAATCTGGGATGTTCTTCAAGTTACGCATGAGGGAACTAACCTAGTGAAGATTCAGAAACTGCAAATGCTCACGAGCAAGTTTGACTCTATCTCTATGGCAGAGAATGAATCCTTCACTGACTATTACACACGATTGCAAGATATCGTAAACTCATGTGCTAACTTGGGAGAGAAGATTCCAGAATTTAAAGTTGTAAGAAAAATTCTAAGAACTCTTCCTGAACGATTTCGCCCGAAGGTCGCAGCCATTGAAACAATTAAACACCCGGACGAAATGCGTGTAGAAGAATTAGTAGGTGCTTTACAAACTTATGAAATGACATTTCCTACTAACTATTCTTCTGGAAAGGCATCCTCTTCTAAGTCTTTAGGATATGCATTGAAATCAACTAAAGAAGAAGACGCGGATTCATCCTCCTCGGACGACGACGAGAACCTTTCTATGGAGGACTTTGAGAAGCAGCTCGCTCTCTTGACAAGGAAGTTTCGCCGCAATTTTCGAAGGGGTAATTCAAGCAAAACTCCATCCTTCGGAAAGTCGAAGAAAGGCAAGGGTTCTTCAACTTACAAGTCAAGAAGCCAAGAGAACTTCTCAAAGGATAAGAAAAGTTCAGAGGGACAAGTTCAGTGCTTCAAATGTCGAGGCTACGGCCACATTTCAACAGAATGTCCCAACAAGAATCCGGCTAAGAAGAAAGCGATGCAAGTCGTTACTTGGGATGACAACTCCTCGTCAAATGAGTCATCCTCAAGTGATGAAGAAGACAACGCGACAGCTTTCCACGCGTCCACCACATCTTCACCCTTCATGTGTTTAATGGCAAGTACATCCGACTCACTGTCCAACTCCACTGTTGAAAAGATTGCAACGGACGATGAATCAGATGATTCGGAAGGTGAAGATTTTGTTTTAGCCTACCATAAGCTTTTGAGGGATTCAAAGAAACTGGCTAAGCAAAACAAGGGGTTGAAAGAGAGATTGCAGGATCTCGAAGAAGAAGTAAAAAGGGTAACCTCTCTCTCAACCGATCTTGAAGTGGAAAGGGATAATCTGATTAAGACAAATGTTTCCCTTCAAGAGTCCAATGAGCAACTCGAGAAGAATTATATGGATATGGTGAACAAAGCGAATTACTTCTTGAAGCTCAACGGCGAGGCTCGACAGGAAAAATTGGAAATGACGGAGACCATACGCCAACTGAAGGATGACTTAAAGAGATTTTCTTCTGGAAGGAGTAAGTTGGACAGACTACTTGGTCTTGGTCAAAGAAATAAGTTCGGCCTCGGATACACTCAAACTGGAGACATTCCAAGTTCGAGTGGGACAGTATTTGTGCCTCAGTCGGTATCTCCTCCTCCGACACCGGAATTCACGACAAGCAACGACAACAAGCCTACTACATCCTCCTCGGAATCGACAAGATCTAAGGTATGTTTTCGTTGTGGCATTTCAGGGCACATAAGGAGAAATTGCAAGACGGAAGCCAAACGCACACCACAAGCACCTCTTGCAATGACTACCAAAAAGGCTATTCCTCGAAATCAACTGCAAATCATTTGAAGGAAAAGAGCCTTGGTAATTCAACGCTCAAGACGACATCATCAAGGAGCAGCAATTCCTCAAGCAAGACGCTCTCACCTAGGAAATCAACTTCACGATCATTGCCGACGCACTCCAAAAAGGTTTGGGTGCGCAAAGGTGAAATTTTCCCTTGTCTTGCTACCAATGTTTCCTTGCATGCATATGATAGTTCGTCTTGGTACCTGGATAGCGGGTGTTCCCGTCATATGACCGGCGATAAAAACTGTTTTCAAACATTTGAGAAAAACTCCGGAGGACTTGTTGTTTTCGGAGATGGTCGGTCTTCCAAAATTGTTGGAAAGGGAACGGTAGCTATTCCAGATGGCCCGGTTCTAAACAATGTGTTATTTGTTCATGGCCTTAAGACTAACCTCATAAGCATAAGTCAACTTTGTGATAGTGGTTATTCAGTTAATTTTTCATCTGATAAATGCACTGTAACTGACATGAACCATGCTTTCTTTTTAAAGGGGGTTAGATCAGAAAACAATTGTTATGTAGTTCCTACTAAGATTTCTGAAAAATGTAACCTAGCATCTTTGAAAAATGAAACACTTTGGCATGAAAGGCTAGGTCACATAAACTTTAAGGAACTTGCTAGAATTTCGAACAAAGATGTGGTCAAGGGGGTTCCGAAACTTTCTTTTGAACAAAACCTTGTGTGTGGCGGTTGCCAAAAAGGAAAACAGTCTAGGACTGCACACAAGAACTTGAACCACATAGGTACAAAACGGCCTTTGGAACTTTTGCATATGGACTTAATGGGGCCAACTCGTCAACCATCTCTGGGAGGTAAATGGTATATTTTCTTATTGGTTGATGATTTTTCTAGATATACTTGGGTAGCATTTTTAAAAGAAAAAGCTGATACCTTTGATTCTTTTCTCGAAATCTGCAATCGTATTATGATTGAAAAGAATGATAGGATTACTCGAGTTAGGAGTGATAGAGGTGGGGAATTCATAAATTCCAAATTCATTGATTTTTGCACTTCTAATGGCATTAAACATGAATTCTCTGCACCTTACACACCTCAACAAAATGGTGTAGTCGAGCGCAAAAACAGGGTCGTACAGGAAATGGCACGTGTTATGCTTCACAGCCGGAACTTACCTTTTTATTTTTGGGCTGAAGCGGTGAACACTGCTGTTTATGTTATCAATCGCGTGTATTTGCGCCCGGGGACATTGAATACACCATATGAACTTTGGTTTTGTAGAAAACCTAACATCAAATATTTTCGTATCTTTGGGAGTCGGTGTTTTATTTTACGTGATCGTGAGAATCTTGGAAAATTTGACTCTCGAAGTGACGAAGGGATTTTCTTAGGTTATTCTACAAACAGCAGAGCATATCGAGTTTTTAACTTAGAATCTAAGACGATCGTAGAATCGATAAATGTTAAGGTAGATGAAGCTTTTCATTTTGAATCTGAAAAATCTACCCTCGATATCTCTCTTGATGATGATACACCTGCTAATGCATCTTCTTCTAACAATTCTTTCGATAATAATGTTGATGCATCTAACGGTTCTTCAAGCTTATCTGATGTGCAGGAATCATCTCGTGTACCTCCGTCTACTCCTCTACCTCAAACGTTACGCATCTCCAAGGATCACCCTGAATCGAACATCATTGGAGATCCACAAGAAGGAGTTAGAACACGGAGACAATTGGTTTGCGGATTTGCATGCTATGTATCTCAAATCGAACCAAGGAATGTTGATGAAGCTCTCCAAGATGACTACTGGATTAAAGCAATGCAGGAAGAGCTCCATCAATTCGAGCGAAACAAAGTCTGGGAATTAACGAAGCCTCCGAAGCAACACAATGTGATAGGTACCAAATGGATCTTCAAGAACAAGAAAAATGAAGAAGGTACTATCATCAGGAACAAAGCAAGGTTAGTTGCTCAAGGCTACTCTCAAGTAGAAGGTATAGACTTTGATGAAACTTTCGCCCCTGTAGCTAGACTCGAGTCCATTCGTATATTGTTTGCGATTGCTTGTCATTTTAAAATCAAATTATTTCAAATGGACGTTAAGAGCGCCTTTTTAAATGGGTTTTTAAATGAGGAAGTTTATGTGGCTCAACCGAAAGGTTTTGTGGATCATAAACTACCTAACCATGTTTTTCGTCTGAAAAAGGCTCTTTACGGTCTGAAACAAGCACCGCGAGCATGGTACGAAAGGTTGACAAAGCACCTTTTGGAAAAGGGCTACACTCGAGGGGGAGCTGACAGGACTCTCTTTGTGAAGCATTATCAAAACAATTTCATAGTTGCTCAAATCTATGTCGATGACATTGTTTTTGGAGCAACAAGAGATAATGATGCTTCTAAATTCGCGGAGACCATGGAAAGCGAATTTGAGATGTCCATGATGGGCGAATTGAATTATTTTCTTGGATTACAAGTTAAACAAAACGATGAAGGAATTCACTTGTGTCAATCCAAGTATGCACTGGAGTTGGTCAAAAAGTTTGATCTTGAAAATTCTAAGGATTTTCCGACTCCAATGGGAACTAGCCATAAGGGACTTGGAAGTGAATCACAAAGTGAGAATGTAGACGAGAAACTGTACCGCAGTATGATTGGGAGTCTACTATATCTCACGGCTAGTCGCCCGGATATATCCTTCAGTGTTGGGATTTGTGCGAGATATCAATCAGCACCGAAGGAGGTTCACCTGAAAGCGGTGAAGCGGATCATCCGATATATCAAAGGTACAATCAATTTCGGAATTTGGTATCCTATGGGAACGACTTTGGATATTGTTGGATACTCAGATGCCGATTGGGCTGGATCGGTGGATGACCGGAAAAGCACGAGTGGTGCATGCTTCTATCTTGGCCATTGCCTTGTCGCATGGCATAGTAAAAAGCAGAACTGCATAGCACTCTCGACTGCCGAAGCGGAGTACATTTCTGCAGGAAGTTGTTCAACCCAATTGATTTGGATGAAAAGTGTGTTGAGCGATTTCCGGATTTCAACATCTTCGGTAATCATTTTATGTGACAACACTAGTGCCATTAACATTTCAAAAAACCCTGTGTTGCACTCTAGAACAAAACATATTGAACTTAGATATCATTTTCTTAGAGAGCTAGTTGAATCAAACATTCTTCAACTGTCATATATTTCAACTGAGGATCAATTAGCTGATATCTTAACAAAACCTTTGGATCAAAAACGTTTTATTCATTTGCGTAAAGCAATTGGAATGCTTTCCTTGAAATAATCTTTTTGAAACCTTTGCTTAGGTTAGGTTTTGTTTTTGTTTTTGTTTTGTTCTTTATCTATGTTTGTACATAGGACATTAATTGAGCATAAATCATAATTGACTTTAATTGCATCCTTTTATGCATTTAGAAATTTATTATGCTTTTGATGTCATAATATTTCAATGTTGCAATGATCATTTACGTTAATTAAACCATCTTTTAAGTGATCAAAGTCAATTTCTCTCTCAATGATCTCTTGGTATAGTCATTATCATATTTGATTGCTTAGTCGAGTATGAATTCGAGATCAATGGTTTGGTTGAATACCTTATATATTAAATAATTGATAGCCAATTGAGGGGGAGTCAATGAAATGTAAAATGCTCAAAAGATGTGGAAAGAGTTACATCCCAATGAGGAGTGTGAAAACTACCACCACATGGAGAAAATGAAAGAAAAAAATCTACTCCATGAATGAAAAGCAAATTTTTGTTTTGAAAATTGTTGATGAAATCATATTGAAATACTTGACTCAGTCGTATTTCATGGTTGGTATAAGGTGGGATTTTTGATTTAAGATGCTCAAAGAGCCACTCCTTCAACAGATTGTCTAGATATATTATCTAACTTATCTGGGATTTCAAACATCTATTGATCTTGGTATTTCATTTTCTTTACCAAAATTGATGATTTGATAAAGGCATTACACATAAGATCAGGATAGATGTAATTGAAGTTGTTCAACTTTAAGTGTTTTAACTTTCGTAAATTTTCGTTTCATTTTTGGGTATTTTTGATAGATTTTGCATAATCTATTTCTTGTTGTATGAAACGATGATTTTTGTTTAAAGTTGACATGGTAAAGTGCTTACATACTTTTTCTGGATTTTATGGAATTTTTCTAAATTTTTCTGGAGAAAAAGTTGTAGCCGATCCGGATCGGGGTAAGTGATCCGGATCCCGAACGCAGGATTCTTCCTGCGGGTAGCCGATCCGGATCACATTCTCGATCCGATCCGGATCACGGCTAGGGTTTTTATAAGAACAAGGAGATTTGATTTCTTTTACCCTAATCTTTGTTTTCAAGTTCTAGAGCTTCTCTCTCTAGATTTCTTGCATCTTGGAGCTTCCAAACTCAAAGTTCTTCGGATTCAAGTAAGTTTTATTGATCAAAACTCGGTTTTTCACAGTTTTTCTCTCTTTTCTCAAACGTGAGTTGAAAACTTGAATCTTTTTCGTTTGTGAATGGTTTTTGATCAAATTTCTTTTGAAATAAGAACTCTGGGTCAATTAGTTTTGCTTTTATGCTAGGTTTTCTCTTGATTAACGAGTTTTTAGGCTTCGATTTCTAAAAATTCGGTTTTAGGGCATAAAAGAGGAATTTTCGAAAATCTTGAAATTGATCCACTTTTGAAATTCTTTTTGCAAAACTAATTTGATTCTTGGCTTCTCTACATGATTATGATTGTCTAGGTACAATGTTTTCAAATTTTTCAAAATTGACAATTTTTCATATGTTCTTGAGTTGGCATTTCACAGGACATTTTCTCAAACTCAAAGCACTGTCAGAAATGGTGATCACCTGGATCATTTTCCTACTTGCTGCCATGGTCCATGTAAAGGATACTGCAAAGCCAAAGAGGACCAAGAGGACGAAACGAGCTAAAGCTGACTCCGAGACTGAATCTGAAACGGAGTCAATTGACTGGGACAACATTGAAATTGAAGCACCTGTCCCTACTGTCTCAAAAGGAAAGGCTATTGCTGAAGCCCCCAAGACTAAGCCTCCTCCTACAGCAGCTGAGAAAGGGAAAGCACCAATGGAACCTACACAAACTGGAAAAAGGATGAAAACTGGTGCGAGGAAAAGAGGTAGTGCTCAGGGCATTTCGATCAACGAACCTATAGCCAGCCAGCCACCTCCTCAGGAATTTGTTAGCTCTACTAGAATCAAGGATTTTGAGAAAAGAGAATGCATTGGTGAGAGACATGTCAATGTCAAACCAATGATGGAACGCTCTGCAGCGTTTGGAAGGTTATTTAATGAAGCGGGTCTCGGTCCAATTTGCAACTTTCCTGAAACCACTGGGTATTGTCCACATTCGGTTCGAATGTTTTATCAGAATGCTGCAAGTCTAACTGATCAGGATGACGGACGTCGAGAATTTTATACCGTGGTTAAAGGTATCAGAATCAAAGTTACTCCCCAACTGATTGGAGAGGTGCTTAATATGAAAGCAAGATCTGATGGACTTCACTACCTCAAGACTCAAAGTTTCAACGACAACTCGTGGAGAGTTGTAGTTAATGGAATCTGCGTTCCGGGAACTTTGTCTACCGGAAATTCGGTTTTCTCCAAAGAACTTAAGAAAGAGTACAAGTACATAAACTTCATTGTCTGTTACAACATTCTTCCCAATATGAACACGAAAGTCCTTCGATGGGATAGAATGCTCTTTCTCTATCTTCTGGACAACCCGACTGCATTGATGGGAGCTAATCTGAACATTCCTTATCTCATTTGGAATAGGATGACGCGCTATATCGAACACTCACACCCCACAGAGCGACTACCATACCCAATGATTATCATGCGCATCCTCAAGAGGTTTAAAGTGGATACAAGCGCGAGCTCTTACTTGTATAGTTTGGGGACAATAAATGAGACAACCATTGTCAAGTCTTTGTCATCAAAGCAAGATGATCCCCCGTCTCCTTCACTCCGACAACGAGCTCGACCACAAGCGGGTACTTCCACAGCCCCAGTTCCTCCTCCACAGCAGGCACCTCCATCCACCTCTGACGATGATGCCTCGGTCACCTCTATATTTAAAGAACAACAGCGGCTTTCAAATGCACAGGAACGTATGTCCGCTGAATTCACTGAAATGAGAGGCGATCTTCACGTCATGAAAAATGAGATGGAAATCCTCACAGCTTCTCAGGTTACTTTGACTAAGTCAGTCTCATCCGTGAAGAAACTTGTGAAGAAGCTGTTCGCAAAAATGGGATGCACAACATCTGATGACTCCGACTCTCAGGAGTAGATCTTTGCTTTAACCCGTGTTTGTTCTACCTTTGCAGGATTTTCACTTTGACGTGTGTTTTCTGCAGTTTTTTTTTTATTTTTCTGTTTATCTTTTTAACTCCCTCTGTTCTGTAATTATTTGGCGTATTTTGTGACAAAAAGGGGGAGAGAGTTGGAGAGAAGACCTTGAACTTTGAACAGAGAACTTTGAACAATGAATGATGATTGTGAATATCAGCTAGGTGAAAAGGTAAGTATGACCTCAACTCAACTTTGGTTTCTCTTTTGTGATTTGTGGCATGCCTCTATACTAACTATTTGACTAACTATTTGGGCATGTATATTACTAACAAGTTGATGTTGAACTAACATACTTTGACATTTGGTTTTTGACTGCTTAGAAGATATGTAGGTTTTAACTATGATTCTCTCACATATCTGATTTTTCAAATGTCATGATGAGAATAAACTCTATCTCTGTATTTGGTTTTGTATGTTTCAATTCTTGAGGTTTCTAACGCTTTTGTTTGTCAAGAATGCTTTACTTGTGCAGAGAGTACAGATGTCTAAGTCTAGAGTCTGTTTTAGGAGTTTATCTCATGTATTTAATTTCTGGATCTCTTTTGTAAATTTTGGTTGTATGGTGATAGCAACAAAAATATCCTTTTTGAATTTTCTTTTGTGGATTTGTGTTTTGTCACGAAACCGCCAAAGGGGGAGATTGTTACGGAATTTGAGTTGGCGTATTTCGTGAATGTATTAAGTCTTGAAGATTGAAGATGAAGAAACTTTGGATCGTATACCTCAATCTCAAGAAAGAAGAATTCAAAAGGATCAGGTACGTTTAACTAAAGAATTTTGATGATCCGAATACTTCTTATAGTGTAGAAATACCTGGAAGAGTTTTTAAGTGGCTTAACATCAAAAACTGGACATGGGACATGTTCAGGATCCGGATCAGAATGTGCAATCCGGATCCCGAAGGATGTTTTGTTCATTCACAGTTTCAATCCGGATCACAGCTTCTGCAATCCGGATCCCGAACATGGCATTTTGGTGAAACTGTATGAACAATCCGGATCGGGGACTACGATCCGGATCCCGAACAAGCAATTTTCTGGAAACCGAGTTTTGTGCTTCTGCAATCCGGATCGCCAAATCCAATCCGGATCGCCGTCGGGATTTCTTTCCAGAAAAGGTTGTTTTTGATCCGAATATTCTTCCTAGGGTTTCTAACCTATAAATAGCCCTTTCTTTTCATTTCTAGGGCATCCGCAATATATCGGCCATTTGAGAAAAAGATAGCCGAAAAGAAAAATCCACATATATAGAGAAGAACGGAAATCATTAGATCTATTCAATGGTTCTTCATCTATATTGATTGATTTGATTCTAGGTTTTTCATACTCACATTTTGAGTAGAATCAAATCAATGAATACTTAGATGGTATTTCCGATCTATTCTTGATCTAAGTATTCGGCGGATCATCACCACCCAAAACAAACAACGATTTACCCCAAAATCGGCGCGTGGACTCGCGTGGCCTTGTGGATTCAAGGTGCTACCGCTCTCGTGGATTCGGAGCGAGGTGCGTTCGTGGATTCGAAGCGTACCATTGGGTGAAGACCGTGGATTCGGTCGGACGTCGTGGACTCGACGTTGGACGCTGTGGATTCAGCGTTGGGCGCGGATCGTGGATTCGAGAAGCGTCGTGGAGCGAGCGGAGAAGATCGACTAGGAGCGTATGGTAAGAGGTTGAGTCGTCTGTGAGTACGTTATATCACCTTGTACGTGTGTTAACTCTAGTGGATTTCGCCGTGTTATCGGTCCCGTGGTTTTTTACTCCGGTTTGGAGTTTTTCCACGTAAAAATCTTGCGTGTTATTTTATTTTTCCGCATTGGGTTTATTTGCGCAATGATTTTTTGAGTGTTTATTGTTTACACCTATTCACCCCCCTCTAGGTGTTTTTTCCCCTATTTATATCCATATTAATATAACCCAACAGTATGCTGAGAACTAGTTCGGATTTGTGCTTGTATGCTTGTGTATGAGAAGTGCACACCAAGTGTTCGATGTAATGCCTCAATGAAGATTTTGATGGAATCTGGCCTTGATGTAAATATGAAAGATGTTCCAAATTGTCCCCTGAGCTTGATGCTCACTTCAGATCAAGTTGGATCTGTGTGGAGTAACATTTGGAGCATTGTCGGTTTGTTAGAGAGCAAGGACATGGATCTGTTGATCCAGCAAAGGCTGGGCTGCCAATGGGGCAAGCCCTGTGCTTTTTAAGGCATATTGAACATACATCTAAAGCAGAATTTTGATTGGATTAATAGAATTAAAGTTATAGTGAAATCAACCTCTAAATGAATAGTTTGGCCCAAAGTTGATTCCGGGCTGTTTGCGAAGCCGCGACAGTAAGCTCCTGCTATTTTGGGGTCACTGGACGCGATGCTCGTGTTAGATTTAGGTTTTGATAAACCGGAGAAACAAAAATGCGTTTAGGCTAGGTTAGCAAAGTAATTTATGGCCCAAAGTTTTCCTCGTGTTCCGTGCTGCTGCAAATGTGTGAGCACGGTGTTCAACAAGATAATTGGCACCTACTGGAAGTGACGGTTCGTTAAAATGAGTTCCCAGTTGAGAGAACGAGCGAAAACAGTGCTCAAATAGCACTAAAAATGTGATTTTCGGAAACCCTTGGGGTCTAAACGCAAAAATGATAGCGTGTACTGTTTTAAACAGTGTGTAAATGGTTCCTAAGCTTTTCGTTAGAAATCCAACGGCTCTCGTTGAGCGAAAATCGGATATCGGTCCGAGAATCGGCAAAATCGTCGATTTTACGGCATCCGGGTGGCAATCACGTAATTTAAGAAATTACGGTGGTTTCACCAAGCCGACTGTTGAGTCCCAGTAGAATCTGGTTGAGTCAGCGGTAAAGATTAAGCCCGAGTCTTCCGGAAATCCAAAAGAGAATTCTCGGGTGGGGCAATTTGGTAATTTCACCAAATAATGAATAATAAGGTTGAATTGGTCTAAGTGATGTCGTCAAACACGGA
This sequence comes from Tillandsia fasciculata, assembly GCA_029168755.2. Classification (NCBI taxonomy): domain Eukaryota; kingdom Viridiplantae; phylum Streptophyta; class Magnoliopsida; order Poales; family Bromeliaceae; genus Tillandsia; species Tillandsia fasciculata. The sequence goes on from CM054948.1 coordinate 8,068,968, forward strand.
TGTTTAAGTAATTAAAAAGGTTTAAGTTGAGTTGACATAGTTTTGGGTTAAGTTAGAATAATTAAAACTAAGTTGATTTGGAAAGAAATTAAAGTTAGAATTGATCCCTGATCAATATGTTTAATTCAGGTCTATTCGATTTGCATCTGGTTTTCGAGCGTACAGTTGATTCGGTTTAATCGCCTGCGAATTGTCATGTGGGTTTATCTTCGGTCCGGGCTTTATCATTTCGGCCCTCTGGGTACAGTATTGGCTGGACCCCTGTTTTTGTAGCTTAACTTTTATCTTGAGCCTGTCTTCCTTTTGATTTAGCTGCTATTGCTTTACACCTGATTGTGACCTTCATCTACTATCTTTTACCTTACATAACGGATATTTAGTTGCTTCCAATGGATATAGCATTATTCTGGTCATTTCCATGCCTGTGTTTGAACTGCTTTCTTGTTGTTCACTGGTTATGCTGCTAAATACATGATTTCATTAAATAAATATTTTTACCGAGCTTCGTAGGGTCGCCTGAGTCTGTTCTTGTTTGATAGGACAAAGGCAATACTCTTCGAGGTTTGGATCTAAAATCTGTTTCAAAATAGTTTTCTCAAAAACATGTGTTTAGTCTGCATAATTGGTTAGCCTGCTTGATGTTTAGTTGTTTCCCAGTGTTATGATTTGATGTTTATTATATCTGTTTAACCACACTGCTGATTATCTGATTCATGAAATATAGATGTTGTCGATTGGTCTTACATTTGAGTTTAGTTCTATTGATTCTGCATTGGGTTAAATTGTTGTTATCATATCACTATTGCATCCCAGAGGGGATTGATTCTGGCTTTTTGCCGATTACTGGTCTGTGGACCAAGAGTTTGAGCATTCGCATTGATCGCCCGCATCGCTGTACTTCACGAACATATCCGAGGTCGCTTCTCGTGTGCTTTGTTCTTTGCCGGTAAAGTGGTCTGTTGAAAGACCCGTGACCCCCAAAGTGGGGAATGTCAGCCAGGTTGGTGCTAGTTTGGGCATTTCCCTGAGGTCTTGTTGACCAATATGGTGGCTTATTATTGGGTTAAATTTGCTATTCCAATGTTTGATGCATATGTTGTTGAGTTATTAGCTTACTATTATCATATCTTATTCATTTCTTGACTTGATTACATAATCTGTACCTGATCTGATTTCCCTGTTTAAACTTACTGTATGTTGAGATTTTACAGAATGCTTTCAAATATTGTTCCATGATTATTCTAACCCCTGATTATTACTATCCTCTAGTATTGTATACCAGTAGGTACGATCTGCTATTTCTCGGCTCGTCGTGCCCACTGGGATACATGTACAGTGTATCTCACACCCCCTGGGTGACCATTTTTCCAGGTCGAGCGGGTGCTGGGATGTCGGGACGAGTTGGCGAGGATTTGAAGTAGAAGTTGACCCTGGACAGCCGTGTATTTAGATATAAATGTTTAAGTTGAAAGATTATGTAATATTTGATGATAAGAAAATAGTTGTAATTTACTTGTAAAGGTTAATTTGTAATATTGTAATTTGTTAAGTGTAGTACGTAGATAGTACTCTGATGTTTGTTGCCATGCTAGCCGTGCATATATAGAAAAGGCTCAATCCCAAAGGAGATTGGGACTCTTCTATATATGTGGCGGTCTGTTGCGCCCTGGCTGATTTCTAAAACTCTGATTTGAAAAAAAAAAAAAAAAAAAAAAAAAAAAAAAAAAAAAATTGGATGTTGATTTTTAAACTCGGGGCGTGACAGTTGGAATGATCCCGTGGGGTTTAGGGCCTCGTAGAGCGAAAACACATTTTTCGAGTCAATGAGAATGTGATAATTTGACCTTCCAGGGTTCAGAGATTTTTGGAAAAGTTCGGACCTTTTTAGAAAGGTCCCCACCGTGAGAAAAAAGGATCGAACTATCTTGGTGTGCAGAAAACCAACATTTGGGGTTCGGAAAAAGTACGGACCTTCTTCGCGCACAGTGTAGAGGACGTTCGGGGTCCGAACATTTTCGGGAAAAAAGTCCGAACTTTCTCGGGCCTATCAGCGAGAGAGAGTGACAAACTTGTAAATACAGATGGGTTTGAGTATAAAAGGCTAGGGGACCCTCCCCCAACCTCAGACCTCCTCCCTCACCCTCCCTCACTTTCTATTTCCTCACTTTCTCTCTCTAGAAGAACAAGAGCCCTAACTTGGAGAGGAGGGTTTTGGTGGGTTTGATCTATTTTGAAGCTACGAAACGGAAGAAGATCGCTAGGAGAGCCCTTTGGGAGGAAGAAGAATGCGGTGGTCCTGTTTCCCATGCAATTTTTTCGGTGAATCCACTGTGTAGAACACCTAGTGTTGGTGTGTCTGGCCCATAATGCATCAAAGGGATGCCACAGATGGACCCTAGCATGTTCTTAGATAAGTTTTCCTTTGAGCATGATACTTGAGGCATGTTAGCAGTAGCGAGTGTATGCATATTTCATCTCCAGTAGTGATTCCTGTGCATGATGTTGAGACATGGTAGCAATAGTTTCATTTCAGCTTTTATCTATCTACCTATCTGCATACCTATCTGTTGTACCTCCAGTAGACTTAGTGGGCATATCGTGGATATTGGTGACGGTACCCACTGAGATCTACCTTCTACAGTAGATCTCACACCCGCTGCGGTGACAGGTTCCTGAGGCAGCTGCTCCAGCTTGGTTCGCGCGGAGACAGCAGATCGAGATGAGGACGTGGCAAATTAGTTCCTTACCAGCATTGTGAGTCTATGATAGATGTACCATGTATTTTATGTTTCCACTTTTGTACTGGACAGTCTGAGAGATCAGTGAGGAGTGTTGTATTTACTTTTTTTTTATAGTTGAGAAACTTGTATTGAGGATTTGTTTTTTTTTCAGATGTTCAGTGTTTTACTTTCTGTAGCTATTAGTTTTTTTTCAGCTCTGATACATGCTTAGCTATAGATCTTATGCAGGGTAGATGCTTCGTCTGTGCGGCAGTTTCCGTACAGACGGCGGATCTGTTGGCGAGCCCGGGTCGCAGTTCGACCCCGGGGCGTGGCAGTAGTAGCTCTGAAGATTCAGAGTCTGACAATTGACAATTTGTTACTTTTTGTTTTGCAGGTTTTTAAGTTTTAGTTCTTACTATTTTTGGACTTTTTCACTTCCTTTATTTTTGTAATTTTGGCTAACTTCAGTGACAAAAAGGGGGAGAGAGATATAAACATTTGGAACATGTTGGAACATGTTTGTGAGAACTTTGGACACTTAAAACTTGAAAGGTAAGTATGACAACAACTTTGCTTTGTATTGTGAATGAATGCATGCCTCGACTAACTATTTGGTCATGTAATATTACTAACAAGTTGTTTGATGACTAACATACTTATGACATTTGAAATTTAATGCTTAGATGATATGTGAATTGCTTTGATTGCTTATTTTTATACATATCTAATTCTGTAAATATCATGGTGAGTATAAACTTCATCTCTCTGTTTGATTTTTGAATGTTAAATTCTTGAGACATCTGACGATTTTTTTTGTCAAGAATTATTTCTTTTGCAGAGAGTACAAACGTTTAAGTTTAGAGTCTGTTTTAGGAGTTTATCTCATGTATTCATTTTTATTGGATCATAATTGTAAATTTTTGTTGTATGGTGATAACGACAAAAATATCTTTTTGAATTTTCTTTAAGTGGATTTTTGTTTTGTCATAAAACCGCCAAAAGGGGAGATTGTTAAGGAATTTGTATTGGAGTATTTCGTGAAAGTGTTTAACTCTTGAAGATTGAAGATGAAGATGTTTGGATCATATACCTCAATCTCAAGAAAGAAGAATTCAAAAGGGTCAGGTACGTTTAACTAAATAAACTTGGTGATCCGAATACTTCTTATAGTGTAGAAACACTTGGATGGATTTGTAATTGCATAAAAATTAGAAAACTGGACTGTTATATGTTCAGGATCCGGATCAAGTTACTTCAGTCCGGACCCCGAACGTAGGTAGGTTCATGCGGAAATCCAGTCCGGACCTTCCCTGGTTCAGTCCGGACCCCGAACGTGGATTTTACAGAAATCGCATGAACAGTCCGGACTGTGCTTCCTTCAGTCCGGACCCCGAACACGATTTTTCAGGAATTCTCTGAAAAATAACGACAGTCCGGATCAAGCCAAATCCAGTCCGGATCGTCGTGCGGGAAAAAGTTTGTTAAAGTCAGTTTTTGATTCTTATCCTCTTCTAAAGGTTTCTAACCTATAAATAAACCCTTTGATTCATCTTTTAGGGTGAATCCAATATGATCGAAAATTAAAAAAATCCACATATAGAGAAGAAAGGAAATAACTAGATCTATTCTATATTTCTTCATCTATATTGATTAATTTGATTAAAGGATTTCAAACTTAGATTTTGAGTAGAATCAAATTAATGAATACTTAGATGGTATTTCCGATCTATCTTTGATCTAAGTATTCGGCGGATTTTCACCACCAACAAAACAACGATGTTCCCAAAAATCAGCGCGTGGATTCGCATGGCCTTGTGGACTCAAGGTGTTACCGTTTCGTAGATTCGAGACGAGGTGCGTTCGTGGATTCGAAACGTGCTACTTGGTGGAGACCGTGGATTCGGTTGGACGTCGTGAACTCGATGTTGGACGCCGTGGATTCGGCGTTGGACGCAAATCGTGGATTCGAGGCGCGTTGTGGAACGAGCGGAGAAGATCTACTAGGAGCGTATGGTAAAAGGTTGAGTCGTGTGTGAGTACGTTATATCACCTTTGTACGTGTTTAATCTTAGTGGATTTCACCGTGTGATCAGTCCCGTGGTTTTTTACTCCTGGTTTTGGAGTTTTCCACGTAAAATCTTTGCATGTTATTTACTTTTCCGCATTGGATTATTTTTACGCAAAGATTTTGGTGTGTTTATTGTTTACACCTATTCACCCCCCTCTAGATGTTTTTTCCTCTGTTCAGATCCTTATAGTAATAATCCATAGTAAAATACTTAAATCGCCATGAATAATTTAATCATACCTGAGTGTCAACTTCAGCTCTTGTTGAATCTTCTCCGAGCCTTTGATTACTGATTTGACAATTTGATCATTTCAAGACTCCAACTCAAATCACGAAATATGCCAACATAAAAGTCGTAACAATCTCCCCCTTTAGTAATTTCATGACAAAACCCAAAAATACATAAAACGCTCATGACACTCATCTGTCACACCCCGAGTTTGAAAAACAACGTCTAATTTTTTTTTTTTTTTTTTTTGAAATCAGAGTTTAGAAATTCCAGCCAGGGCGCAACAGACCGCCACATATATAGAAAATTCTCAATCCCCAATGGATTGAGCATTTTTTATACATGCTCGGCTCAACAATGGCAAACCACATCAGAGTAGACCAAACTACGAACTCTAAAGAGAAGGTAAAAAGCTACAATTATTACAATCATATTACAACTTGAATTATAAATTAAATGCAAGCTTAAAACTGAAATATCAACGGCTGTCAGGATCAACTCTATCGCGTCATCTCACCAACACGTCCCGACATCCCAACACCCGCTCGACCTGAAAAATGGTCACCCAGGGGGTGTGAGATACATCGACAGTGTATCCCAGTGGGCACGACGAGCCGAGAAATAGCAGATCGTACCTACTGGCATACAATAACTGGCGGATAGTAAGAGATCAGTAGGTAAGGCAGTTATATATCATGGTGCTGTAATAAAATCATGAGTATAGTGCTGAGCATAACAGAAAATACTAAACTATCATTATAAGAGCATGCTAATATATATATTGAACAAGAACTGAGCAATCATAAGATGATAATGATAAAAAGGCAAACAATGCATCAATGGTAGAATAACAAAATACCCAATCAAAAGCCACCATATTGGTCAATAATACCTCAGGAAAAATGCCCAACCTAGCACCAACCTAGCTGACATACCCCGGCTGGGGGTCACGGGTCTTTCAACAAAACACTTTACCGGTAAAGAACAATACTCACGGGGCGCGACCCCGGCAATGTTCGTGAAGTACAGCGGTGCGGGCGATCATAATGCGAATGCTCAAGCTCACGGTCCACAGACCGGGTAATCGGCAACAAGCTGGAAAAATCCCAACTGGGATGCAACAACAGAATGCCAACTGAATCTCATCATATGCAATGACAGAAATATACAACCACTATGGATCAGATGAAATCAGGAAGTACTGATAATCAGGTATAAATGTGCAAGCTAGCTAATGACCAATCAGGCATGGCAAATGTCCAGGATATAAAATCATAATAACTGATAGCAATCTAAGAATCAATCATGCAGGGAAGAACATAAACTGATAGCAATCTAAGAATCAATCATATAAGCTGATAACTGACAATGATCAATAAACCTGGCAGATATAGCAATATAAAGGTAATGCCGATCAATAAAAAGGCAGGCTCAAATAATAAAATTTAGGCTACCACAAGAACAGGGGTCCGACCAACTAAGGTACCCCAGAGGGCCGAAATGATAAAGCCCGGACCAAAGATAAACCCACCTATCATTTGCAGGCGACTTAAATAACACCCACGGTATGCTCGAAATCTAGAGCCGAACCGTGCCAACCTGAATCAAAAACGTTGCTAAACTCAACCTTTTATTCAAATTTTAGTATAATTACCAAAATGCCCCTCCCGAAAATTCCATTCGGGAGACACGGGCTTTGATCCTTTGCCACTGGCTCAGCCAGATTCTACTGGGACTCAACAGACGGCTAGGCGGAACCGCCGCAATTGCTCGAATTGCACAATTGCCACCGGGGCGCCGTTAAACCGACAGTTTTGCCGATTTATGGTCCGATAACCAATTCCTGCTCAATGAGAGCTATTGGATCCCTAACAAAAAGCTTAGAGATCATATGCACACTCCCCGAGACAGCACATGAGGATATAATTGTGTTTTGACCCCTAGGGTTTCCAGGAATTGAACTTTTATAGCAATTTGAGAGCCGTTTTCGCTCGTTCTCTTAATCGGGACATCATTTTAACGAATCATCACCTCCAGTAGGTGACCCTCGACTCGCTGAACACCGTACTCACCAATTTGTAGCGGCACGGAACCCAAATAAAACTTCGGCCCATGAATCACTTGCTACATAGGTCAAATAGTACCATTTTTGCATTTTAATTTTTCTACGCAGCCAAATCCATTTTAAAGGTGAGCATCGCGTCCAGTGACCCCAAAATAGCCAGGAGCTCACTGTTGCGACTTCGCAAACTGCCCCAAACAGACCCATGGCCATTCAACCAACATAGAGCTTAATAATGCAAAAACTTTAACCCTACTTGTGCAAATTCAGAATAATTTGGAGCATTCACCTCTGGACAGTACCAGGACACAAGTGCTTGCTCTTTTGCAACCCAAAACCTGCTCGATCAAGTAGATCCAAACCCTTTGCTCTCTAACTTACAACAATGCCCCACACATATTTCCACACAGACAACTTTTGATCTGTTGTGAGCATTGAGCTCAGGGGAAAGTATGGAACAACTTTCATATTCTGCTGGAAGCCTAATTTTGCATTTAAACTCTTTGAGGCATTTCATCGAACATGTGGTGTGCATGTTTCATTAACAACTATCCAAGCTTGGCCCAAGCTAGCATTCTGTAGAGGGGACACCTGGGGGCTCCCAAGATGGAGAAAACTCTGCTACTAAGTTGCAGAAACTTGCTTATCAAGTTTGGAGCAAGTTTTTCCCCTCGGTTGGCCGGGAAACAAAAAAAAGAAAACGGGGAAGATGAAGCTTATGCTTCGAAAATGGTGACCACTCATCCAGGGGTTCTGGGCCTCAACCACTTGCACCAAAAGGTGCTCTCATCACCACAAACCTTCCTGGACCAGTGCCCGACGACGAGGTCGCGGCGGCGACGGCGGCGGGCAAGCTCGGTTTGGAGCTTCCCACCACTAATGGTGGATTTTTGTTCGGGCAACATGGGACCCATGCAAATGCATGGTTAGGTTCCCCTTGGTCCCAGAAAACTTCCCGACCATGTCACACCCGCCGGCGACGACCGAAAAGCCGGCCACCGTGACATGAACCCACTCTCGGGTCATCCATGGCACCCATGGTTTCGGACTGCATGGATGCCATGCAAGGGCATGGATGCCTTTGTCTCACTCCCAGGAAGCTTCCCGGCCATGTGCCCGGCGGTGGGGAGCGTCGCCAGCGCCGAAGCAAGAAGCTCGACCAAAGTGCAAGAAACCCGAAAAGTAGGGCTTAGGTTTTTGGCTCAACCGCTTGACCAAACTCCACAAAATTTGGTGGAGTTGATCATCTCCTCCTACAGTTTCTATCCATCATTTTATTTCTTTATTTGATCGAGTGGTTGCGACACAAGACCGAGGTGGAGCTCTTGGCGGTGCAACTTGGCCGCCGGCCAACCAGAGCTTTTCCCATTTCGTGGGTGGGCTGGAAAGAATCCCTAGGTGATAAGGAGGACACTTCCAAAGGTCTCGGACCAAATAAACCAAAGGATCAAGGGAACTCACCTCACCGGAGTTGGAGAAGAAGGATGAAGCCGGTTTCCTTCCCCGACGTCGCGCAGCCTCCTAGCAACCTCAGCCTTGATCTCCAGACATAGGAGAACACACCAGAGACCTCAGGAAGAAGCTTGGAGCAACCTTCTATCCTCTTCTTTCTCTCTCGGATTGGGATGTGGGGGAGGACCCTTGGTGATTCCGAGCTTAAAGGGAACGGCTCTGCTACATCATTGCACCCCAGGAAGACCTAAAAAGCTTCCAAAGATGCTTTGTAACCCCCTCCCACGGGCAGCCAAAGAGACCTAAGCAAAATATCTAATCGCAACAAAATCCTATTTGGTCCCTACACAACAAACCCTAAGCCCTTAGGTCCCTACTGTAGGTCCATCTTGCACCCAGATACCTCACCAAAAAATCTCATTCGAAACTGTACATAAAATATAAAGGTTTCTACAAAATTTCCTGCTTTTCAGCGTATTTCACGTATTTCGAGATGTACAGGTCGTCAAATCGAAAAACGGACTTCACCACGACGTCCGTCTCGTCGAGACCTTTCAAGTAGCATATTTTCTTTCTTGATTCGGTGCTCGAATAAATTCTCGGGCCATGAAATACTGCAATTTTGCACTATTTGGCACGCATTCCGACGCACCAGAGTCGCCAAACACGAATTCCGTTGGTGCCATTGCGTTCAGAACGTCGAAATTAGCTAGAAATGACTATTCATACTGCTATGCTTGGGGTCCAGACGGCGAAACGGCCGACGTTGGTTGAGAGGGGAATTAAATCAGGAATTACTATTCACAACTTAAGTTGTGGGGCCCGCTTCTTCTTCGCTGTTTTGCGGAAGATCCGACCGTCGGATCGAAAATATATGAATATCAAACTTTCATGTTTCGACGAGACGGTCGCACTGGTGATCTCAGATTTTCGAGATCAGACCCCGATCAAAAGTCGATATTTTGGGGTCCCAATTACACTATAATCTATTTATTCCTGCTAATTAACTTTCCAGAAAATATTTAAACTTAAATACGTAGTTTTAAATTCACGATTACTACATCATCTTAAACCAAAAAATCAAAATTCAATGTCATCACCAAAATATTGACTTTCTTTGCGCGAAAGATCCAATAAACAAAAATACATTTGAACCAGTCCTAGAACAAACTTTATGACTTAGGACTTGGAGTCTTAAAGTGATGTAAATCCTGCAAAACATAACTTCAAACAAATCAAAAGTCAGTTGTCAGAAATTAAATGCAAATCCTACATTTGATTCGTCCTTTTGGTTCTTTTTGATTTTCGGCTCTCTTTTGCATCATCTCCCCCTATCTTGATCATCTCGTCTCCGTCATTTCTCTTCTCCCCTTTTTTGTCATAAATTATCAGACAGTGAAAATACTAGACAAAATGTAAGTACTAGGAGGATTAGTTCTTAGCTACATGACCATAAAAGTTTTTGTTTATCAACAAGCGAAAAGAAAATGAAAAGCAAGAACAAGAAAAGTAAAGAGTCACTCATCGTCATGTCCGTCATCATCATCATCGTCATCATGTGAAGTAGGTCCATGTGAAGTACTTGGCCCGGTCGCTCCAAAAACTACATCATCATGCTTGCAACCGAGGATATCAAAAATCTTCTTCAATCTGTCCTCAAGCTTCTTGAACTCTTATTCCATTCTTTTCTTCAGTGAGCGTACATCCCGATGCAATGATTGTAGCGTCACTTCCTCATCTGATCCAGAAGAGTCTTGATGTTCCACTTGACGAGGCGGTGCACTTAGAGTCGCTTCACCCGCGTATCCTTTTACTTGGCCAAACGTCTTTAGAGTGCTAATTGACTTGGCTAGAGTAATTCCATCAATAGCGCCCAAGCCATAGTCATATTTGACACACTTGATATCCACTCCGTGATCTTCCAATATGCTAGTGATCAAAATTGGGTAAGGAAGCAGTTCATGGCGATTTGATCCTTCAATCACATGCACTATTTGTTGCCAAATAAGGAATGGAATATTGATGTTAATTTCAAATGCACTCTCTGGGTGACCAAGGAAATAAAGAAGAAGAAGACGATCCCATCATATCCTTTTAGTCCCCAATGTAGGCAAGAGGTTGTAGCAAATAATTAAAGACAGAATGTGGTATTCCGGCTTTAAATCCTTTGATTCAATATACAACCTATTTGTATGCGTTCCTGACTTGCAAATAGCATTCACAATAATATCTCAATGAGTTTCATGCTGAAAATCATCCTGAGTATAGTGCAGACCAGATGTATCAACAATCAATCCCAGATTCGCACCAATTACAACAGGAGTTATATCAAACTTGACACCTCTAATTGTTGTTTCAAATATGAATGTCCCGGTGTCATGATCCTCGTGAAGTATAACTGCTCTTATGTAAAACTCCCTGAGTAGTTCTATATAGAAACCCATCTTTGCTTGAACTCTACTAAGTGGCTCAATAGGAATCCGTTCCAGTAGCCTTGCAAAGTCTGGAACTTCTCGATACAACTCATTAAAGTTGACATGTCGCTCTCCAATACATGCTCTATTCTCAAATATTACACGGCGCTTTGAACTAATGTGTTGTTCACCTTCACCAATTTTTGATCGCCGTTCTGATTGAGAGCGTTCAGGAATTACCGGTCCTCCGGTACTTCTTCGTGGCGGAGAATCTGCACCTTTCTCTTTCCTTGAAGTTATCGGTGCCTTTCCCTTTTCTTTTTCTGATTCTTCCTCATATTCCGATGAAGGTTCTGATTCTGAGCTTGTTGAGCCTTCATCACGTGATCGTTTGTAAGCTTTCTTCTTTCCACGTCCACGACCACGTCCACTCCCGGTGGCCATCAAAACCACAAGTGCAAGTAGCAAAGAGAATGCCATTATCCCGCAAAGAACATAATGCACTATGATTTGATCGAATATGAATATCATAAAAGGCTTAAAAATGCTTAACAAACATTCTAAACATGTAAACTTTGAAGATCTAACATTCAAAACCAATTTACATGCAAGCCCTAAATTTTCAATTTTCTTGATCTAAAGAAATGGTGTAAATGTTAGATCCAAGTAATATATGCAAGAAAACATGAATCTAATTACATAGAAAGCAATCATTTATGTTCTAATCGAGAAAATAAGGTGATATATGCAAGAGATTTCATAGAAATAGAAATTAACTCAAAAATTCCAAAATAAATCATCAAAATCTAAAAACTAGGGTTTTGAAACATAAAAAGCAAGATTGATGAAATATCTTACAAATCACAGTAAGAATCTCGTAGATCTTGAAGAAAAACACCTTGAAAATCTTTTAGAGAGAGAGAGGGAGAGTTTTTGCAAAAGGGAGAGTGAAAGAATGCACCTCGGTTCCGGTATTTAACAAATCTGCAGATTGCGTACCGGTACTCGAAGGCGCGTACCGGTACCTAATTAAAAAAAAACTAAAATATTCAGTTCGGGCTCCGGATTGAATTTTTAATTCCGCCATTTTGATTCCGGTACCGAAAGGTGAGTACCGGTACTCCAGAGCAAAAATCAAAATATTTCTTGATACAAATCCAAATTTTGAACTCTTTCAAATACCGATTTGCTTGCAATCAAGAAAATCAATCTAAGTGCTTGAAATTTGCGAGATCACTCAGATGTCATTCAATCCAATTAATTTTACAAAAATTAAAAAGATTTACTCCTAAATCATGAAAAACAAGGATAAAATATTATAACCGTTTTTCATTTTATATACGTTAAACACAAGTCATCAAAAATAATCTAGAGATTCGAACTCTCTCAAGATGTAATGGATTATAAAAAATGACTTACAGAAATTTTCAAATGACATCAATTTGATCAATACCCTTTCAAATTTGAAATAAGCACTAAAATACTTAAGGGTGACTCTTTGAGCATCTTTCAATTATCCCACCTTATACCAACCAGGAGATTATAGAAAATTTGAATATGAATCTCTGAATGCTTCATCTAAAGATTTTACCAAAAATATTATCACGCATCCACAAACATATGGTATTTCTTTTCAACATGTAGTGGTAGTTTTCACACTCCTTTGAGGATGTAACTCTTTCCACATCTTTTCAACTCTTTTAATTACCCTTGTAAGAATGTAATCTCGATCTTACGTGAAAGAATTAAATCCCAAATTTTAGTCTATTCATTGTCTCATGTTTATCACAATGAATTCATACAACCGAGATAGGTTAAGCACCTTAAGATCACACATGATTACTAAAATTTGATGAATATAACTATCAAAAACTCCTATAATAGAATATTTTCAAAGATTATGATTATGAAGTAAAGTTGATAATTAATATGAAATTAATTAGGAGTGAATGAAAGTAAACCCTTTTTAAATTCAATGCACTAAAACAAGTCGCAATCATTCATTAAATCCCTTTTATTTAAAAACAAAACATGAAAACGACAAGCATTGAAATCATGTAATGTAAAGATCAAGATAAATATGAAGAGAAAATCGATCAAAGGATTACATACAGTGAAAAGCAATTTAAAACTTAAGACAATGAAAGATATCGCCTTTCCTAATCCAAAACCGTCGGATTTTCGGTTGTCTTGCTTTGTTGTGGCCGGGGGTTGTTTGTTTTGACTGTTGATCCACCTTAGGTTCCCGCGTTGCAAATGTCCACTTGAATAACCGATGTTGTGGCTCTAACCTTTGGTGGATTGAGGGAACTCCATTGAATTGACATTGCTTTTGAATCCGTAGAGTCCGCTCCGTAGATAAAGATGCTGAAGAATTTTTCTTCCTATTTTTTGGGCACGTCTTCATCATGTGTCCTTCAATTCCACATTGGTAGCATGTTTTACCTTTCAATTTAGTTGTGGAACTTGAAGCCTTCACAGTTTGTTTCTGTTTATATCCCAAACCAACTTTGCTCGTTTGACCTAATCCGGACATACCGTCAAATTTCTTGGAACCGGTTGAAAGAGTTTGTATGTCGGATTTGAGTTGATGAACTTGCTTGGTCAAAACTTGGTTGGCATCATGAATTTTCTCAAACTGTTTTTCAAGAAAACCAATCTTGTCCATATGAGAATTAACGATCGTTTCCGATTGGTTTAGCTTTTTTTGGAGGGTTTTATTATTGTTCAATAAAAGTTTTCTGTAGTGTCCCAGGTCCCCCAGTGTTTTTCCCCTGTTTCGGGGTGTGGAACACCTATTGTTGGTGTGTTGGGCCCCAACATGTCAAAGAGATGTGTTGATTTGGACTCAGTGAGGAATTGGGGTCAAGCTTGACCTTCGGCTGCTTTTGCCGAATTTTGGGAGTGGATTCAGGCTGAACGGAGGCTGTATTTGGATTCAGCGCGGAAAAACGCTTGAAAACGGCTATTTATTTATATTTTTCTGGGTCCGGATGCCCAAAAACGGACCCCCGAAAGTTTTCTGCGCAAAATGGTGCATGGGGGGAGCTGTGGACCGGCCAGGACACGTGGCGGCCCCTTATTGGGCCGGCGCACGCTTCTCGGTCCACGGAGTGGGCCGCCGGTGCATGGTAGACCGGCGGGCCACGTGGCAATGCTTGGTTGGTCCGGCGCAGTGCGCTCGGTGGACGGGTGAGTGCGCGGGCAGCGCGGGCAGGCCGGGCAGGCTCGGACTGTGGCGCGGTGCACGGTGGACCGGGGCGCGCCACGTGGTGGCCCCGGGTTGGACGGCGCAGGTGCGCGCGGTACACCCGCGGGCGCGCGCCTGCGGCTGTACGCGCACGCGGGCGCAGGCGCGCAGCGGCGCGCATCGGCTGGCGTGTCGGGCGGGAAAAGGCGCCGCCACATGGCACCACGCCACTGGCTGGCGCCACCCACCCCCGCCGCCCCGCAGGGGGACGCGTGGCCTCGCCCGATTCGTCGGGCGCGCTGTTCCCTGTGCGGGGGACAAGCGTCGCACCCCGGGGCGGGTTGGACCGGCGCTCGGTCCGGCCAGATCGTTTGTGCGCGAGTGGGCCTAGCAGGCCGGGCCACTGTTTGGGCCCGGTTTCGGGGCCCGAAACTTTCGGGCGCCCGAAACCGGGACCCAATTGGAATTTCTCCAATTGTTAAGTGGGCCTATATAAAGGCCTCCCCTCCCTCCTTCTTTCTGGTTTTCCGAGAGATAGAGAGAGAACTAGAGGGAGGGCCTTGAAGCAAGTTTGTTCCTCTTTTGATTTTACATCTCGTGGTGGATTTCCAGATTTTTCGGAAGTTCGACAACGGCGATCCGGATTTTACAGTGCGCCCCGTTTTTCCCCATTTTCGGCCCGTTATCGTCGCATTTCAGTCCGAGGAGTCCCCTGCACAGTACAGGAGTCCTTTTTCGACGATTTCTTTGCCGGTGTATTCCTGAGAGGTAGGGATTCGTTTTCCATGTTGGTGGTTTCTCTGGATTCTGATTCCTTGGCACGGTTCCCGAGGTGTTTTGACCCCCCTTTTTCTGTTTGGAATTTTGGACAGCGGCTGCTTCTCCGAATTATATCTTGGTGTAGGAACATCAGATCGAGGCGTTTAAACAGTCGATTTGGGGCTACTTTTCGCGAGGAACGCAACCGTGATTTTTCTAGGATTTTTGGAGCTCGGAACAGAGGTGAAATTTCTCATTTTGCATGCTGATTGTAAAAACAGCAAATCTGTGTTTGGGACTTGTATTTTTACACCGTGTGCAATGTGTGTTGTTGTAGGACACTGTTTTCGGCAGACTGCATTTTTAGAGGACAGCGGACAGCGGGATATTTCTTGGGGTGTTGTGCACGCTTTTCGAGGTGGGTGGTTGTGTTTCCCTCTTTGTTGACATGCTCACTAGGAGTATTAGAGTTTCCCAATTATATATGTGACAACTAGCTGTTAGTATGTGAACCTGATGCAATGCCCCCTAATTTAATTGATAGCCTTTATGTGACAAATTTGGAATAATAATGTTGGACAATTGCTATATCTTAACCCCGCATGCAAATAAGTATCACATTAATGTTTTAAAAGAATTCTTTGCAATAAACCCTAGTCACTTATCTAATGCTTTTTAAAAAGGACAATTGCATGCTTATTTGGACACCTAGTTAGGCCACTATTTACTGCTGCACTATATTATTGGAATTGATGTAGTGTCCCAGGTTTTCCTGTGATTTTCCCCCTGTTTCGGGGTGTAGAACACCTGTTAATGGTGTGTGGAGCCCCAACATGTCAAATTGATGTGTTGTTTGGACTTAGAGTGGATTTAGAAGCAAGCCTGACCTTCGGCTGACTTTGCCGAAGTTTTGGAGTGGAATCAGGCTAAACAGAGGCCGTAGTTGGATTCAGCGCGGAAAAACGCTTGAAAACGGCTATTTACTTATTTAATTTGGAGTCTGGATGCCCAAAAACGGACCCCCGGAAGTTTTCTGCGCAAAATGGTGCATGGGGGGATCTGTGGACCGGCCGGGACACGTGGCGCCTTGTTATTGGGCCGGCGCATGGCTCTCGGTCCACGGAACGGGCCGCCGGTGCACGGTGCACCGGCGAGCCACGTGGCAGGCGCCGGTTGGTCCGGTCCAGGGCGCGCGGCGCACGGGAGGGTGCGCGGGCAGCGCGGGCAGGCCGGGCAGGCGCGGGGTGGGGCGCGGTGCACGGTGCACCGGGGCGCGCCACGTGGCGGCCCCGGGTTGGCGGGTGCACGTGCGCGCGGCGCACCCGCAGGCGCGCGCCTGCGGCCGTACGCGCACGCGCCGCAGGCGTGCAGGCGGCGCGCAGGGCCGCCGGCGGCCGTGTCGGGCGGGAAAGCGGGGGGCACGTGGCGCCCCGCCATTGGCGGGCGCCACCCACCCCGCCGCCCCGCAGGGGGGGCGCGTGGCGCGTCCCCGCTGGGCCCGCACGGCTGCCGCCTGTTTGGCGGACGCGTGGCGGGCCCTGGGCCGGGTTGGACAGGCGGTCGGACGGGCGAGGATCCCGTGTGCGGCCCGGGTTGGGCTGGGCCGCACTGTAGCCGCCCGAAAGATGGTGGGCCGGGCCGCACTGTAGCAGCCCGAAAATGACCCTGCGCCCGGAAGTGGGGACAATTTGGGTATTTTCCCAATTGTTTAGTGGGCTTATAAATAGGCCTCCCCTCCCCTCTTCTCTTGCTTTTTCCGAGAGCTAGAGAGAGAATGGGAGGGAGGGACCTTTAGGAAAGTTTTTTCTCTCATATTTTTCTACCTCGTGATGCGTTCCCAGATTTTTGGGAAGATCGACAGCGGCGTTTCGGATTTTACAGTGTGCCTCGGTTTTCCCCCATTTCGGCCCGTTATCGTCACATTTCAGTCCGAGGAGTCCCCTGCGCAGTACAGGAGTCCGATTTCGACGATTTCTTCGCCAGTGTGTTCCTAAGAGGTAGGGCTTCGTTTTCCGTGTTGATGGTTTCTCTGGATTCCGATTCCTTGGCACGATTCCCGAGGTGTTTTGACCCCCTATTTTGCTATTTGGATTTTTGGACAGCGGCGACTTCGACGAATTGTTTCTCAGCGTAGGAATATCGGATTGAGGCGATTCAAGAGTCGATTTTGGGCTATTTTTCGCGAGGAACGCAACCGTGATTTTTCTGGGATTTTAGGAGCTCGGGACAGAGGTGAAATTCCTCGTTTTGCGTGCTGATTTTTAAAAACAGCAAAAGCTGTTTTGGGAATTGCAATTTTTACACCGTGTACACTTATGTGATGTTGTAGGATATTGTTGCAGCTGACGGTGTGTTTAGAGGACAGCGGGTATTTTCTGGGTGTTATGTGCACGCTTTTCGAGGTGGGTGGTTGCGTATCCCTCTTTGTTGACTTGCACACTAGGAATAAAAGAGTTCCCAATTATACATGTGATAGATAACTTGTGGTATATGAACCTATTGCAATTGGCCCCTAAATTAATTTAGTAGCTTCTATGTGATAAATCTGGGACAAGAAAATTGGACAATTGCTATATCGTGAACCGCATGCAAATTAGTAACCCAACAATATTTTTAAAAGAGTTCAAAAATTATTCTTCACATGAAACCTAGTTCCTTTTTAAATGTTTTTAAAAGAGAACACTTGCATGCTCATTGAACAACTAGTTAAGCCACTATTTTTATTGCAGCACAATATTATGGGATTTGACTTAGGAGAAAACATCTGTTATTGTTATTCTTCTCTATCGATGCATGATGCTCGAGTCTGATCGGGATTTTGGAGATAGTATTGCCTGGGACAGTTTGGACGTGTCTTAGGGGATTGTGGGGCATAGTGGCAACCGCGGATGTTAGGCGGTTGACCAGATGTTTTTACTTTATCAGATTGGGGTCTATGGGTTCAGCGGTAACCGCGGATTTTGGGCGGTTGACCGGGTGTTATTATCACACCAGATTGGGGATCGGGGTTGCATTAGTGGATGGAGTATTCCCACTTTGATCATGGTCATGATCCAGTCCTGCTATTGTGAGACATCGGTTACAGAGATGATTGATACAGAGATACTTTACTCGTGTGGGTCGCTCCCCTCGAGTGCCACTCCGGAGTAGGCTTTTAGACCGTGATGGGTGCCGGTCAGTTGGTGAGTTGTGAGTGATGACAGAGCAGGCAGTGCCAGTACTTCCTGGCCCTCTGATTGGGTTTCTTTGGGCAGTCAGCTTTATAGTTGCATATATACAGTCATCTCTTGGCACTGCATTTAGAGGCATAGTAGTGGTAGTTTCTTTTCAGCAGTCTTTATTGCATACCACTGTTCTTTCCTTTTGCCTCTTTATTCCTAGTGGGTGCGTCAGCATTTGAGGTTTTACCCACTAGGGGGAGGCTACTGGTTTATCTAGTAGTTCTCACCCCCATTGTTGTTTCTTGTCCTTTTTCCCCCTTTGTTTTGCAGAGTCGACTGTGGGAGCTGCTGGGCCTTCAGCGGCAGATCGAGGTAAGAGGATCGCCGACTAGCTAGATCGTCTACCCCGAGCGAGAGATTAGCTAGACTATTACTGTACTCCCCTTTTGTATCTCAGACTATAGTAGTTTACTTTTGGGTCTGGCTGTGGCCAGCTGGTTGTATTATTTTGGTGAGCTGGGAGTTTATTGTACTTTTATTTCAGTTTTTACTGTATTTCAGTCTGAGATTACTTGTAGTTCTTTAGTTCAGCTCTGTTTATGCTCTTTTATTGTATATTATATATCTGAGCAGGTTACCAGCGCTTCGTGTACATGGAAAATTCTGTGTGCACGGCGGATCTGTTGGCGGGCCCGGGTTCTGGTTTACACCCGGGGCGTGACAGATTAAGTTGGTATCAGAGCTTAGGGATAGGTCAGTTGGGACTTAGGAAACCCTAGGCTTTTGGCAGACCCTAGGATGATAGGGCGTGAGAGGCGTGACACTTCGCGAAAGTCGTCAATTTATTTATTGGACTCTTCTAGTGAGTGAAGAAGGATCGACATACCCAATTTCTGGTGGACCGTTATGTTGGCTGCAGACAACATAAAGTCGCAGAAATTGGGGGATGTCTTTGACTTTCGCTAGATTGGGTCGTGTGGGGTTATGTTACTGATTCGTGATTTCTTGTGGCAGGATGCCTCCCCGACGTCGGATCCCTACTCTGGGTGCCCCTACACCCCCTGTTGAGCCGGAGCAGACGGGATCCACTGAGATTGGTGAGCTGCGGGCCATGATGGCCCAATTGGTAGAGAGCCATCGTCAGCAGCAGCAGAGGATTGATCAGCTGCTCGCTCAGAGAGAGGCACCACCCCCAGCTGTTCCTGAGGCCTTTGTGCCTCCTGTTGCCCCTTTTGTGCCGTCAGCGCCATCTTCGAGTAGCGGGGCTCCTGGAGCTATTCAGCCTTTGACTGCGGAGGAGGAGCAGGATTTTGCTGACAAACTCTCCCAGTTTGTTAAGCGGGGACCACCTAGATTCTCAGGGCGGGATGCTCAGCCCTCGGCTGTTGGGAGATGGCTTTCTGCGATGGAGAAGCTTTTTCGGGACTTCTTCGTCGACCCGAAGTATCGAGTACACATGGCGGTGCACTGTTTGGACGGAGATGCAGATTTTTGGTGGCAGCGGGTAGAGCCACCGGAGTTCCGGATTTCTCGACAGCTGCCCTGGGAGGAGTTCCGGCGGTTGGTGCTGGACACCTATTTTTCGACCAGTGTGAAGAAGAAGTTGGAGGACGACTTGAAGAACCTGCAGCAGGGCGAGCGATCGGCCCATGCCTATTTCCAGGAGTTCATGGAGTTGCTGAACTGTGTGCCCTTCGTCGCTCGTGACGGACCGCACCAGGTTGAGCTGTTCGAGGGAGGCCTTCGTCCAGAGATTTACACACTGGTGCATGCTCAGAGATTTCAGACTCTGGAGGCAGCCGCAGAGCATGCACAGTGGGTG
The DNA here is from genome assembly GCA_029168755.2 of Tillandsia fasciculata. Taxonomy (NCBI): domain Eukaryota; kingdom Viridiplantae; phylum Streptophyta; class Magnoliopsida; order Poales; family Bromeliaceae; genus Tillandsia; species Tillandsia fasciculata. The sequence goes on from CM054948.1 coordinate 8,088,848, forward strand.
GAGAGAGGTGATCAGGTGGTGGCCAGACAGCGGGCCGCGGTCGCTCAGAGCTCCGACAGAAAGCGACCAGCCCAGGATGAGGGGGGACAGGCCAGTACTTGGAGGCCGCCCCGACCGCCACCGCCTCAGTTTCCGGGCCGTGGGCGTTCGGAGCGGCGAGGGCCTGGTGGATCCCAGAGGCCCCAGCAGCAGCAGAAATCGCAGTCGTCGCAGCGCGGGTCTCAGCGGCAGCCACAGCGACAGCGACAGTCTCAGCAGCAGCAGTCCCGACAGACACGGGCCCCCAGCAGTTGTATTTTCTGTGGAGGTCCGCACTTCCCCGGCACCTGCGACCAGCGGTGGGGTCGTTGCTACGGGTGTGGACAGCCCGGGCACATTCGAGCTGCGTGCCCCTTTTCGACCTCAGCCGCCCCTTCTTCAGCATCTGCCCCAGTATCATCGCAGCAGCGGTCGACGGCTCAGCGGCCTTATGCTCCAGCGAGCAGGCCATCTTCTTCCCATTCCACAGATTATCGCCCTCCAGCTCAGAGTGGGCGAGTGTATGCTGCACAGGTAGAGGATGCTTCAGCAGCAGACCACGTGGTGGCAGGTATCACTTTACTTTCTGGCATTAGGACTCGCACCTTATTTGATACTGGAGTATCGCATTCTTTCATTAGTAGATCTTTTGCATCATTACATGGGTTAGAGGTAGGACTTTTGCCACGTGCACGAGAGGTACAGATTCCCGATCACACTTTGCACGTGGAGGAGTGTTGTTGGTCCTGCCCGATGCAGATCGAGTCCTGGATTATGCCAGCAGACCTGTTGGTCTTGAGACAGCTGCAGGATTTTGATGTGATTCTCGGGATGGACTGGCTGGCTCGGTATTTTGCGACTATTGACTGTGCCGAGAGGACTGTCACTTTTAGAGAGCCAGGCCAGGAGGTGTTGGTGTACCGGGGATGTCAGAGCGCTTTCTTTGCCTCTATGGTTTCGACTTCCCGAGCGAGGCGGATGATTCACCGAGGATGTGTAGCCTTTTTGGCTAGTGTTGTAGAGGGGCCTACGGCGGCACCGGGACTCGGGGATATCCCTATCGTCCGCGAGTTCCCGGATGTGTTTCCACCTGAGCTGACTAGTATGCCGCCCGACAGAGAGATTGAGTTTGTGATTGACGTAGTCCCAGGAACTGCGCCAATCTCTAAGGCTCCTTACCGGATGGCACCGGCTGAGCTGCGAGAGCTTAAAGCACAGTTGCAAGATTTGATGGATAAGGGTTTCATTAGACCCAGTGTGTCGCCCTGGGGAGCACCGGTGCTATTCGTGAAGAAGAAAGATGGGTCACTTAGACTGTGTGTGGACTATAGGGAGCTGAATAAAGTGACCATTAAGAACAAGTACCCTCTGCCGCGCATCGACGATCTCTTTGATCAGCTGCAAGGGTCCTGTGTCTTTTCCAAGATTGATCTACAGTCTGGTTACCACCAATTAAAGGTGAAGGCCGAGGATATTCCTAAGACTGCTTTCAGATCACGGTACGGGCATTATGAGTTTACAGTTATGCCATTTGGATTGACTAATGCCCCTGCCGCCTTTATGGACTTGATGAACAGGATATTTCGACCATTCCTGGATCGATTTGTGGTGGTGTTCATCGATGATATCCTGGTTTACTCCCGGAGCGAGGCCGAGCATGAGGAGCACTTGAGGACTGTGCTACAACTTCTGCGGGAGAAGAAGTTGTATGCCAAGCTGGTGAAGTGCGAGTTTTGGCTTCGGGAGGTAGCTTTCTTGGGCCATGTGATTTCCGCCGCCGGTGTAGCTGTAGACCCGGCGAAGATTGAGGCAGTTCGTGATTGGCCCCGACCGACGACTGTATCAGAGGTGCGCAGCTTCATGGGATTAGCTGGTTATTATCGTCGGTTTGTGGAAGGCTTTGCGAAGCTTTCCACACCCCTCACTCGGTTGACGCGTAAAGGGGTTAAGTTTATCTGGAGTGAGGACTGCCAGAAGAGCTTCGAGGAGCTGAAGGACAGACTGATGACTGCTCCTATCCTTTCCCTCCCTGTTATGGGGAAAGGATATGTGATCTACAGTGACGCATCACACAGTGGACTCGGTTGCGTGTTGATGCAGGATGGGAGGGTAATTGCTTATGCATCGAGACAGCTCAAGGATTACGAGAAGAATTACCCTACCCACGACTTAGAGCTCGCTGCCGTGGTGTTTGCACTGAAGCTTTGGCGCCATTACCTGTACGGGGAGCATTGTGAGATCTACACCGACCACAAGAGCTTAAAGTATCTGTTCACCCAGAAGGAGCTGAATTTGAGGCAGCGCAGGTGGTTAGAGCTATTAAAGGATTATGATGTGGACATCCTTTACCACCCAGGCAAGGCTAACGTGGTCGCTGATGCATTGAGCCGAAGAGCAGTACAGAGTTTGTCTATGTTGATCACAGACCAGGCGCCCCTATTGGAGGAGATGAGACGGCTCGAGATAGAGGTTGTGTCCCCTGGGGTCTCTGCTAGACTGACGTCATTAGTCGTGCAGCCCACTCTGCTGGACAGGATCAGGGAGAAACAGAGTGAGGACCCCCACTTGACCAGGATTCGAGATCAGCTTCCGAGTGATCAGTCAGGGGACTTTACAGTGGATGCTGCGGGAGTACTGAGGTACAGGGACCGAGCATGTGTGCCAGTGGATGCTGAGATCAGAGAGCAGATATTGAGAGAGGCCCATTATACACCTTATACCCTTCATCCTGGGGGGACTAAGATGTATAAGGACCTCAAGGCACATTTTTGGTGGAATGGCATGAAGAGGGATGTCGGGAGATTTGTGGCCCAGTGTTTGACTTGTCAGCAAGTAAAAGCTGAGCATCGGGTGCCAGCTGGCAAGTTACAAAGTCTCCCAATCCCTGAGTGGAAATGGGACCACATTACCATGGACTTCGTGGTCGGATTGCCGAGGGCACAGGGCGGAGCAGATGCTATCTGGGTAGTGGTGGATCGACTTACCAAGTCAGCGCACTTTTTGCCTATGCAGACTACTTGGCCACTCGATCGACTAGCCCAGCTATACCTTGATGAGATTGTGAGACTGCATGGAGTACCCGCCTCCATTGTGTCAGATAGAGATCCGAGGTTTGCCTCGCGTTTTTGGGGGAGTTTGCAGACTGCGATGGGGACTCAGCTCAGATTCAGTACAGCTTTTCATCCTCAGACTGATGGGCAGTCAGAGCGGACCATACAGATCTTGGAGGACATGCTGAGGGCTTGCGTCTTGGATTTCGGCGGAGGTTGGATTCGGCACTTATCCTTGGTTGAGTTTGCGTACAACAACAGCTTCCAAGCGAGCATACAGATGGCTCCGTTTGAAGCGTTGTATGGACGCAAGTGCCGATCACCACTTTATTGGAGTGACGTAGGCGAGAGACGGACCTTGGGGCCAAATATACTGCTAGAGGCAGAGGAGAAGGTCCGGGTGATTCGACAGCATCTTCAGACCGCTCAGAGCCGACAGAGGAGCTATGCTGATGTTCGGCGACGAGACTTAGAGTTTCAGGTTGGAGATCATGTATTTCTGAAAGTCTCGCCGTCCAAGGGGATCAGGAGGTTCGGCATTCGCGGGAAACTCAGCCCCCGATACATTGGACCTTTCGAGGTGTTGGAGCGTATCGGGCCTGTTGCTTATCGGCTTGCACTTCCCCCGAGACTTGCTGGCATCCACGATGTTTTTCATGTTTCTACTTTGAGGAGGTACGTCTTCGACCCGTCGCACATCATCGACTTTGCACCACTCGAGATCAGCGAGGATTTGAGATATGAGGAGCGCCCGCTGCGGATTCTAGATCGGGAGATGAAAGAATTGCGCAATCGAACCATCCCCTATGTGAAGATCCTCTGGAGCAATCATGATGAGCGCGAGGCGACGTGGGAGCTCGAGTCAGAGATGATGGACGCCTACCCCTACTTGTTCGAGGCTCTGGATTGAGGTATGGTTTAGTTTCGAGGACGAAACCTTGTTAGTGGGGGAGGATGTAGTGTCCCAGGTTTTCCTGTGATTTTCCCCCTGTTTCGGGGTGTAGAACACCTGTTAATGGTGTGTGGAGCCCCAACATGTCAAAGTGATGTGTTGTTTGGACTTAGAGTGGATTTAGAAGCAAGTCTGACCTTTGGCTGACTTTGCCAAAGTTTTGGAGTGGAATCAGGCTAAACGGAGGCCGTAGTTGGATTCAGCACGGAAAAACGCTTGAAAACGGCTATTTACTTATTTAATTTGGAGTCCGGATGCCCAAAAACGGACCCCCGAAAGTTTTCTGCGCAAAATGGTGCATGGGGGGATCTGTGGACCGGCCGGGACACGTGGCGCCTTGTTATTGGGCCGGCGCACGGCTCTCGGTCCACGGAACGGGCCGCCGATGCACGGTGCACCGGCGGGCCACGTGGCAGGCGCCGGTTGGTCCGGTCCAGGGCGCGCGTCGCACGGGAGGGTGCGCGGGCAGCGCGGGCAGGCCGGGCAGGCGCGGGGTGGGGCGCGGTGCACGGTGCACCGGGGCGCGCCACGTGGCGGCCCCGAGTTGGCGGGTGCACGTGCGCGCGGCGCACCTGCAGGCGCGCGCCTGCGGCCGTACGCGCACGCGCCGCAGGCGTGCAGGCGGCGCGCAGGGCCGCCGGCGGCCGTGTCGGGCGGGAAAGCGGGGGGCACGTGGCGCCCCGCCATTGGCGGGCGCCACCCACCCCACCGCCCCGCAGGGGGGGCGCGTGGCGCGTCCCCACTGGGCCCGCACGGCTGCCGCCTGTTTGGCGGACGCGTGGCGGGCCCTGGGCCGGGTTGGACAGGCGGTCGGACGGGCGAGGATCCCGTGTGCGGCCCGGGTTGGGCTGGGCCGCACTGTAGCCGCCCGAAAGATGGTGGGCCGGGCCGCACTGTAGCAGCCCGAAAATGACCATGCGCCCGGAAGTGGGGACAATTTGGGTATTTTCCCAATTGTTTAGTGGGCTTATAAATAGGCCTCCCCTCCCCTCTTCTCTTGCTTTTTCCGAGAGCTAGAGAGAGAATGGGAGGGAGGGACCTTTAGGAAAGTTTTTCCTCTCATATTTTTCTACCTCGTGGTGCGTTCCTAGATTTTTGGGAAGATCGACAGCGGCGTTTCGGATTTTACAGTGTGCCTCGGTTTTCCCCCATTTCGGCCCGTTATCGTCGCATTTCAGTCCGAGGAGTCCCCTGCGCAGTACAGGAGTCCGATTTCGACGATTTCTTCGCCAGTGTGTTCCTAAGAGGTAGGGCTTCATTTTCCGTGTTGATGGTTTCTCTGGATTCCGATTCCTTGGCACGATTCCCGAGGTGTTTTGACCCCCTATTTTGCTGTTTGGATTTTTGGACAGCGGCGACTTCGACGAATTGTTTCTCAGCGTAGGAATATCGGATTGAGGCGATTCAAGAGTCGATTTTGGGCTATTTTTCGCGAGGAACGCAACCGTGATTTTTCTGGGATTTTAGGAGCTCGGGACAGAGGTTAAATTCCTCGTTTTCCGTGCTGATTTTTAAAACAGCAAAAGCTGTTTTGGGAATTGCAATTTTTACACCGTGTACACTTATGTGATGTTGTAGGATATTGTTGCAGCTGACGGTGTGTTTAGAGGACAGCGGGTATTTTCTGGGTGTTATGTGCACGCTTTTCGAGGTGGGTGGTTGCGTATCCCTCTTTGTTGACTTGCACACTAGGAATAAAAGAGTTCCCAATTATACATGTGATAGATAACTTGTGGTATATGAACCTATTGCAATTGGCCCCTAAATTAATTTAGTAGCTTCTATGTGATAAATCTGGGACAAGAAAATTGGACAATTGCTATATCGTGAACCGCATGCAAATTAGTAACCCAACAATATTTTTAAAAGAGTTCAAAAATTATTCTTCACATGAAACCTAGTTCCTTTTTAAATGTTTTTAAAAGAGAACACTTGCATGCTCATTGAACAACTAGTTAAGCCACTATTTTTATTGCAGCACAATATTATGGGATTTGACTTAGGAGAAAACATCTGTTATTGTTATTCTTCTCTATCGATGCATGATGCTCGAGTCTGATCGGGATTTTGGAGATAGTATTGCCTGGGACAGTTTGGACGTGTCTTAGGGGATTGTGGGGCATAGTGGCAACCGCGGATGTTAGGCGGTTGACCAGATGTTTTTACTTTGTCAGATTGGGGTCCATGGGTTCAGCGGTAACCGCGGATTTTGGGCGGTTGACCGGGTGTTATTATCACACCAGATTGGGGATCGGGGTTGCATTAGTGGATGGAGTATTCCCACTTTGATCATGGTCATGATCCAGTCCTGCTATTGTGAGACATCGGTTACAGAGATGATTGATACAGAGATACTTTACTCGTGTGGGTCGCTCCCCTCGAGTGCCACTCCGGAGTAGGCTTTTAGACCGTGATGGGTGCCGGTCAGTTGGTGAGTTGTGAGTGATGACAGAGCAGGCAGTGCCAGTATTTCCTGGCCCTCTGATTGGGTTTCTTTGGGCAGTCAGCTTTATAGTTGCATATATACAGTCATCTTTTGGCACTGCATTTAGAGGCATAGTAGTGGTAGTTTCTTTTCAGCAGTCTTTATTGCATACCACTGTTCTTTCCTTTTGCCTCTTTATTCCTAGTGGGTGCGTCAGCATTTGAGGTTTTACCCACTAGGGGAGGCTACTGGTTTATCTAGTAGTTCTCACCCCCATTGTTGTTTCTTGTCCTTTTTCCCCCTTTGTTTTGCAGAGTCGACTGTGGGAGCTGCTGGGCCTTCAGCGGCAGATCGAGGTAAGAGGATCGCCGACTAGCTAGATCGTCTACCCCGAGCGAGAGATTAGCTAGACTATTACTGTACTCCCCTTTTGTATCTCAGACTATAGTAGTTTACTTTTGGGTCTGGCTGTGGCCAGCTGGTTGTATTATTTTGGTGAGCTGGGAGTTTATTGTACTTTTATTTCAGTTTTTACTGTATTTCAGTCTGAGATTACTTGTAGTTCTTTCAGTTCAGCTCTGTTTGTGCTCTTTTATTGCATATTATATATCTGAGCAGGTTACCAGCGCTTCGTGTACATGGAAAATTCTGTGTGCACGGCGGATCTGTTGGCGAGCCCGGGTTCTGGTCTACACCCGGGGCGTGACAATTGACTTAGGAGAAAACATGTTTTATCGTTCTTCTTCTCTATCGATGCATGATGCTCGAGTCTGATTGGGATTTTGGGATAGTGCAGTCTGGACCTCGAGTCTGGGATAGTTTAGACTAGTCTTGGGGATTGTGGGGCATAGTGGCAACCGCGGATGTTAGGCGGTCGGCCAGATGTTTTTACTTTGTCAGATTGGGATTTATGGGTTCAGCGGCGACCGCGGATTTTGGGCGGTTGACCAGATGTTATTATCACATCAGATTGGGGATCGGGATTGCATTAGTGGATGGAGTTTTTCCCACTTTGATCATAGTCATGATCCAGTCCTGCTATTGTGAGACATTCGTTACAGAGATGCCTGATACAGAGATACTTTACTCGTGTGGGTCGCTCCCTCGAGTGCCACTTCAGAGTAGGCTTTTTGACCGTGATGGGTGCCGGTCAGTTGGTGAGTTGTGAGTGATGACAGAGCAGGTAGTGCCAGTGCTTCCTGGCCTTTTTGATTGGGTTTCTTTGGGCGGTTAGCCTTATAGTTGCATGCATACAGTTATCTTTTTGGCACTGCATTTAGAGGCATTGTAGTAGCAGTTTCTTTTTCAGCAGCCTTTATAGCTTACTACTGTTCCCTCCTTTTTGCCTCTTTATTCCTAGTGGGTGCGTCAGCATTTGAGGTTTTTACCCACTAGTGGAGGTTACTGGTTTATCTAGTAGTTCTCACCCCCATTGTTGTTTTCTGTCCTTTTTCCCCTTTGTTTTGCAGAGTCGTCTGTGGGAGCTGTTGGGCCTTCAGCGGCAGATCGAGGTAAGAGGATCGCCGACTAGCTAGATCATCTACCCCGAGCAAGAGATTAGCTAGGCTTTTATTGTATCCCCTTTTGTATCTCAGACTACAGTAGTTTACTTTTGGGTCTGGCTTTGGCCAGCTGGTTGTATATTTGTGGTGAGCTGGGAGTTTATTGTACTTTTATTTCAGCTTGTACTTTATTTCAGTCTGAGATTACTTTTAGTTCTTTTAGTTCAGCTCTGTTTATGCTCTTTTATTGTATATTATATATCTGAGCAGGTTACCAGCGCTTCGTGTATATGAAAAATTCTGTGTGCACGGCGGATCTGTTGGCGGGCCCGGGTTCTGGTTTACACCCGGGGCGTGACATTTTCATTCCTCCTCGAGATCATGAATTTTGATCTTCAAAGTACGGTTCTCGTCTTCAACCTCAAGTCGTTGTTTCCTCAACTTCTTGATGTACTTGGCCATCTTCTTTGATTCCTTAAGAAGTTGTTGATAGGCCTCAACGAGTTCTTCTTCGTCCGACTCCCCCTCAATTGACGACTCTCTGTCGGATGTAGATGATTCATGCAAAATCAAAGAAGTAGAGTCAGTAATTAACGATGACAAGCAAACATTAGAGGAGGGAAGTAGAGAAGTATGAAAAGCAGCAGCATTATCCTTTTCCTCTTTACTTGAGGTCGATTCATCGAAAGTAGAATTGTCCTAAGTTCTTGCTTGCAAAGCCTTCTTTTTATATGATTTCTTAGAAGGACAATCCGTTGAAATATGGTCGTAGCCTTTGCATCTGTAGCATTGGATTTCCCCTTTAGAAGGTTTTGCAAACCTTTTGAGTTTAGAGGATTTAGAACCCGATGATCCGTTAGATGGTTTCAGGATGAAGATCCATCAGTTCGATTCTTCCGAAAATTTCGACAAAATTTCTTCGTGATCCGCGCGAGTTGTTCTTTAAAGTCGGCAAAAGATATTTCATCATCGGAGTTTGATTTCCTACCTTCTTCCTTCGTTGGTTTGAATCCAATTTCTACACACTTAGAAGAATACTTGGAAGAAAATTGATTAGTAGGAAAAGTCATTTCATATGTTTGTAAAGCACCTACTAATTCCTCTATTCTCATGTCATCCGGATGATTGACGGTTTCAATGGCGGCAACCTTTACCCTAAAACGTTCCGGAAGAGTCCGAAGAATCTTTCTTACAACTTTTGATTCCGGGATCTTTTCTCCTAAATTAGCACATGTATTGATTATATCTTGAACTCTGGTATAATAATCAGTAAATAATTCATGCTCATCCATATTAATAGAGTCAAATTGACTTATAAGCATCTAGAGCTTTTAAATTTTTACAAGACTAGTACCCTCATGTGTAATTTGAAGAATATTCCAAATCTCCTTTGCAGTTTCACACGCAAAAATGCGTGTAAACTCGATCGAGGAAAGAGAATTAAATAAAGCGTTCATACCTTTCCCGTTGTAAGAAGATTTTTTGATTTCCTCTCTGGACCATCTAGAGCGAGGTTTTGGGGTAGTAGTATTTCCTACTTCCTCAATTGGATGTTCCCAACCGTATTCCACGGTTTGCCATATCCGCTCATCAATTGCGATGAGAAAAGCTCTCATCCGGACTTTTCAATAGGCATAATTAGTCCCATCGAAAAGATGAGGTCTATTAATATTACCACCTTCACCCGACATGATAGAAAAACCTAAAACCCGCTCTGATACCAATTGTAGGTTTATGGATCCCCAAGGATCTAAATAGATTCTATCAAACACCTAGATGGGGGGGTGAATAGGTGCAATATCCAAAATACCAATCTCAGTGCAATTTAAAAATAAATGCGGAAAATAAAAATAGCACACCGAGATTTACGTGGAAAATTCCATCACATGAGTAAAAACCATGGGACCAACACGCAATAACAATCCACTAAGAATTTGAAAGATAACAAGGTGATTACCGACTCTACGGACTCCAACCCCACCTTCAACTTCTTCGGATCTTGCGCTCACCGACTGCAGGTCCAATGCACAGGTCCGAATCCACGAACGCCACTCGAATCCACGAGCAACATGTTTCGAATCCACAAAACGCCTTCAACACATCGAATCCACGATGCCACGTCAACTCCTTGACGCAAACTCAGCCGTTACGAAAGTATAGGCTTCGATGGTGATCCTTTGCTTAGAATATCATTAGAGAACCATGGATGAAATCTCTAAGCAAAGATTAGATCAAATCGACAAAAAGCATCTCATCAAAGAACCATCGAATTGACCTAAAAGAGGCTAAAAAGATGAACGATAAAAACCTAGCCTCTAGGGTTGCTCTCAAGTGTTTCTGAATTGGTCCGTCGTTCTTGAGAAACCCTAAGTATCTATTTATAACCTTTAAAAATCAATCAAAGTCGGTTTAGCATTCTTATCACGACTTAACATTGCGTACCGGTACTAAATAGTAGGTTTCGATACCCAATGACGCAATAGACAAAATTTTCTACTGCGTACCGGTACTCAAAGTCAGGTTCCGGTACTCAATGCAATTTCTAGAAAATCTTGTGTCGGGTTTTGAGGAACTCAAAGTGGGGTTTCGGTACTCAATGTAAAATACAGAATTTTTCAGAGATAAGTTTAACAAAACAAACCATGTACCGAAATCCAAACTTAAAATAAGTTATGAGTTAAAATCCAAGTTCCCAAAACCTCTTCTAAACCAGGTTTCAATAAAAACATAATTCCAAAGATTGTAAATATACTTAAATCACCATGAATAATTTAATCATACCTGAGTGTCAACTTGAGCTCTTGTTGAATCTTCTCTGAGTCTTCGATTACTGATTTGACAATTTGATCACTAAGACTCCGACTCAAATCACGAAATATGCCAATATAAAAGCCGTAACAAAGAAGATACCCATAACACTTCTAAGAAGGTCACCAAGCTCCTAATCCATCAAAAGGAACCCTCAATTACCACAAAATTGCAACTAGAAGATGATCAAATCACAAGAACAAAGAAATTCCAAAATTCTATTTTTCAATTGGTGAGCTGAATAAAAATTAAAATCCACTAAAAACCAACCTTAAAACCAGCTGAAACAAAAATTTCTCTTATTCAAAATGAAGTCAAGATTATCCCTATCCAATTTAAAGTTCAGCTCAAAAAGAAACAAAAAAAAATCCAAGAAAGATCTATTAAAATCTCAACTTGTCCACAAATCAGTAACTGTCATAAGAACTTCAAAAAATCCATAAATATCTGAAATTTGGGCGCAAGAGAAGCTCCCACAAGCTCCAAACCTCGAGTTCTACCGATGGTGAAGCTTTCCATGGAGTTTCAATTCACAAAACAACTCCAAAAGCTTAGGAGAAGAAGAACTCTCTAGGTGATTACTGCTGCCGGCTGCTAGAAGGATGTTTCCAGGGTTGCCAATGGTAGAAGAAGAAGGTGAAGGAGCTCAAGACTTAGCCAAAATATAGGTTTCTGGAGTTGGAGGAGGAAAAGAGCATCAGAGGGACAGGGCTATTTATAAGTGAATTGGTTGGGTAAGTTTAGACTAAGGAACAACATGCTTAGCTGCTATCCAACCGGCCAAAATACAGCTTCGAACACGTAGAACCCAATTCAGGTGTCCAAAACCTCAGGCCAAAATTCGCTAACCCAAGCTAAGCCCTTTGTGACTGCGCTCGAAAGTTTCTGGGCGCCTGGATCCTACGCCCGAAAGACCACAAACCACTCGACACATGTCGCGCATCGATGATAATTACGAGGAAGGTTCACCAACCCAATTCGTGCTGCTACAGTAACTTTAGGGCGCGCCCAAATCTTGAGCACGAAATTATCTCAAACACTCTCCGTAGCTTTGCGCATATTAGGGTTCCTGAATTCCTATTTAGGGCATCCGAAACCTATAGAATTTTAGTTTTACTTTAAATATGCGCACTGAGTCTGTTTTTGTATCAATTTTGCGCTCAAACCTGCCAATCTATAAAGGTGTTAATGAGCTGCTAATACTGGGATCATTTCACTAGTTAAGTTTTGTATCACCACAACAGTCCTATTAAAATAAGTAATGACTTTAAAATTGGTACCATAAGAGTCATGAAAAATTAATATTAGATAAATTAAAAAATTGGATGGATATCAAAATTAAAATTTTAAAAAATTAAATAATTAAAGCAACATGAGCTGAAGTGTAAAAAAATTCTATATATTTTTAATTATTTTTAAAAAGTGTTTCACAAATTCCATCTATACCTATATATGATTTCTCATGTCTAAATCCGACGTGGCTTTACCTCCTTATTTTGAGGATGGTAGGCCACTCTCTCTCCTTCCTCCCACACAACCCTTCATCTCTTTACTCTTTCTCTCTCTACTTTCCCACTCCTTCATCAATGCCATCAATTACAAGAGATGTCAAGAGTCATGAATAACTCACAATATTATAGTGGGATGAGTGGATATTTAATTTAGACCACCAAATTTTTAATTCTTTCTTCATCAATGCCATCAATGACAAGGGATGCCAAGAGCCATGAATAACCCACAAGGTTGTAGTGGATTTAGTGGATATTTAATTTAGACATTAGTGGGTTTTTAAGTATAGATTTAATGGGTGAGTTATGTACATGAGCCTATAAATAGTGGGGTTGGCTAAGGCCAAAGTAATAAGAAAGAGTTGTATCTTATAGTTATTTTTTTCTAAGTAAGAGAGTACTTAGTTTTTCTACGGAATATCTACTTTTTTATAAGGCGCGAAGGTCCGAGTTAGCAAACGGAGAGCAAGACTTGCCCTCTTCGAGCAGGAAGGCGGACGCCGCACGAGCTTTTGCTAGGCGAAAAGCTTCAGTCCGTGATTTTTATCTCAAATTAATTCATAATAATACTTAATTCTTTCGTCTCATTTTCCCTAGGCCACGGTCGAAGGGATTGTCGTCACCGTTGCTATCACTTTCGCCGGTGAAGACGTTATCGGGCTTATTCGCACCACCAATAATAAGAGACTTTTGATGAATATAACAAATAAGATACACAAAAAAAATATTTAATATTTTATTATTATTAATTATTTCTATATTTTCTACCCGCTACGAAGTGCGGGCTCCTTCACTAGTTATATTTATTTGACTAAATTTAAGGGCAAAGACGAACAGCAAATAATACCAAATAAAAACAAAAAAGATACGAAAACGCAAGAACCAATACATACGAAGTGCCCAAGTTGCGACTTCTTCTCTGTCCCTTCTACATCGAGTAATAAAACTAGTAAAGAGTCCATTCTCCCATCTTGCACCGTACAGCGGAGCATTCATTTACGTCCGCTTTAAAACACTCCCCCAATTCGTGAATCCCCAAAACCTAAAATCGTATTAATTCATTATTAATAATTAATAGAAGATCCGGTGACCAAACCCTCGATCCGTTACCAAAAAACCTCTGGCTTTCTACGTCTCCTCTCCTTTCTCTATATACCCTGTAGAGATCGGGGATCGAACCCGATCTATCCTCTCCTCCCCTTCTTCTCTTCTTCTTCTCTAATGGCACCTCGCTCTCTCCTCTTCCTCCTCTTTGTTATCATCCCTATCCATGGCTTTGGAGCTTCGTTTAGGCCCCCGGGGCGATCCATTCTCCGATCGCTTGGGGACGGCGACGCCGCCGACGTCGCCGTGGACCTCAACGCCACCACTTTCGACGCCTCCCTGAAGCGCTCCCCCGCCACCTTCGCCGTTGTCGAGTTCTTCGCTAACTGGTCAGATTCTTGTTTCCCTCTCTGAATTCGACTCAAAGTTTGCATTTTTTTTTTTGCCAAGATTTGATGCTTTCTTGGTTTTGTGATTCCTTTCAGTTGTGTTGTTAAGTAGTGGGTAATTCTAATTACTGATATTTGTGTGTTCCTGTTTTGTTCATATCGAAGTTGTCCTCTTTTGAGTTTAATATTACGAACTGGAGGTGGGATTGGAGGAGATGGCTGTTTCTGAGAGCATTTTCATGTGTTATCAGATTTTCTCTTCTTTTTGTTCCTTTCTTCTTCTTCTTTTTTTTGTAAATGCTGATCAGTTCATGCTGCTCTATTTGTAACATGTGTTTTTCAGAGGTTATTGATTAGAATCAGATTGTTTTGTGGATGTCATCTATGCTAATCTAGCGGGTGTTTGTTAATTTTTAACTCTTCCCACCACAGATGCAACTTCGATGAACTAGATTTTTCTGCACAAAGATGTAATTTCGCTCTGTATATGAATAGAAGATCCCATTTCTGATGGGTAGCATGCGGGTCCTCTTGTGTGGTCCCAGGGAGAACTGATGGAGGTTCTGAGTTTTGTGTACTTTGCACTTCGACTGCAAAGTTTGACATTCTTGCTGAACTCTTAGGTTTCAGAGTAATTCCTTGTTATCTGTTTCTCTTCTGGGTGCAACTCTTCATCATTTCGGTAGATTCTAGAGGAGATCATTGGTAGAGACCAACTAGAGGAGATCATTGGTTGATAGCAACTAGAGGAGACCATTGATTGAAGAGCAACATTTCTGTGATGAAATCATGAAAACAATGTCACATTCTTTCAGTGTCATTCATTTACTCAAGTTGATTCGCCTCCTTCTAGGATTACAAGCTTAGTAGGATTGTCCATTAACAAAAAGATCACCTGCTGACGGAAATTTCACAGTTATTTCTAATGAATAATCAAAGTGGATGGTTCTATTTTGCTATCTTGCTAACTTGCTCTAGGGAACCAGGGTTGAAAGAATTGAGACTGACTAGTAAACAAACGAAACTGGAAATCAGTTTTGAGTGATCAGATCTGGGTCTCTAGGTTGGCAGGAGCTTTTTATTTGTTGTTTGGTTACATTCAAGTGGTTTGATCTTCTAATATAATTTTAACCAAAATGAGTGGTGAAAGTTAAGATGATATCGACCCATTACATTTATTTCTGCCACCTTTGATAGTAGTGCTTGTTATGTAAATCTAGTTCAGCCAAAATGAAACATCTTGTTGTGGTGAATGGTCTCGTATTGTAGATTTGATATTCAGCTATAGGAAGATGATGGATGGAGCCTAACTATTAAGATACTTTGATTTCGACATATGAGTATAAATTACGAGTTGTCCAAGCTAATTAAGGACAAATTTCCAGTAATACTAGGAATATTTTATAGTTGGTTATGCTTTAGGTTTCAAGCTATTATCTTGAAATGTTTTGTGAATTTCTGGAATATAGTAGTTGTTATAAAGCATTTCAGAATGCCGGATCTGGTTATATAACTATTTTTTTCGCCTTTGCAAAAGTCATATTTGAATATTTTATAATTTCCGGTATCATTTATGTGCGCCATTTTATAACTCTATGCAAGCATTATTTTTTTTGCCTCTTTCCATTTGTATATGCTGATTGAATGTTGCTTGGTTGCTATTTCTGATTCCTCAGGTGTCCTGCTTGCAGAAATTACAAGGTACATGAGCTTACAATGTTGAGTTAGTATCTCGAAATCTTTCCATTGCTGGCCTTAATAATTTATTGAGAAACATTATGCAGCCTCATTATGAAAAGGTTGCAAGGCTTTTTAATGGACCAGAGGCGGTGCATCCAGGGATTGTACTCATGGCACGGGTTGACTGTGCAATGAAGGTATTGTAGCTCTAGTATGGTTTCTTCCTTTCTGCTTTCCTTTTGTATCTAATTAAGTTGGCGATAGGACATCTGCTAATATCTGTTTTGCGTATAATGTGTCCTTAAATGTAAATGTACTTTGAGCTCTCTTCTGTGATTTTATTGCTTCGAAATATGTGATACAAATATGAATTTATAGTGCAAAATATTTTTAAAAATTAACCTAAATCTCTTTCTATGTGTGATTACTTTTTGGCCTTTGAAGATCAAATTTAATCAGCTTGAATGAGTCGCTTGATTGACTTCTCTAATCCTGTTATAGTTGGTTAGCTTGCAAATTTATCTTTTCTAGAAAAAAGAAACAAGCATAAGGTTATGGTTATTTTTTTTCTTTTTTCTTTCTGTTGCCAAACAAACCCCTTAGATGTCTAGACTGCAGATGACCTACCATCTGCTGGCATACTGAATTGTACAGATTTTGAGTTTTAGAAAGATTATGTTGGCATAATCAGACAAGGCCTAGATATATCAATAGTTTCGGGAAACAATTAGATATTTTATATAGAAAGTAATTTTATTCCTTGGAGAAATGATTACTTTGGGGCCTATCAACTTATGTTAGGATTAGAGCGAATGGTGAAGTCATCGAAGTGCTAACTAGTGTTAGATTTCCACTTTCTTTAAATTCAAGCTAAGTTGCAACATGTGCTGAGCATCCCAATCGAAAGATAGAGATAGGCACATCTTCTCTGAAACCTAAAATACTCTAATCGAACATGAGACTGATACTGTTATCAAGCTCAATGATGATCTGCATGTCAACATCTCTTCATTTTGAGACTTCAAATTTTCTTTTCATCAGTGTCTGCATAACCAACCTTTTTGGCACTATTTGAACATGTGGAGTTTACCTGAACATTTAGAATTTGCTTCAAGTATCATAAATCTCCTTAGACAGTTATGGTTTAGGCTGTTAGGAAAATATACCTAGTATGATAGAATTTTTGTCATGTCTAACCATGAATGTTTTGTTTTTTTGGCCGACATGGTTTTAATTGGTAGAATGGGATTTTGCACTTTGATACAGTGAAAAGATGAGTCGTGTTTTATTTATTTTAGTTCATTTGGTTTTTAATTTTTGTTTAAGAATTTTGGGCTTAATTTTGGTTATTGTATTGTTTTGTTTGGTTTGTGGCGTGTTGTCCTGATAAGTGATGTCTATAATATCTTTTTGTGTTAATTGGATCTTTAATCTTTAATTATTCCATGGTAGGCATGTTAACTTTTGAGGGGATAGATGGGTACAACAATATGCTATGTGACCATCAAGATGATTCTTTTGATTTTTATAGTTTATCCAGCAATCAACATACTTTTATGTTTTAAAAATCTCTGCTTATGGTGTAATATTCTGACTAGTTGCAAAACACATATTCCTAGATTATGTTCAGCACACCGTTGAATTAGTGATTGGCGTTGCATTTCAATGATGCCAGCTTTAGAATTTGCCTTTAACTTGGTCCTGTATAACAGACAAGTTCTTTATTCTTGTGGAGTGTTACACATTATGACAGCTTTTCTGTTGCTTTTAACTGTTTGACAGCACAGGTGAATACAAATCTTTGTGATAGATTTTCTGTTAGCCATTATCCTATGTTACTATGGGGCCCTCCATCAAAATTTGTGTCTAGTCGGTGGGATCCTAAGCAAGAGAAAAGTGAGATACAGTCAATTGATGATGGAAGGACAGCAGAACGTTTGCTTAATTGGATAAATAAGCGTATGGGCAGGTATATTCTCCCATTTTCTGCTTGAATTAGACGTGAGTGCTCTTCATTGTCATTGATGTCTTTTATTGTGACATTTTTTTGGGGATTATGTTTCACTTTTTTTAATTCTTGATTTCGTTAGATGCCTTAAATTTAACTCATAAAAACTCACCCACTTAAGTGGATAGATAAGCATACAGTCAGGCATGTTCTTCAACTTTAAGAAACACTTTCTACTTGAATTAAACAGAGTATAATAAGTGCTCTTCAATGGCATTGATTTCTTTTATCTTGTTGACAATTTTTGGACAATTATGTTTTGCTTTTATAATTGTTGAATTTGTTAGATGTTCTAAATTTAACTGATAAAACCCATTTGGAATGCATTTCTTGCTGTAGTGTCACTAGTTGGAAGTTGACACCTGTTTGGCGATTATATTTCACTTTTGTAATTGTTGAATTAATTAGATGTTCTAAATTTACCTGGCAAAAAGTTACTCAGAATGCAATTCCTGTCGTAGTCATTAATTGTTGTAAGCTAGCTGTTCTTGTTATGCCCG
Organism: Tillandsia fasciculata; assembly: GCA_029168755.2. NCBI lineage: Eukaryota > Viridiplantae > Streptophyta > Magnoliopsida > Poales > Bromeliaceae > Tillandsia > Tillandsia fasciculata. Next base: position 8,106,732 of record CM054948.1, read on the forward strand.
TATATTAATTTTCTACTTTATCTGATATACATTTCTTCAATTTTATCTAGATTTGATTGTATTTCTGGTGAAATCTAATAATACTTTAGTAATTCTCAATAATTTCTAGTAATATCATCATTTCCATTGTTCGTACTGAGAATGAAGTAGCTAGTTCTACGTATTTGGGGCAAATAAAAAATGGCGCAAATCAAAAGTATATTATCAGTAAACATGAGGAGTATCTTTCCTTAGTTGTCGGCAGGAATTCTATTTCTGTTTGAAACTGCAATGTTAATATTGTTAGACTAGAATGTTCGGTGGTTCTGAGATAAAAAAAGAAGAAAAAAGATCAATGTGAAGTTTCTTTTATTGGTCAATAAATGACTTGGCCCTAAAAAATTAGTGCAAGATTCTTAAAGTAGGTTATATTTATCATAAGCGTTTTCTTTGCTAATTGCTGCATGTTGGCCTTTAGGGCAATCAAAATATCCAGATATAAGAGCTTAAAACAATATGAGTGCATTCATAATAACTAGCAACATGATATATATAGTATTAAGAGACAAATTAGTAATATATTCTGCTGCTTATTTCTCACCTTTGCTTGTTTTTGTAACATTTTATATTGGTGTTAGAGGCAATTGTACTGTCCATTCTCAGATGCTTTTATCTCTGATTTTTGGTGCTACCATCATTTACTTCCAAATAATGCCTACTTTTAGTTAATTTGTTTGTGTTTATGAATATTCCAGTTCATTCAGTTTGGATGATGAAAAGTTTGAGAATGAAAGTACACTTCCACGAAATGCTTCTGATCCTGAACAGGTATATATTTCATAAACCACTAGATTTATATGTTATTCTCATACTATCGATTCTATCTAGCAGTTCACTGTATTTTGTGAACATACTGACTAACATTGTTCTGTCCTATCTTATTCATTAGATTGCTCGTGCTATCTATGATGTTGAGGAAGCAACAGCCAATGCATTTGAAATAATATTGGACCACAAGGTTTTGTTCATTTCTCCTAATTCTATCTAGAAACCTAGCAAGTTTTAGAATTCTATTGTATTTATTGTCTTACCATATGTAGATGATCAAGCCAGATACTCGAGCCCCACTTATAAAGTTCTTGCAGCTTTTAGTGGCTCATCATCCTTCTAAAAGGTTGGACATCTTGCTCTCTTATGAATATAAGAGATGTAGTGTGTGTCTTGTTACTTATTAATGTGTTATGTTATTAGGTGTCGTAAGGGCAGTGCTGAGGTACTGATAAACTTTGATGATCTGTGGCCTTCAAATCCTTTTTTGGCCAGTTCACAAGAGGCCACCAGATTGCAGGAAGGAGATCCCGCAAAGAATTATTGGATTTGTGGCAAAGAAGTTCCTCGTGGATATTGGGTATATAACCTGCATTATACTTTGATTGAAATAATTTCTCCAAAAAATTTCTTCTATTCTTTACTCTGTATTGGTTTTGCCCTGATTTGTTACTCTGATTACATCATGACTACTCTAAAAAAGGGAAATACCTATACCTAATTGTGGGAGAATATTTCGTAATCTTTATGAATGGTTGGCTTACATTTGATCTTAGACTTAAATTGTATTTCACACTATAATTGAGCTTTTTCATTTTATTTCTATATGTAACTTGAAGCATTACTTATCTATAGAAAATTTATGAAAAACTGTTTTAATGTTGCAATGCCTACAGATTCGCTTGCTTTACTCCCATAGTAGCTCTGTCGAGGCTATAAAATCTATTATTATAACCAAGGTCTATGTTTTTTTTTAAAAAAAAACTTTTCTTGCTTTTTTTGGCTTAAGGTAGAGTATAGCTGTTTGTAATCATATAACATGCTGTGAACATGCATAATTTAGTGGACAAATCAATAGAAGTGTTGTCAGTAGTTTTTATTTAACTGTTTATGTCAAAAAGGTTGTGCTTATCAATTTTCTGATGGTAGTATATTTTGCTATTTTAATTGTAATTGAAGGTCTTTCTTTTTATTCATTGGAACCTTGCACATGTAGTCAATTGTACTTTATTGTTGATCCTGCTCACCAGGGCATGAAGGATTCTATTCGTGTGCTTTTTTCCTTTATTTCCTTTGAAAATTAAACTACAGCTGTTCTACAGTTGTAAACCTAGATCTTGTTACTCATGGTACATATTTGAACATGGTGCCAGTTCCTTCTCGTTGCACATTGGTTGATCTGATCAAGTTTTAATTGATTGTTGCGATTGTCTGTAAGATATATATATATATATATATATATATATATATATATATATATATATATATATATATATATCAAGGAATAAAGTGCCGTGGCACGAGGGCGTGCCGTTGTCCACCTGGCACGGTACGGTACCGGCACGCTTCCGTGCCGACACGTGGCACGCTTGCGTGCCGATGGATACGCATGACCTCTCAGTGGCATGCTCTGGCACGTTTTTTTTACAGTTTTTTTGTTCCTAATAAACTTTTATAATGTTATTTTGAAAGATTTAGTCAAATAATTATGAATATTAACTATATATAACTTACTATACTAATCAATTAATATAGTGATAAGTTTTTTTAAATGTAAAAAAAAAGTATATCTCATAGAGAATAGAAATTAAAATATAATAATAAAATTTACTAGTAAAATTTATTTAAGAAAGTTAGAAAAAGAACAACATACTGAAAAAGAACAACATGAGCAATAAATTAAAAGACAAATAAATTAAACAAATTTAAGTATCAATTGATTTAATTTAACTTTTAATTTTATTAGTATTTTTAATTTTTTAAATTTAAAAACAAAATCTTTAAAGTAAAAATTATTTTTATTGCAAATCTTATATAAAATACTAGATCTATCCAAAATAATTAAAAATTTAATTATATAATAATTAAATCAAGTATATCTATTTCAACTTTTTATAAACAACAGATAAAAAATTATCTAATTATATATATATATTTTTTAAAAAATTTTACAAATTAAAAATATTCAAATAAAAAAAAGAACTACGTGGAGATACAAAGGCCAATCCCCCCAAAAAAAATCACAAAAAAAAAAATCGAATAAAGAACATAAGGACCTATCAAAAAAAAAAAAAAAAAAAATCTACCAAAAAAAAAAAAAAAAGAGAAACACAAAACCCACCAAATAAATAAATAAATAAATCTTCAAAAAAAAAAAAAAAAAACTCAAAAAAAAAAAACAATCAAAACTACTTTGAGTGAGTGAAAGAGAGAGAGAGAGAGAGAGAGAGAGAGAGAGGAAGGAAGGAGCGGCATATAAAAAAAAAAAAAAAAAAAAAAAAAAAAAAAAAAAAAAAAAAAAACCTTCACGGGTGGAACGTGCCGCCCGATACACACGAGGGTATCGCTCTGTCTCGCGCGATACCCTCTCGGGTATCGCGGCACGGGGGGTGCTGTGGCACCCCCCCTGCGTGCCGCCCGTGCCGCAGCGGCACGGGCGGCACTTGAAACCCTGATTGATATATATATATATATATATATATATATATATATATATATATATATATATATATTGTTTTAGGCTGATTCATTTTTTAATCTTTAATATGGATGCCTATCTATGCCTCTTTTTTTCTTTTCTTTTTTTAGATTTTCTCTTGTTTGCTATTGGAGCTGAAATAAATTGAACTAGCTGTCTTATTTTCATAACCAGTGATTTGTGTGTCTAGTCTCATTTTGGTTAAGTGAATATGCCATCAAATCATCTTACTTTCGGAGAGTCATATTGTCCAGCTGATTTCTTTTTTTACCACTAAATGCTGTCCAAGACATTACTGCACGATATGCTTTTCCAATTCCCTTCCTAAAGTATCAGGAGTGAAGGACATCTGTGTGCTTATAGTAGCTGTACAAACTGGTGATCTAATTGTTTCTTCTTTGGAGGTGCCTTTTTTCTATTTCCTTGTGTCTCCTGGAGGTTCTTATTGTTGTTCATGATTTAAGTTCTTGTTTGTCTGTCATTTATGTCAACTGTTTACTTTGAAAAGTCAGTTGTAAATTAGCCTCTATAGTTGTCTTAGTAATATTTCTTTACTTCAGATTGTTTGATTTATTTACGGGTTCATGTTATTTTTGGAGTCGTGCGTGTCTCTCCTCTCAACTCATATGTTTTAATCTGCTCACTGTGCCTGTTACATCTTAATAGTTTATGAATTCAATTTTAAATTTCAGACATCTTAATTGTTTGTGAATTCTATTTTAAGTTCTCTCTGAACTTTGCCAGCTGTAGTCATTTTTGTATGTTGAATGCGCAACTGCTCAAGATATCGCTCTTCTAATTGGTATAAGGTGATAAATTGTTTTGCATCCTTCATTCATGTAAACATTTACCATAGCAGCTCATCTCATCTATTGTTTGTAACTAGCTATGCAATATTGAAATAAAAACCAATATCATATATTTCAGGCTGATTTAGGAATTACTGGTTTAATTACTCAAACTATAATTTTTATCATTTGTACATTATCATCTTGCAGATATTTTGCCGGGGGAGCAAGAATGAGACTAGAGGTTTTAGGTAATCAATCGTTAACTACCTTTATGTTCCAATTTTATTTGTTCTTTTTTTTTTCTTTTTTTTTTTTCCGGTTTCACTCTCTTTGGATACATGTGTTTGTTGATCTATTAGCTGGCTGAGCTAAGGGCAAATGAAGTCATTTGTCATAGGTTATTGCAGGAGAATTGAGTTATCGACAAACTAGATTACATTTAGTGGACTTCTATTTCCATCTCATAAACTGTATGTCTCTTAGTACTCTATAAGGGATGTGGGTCGTAAATAAAGTGGTATGTAGGAGAACTGATTGAAGAATGAACTAGATTGCTGAGATAGTAGGTTAGTGTTTATATTTGTCTTGCAGGGAGAACTTTTTCCTCGAATAGAGGGTAAAAGGGGAACCTCATCCCCTTAAAAAGATGGGGCATTCCTCAAAAGTGCGACCAATCTCTGATTAGTTGGTAGGTAACCATATTGGCAATGTGCCACTGGTTTAAATTTTGGATGAAGCTTGTATAGGGTGCATTGCGCGGATTGCCTATGGGCTTGATAAAAAATAGGGGAAAAAAATAATCCACAGTCAAGAAAATTACAAGAAGATGAATAAGCAGGTAGTTGCTCTTAGTATGTTAGATGCATAAAATAGTTTCAAGTTCTTCATAGTTTGATTGCTTGTTTGACTGGAAGTAAAAAGTTGAAAGGATATTTTGGTTTTTCCTAAATTTGGTGAGACTCATGATGCAAGGATTCAGGCATGAGCACATTATTTCATCTCTCTAAGGCTGCCAAATTTGTACAGTTTGAAGTTGATTAGTAGTAGCGAGGAAGTAAAAGAGTTATAGTATGAGATTTTTGTTGACTTAGTTATATCTTATAGTGCTTCTATACATAACTAATGCGGGCACTTGAAAGAGATGGCTCTATTGTTTGAACAGAAAAGCTGTTACCAATTGCAAGTATAATGCAGCAATTAGTTGCTGAAAATTTGAAGGAGACAGTGGAATCTCTTTCATGAATAATGATAGGGTCGCACTGTGGAAATTTGGTCCATGCTTACGCAAATTCTTTGAGTAGAGAATATCCTAAACAAACAAGGCAAGATGCAATTGAGACTACATTGGTATTCAAGAATATGTCCTCATTATTAATCTTTATGTGCATTCACATTATAGATATGTGCATCCATTTGGTAGATTATGTGTTTTCTGCATCCAATAGCTACCTTCCTTAGGGCTAGTAAAAGTGTGCAAACTTATCTCTATAGGAGAACCTTGGAGCAGATTATACAAATAAATGTAAGTGTCTTTGTAAAATATCTTGTAATTATGCAACTTGATATCATTTTGGGTATGAATCATCGGTCATCTTCACTTAGGCCAAGTTAGGTTATGTGGTGGTTAAAAGTACCATTTTGGTACAATGGAAGACCCAAAAAATATAAAAGCGCTCACAATCTCCCCTCTTCCAATGCTCTAAAATGCGGTTGCAACCACCACCGGAGAAGCATCTAAATTCAAAAACGCTTACCATCTCTCCTTTTCCACTGCTTTAAAATTGCAATTGCAACCGCCACTGGAGAAACATGTGTCTATCTTTCATGCTTCTCCGGCGGTAGTTGCAACTGCAATTTTATGGCGTAAAAGAAGGGAAGATTGAAAAGATAGCCATCACATTACCAAACTAAGCCTTACTGGTTGTGCTCATGTTGGAAAAGGCTATATCCTTGGATTTTTTCTATTACTTCTTGACAATGATATTATTCTCCTGTTGATGTGTAAAATGACTTCAGCACTTCAAATGTAGTATCGTCCTGTTAGTATAGGCGCATTAGTTGTTCTAGTTTCAAATTAGTTGGGGGCTTGTTGATTTTTACAAATAATGGAAATAACAATTCTGATATGGTGTTCTTGTTATATTTTTAAGTGAAAAATGATAATAAAAGTATGTAGTGAGAGTTTTTGTGATTACTTTATGAAACTCCTGATATTATTTGTGTTGATGAGAAGTATATGAGATGGATATAAGACACAGAACTACAGACTAGTTTCTAGACAAATTGAAGTTAATATTCTTTCTTGCTATTCTCTAATACAGCTGCGGCCTCTGGGTCCTGTTACACTCCCTGTCTGTAAGAGTTGGAGATGGAGAGAGTCAGGCGGTTTTTACCACAATCTGCGATTTCATCCATAGTTTCTTCATCTGTGAGGAATGTCGCCGACACTTCTACAATATGTGTTCACGGTACTTGAAGAAGACTAGTTTGTTATAAAAACATTTACCTCTTACAACATTGTTTCCAAATCTTACTCTGGAAATTTGTCCTGCAGTGTCTCAACCCATTTCAATTCAACACGTGACCTAAACCTTTGGCTATGGAGTACGCACAACAAAGTGAATGAGAGGCTAATGAAAGAAGAAAAAGCCTTGCACACTGAAGATCCTATTTTCCCAAAAGTCATCTGGCCCACAAAACTGCTCTGCCCATCTTGCTATCATTCTTCGAGCAGGGCGAGTAACGGTTCAATGCAAATCGACTGGAATGAGGATGAAGTGTTCCACTTCTTAGTTAATCACTATGGGAATATTCTTGTTTCCTCTAACACGGATAGTGGTGTCAATGGTAACCGAAATGATTTATCACTGATCGATGATATCACAGCTTCTACTAACGCAGTAGCCGTACCTGTTGGAGCTGCATTGTGTATTGCTCTCGCTAGCTGTGCATTTGGGGCGCTCGCATGCTTTTGGAGGGCGCAACAAAAGAACCGAAAGTACTTACACCATCTACACTCTTTAAAGAACATATGATTTGATTAGGAGGGTAATCTTCTTTATTTTTGTCTTAACAGTAAATAATTTGGTGTTTGGAGAGGCTTATACATTTTATTTTTGTCTCTTTGATTTTGATGCAGGCAAAGAAAGACCTGGAACTAAGAGTTGGTCGTATAATTGCTCGGCAGGGTGCTCAATTGACAAAAGGTGCGTGACATGGGTGGATCATCATTGTCCGAGTTTGTTTAATTATGCCAGATTATTTTTTCTTTGCTATGAAATGTATAGTATCTTTATAGTTGCAATTTTGATCCAGTGCCAATGCCGAGTACATTGTTTCAAAAAAGAAATGTCTGAGACATAAATTTAACATTTAGAAGAATGTAAGATTCCTGTTAATACGATTTTGTTTTACTCTTGCTCCTCAAATGGGTAATATATCAACTAGTTGGATTTGTTGTAAGCTAGGTTGCTTTTAGGTTACAAACAACTGTGTTGTTGAGTATTTTACTGGAAATGTGACTAGAACACTAGGCTATATTGATTGTAGAATTTTGGATATTTTGAGGTTATGTGTAAGCTAGGTTCTCTTCTTTCTAACTGCACAAAAATGTAGCGTATTTTTAAAACAAACTGTTCAAGCTTTCTGCTGTAGCTGAAATTTTTTTATTATTAGAGCTAGAAGTGCATGTGTATCAAAATGATAAGTGCATGTGTAACAGCTGACGAATTTTGTTATCGTACGAGAAAATGAAAACAGCGCACTATGTTCCTTTTCAATCAAATTGTTGGTTCTCTATTGCCAGTCCTATGAAAGTTCTTTATTGACAGTACCTGTGCATTGGGTGGGATGCATTTTTTGTGTTTCCATAGGGTGCAGATTTGCAATATAGTTCAGGGAGCTTTTGCATCAATTAGCTTGCGAATCTTCTCACATCCTAAACTGATTTGGAAATCTTCGAATATTCCTTCTTGATGTAGTTGTTGTGCTTTGCCGCCTCCATCTTGCTTGTCATAACTTTGCTATATATATATATATTGGCAATGCATTCGTCCTTATATTTCCTGGACGCGCATTGCAGATTTTGTCATTCTCCCGTGTAATCCTGTTGTTAGTGTTGTGTTGTTAAAATTTTTTTGGTATATCTTTGCTAGCATTGTAACAGTATGCACTACATAGTATGCTCCCTCCCTTCAGGAAATTCTCCATGCTTATCTAGAACTTGAGTTTTTATTTTTATTTTTATTTTTATTTTTATTTTGTGGTATGTAACTAATTCTTGAAATGGAGAAAGTGCTGATTTTACTGTCTCCATGTTAGCTAACAAATATGTATATAAATAATTCTTTTAAAAGTAGGATCGAGTAAAGACCGTAGTGGAGCATATGTATATATTTACTTGCAACTCACTATTTTCCTTTGTTTTCGTATTCATTTGTAGTTCATTTGTTTGGCACTCCAGCCATGTTTTATTTCATGGTAAGTTTTGGGATACAAGCTACTTTCGTTCTTTATTTTTCATATCCTTTGCCTGAAGGAATCTGTGTACAGAAATATGATATAAATGTATGGAGGGAGAGTGCTTACACCCCATTATTATAGGGTTAACAAAATTCTTTGGATTTTTAATATTTCGAAAAAAAGAAAAAGACAAGGGCCTTTGGATTAATTTATCAGAGAAACTCAGAACTAAAAAAAAGAAAAAGAAATTAGGAGATGTCAATTGAAATCATTAAAGTGGAGTGGACCATCTGAGAATATTTTTTTGCAAATGATAGGTTCTCCGTGCATTTTTTAATTAGTAATTTATCTTTAAATATTAGTATAATATATATTTTTTTTGATACATTCGTATAACTAGGGGTGTGTACGAAATTTGGTTCTAAATCGAAAATTATATCACTATTTGGTTCAGTTTATATGATTTTCGGTGGTTCAGTTTGGTTTGATTTTGAAATTTACTTAAATTTGATTTTAGATTTCGGTTTGATTCGAACATATTTTTTAACTGAATCGAATCAAAAATTGAATAGTAATATACTATTTTTTATACTTTTTATGTACATATTTTTTAAAATTCTATATTCATCATTAATTTTTTTGTGTGATTTTATAATGATTCAATTTTGAAATTTAAGTTATAAATTAGTTTACAAAAAATAGAAAATTTAAAAATTAGTTGTTAAAGCGAATCAAACAGACTAAACTTTTGTGGATTTTCACATACTTTCGTAATAAAATATATCTTTCATAACTAATAATAAGTATCTTAAAAATTTGTTTATTACAAATTACTGTTAGGCTTTTGATGAGGAGCAAGGAGGTCGACGGCATGTTGCAACGGATCAGCACCAGGCCCTCGACGATGGTCAGAGAGCAAGAAATGGTCGCGCAGAGGAAAACTGGAAACACCACGAATGCGTTCCACCATGAGGTGTCCGGACTGCTCTGACAAAGTGAGCATAGTGTCAGGGATGGCCAAAGGATTGCCGTGCTCCGGGCTTGACCGAAAAAGCATTGTCAACCATGGGGCATTTTCGAGCACCTGGTGGGAAGCCATGATAATAGTGGTTAGGGGCAGGTTTGGCCGCAACTCACGAGAGCATGGGCATAGGGGGTACCAAGGAATGCCGTGCGTCGGAGGCAATGACTGGTCGGAGGAGTAAGCCGCTGCCACCGAGAAGTTCTTGAGGCGGTAGTCGTACGTCACGTTTTAGAGACGGTCAATTTGGCCGGTTCGATCAGGCAACAGACCTGCTAATCAGGTTATGATCTCTTCCTACCTAAAAAATGGTGATACATTTCAAACATACAACCATACACTAAGAAATACATATATATATATATATATATATATATATATATATATATATATATATATATATATATATATATATACATATATATATATATATATATATATATATATATATCAGAGTATGACTTATAAATTCGAACTCTGTAACATAAAATACAAATGTATAAAGTTGATACATGTTATGAGAATGAACTTAATATAATTTACATCAATTGTTTCCGTTTTACCCCTTTCAAAATACACAAAAATCACTCTATACCAAAATGGTATACTCTCTCTCTCTCTCTCTAGACCCTTCTAGGTCTACTGCTCTATGAGGTCTTTGCCTTGATCTCGTGCCTCGCCAGCGACATTTGGATCAACAAAAAGGGTGTAACTACAGGGTGTGAGAATTACAAATAGTTTTTAATAGATTTAACCTTTGAGTAATATGCTCTACAACCACTTGGTCCAATGAAAGCATTAGCAAGATACATTTGAACAAATATATTTACACTAGCATACTTTTTAAATAAAATGTGATGACCCGGATCTCTGCAGAGCTGCTACAGTGCGTGGGAGTGGCTGATGGAGGCCTACATGGTGTGTTGAAAGTGTCTGGGGCATAATCGGGCACAAGAGTTGGACTTCGGACTTATATGGACCCTGTGAGTGATCAGAGGACCCCGTGGAGGGTTTAGAAGTGGTTTCGCGCGAATCGGATATTAAAATTGGGCTCGCACGAAGTTTGGACTAAGAACGCATTTCCGGGTGCCTTCGGCAATTTTTAGAGTTGGAATTTGGCGAAACGGACGTCAAATTCGGATTCAGCGCGCGAAAACGGTCAAAATGGACTACCCCCTGGTCATTTTTGAGCTCGGGTTACTGTTCACGCCGGAACAGTAATTCCGGCGATCGCCGGCGGCGGCCGGCGGCGCGGGCAGCGGCGGAGAGCGGCGGCGCGGCCTCGGGCAGGCGGCAGCACGGCGGCGGGCAGGCGCGGGCAGCGCGCAGCGAGCGGGCAGGGCGCGCGGTCCACGCGGCAGGCGTGCACCGGAGCGGGGGGCCACGTGGCAGTTTCCCATTGGACGGTTCATTGGTCCCGGCCTACGGAACAGGGGAGTGTTTGGTGGAAAGGGCGGGAAAACACGTGGCAGCTGGTCGTTGGTCCGGTGTATGGCGTACCGTGCACCAGGTGCAGTGGGCACGTGACTTGGACACGTGGCGCGCGGGGATTGGACTGGTTACTGTGCGCGCAGATTGCAGGTAGCGTGGTGCACGGTGGACCGGTTTGGGACACGTGGCATCACGTTGTTGGTTCGGTGTTTGGGGTTGTCGTGCACCGGGTGCAGCGAGTGTTTGGATTGGACACGTGGCGCGCGGGGATTGGGCGCGTCACTGTGCGCGTACGGACGGCAGGCGGCGGCGACAGGCGGAGCAGGCGCGCAGGCGGCAGGCGGCAGGCGGCGTGCCGGCGGGCGTGGCGGCCACGGCGCCGACGTGGCGCACGCGTGCGCCACGTGGCGGCCGCCCATTGGCCAGCGCCAACTGCCGCGTTGACCGGGGCTGGCCACGCGGCGTGTGGGGAGCGGCCGGATCCGCTGTGTGGTGTTCGGGGACACGTGTCGGCGCGAGGAGCGGGTCGGACGGTCGTTTGGTCCGACCGGATCGCGTGCGCGGAGTGGGCCGGGCCGGGCCGAGTTACTGTGCGCGCCCGAAAGTGCGGGCCGGGCCGCACTGTTTGCGCCCGAATCTTTTCGGGCGCCCGAAACCGGGGACACCCCGGGTATTTTGGAATTGTTTGGTGGGCCTATATAAGGCAGCCCACTTCCCTCATTTCCTTTCTTTTTCCGAGCTGTAGAGAGGGAATGAGAGGGAGAGTTGTATATGAAAGTTGTTCCCCTTGGTGCCCTTGATCTCGTGGTGGATTCTCAGAATGTCTGGAAGCTCGGCAACGGCGATAACATTTTTACAGTTCGCCTCGGTTTTCCCCCATTTTGGCCCATTACCGTCGCAGTTCAGTCAGAAATTCGTTGTGGGCAAACCAGGAGGAGTTTTTGGATGATTTCTTCGACAGCATGTTCCTAAGAGGTAAGGCTTCGATTTTCGTGTTGATCGCTTCGCTCTGTTTCGCACTTTTGGCACGTTTCCCGAGACATCTTTGACCCCCATTTTTCTGTGATGGATTTTGGACAGCACTGGCTTGTCGATTTTATATCTCAGCCTAGGAACATCGGATCGAGGCGATTCAAGAGTCGATTTTGGGCTACTTTTCGCAAGGAACGCGCTCGTATTTTTCTTGGAATTTTATGAGATTTATTTCGAGGTGAAAATCACTGTTTTCTCAGTGTACTGTGTACAGTTTTCTTCACAGTTTGTTGATTGGATTACCGCCTTGCCGAATTTATAACTTGGCTTACCGAACTCTGATTTGGGCGTGCAAGGTACCGTTGCGAAGCTATCGACGCGAGGATCGCCGTGATATTTTTCTGGGAATTTTCTGGGCACTTCCTGCAGGTGATAATTTAACAGTTCTGGGACTGTTGTTGTATGTATTTGTAAGAGCACTATTTGGGAGCCTAAGTGTATTTAGTGGACTTTGTGTTGTGCCAGGAGTGTTTCGGGTGTATTGTTCTTGTTGGAGCGCAGGATTGGAGTTTTTGGTATTTTCAGCTGTATGGACCCGGACAGTTAGCGCTTCAGGTGGGTGGTTGTTGCATGCCTCTACTCCTGACTTACTCACTAAGTTTATTAGAAAACCCCACTTTGAGCATATTGATTGATTATCATGCATGATTGACTGATATACATGTGAGCCTATCATCTGAGGTTAATTATGTGAATATAGCATGTTGGGGATATTATTGGGATAATATTGCTGTTGGAACATGATCATTGGAATAATTTAATAGTGATAATTAACATGTATAGTAGCACCTAGATTCTATGAAAGTGGATTAAATGGATTAATTGTGGGGACATAATGACATATCTATGTGCGGGTGCCACTTTGGGATTTATTATGGATCAGGGATTATACATGTGTAGTCGACTGATGATTTTAGCCTGTTGGTTATATTTATGCGGATATATTAATTGTTACACATGTAGAGCTATATTTGACTTTCTCTTTCCTTTACATTGCTTGAGGACTTATGCATGCTTGTTTGGACATCTAGATAGGCCACTATTTTATTGCTACACTATCATATTGGGATTTGACTTAGGAGAAACCATGATTGCTTTCTTTCTCCTTTTCATTTGGACTTTTGAGTCATGTTGCTCGGGTTCGAGCTGAGGTTTGGGATAGTGTAGCCGGGACCTGAGGGTCAGTGACAGGGTGTACTTGATGTTGGATTATGGGTTAGTGCGGCAACCGCGGACAGTAGGCGGTTGACCAGATCTTGATTACTTCACCCAATTGTGGGTTGTGGGTTGCTGCGGTGACCGCGGACTTTGGGCGGTTGACCGGATGTTTACTATTGCATCAGATTTGGGTATCAGATTTCTCTAGTGGATGGTATTTTCCACTTTTGAGTATTATTGTATCGGATCGGGGTTTCATTAGTGGATGGAGTTTCCCACTTTGATCATTGTCATGATCCAGTCCTGCTATTGTGAGATATTGGTTACAGAGATGCTTGATACAGTGATACTTTACTCGTGTGGGTCGCTCCCCTCGAGTGCCACTCCGGAGTAGGCTTTAGACCGTGTTGGGTTCCGGTCAGTTGGTGAGTTGTGAGTGATGGCAGAGCAGGCAGTACCAGTTTACTGGTGGCACTAGATTGGGTCTATTTAGCCAGATGTTGTTTCCTGGTGCATTCATACCGTCATTTCCTTCGGTATTGCATTTAGAGGCATACTTGTTGTGGTTTCCCCTTTTATTCAGTAGTTCTGTTTACAGCTTTACTACCTGCCCTTTTCTTGCCTCTAGTAGACTTAGTGGGTACGCCGGAGCTTGAGGCTTTACCCACAGGGGGAGGCTACTGGTTTACTAGTGGTTCTCACCCCCACTGTTGTTTCCTCTTCTTTTTCCCCCTGTTTTGCAGAGTCCTCTTTGGAGTTGCTGATCTTCGGTCGTTGTTCGGGGCGAGGGAGTCGCGAGCTAGATCGATACCACCCGAGGAGTGTAGCTGTATCCCCTGGTTGGAGATTCCTCGTAGCTGTGGGCTGGTTTTACTGTTTATCTGGAGGAGAGAGATCTTTTGTATTTGGAGAGACTGATGTACTATAGTTTTAGTTTATCTCCTTTTATAGTCGAGAGATGCTGTACTGAGGACATTGTATGATGATTATCTGTATTTGAGGGAATGGATATTGTACTCTATTTTATGATGTATAGTAAGTGGATTTTATTTTACAGCATTTTATTTCAGCTCTGATATTTGTGTAGCTATAGTACTATCTTTTGCAGGTTAGACGCTTCGCCTATGCGGGTTTTGGCATAGGTGGCGGATCTGTTGGCGAGCCCGGGTCGCAGTTTCGACCCCGGGGCGTGACATAAAATATGCCAAAACTCAACTCACAGGTATGTTTGTGCAGACCCGAATCCCAATTGATGTTTTGATCGCGGGATCAGTGGCGTGATGACACTATTTTTGTGTGTGTCAAGTTCGTCTGCGCACAAAACGGACGCGAAAAACAGACTCAGCGCACTTTTCTGGTGAAAAATTAGCTTTTTCAGTGGATTCGGGCGCCCGGATGTACAGTGCGGCGCCCGATTGACCGGGTCAAGGTGGGGACACATGGCAATTCCCTATTTGACCAGCGCAACGTGCGTGTGGCGCGCGCATCGAGCTTGGCGGGCGCCAGCTCACCCGCGCAGCTACGTGGTGCGCGCGGATTGGGCCGACGCAGCATCGCGTGGCACGCACAGCGTGTTTGGCGCCACCGCCATTGACCGGGACGCGTGGCGGCGACCCGGAGTGTCGGGCACATCGCGGATGCGTGCCGCGTGGCAGGGGGTTTGGGGCGCAGGGGATGCCTGTTTTCAGGCGCCCAAAACCTGAAATTTCTGCTGGCTATAAATTTCGGTCCGAGGATTCTTTTGAGCTTGTTTTCTTCGCCTCTTAGCCCACAAAAGAGATGGTTGCGACCTCGAGGAGCTCGCCTACCTTCTCCACTTGATGTTTATTGATCTTGGGCTAGTTTGATCGCTTCATCTGTATTTTTTCCCACACGACGGTTGAGCTCGAGATTTCAGTGCAGTTTTGGCAGCACCGTCGACTCTTTTTCCGTTGCTTCCCCTGAGCTGTAGAGATGGAGTTTTGACTTGAAATTTGGAGGAGAGCTTCCTCTTTGATAGAGCTATGAGTTTGATATTGATCATAGCTCTTTATTCTAGCTTCTGAGCAGGTATATTAAGCTTTTCTTGGACCACTTGCATTATGCTGGATTTCTGCGAAAGGTACGATGATTATGGTTTTTCCCCCTTGTTTCTCTTGGATTTGGAGATCAAGAAGCTTTGGGATGTCCTAGACTCCTTGAAGACCTTGTGGGTTGGAATTCTTCCAAAATTAACGAGTTACTCTTTATGTTTATTGCATAGGAATCCATCATGATTACTTCGCTTTTGGTATATCTGTGAAATCTGTTGGTTATTTGAAAGATGGTAGAAAACTGAACCTTGAACCCTTGATATTCATGATGTGTGAGGATCCGAATTTCCACAAGAGGATTACTGTTGGATCAATAGCTTCTGGAGGCCTTTGTTGGGTGTTAGAGTTGTTTGGGTGCGTTTCGGACTCAAGAGATGGACTCAGTGTGTTGAATTGATCCCGAGTGTAGTCGAAGGCACCCGTCGAAATTTAGAAGCGGAATTGGGCAAAATAGAGGCCGTATTTGGATTCAGTGCGGAAAAATGATGGAAAACGACTATTTACTTATATTTTTTTGAGTCCGGACGTCCGAAAACGGACACCCGGAAGTTTTCAGTATTTTCGGGTGCATGGTGGACCGGTGGACCATGGAGTGTGCCACGTGGTGGCTTTCTAGTGGTGCCGTACGCCATGTGGCGGAGCTGGAGAGGCGGCGCAGTGGGCTCGGCCCACGGGAGCGAGCGCGGGCAGGTGCGCGGGCCGGGCAGGGCGCGCGGGCAGGCGCGGTGTTCGGAGTTGGTGTGCCACGTGGCGGCGCCCCATTGGGCACGCTGGGGACACGTGGCGGCTTCGGGTTCGGCGGGTGCATCGGGTGTGTGCACCGGGCGCAGCGAGTGGAGGCGGTGACACGTGGCGCGCGTTGATTGGGTGGTCAACGCATGCGGGACAGAGCGCCGGGCGCGGCGCACGGTGGACCTGCCAGGCCACGTGTCGCTCGCCCATTGGCGGGCGCAGCGATCCGGGTGGCCCGGCGCGGACCGCGGTGCGTGCACCCCGCCGTGGACCGCGTCGCCACGCGGCGAGCCGCGATTGGCGGGCGCGCGTGCGCCGGGCGCGCAGGGCGTGGACCGGGTGACGTGGCGCGCCCAGGGACTTTCGGGCGCGCACAGTAACGGGCCATGGGCCGGATTCGGGCGCCCGAATCCGGCACCCGAATCCGGAAGCCCATGTGGGCTGGGCTGGGCCTATTTAAACCCCTCCTCTCTCTCTTTTTCTGCTCTTTTCGAGTTTTAGAGAGAGATTGAGAGGGAGAGCTCTGTAGGAAACTTGATCCTGTTGATATTTTTGATCTTGTAGTGGATCCCCTGGATTTTTGGAGGCTCGGCAGCGGCGATCTTGGTTTTACAGTGCGCCTCGACGTTTTCCTTTTTCGGCCCGTTTCCGTCGTAGTTCAGTTGGAAATTTCCTGTGCGCAAACCAGGAGGAATTTTTGGGCGATTTCTGTGATTGTGTGTTCCTAAGAGGTAAGGCTTCGATTTTCGTGTTGATCGTTTCGCTTCATTTTGGATTTTTGGCATGGTTCCCGAGGTATCTTTTGACCCCTTTGTACTACTGTGATGATTTGGACAACGGAGGAGTATTGTTGTGATTTCTCGGTCTATGGGCATCGGAATGAGACGTATGAGGACTCGATCGATATCTACGCTTCGTGAGGAACGCACCCGTATTTTATCGAAATTTTTGGAGGACTCTTCGAAGGTGTCGGATTTGGACGTGCTAGTACTCATTTCGATCGGCTCGCCGCAAGGATCACAATGGTTATTTTTCTGGAATTTTCTGAGTTTATCTCGCAGGTGAAAATTATCCATTTTCAGGGCTGGTTGTATGGACAGCGGCTTATTGTGCATTTCTTGGATTAATTGTACGCCGTTTGGGTTACCTTTGCAGTGTTTGCGACGTGCCGTGTTTACCTGGTGTATGGGTGCATGTGGATCCGTGCTTCGTAATCGAGGTGGGTGGTTGCTATATCCCTCTATTCTGACATACTCACTAGGAATATTGAGAGATCCTTTTATTGGACTTATTGATTTATCAACACTCGTGGTTGGGATTATGCATGCGGGTTTGGACATGTGGATTGCTATGTTAGCACATAACCTTGCATGTGGATTTGATTATGATATTGAGGCCATGTAATTTACCTGGATGGTGGGTACTACTTGGGGATATTTTTGGACATGCATAGGTGGATAGATATTTGTGGACGAATAGCGGTTTATATGTTTAATATTTGCTATTCATGTGGGAACGGTATGGGACTTGGATATCATGCTATATTGAATGTCAGGAACTGTTATCATGCCAAACATAAGTCAGAAAATGATATCTGTACTCTTTCTATCTTTTCGGGACTTTTGCATGCTTGTTTGGACATCTAGTTAGGCCATTTCTTATCGCTACACTATCATGTTGGAACTTGACTTATGAGAAATCATGCTTGCTTCTTTTCTCCTTATTCTTTAGTCAGGTGGTTCTTGTTGCTCGGGTTTGAGCACGGGTACGGAATAGTGTAGCCGGGACCTTAGGGTCGGGGACAGGTGGTATTTGATTATTGGTTGTGGGGTATTGCGGCTACCGCGGATAGTAGGCGGTTGACCGAATACAGATTATTTTACCCGATTTTGGATTGGGGGTTATTGCGGCTACCACGGATAGTAGGCGGTTGACCGGATGTCGGATGTGGGACATGATTGTGATTGTTGGTTATTTCGGTGATCGCGGATATTGGGCGGTTGACCGGGTGTCGGTTGTTGGGCTTGATTGTTGAGAGTGAGTATTACGGCAACCGCAAATAGTGGGCGGTTGACCGTATGTGTATTTATGCATCAGATTGGGGATCGGGGTTTTCTTTAGTGGAGGGTTTTGTTCCACTTGAGTATAGTTGTGATCCAGTCCTGTTTTAATGATACTTGTGACATGGTTATTTTCCTCGTGCGGGTCGCTCCCATCGAGTTCCCCTCTAGAGCGTGGGAGAATTCCCCTCTGGAGCGTGGGGGTCAGACAGTGATTGGGTTTGGTTATCACACCGACGCGGCTTTATATGCCCGGTGATGCTTTTCTCGTGTGGGTAGCTCCCCTCGAGTTCCCCTGTGGAGCGTGGGAAATTTCACTATGGAGCATGGGGGTCAGACAGTGATTGAGTTTGGTTATCACACCGGCGCGGCTTTATATGCCCGGTGATACTTTCCTCGTGTGGGTAGCTCCCCTCCAGTTCCCCTCTGGAGCGTGGGGGAATTCCCCTCTAGAGCGTGGGGGTCAAACAGTTATTGAGTTTTTGCCATCACATCGGTGCGGCATTACTTGCCCGATGATGAGGGCGACAGCAGGCAGTACCAATTTTTACTGGTGGCTAGATTGGGTTTATTTAGACAGATACGGTTCACTGATGCTTCATACTGTCATTCCTTTCGGTATTGCATTTAGAGGCATAGTAGTGGTAGTTCCTTTTTCAGCAGTCTTATTGCTTACCACTCTTCTTCCCCTTTTTGCCTCTGGTAAACCTAGTGGGTGCGTCGAAGTTTGAGGCTTACCCACTAGGGGAGGCTGCTGGTTTACTAGTAGTTCTCACCCCCATTCTTCTTTCCTCTTTTTCTTCTCCTTTGTTTTGCGGTGTCTTCTGCGAGTGCTGCTGGGCTTTCAGCGGCGGGTCGAGGAGAGAGGACGGCTGAGTAGATAGATCTCGAGGCAGGATGAGCGAGTTAGCTGGACTGTTGGTGTACCCTTTTTTCTCAGACGGTTGTACTTTACATTTGGGTCTGGCTTTAGCCAGCTGTTTGTATCTTTTTTGGTGAGCTGGGAGAGACAGATGTATTATTTTTACAGATGTACTGTATTTTAATTCCAGCTTCCGTCTGAGATGTATTAGTTTTCAGTTCGGCTCTGTTTTATTCTCTTTTTATTATCTCTTATATCTGAGCAGATTATTGGCACTTCGTGTACGCGGGAAGCGGATCTGTAGACGGGCCCGGATTCTGGTTTACACCCGGGGCGTGACATGATGTATATGTTAGAACTGAGTTATGAAATTTTGACTAGCACCCTATCATATGTTGCATGTATTAGACCGGTGATTTTAGAAAACTCTTTATGAAAATGCTTGTCAAACTGGTCTTTCTATTCCTGTCAATATTGACTTCACATATTCTTTCTCACCCGAGTAGAGGGTTTGAGTGATCTGGGTTCTGGGTTGCATTTATATTCGTGCCTGGGGCCGAACATTGATTATAGTACTATTGATCGAGTTTCTTGCTATTCTTTGATCTTGGGGGCTTTTGTCATTGAGTCATTGAGCATACTCTGACCTACGTGTGAGTCGATTAAGCATAGTGAGTTTTCGATTTGAAAGATCGTAGATTTGACCACATTGATTATATTCCCATCGATCGAGATTATTGCTACCCCTTTGATCATGTGAGCATGTGAGATTTGAGTCGTTGAGCATACTCCGACCTTCGTGAGAGTCGATTGAGCATAGTAAGTTTTCGATATGAGAGATCGTGGACCACACTGATTATATTCCTATCCTTTGATTTCATGGGCATGTGAGATTTGAGGTGTTGAGCATACTCCGACCTTCGTGTGAGTCGATTGAGCATAGTGAGTTTCCGATCTGAGAGATCATGGACCACTGATTATATTCCTATCCTTTGATCTCATGAGCATATGAGACTTGAGTCGTCGAGCGTACTCCGACCTTTGTGGGAGTTTCTTGAGCATTCTGAATCTTTCCGTTCTGAGAGAGAGCGTGGATTTGACTAGAGCCTGCTTGAGATACTGTTGAGATGGTTTGTGACGCGCCTTTTCCTCGGTGGGGTCGCTCCCCATGAGATGCCGCTTCAGAGACGATGCTACGCCTGTTGAGACAGTTTTGCGCGATGGTTGAGATAGTCCGTTGGGACACCCTACGTTGGCATAGTAGGGAATACAGGTTTGCTGGGACTCGATATGACAGCCATTGAGATTGGGTCGATCTGAGAGCTATGTGAGTGAGCGATTGCATACTGTCGCTTCTTTCAGTTATTTCGAGTTAGTGATTGCATACTGTCGCTCCTTTCGGTTATTTTGAGTCAGTGATTGCATATTGTTACCCCTTTCGTCTACTGCTTTGAGCATGATAGTTAGAGGCATAGTAGCTACAGTATTATTTCATCTTTACTACTTTACTCAGCTTACCTGTTACTTTTGCTTCCAGTAGACCTAGTGGGTAGATTGTTGATCTTGGGGACAGTACCCACTGAGGACTACTCTTTTGATGTAGTTCTCACACCCGTTGTGGTGACTATTTTTCAGATATGTTAGCTTTTGCACCTGTTCGTGATGGTATTTCTGATCGAGGTAAGGGAGTCGCGAGATAGATCCCTACCAGAGCTTCTGAGACAGATAAAGGTACCCCTTTTGGAGTTATTGGACCTGATACTGTACAGTCTGTTTGTATTTTATCTTTCATTTTGGGAGATAGCTGTATTTTGAGGATCTGACAGACGTACGGTGGATTTGTATGTTTATTTGATAGTGGTTTTATTTCCAGCTCTGATACATTATTTGTTAGAGATGTTGTTTTTGCAGGTTAGACGTTTCACCTATGCGGGGGTTTTCCTGTATGGGTGGCGGATCTGTTGGCAAGCCCGGGTCGTAGTTTCGACCCTGGGGCGTGACAACATTACTATGCTACTATGCCAAACCACGTTAGGTTACTATACCACAAGGCCACTATGCCGCTATTCATGGGTATCCGATGCCACTTATCATTAACCATTTATTGTTTGGTTTTACTTATTCATTATGTCTCATGGGGGACTGAAAATGATCGAACTATCCCTCGCATGGCTAATCTACTTACCTCGCAGGAGCCGAGAATGATCGAACTGCTTTTTGGTGGGATTACTTGTATATCACAAGAAGAGTCTAGAATGATTGAATTACTCTCCCGGCAATCATGCTGCATACCATATGGAAAACTGAAAATGATCAAACTGCTCGCCCGTCGGTTAATACATGTGTACTTGGAGAGCAGAGAATGATCGAATTACTCTTCACTTTAGACACTTTCAAAATGTCTTATTATTATTATTATTATTATTATTATTATTATTATTATTATTATTATCTTTTACTTTGCATTTTTACCCTAAGTTTATGACTCTATGGTGTATAAGGTGACCCAAGGACACTAGTAAAATTCTTTTTCTCTTGTATACACGTCTTTTACTTAACTCTTAAGTTCAAAACTCCAAGATTATACAATGCCCCAAGGGCATCAACTACACATGTCACAAATAATCTTATAGTTCATTGACTATATGTTAATATCCTAGAGTTTTTGTACACTATGTTCACCTAGGTTATATCTAGGTTAAATGCCACTCAATTAACCTATATCTAGCTTATTCACTTTGCTATGCATGCAAATACAACCCAAGGTTCTCTTTCACATAGTGTTAAACCCTAAATCATGTACTCCTACACATGAATATACTATAAATGCTCTATTTACTCACTATTATGTTTCTAGATCAAAGAAAATCAAAGTGGCAAGAGAGAGATCACCCTGTTCGATGCTATCCACTATCTTTTTGTGAGCTTTTCTCCAAAAGAATGAGCTTCGTCTCTTAGAGCTCCAAGGAAATCTCTAAAAAAAGTCTAGAAATTATTAGAGATTCCAAATCTCTCCCAATACTCTAAAAAAATTCAAAACCCTAAAATACCCCAAACTCGATCTCCTCTCCTTGTAGCTTGCCAAAATGTGGGAGAAAGGGACTTTTGTTCCTTCTAGAGCTTCTTCACAAATCTTCTCGCCATTTTCTTGCTTTGGAGGAGATCAAAAACCACTTTGGAAACTTCTCCAACAAAGGAATTTCCTTTCTTCTAGAGAGAGAAAGAAAATAGAGAGTGAGGAAGAGGGAAATGGTGGAATGGGTGAAGTGGTCTGAAAGGGTGAATTGGTTTAAAGGCATTGCGACAATTGCAACTTTGGCCAAAATGAATTTTATTCGCAGGTCTTTATTAGTCAGCGACACTTTTGGGCGCTCGCAAGATGTTTCGGGTGCCCGAATCTACGGAGCTACAGCTCTGCGTGACTTTTCGGGCACTTGCAGGACAATTCGAGCATCCAAAACTTCGCGACTGCCTGCGCGCGCTTCTCTTGGGTTGAGGATCTAAAAGGTAGCCCTGGCGCCGCCCTGTGCTCGAAGAGTGTTTCAGGTGCTCGCAAGACCTTTCGAGCGTCGGAAATCCCTCGCGCTTGCAAACCAACACTTTTAGGTTGTGCGTCCGATAAATTTTTGCAGGCACCCTTCCTAAGTTTCGAAATCACGATCGAACGTCTGCAGGATAATTCAGGCTTCCGAAACCTATTTTCCGAAAAATCCCACTCTCGAGAAGAAATTTGGAAGGCTCGAGTTGCTCTCTGCGTAAACTTTCGTGCCCCCAATTCCCTTTTCGGCCATCCAAAAACTCTGAAGCTTCATACTTTAGATTTTTCAACTCAATTTCGGTCCGAACACATTTTGATTCGATCCAAACTTAGCCTAAACTCTTATAATCGCATTTTTATATGTGTCCCAAGCGAGTTTTAAGTAATTTGTTAGTTTAGCCAAAGTCAGTGCACTTACAACAGTAGTAGCAGCAACTCAGGAAGAGCAGTGGCTAGGCCGAGAGGCTAGGGGTGGTTGGCCGGAGTGGGTAGGGGTTGTCGGAGTCGGCGGTGGTTGCTCCAACCATTGTTGCTTAAGAGAGAGAGAGAGAGAGAGAGAGAGAGAGAGAGAGAGAGAGAGTAAGAGAGAGAGACGTGGAGAAAGATGGAGAGAGAGCTTGGGCGGGGGTTTTATCGACTAGAGGGGCATTGTCGGAGTTATGGAAGGCCAACAACAACATGGGTGGAGGTTGAGAGAGAGAGAGAAAAAATAGAGAGAGAGAGAGAGAGAGAAAGTTCTAGTTGAAGCTCATAAGTCGGGGGTGGTCGGCCAGAGTACGGCAGTGCCAGTGGAGCACTGGGGAAGGTGGTGGTGGCTACTGTGGAAGTGTGAGGGGAGAGGGAAGAAAAGAAGAAAAGGGAAAATAACCCTAACATGTTCTTCCTATGTGTTGTAAAAATTACACAAAACCCTCCGCTCTGCACTCCTTGCCGTCTTTTTTGCGATTTCTTACTCAAAGCCCATCCACATGTGTGTTTTACACATAAATCCTTCCCACTGAAATCTCACGATTTGACACATAAAATATCACTTCTTTTGCAATAAAACTCTATTTTATCGATTTCTCTCTCGATCGTTTTTTCCTCCAAAACATGAAGTTTATCGTGTGAAATTTTACGAAAGTCCCTCTCACGACTTTCAACACTGTTAGACATTTGAAGTGATGATTTTGTTTCATTGATAATTATCCAATTACACAATAGTATCCCATATTTACAAAAATTACTGAAAACAAATCTTAGGTTCTATATCACTCCCCATTTAGTTTCGTCTCCAAAACTTAATTACATATCCCATGTAACCAAATTTACGTACCACTTTTGCATTATAGTCTAGCTCCAAAGTAGTCGCATGCTATTCCCGATTCTCCCATTTTACCTTTCTATACGGGACGATCCAATTCCGCGATTGTTTCCTCTTATACTTCGGAGCTTTCTCGAAGCTCAAATCCTTCGCAGTGTTATGTTAGTTACGACTCGAGACCACCATTTTGGTCAGTTTGGGCATACCAATAGACCCATCAATTGAGAATGACCTCTCATTACTCGAAAGGAATGGTAACCATCTCGATCATGCAATGTGAATATTGAGAATACATGAATATTTTAGAGTGCAACTAACTAAATATTCAACTTTAAACATAAAAACAGGTAAATAAAGTTGAATCTTTAAAGTATTAGAATGAGCATTTAAGTACAACATTATTACACTTTTATTTTCCTCACTCAAATATAATGTTTACTCTAAGCACAAAGGTATCACACTAAACCTTCTATGTCCGCTACTCTACTAGACTCTTGCCCATATCGCGTGCCTCACCAGTGACACCTGGATCTACAAAAGATGTATATCATGGGGTGTGAGAACTAGAATAGTTTCCAATGGGTTCATCCACCGAGAAACATACTCTACACCTCTTGGTTAAATGGAAGTATTAGTAGCAAAATAATAATAATAAAAAGCAGTAAATATTACACTAGAAAATACGAATAAAACTTTTACACTTTTGTAGATCCAGGCAGGCAGAGTTTGGCCTAGAATAGCCGAACCGAGATAAGGAGATAAGGATTGGACACGGCTAAAGAGCCGATTAAGAATTTGTATTGATTGGAGTGGGGTTACAAGCGTAACTAGGAACCGATTACAAGTTAATATACTCTTAGGAAATGCGGTAGATGCAGGTATGAAACTTATCTAGGAAAGCAATAAATGCAGATATGAAAGATACAAAATAGCAGGGGTGGTCACTAGCTTACGAGGTTGCAGGATCCCATTTTCTTCGATGGTCTGCTTATTTATACATCTACAAACCATGTGTATAACCGTCGATTTTAGAAATCGACATGATCTATGGGAATTATCGTAAATTCCTCAATTACTTTCTTTTGAGTCGATTCTCCTCAATAGGATAGTAGTCGTTTTTCTGTCCAAGTTCATCCCCTAGTGGATGTGTCGAAGCGTGATCTTCGACACTTTCCAATGTTAGGCGCCGCTTGACGTTCCGGAAGCTGTTACGAGATTCGCGCTCAAATCTTGTATTCTTTTCTTCTAAAGTCTTTCCTTCTGCGACTCGATAAGCCGAGAATTGACCCTAACTCCGTCTTTTACGTCGTTCGACTGAGGCGGTTTAATATTTGCCTTCGATCGAGATCGTTTCTGGGTGAGACGATACCCCTTGTCGGCCGCTTCTCTTATCTGCTGATGTCTTTAGCTGATGGACGTACGTCACTTGTCGTACTCTTACGTGATCGAGGCTGGTCTTGGTCCAGACGCGAGTCCCTCTCTTCTGACTTATTCTTCTATCGGCTGATGTCCTCTGATGCTATACGCCACGTGTTACTTCCTTAAGTAGCAAAAATTCTGGTATCATATTTAGCGGTGTGGATCGTTGATTTGAATACAGTAAAATCGAAAATAAGATTATAGTACCGGAGCTCCGTTACTATCAATAGTATAGGAGCCTAGTTTTATATATATATATATATATATATATATATATATATATATATATATATATATATATATATATATATAACTAGGCTAGTATGCTATTAATAGTATCAAGTCATTGGTGCTATTAAGTTTTTAATCCTTGGATGAAGAATTGTGCGATTAGGGTTCACTACAAAAAAATTTAAGCTTTAGCAGTGGTCGAAACCGCTGGAAAAAATATTTAAAACCGCTGAGAAAATATTTCCCAATACTTGTAAAACCGTCAGAAAAAATTTTACAACCGCTGTTAGATCTCCGTCGCAAAAGATCTTTACCGACAATTTACACAACCTTTGGAGAAGAAGATAATTTTAGTAGCACTTCTCCGACCGCTACTAAATATAATAAAAAGTGTTACTATAAATAATAAATTTATACCAAAGGTTTCATAATTATTGTGAATTCAATTCAAAATATAAAACATACAAATAAAAATAAATTAGACAATTTTAAAACTCTTTAAATTGACAAATAATAACAAATTAATCATTCAAACAATTTTAAATTTGATTACATCCGACAATTGCCAAACTAGAGAAGCCACATCATTTAGCCAAATAAAAATTTACACGGTAAAAATACAATTTTTAATAAAAAACATTAATCAAATAAATTTTCAATCTAAAAGAAATAAAATCTACATGAAATCAAAGTTTTCTGCGAGTTCTTCAACTTATTCAATGAATTCACTCGAAATTACAAATTTTCACCAATCCATCCTCCTTTTTGAAAATTTCTGTAAAAAAAAAAAAAATCAAATTAGTGGAACAAAAAAAATCAAATTAGTGGAACAAAAAAATTCACTCCAAAGTAATGCTTTGTTGATAACATTGATTATTTGAGGTATGGCAAAATTATTTACACTTGTGAATAAAGTTCTTTGTTTCCTGCAAAGAAACAATATTTGCAGGCTTAGCTGACAAATGAAAGAAAATAGCATATTGCTTTATCAGGCTATATAACGAAAACTAAGCCAAATAAAGTAGGGGCAAATAGGATGCCTCAACATATAAAAATGTCTCTGTAAAGATATCAAACCACACTAACCTGTTTCTTCAGAAGCCAAGCTTTTTCCAAATTATATAATGAGGGCATGTGCTCAAAGCCATAACTGTGGAGCATCTCCCTCCTAAATGCAAAAGGAAAGATTGAACAAAGGATTGAAAATGCATTAGACATGACGAAATATATATATTCACGAGCTCTTAAGTAATATACATTTTTTTTTGATAACAAGTATTAGTACAGGTTGATTCAGCAAAATGAAGGTCTTTATGTCATCCAAGAACATAAGCAACTATTTGGTTACAGTACTAGCGCTAAGAAAACGTCAATGTGTAAAAGACACTTCCAAGTAGTGTTGGCACCCAAGATAGGAGGGATGCAAGAGGAAGAAGAAGAATAGGTGAGCACAACCACAAGTTGGCATAGCTAATGCCAAATCAAAATTTCAGCAATTTATGTATGTAATCAGTTTAAACAAAAGATATAAACTTCTTTCTGAAATTTCCAACCAGTCTCTCTTCACAGAACATCAATAACCACCATATTAGCCAAGATCGAGATAGTTCGGTATAATTAGTGGGGCTGAGTATTTCTCAGCTTGCCTCATGATCAAGCAAAATATCAAGCTGTGTTTATATTTTAAAACACAAGCTAACAATTTCAGAGTTTAAGGTCAACTCGGCTTATTCAAACCTCTGTTCATAACTTTGCTGTACCTGCATAATACATGTCACAGTATGTACTATGCTGATATGAGGCACAGCCCGGTATGTCCCTAGGAGTCTTAGGACGCTCCCATGCTGATACATTTCTTTTTAATGCATACAAATGAATAATTATTGTAATAGGTAAATGTAAACAAATTCGCCTCATTTTTGTTACTAATTCCAACAAAATTCATAGCAAAGTTTTCGGTTCGGCAGAACTGAAGGTTTCAGATTAGGAAAATCAGCCTTTCCCGTAGTTGACTCTCAATTTCATCAAATTGAATCATTCAACTACATAAATAGTAAATTGGAAGTATCCAGAGAGAAATTTCAAGCATTTTTACTGAAAAAAAAAAGTGAGCAAACAGGGTTTTAGGTTCATACCATCATCATGGGGGGCTTATTAGTCCGATACCTTGTTGACATGGTACATCCCTCCCCAAGCCAACTATTGGTAGTATTAACAAATCCACGTATTGAGGAATGACTGGCAACAACAAAGTACAGGAGATACTCTAAACAATCCAGGCCATCTATTAACTTCGAAATCAAATTCACTTCGCTAGATGTTTTGAGCCCTGGTCATAAGTCAGCAACTTCAGTCAAAGACTTCAAGAACATCCAAGTTTCAAAGAAGACTAGTAGCATATTATACAGTGTCAAGCATTTAATATCATCTAGCAGAAATATATTTACTTAAATAGCAATTTAGAAGAAATGAACTACATGGTATCTGCAAATTCAGAAAAAAGTAAATGAAATGTTCATTCTTCAACTAGATCTAACTTTACAGTCAGAAGAAATAACATGTATAACAAAAAATTTTGAAATTATATGCAAAAAGGTGCTGCAGTTGTCCTGAACCGAGCAGGACCTTTTAAGTAGTCAGACCTTATATGAAAGTTAGGATATTTTAGACTTCATTGATGCATGTCAATATATGTGCCTGCTGATAAACTATTTCACATCCAAGGTGGAGAAACTAAATAATGAAAGACAGATATGCAAGTGCTTAAAAGCTACCATGTATTTTGCTTAGTCAAGGATGTTAACTACCATGTACTATCGGTTCAGAACCATTCATAAAAAGGTTGTTGCATCGCTTAAACTTGTACTTCAGGAACAGGATAAAGCCACTACACACTACATATATACCTTAAAAGACTTCTAATAAACAAGATTCGAGATGAATATTACAAAGTAAGACAACAGAATAGATAAATCAGGGGTGCATGAGAAAGAGTTTAAGCTCTTGGTTTTAGTATGCAACAATTTCCCCCAACTACTCATGTTCTGAAACAATTTAAAGGGCGAACTAATGAGAAGAGCAAGGATGTCACCAAATTGCAGAGTATTCAAAGGGTTTATAAGAATGAGAACCAAAGTTTCACATAGATTTTCATGCAAGCATAAGAAAATTTGGAAGGGGAAACATAAGAAAGATGCGCTTTTAATTTGAATGATATAAAAATGTATAATAGCTATTGTTTGAGTGTGTATTAACATGTACACATTTCACATTCCCATTTTTGGTTTCTTCAGTGAGGCTATACAAAAACAGAAACAGCATTCGGAAATATAGGTAGCATGATACTTCAGTTATTACAACAAGAAGATCAGATGTGTAGAAAAAAGGTAAAGATGAGAAAAGTTAAAAGAAAAATAGTCGGCAATGCAATTCTAGGGTTGGTTAGCTACCTATAGTGACAAATCACCACCGACTTCGTTGATAACTTTCTCTAATTTGAACAGCATCTCTGTTGAAAAAAAACATACACGGAGTTAAGCAAACAACCATAAAGAAAGGACAATGCTGAAGGATATCTGTAGTAACCGTGATTTTTAAAATCCAAAATCTAAGCTTAAATAATTTTCTGAATTTATTTAAATGTCAAAAATAGGTAAATAGTAGTGCAATAGTGGCCCTAAAAATACCGACTTTTGATCGGGGCCTGATCTCGAAAATCCGAGATCGCCATTGCGATCGTCTCGACGAAACATGAAAAGTTCATATGCACTTGTCGACGATCCAACCGTTGGATCTTCCGCAAAACAGCGAAGAAGGAACGGGTCCCACAACTTAAGTTGTGAATAGTAACCATATTTTTAAATCCCCTTTTGATCACTAATGGCCGTTTCACTGTCTGGAACCCTGACATAGGGCTATGAGTAGTCAAACCTAACTAATTTCGACGTTCTGAGCACAATGACACTGACGGATTTTGCGTTTGGCAACCCGGGTGCATCGAAGGGTGTGCATTGTACCGCAAATTACTGAACTAGATGGCCCAAGATTTTATCCGAGCGCCAAACAAAACAAACAAATTCGCTACTTGACAGGTCTTGACAAGCCGGACGTCGTGGCGAAGTCCGTTTCGCAAATTGGCGAACGGATTTTCTCGAAATGCGTAAAACGCACCGAAAAAGGGGGTATTTTTGCAAAAAGTGTAATATTTTATGTACTAAAAATTAAGGGGCTTAATCATCAAGGTGTTGGGTGCATTTTGCATCTGCTGTGAAGACCCCGAAGTCTAGGGTTTAGTGTGAACCGAGTTTGAGGATAATGAGCAAAAGAATCTTGCATTTAGTGCAAGTTGTCTCTTGGTTTCCTTGGATGCATGCACGAGGGGTCAGGGGGAGTCCGAAGCATCACTTGACCCTCTGCATCCCCCAGATCTAATCCCCGAAGTGCTGGTGGCCGAGGAACACAAAACCAAGGGAGATCAAACTCGAGAGAGAGAAAGAAAGAAGAAGTTTGGAACCAACCTGTTCCAAAGTCGAAGTGGGAGTGCTCTAAGGATTCCTTGGTGACTGTGGATCTTGCTGGAGTTTGCTGTGGCCGCGCGAGGTGGGAGGAGCACAACCGGCTTCATCCCATCTTCTACAACTCCGGCCAAGGTGAGACCACCCTAACCAATGGTTGTTTGAACCCGGGACCCTTAGCAGAAGCTTAATTGGGCCCTTAGGATGCTTCATGCACGGCCTCGAGCTCCCATGCATGCTGCATGGCCGGCGGGAACAAAAGGTTGGCCGAAAACCTAATAAAGCTCCGCCTCTGCAAATCTCAGCAATCAATGGACCAAAATGGACCAAATTTGGTGTGCTGGGACTGTAGGACTCATAGATAAATTCTGAAAAGTTTGAGAAATTTTGGTAGAGTAAATTTGGAGAAAATTGATGCCCTAGCTTTCGGATTTCTTGCATGTTGGCCGAGCCTCGTGCTCCGGCGCCGGCGAGCTTCTCCGACGCCGGCCACATGCCCAGAAATGTTGCTGGGACCAAGAGGATTCCAACCATGCTGTTGCATGGCATCCATGCAGCTTGAAACCCAAGGCGCCATGGATGACCCGAAAATGAGCTCCAACGCGGCCGCCGGCGTTCC
Source organism: Tillandsia fasciculata (assembly GCA_029168755.2). Classification (NCBI taxonomy): domain Eukaryota; kingdom Viridiplantae; phylum Streptophyta; class Magnoliopsida; order Poales; family Bromeliaceae; genus Tillandsia; species Tillandsia fasciculata. The sequence goes on from CM054948.1 coordinate 8,137,481, forward strand.
GGCCAACTCCGGCCGGGGAGGGTTGGTCGGGAAGCTTCGTGTGGACCAGAGGAAACTTTCCATTCAAGTTGGAAGGCTTCATATAGCCTCTTTTAAAATCCGCCATTAACGGGGTGAGGCTCGAAATGGAGCTTGGCTCCGCCGCGCCGCCGCCGTGCTCTGTCGTCGGGCACGGGTCCGGGTGAGTATGTTAAGGTATTTAGCATCCAATTAATCAAGTAGTTGGGTCCCAGTTGTGCTGGTTGAACAGTCACGAATTTCAAAGCTGTGGGACTTCATCTTCTTCCCGAGCTCCGGCCAACCTGAGGTTTTTGGCTTGCTCCAACTGCGGGGAAATGCTCCTGCAACTTGGAGGAACAAGTCCTTCCAAGTTAGAAAGGCCCAGGTGCTGTGGATGCAGAGATCGAACTTGAGAAATGTGTATGTGTGTGTGTGTAAACTGTGCACACCAAGTGTTTGTTGTAATGCCTAAATGAAGAAAAGTTTGGAATTAGGGTTTGAGGTAAATATGAAAGATGCTCTAAATTGTTCCCTGAGCTTGATGCTCACATCAGATCAAACAGATTCTGTGAGGATTAAAGATTGGAGCAATGTAAACCTTTAAGTGAATGTTGATGATGGTTCTGGTTGAACCAGCAGTTCTGGGCTGCAAAGAAGGTGAGCCACAGTGTCCTGGCACTGTCCAGAGACATTTTGATATACAAAGTTTTAACACATGATGAATAGGGTAAAAGATATAGTATAAACTAGCTCTAAGCTTAATGTTTGGCCCAAGGTTGATTTTGTGCTGTTTACGAAGCCGCGACAGTGAGCTCTTGACTAATTTGGGGTCACTGAACGCGATGCTCGCGTTAAAAATTGGTTTTGATGATCCGGAGAAATAAAATTGCATTAAGGCTAGGTTAGAGAAGAAAATTATGGCCCGAAGTTTTTCTCGGGTTCCGTGCTGCTGCAAATGGGTAAGCACGGTGTTCAACAAGTTATTTGTCACCTACTGAAAGTGACGGTTCGTAAAAATGAGTTTCCAGTTGAAAGAACGAGCGAAAACAGTGCTCAAATGACACTATTATTTAAATAATTAGAGGTTTTAAGTTGATCTGGAGAAGATCTGGGTTTATGTTAGGGTTAGTGGGACAAAATTGATCCCTGATCATTATTTTGATTCAGGTTTCCTCGGTGACTCTGGTTCTGAGCATTCAGTGGATTACAGTTTAGTCGCCTGCTATTTGACAGGTGGGTTTATCTTCGGTCCGGGCTTTATCATTTCGGCCCTCTGGGGTATAGTATTGGTTGGACCCCTGTTCTTGTTAGCCTAGATGATACTTGAGCCTGTCTTCCTTTTGAATAAATTTTATGCTGCTGTATGCCTGAGTTATGATCTTTATCAGTTGCCTGATTATATGATGCCTTACATGATTGATCTTAGTTGTTTCCAGTATTTATATTCTTATTCTGGACATTGCCATATCTGTTTGGTCATTAGGTGTTGAGCCTGTACCGCTAAACACATGATTTTTATTCAACAAATGTTTTTATCCAAGCATCGCAGGGTCGCCTGAGTCTGTTCTTGTTTGATAGGACAAAGGCATTGCTCTACGGGGTTTGGACCTAAAACCTGTTTTCAAAATGATTTTCTTAAAACATCATGTGTTTAGTCTTGTATGATTCGCTTTTAGTTGCTTCCAATATTGGGACTTTATTCCTGGACATTTGCTATACCTGATTGTCAGTATCTCTGGTTATTCCTGCATATGAGTTAAGATTCAGTTGATTCTGATATTGCATCCTTGATTGGATTAGTTGATGATTATATTCCTGCATATGAGTTGAGATTCAGTTGATTCTGATATTGCATCCTTGATTGGATTAGTTGATGATTATATTCCTGCATATGAGTTGAGATTCAGATGATTCTGATATTGCATCCTTGATTGGAATAGTTGATGATTATTCCTGCTTATGAGTTGAGATTCTGCTAAACACATGTTTTTCCTTTTAACAAATGTTTTTATCAAAGTATCGCAGGGTCGCCTGAGTCTGTTCTTGTTTGATAGGACAAAGGCACAACTCTTCGAGGTTTGGGCCTAAAACTTGTTTTTTATCCAGCGCGCAGGGTCGCCTGAGTCTGTTCTTGTTTGATAGGACAAAGGCACAGCTCTTCGAGGTTTAGATATAAAACATGTTTTCAAAATGATTTTTCTTAAAAATAAAAATGTGTGTTTAGTCTTGCATGATTGGTCTGTCGAGTTGAGATTTTGTTGGCATACTATTGTTGCATCCCAGTGGGGATTTCCCGGCTTGTTGCCGATTACCCGGTCTGTGGACCGTGAGCTTGAGCATTCGCATGATTTATCGCCCGCACTGCTGTACTTCACGAACATCAACGGAGTCGCGCCCCGTGTGGATGTTCTTTACCGGTAAAGTGGTCTGGTGTATGACCCGTGACTCCCAGGTTAGTGCCCAAGGGTGCCGGAGTGTTGACTCCCAGGTTAGTGCCCGAGGGTGCCGGAGTATGTCAGCCAGGTTGGTGCCAGGTTCGGCGAGTTTTCCCTGAGGTCTTGTAGACCAATATGGTGGCTTATGATTGGGTATTTGATATTTTATTTGTTGATGCATATGTTGCCTGTTTAGCCTGCTTTTGTCATATCTCATGATTTTCTGATTCCTATTCCTGCTATAGTTATCAGCCTAAGCTTGCTTCAAGATTTTATAAGATTGCTTTAAATTACAGCTCCAAAGATATATCTGCTTTACCTAACATGTGATTATTACTATCCTCTAGTATTGTATGCCAGTAGGTACGATCTGCTATTTCTCGGCTCGTCGTGCCCACTGGGATACATGTACAGTGTATCTCACACCCCCTGGGTGACCATTTTTCAGGTCGATCGGGTGCTGGGATATCGGGACGTGTTGGTGAGATTCCGAGTTAGAAGTTAACCCTGGACAGCCGCATCTGTAGTTGTTAAGTTGAGATTTTAATTTAATTTGTAAAAGCATGTTGTAAATCTGTAAAGTAATTGTTTATGCTGTTGTAGTAACTTTTAGTTGTACGTAGTTAGTTACTCTGATGTTGTAAAGCTAGCCGTGCATATATAGAAAAGGCTCAATCCCAAGGGGGATTGGGACTCTTCTATATATGTGGCGGTCTGTCATACCCTGGCTGTTTTAAAACTCTAATAAAACTCTGACTTTAAAAAAAAAAAAAAAAATAAATAAATAAATAAATTTAGACGCTGATTTTCGAACTCGGGGCGTGACAATATCATGCCTTAAAATGAATAAAGAAAAATTCTTAACATTGTGACTAAAGGAAATAAATAGCTTTCCAACAAAAGAACACAAAACAGTAAGAACAAATTAATGCATTGCTGTTGACTAAGGTTTATTCAGTAACATAGCAACCTAAGAACGCGGGCAGCGACTATTTATGGATTACTCCACGTAATGATATTTAAGATATAAGATTGCAGAATTGAAGTTGAAATTGAAAGAGTGAATGAAATTTCAACTTCTTCAATCCATAATTATATGCTCACTAATTAAACTTCCACGAGTACGATATAAATTACCATATAAAGCAAGCATTGTGTCTTAAGCAAAACTACAATCAAGTTGCATCGAACGAACCAGAAATAGAAGAAAATAGCTAGATTGTACAAGGTTAAGTTCTTCTGTAGTCATTGCCGTATACCGCTTTTCACTAATAAGAATCTCCTGCTCTCTTAACTTGGATGCAATGCAAATTTCCAAGCGTACGCAGGTCTAGTAAAAATTGCCAATTGTTTGACAGATTTCCAACTAAAGTGATTAGAGAACTACCTATTTATGAGTTAAAAAACAGCAGGATTGCCTCACTTGGCATCTGAATATACAAGAAAAGAAAGAGGAGATCATGATCACATCGAACACAGAACAAATAACTTTCAAATTCTAAATTTACTATGTAACCTTCAAAGCCTTATTTTCTTATCTTATTGCACATATATGGCAGGAAGATATACATGTGAGTTGTTGGAATTTATAGGGCAGCGGAAACTTACAAACTGGATAGCCAACGTATCCAGGAACCGAAATTGGATCAGCTAGCTTGTTTTACCAGCCTTCTTGGATCGTCCTGGTCTTCTTGGTGATTCTTGACTCTCCACGAATCTCCTGGTTGCAGACCGGATGCGCAGATCGGATCGGATGCGAAGAGGGCTACTAGAGTCCTCTTCTATGTCCACACTCCAAAACCCCGGGAACGAAGGTGGAAACCCAGAGAGAACGTAGAGAGAGAATGAGGAAGAAGAAAATCATTTTTCTTCTTGTGTATCGTATATTGTATTTTAACGTATGAGGGAAGGGGTTCTATTTATTGATTATTAGGACTCCTTAGGATATTCTCTCACTCACGTAGAGATAAACAGAATATGGTTAGGATATGGGTTAAGATATGTTTCTTAACCTATAAGAAACATATCCTTATCTTTAACCCCTAAGGATAAATCCTATCCTTTATCCTTAACCTATAAGGATAAATTCCGATCATAATCCACATCTCATATGGATTGAGTCAAATTAGAACCGGCCAATGTGGACACACCACATGGCAACAATCTCCCACTTGGCCACATTGGCCAATTTTCTCTCATATACATTCTACTCTTCATACGGGTAATGGAGAGTGCGACCAGATGAAAAAATCACAATGCAGGAGTGCTATATTAAGTCACCACCCAACTAACATAGCACATCACTGACTAAAGCGTATATGCCCTAGACGTTTCAACACACACCGGATCAAGTATCACAAATCTCCCTCCTGTAATCACAGGACTTGACCCTACAACATCTCTTGTACTCATGATTATCTCAAGTATCACAACCGAGATAACCGCCCGGGCAATGAGTCACAAGACTTTCATGGTGTGCTATCGAAACATCTTCCTCAGCCCCTCACATTAATCTGTATCGGTCCAAGCACTTTACTAGACATGCTCCGCGAGATCGTATTTTCTCATGACCCTGAGATACACGCTAAGTTAGTTACTTTGGACCTCTACTTCATAATGTAGTTCTAAGTCGAGGGCATAAAAAAGGGTTAGTGCTCACACAGTGACATAGAGGGAAGGATATATGCCACTCTACTAACTGGTCGACAATCACATACAGTATGATATGTATGCCATGGCGGAGCTCCCACCCAATGGGTCGTGTCACGCTCTAAAACGCCATGCGAACCTTGGTCTAGGCACCACTAAGGCGTCTAACCACTATACAACTCAGGTCATCTCTCTAACCCAAGTATTTAGGTTCGGCTGCTATACAGGCTCGATATGGAATTTTACAAAATAATTCTCATATCCAACTCCCAAGAGTCTCATCTTAAACTAATTAAGGCGACTTTCAAATCGTATCAACACTTTATTCATAACATATATGAACAAAGCAATCATATTACAACTACTAAAGTTTAATATGATTATTTAGTCTCATCCTGCTCACCACTTAGGTGCCAGGGCGATCACCCGTGTGAGTGGGCTGACCTGAGCCTGGTGACTAATGGTAATATGTGCCTACTAGTATCAATTACGCAATCATACATAAAAGAAAAACATATTTTCATTAAGAAAAGCGTAAGATACAAAAGTCTCAATAATGTCCATACATCATAACCTGCGAAGACCCAAACTCCGAACGTGGGTCAGGAACATATCCCTAGCTATCGGCTTGGTCAACGGATCAGCCACCATCCTAGTGGTGGAGATATGTCTAAGAGTGACCTCGCCTAGCCTAATCATCTCTCGAATGTAGTGAAAACGGATGTCAATGTGCTTGGTCCTGCCATGATACTTGGGGTCCTTCACATACTCCAAAGCAGCCATGCTGTCAGAGACCATCTCAACAGGCTCGTCAGCTCGAGTCACAATGTCGAGGTGCTGGAGAAATCTCCTCAGCCAAACAGCCTCCTGAACGGCTGCTGAACAAGCAACATACTCCGCCTCCATGGTAGACAAGGCAATGCAACTCTGCTTTTTACTGCACCAGGAAATTGCCCCACCTCCAAGCATAAACACATAGCCTGAAGTGGACCTGCGCTCATCTCTATCACCGCCCCAATCAGCATCACTATATCCTTTCAATCTCAAGTCCCCAGCTTGAAAGCATAGAACGAGATCACTGGTTCCCTTTAAGTATCGAAGGATCCTCTTGACCGCTTGCCAATGAGCAGGTCCTGGGTTGCTCTGGTAACGACTTACCAAGCCAACAGCGAAGCATATGTCAGGTCGAGTACACATCATAGCGTACATCAAGCTGCCAATCGCACTCGCATAAGGAACCCTACTCATTTGCTCTTTTTCTTTATCCGTTTTAGGGCACTGATCAAGACTCAAAGTGTGATTCTTTTCCACTGGAGTATCAACGGGTTTACTATGATGCATCCTAAACCGCTCCAGAACCCTTTTAATATAAGATTCTTGAGACAGACCAAGAAGTCTCCTAGAGCGATCTCTGATGACCTTAACACCGAGCACATAGCTCGCCTCACCCATATCTTTCATCTCAAAATTGAAAGATAACCACTCCTTAGTGGTATTGATCAACTCGATGTCATTCCCAGCCAATAGTATGTCGTCGACGTATAGAGAGAGAAACAAAATTCCCTTCTCTGACTTCTTGACATATACACAGTGGTCTTCCTCTATCATGGACATACCGATAGAGATGATGGCTTCATGAAACCTGAAATACCACTGTCTCGATGACTGTTTGAGACCATAAATGGACCTTTTAAGACGACATACTTTGTCTTCTTGACCTTCGAGTACAAAACCCTCAGGTTGATCCATGTAGATCTCCTCCGCTAATCCTCCATTGAGGAAAGCTGTCTTGACATCCATTTGGAACAATTCCAAATCTAGATGAGCCACTAAGGCTAAAATCACACGTATGGAGGCAAATCTCACAACGGGAGCAAATGTCTCGTTGTAATCTACCCCCTGCCTTTGATTGTAGCCCTTAGCCACGAGCCGAGCCTTATATTTATCGATTGATCCATCCACCTTGCGCTTAATTTTTAAAACCCATTTATTTCCAATAGACTTGCGCTCAGGTGGAAGGTCAACCAACTCCCATACTTGGTTCTTGCTCATGGAATCCATCTCATCTCTCATAGCAGCCATCCACTCATTACAAGCTGGTGATTGTAGCGCTTCTACATAAGAAGTAGGCTCATCATCATCGAGCGGAGTGCACATGAAAATATTCCCTTCGATCTCAAAACGTCGACGGGGAATGTTTCCACGTTCACTTCTACGCAGTTGAGGGCCTAAACTCTCGGCTTCCAAGGGTATGCTCCCACTCATAGGAGCACTCCCACTAACCGGAGGATCGCTACCACTTCCTTCAGCGACTTCGGGAAGTGATCGATCACCCTCACCAGAAGATGGGATAGCATCGTCTTGTAACTCATACAATCCGACGTCATTTCGCATTTCACCAATGCTTGGAAATTCCTTCTCTAGGAATTCCACATTACGAGACTCAATCTCGGTCATCCCACCATCTGGGTGTTCACCATACATCACATAGCCCTTCGAATTTTCAGGGTATCTGATGAACACATGCTTGCTTGCTTTAGGGCCGAGTTTTCCGAATCTATGTGAGGGGTTATGAACATATCCAGCTGAACCCCAAGGGCGTAAGTAGTGTAAACTTGGCTTTCTACCACTCCACAACTCATATGGGGTAGATGGCACTGATTTACTAGGGACTCGATTAAGAATATAGGCAGCAGTCAAAAGAGCATCTCCCCAAAAACTTATAGGAAGATGAGCATGCGCCATCATAGACCTAACCATGTCCAGTAGAGTACGATTCCTTCGCTCTGCAACACCATTTTGTTGCGGAGTACCTGGAATAGTGAGCTGTCTCATAATGCCCTTTTGCTCACAGTAAGTCTTGAACTGATCAGACAAGTACTCACGTCCTCGATCAGTGCGAAGCACTTTTACACTTCTTTCTATTTGATTCTCAGCCTCCGCTACGAAGCGCTTGAAGCAATCTAAAGCTTCAGAACGGTGAGAAATCAAATACACATAGCCATAACGGGAATAATCATCAATGAATGTGAGAAAATAGCACGCACCATGCCGGGCCCTCACATTCATTGGCCCACAAATGTCTGAGTGGATCAGTTCCAAAGGATGAGAGGCACGAGTAGCCTTACCAAAAGGCTTTCTACATGCCTTCCCAGCCAGACAAGGCTCGCACACAGATAGGTCAACTTTGGCGAGAGACCCCAAAAGGCCTACTCGAGCCAGTCTGTTCATTCTTTCTTGACCTATATGGCCTAGTCTGGCATGCCATTTAACGGATTCATCACAAAGATTAGAAGAAGAAGAAGCAAAAGCAAACGAATCATCCTCCAAATCTAACTTAAAGAAACCATTTATTAATGTACCATATCCAAATAAAGTACCATGAAAGGAAATGTCAAGGCGGTCTCTGTCAAAATGAAAAGAATAGCCTAAATGTAGCAAAGCTAAAACTGAACATAGATTACATCTTATACCGGGTGCATATAGCACATCTTGAAGAAGTAAGGTGCGGCCACCACGCAACTTGAGTTGGTACGAACCAACTCCAATAACTTCTTCCATTGAGCCATTCCCAAGGGTGACAAATTGTGTGCCAGTCGGTACTCGATGGTAATCTACAAATCCCGCTCGATCACGCACTACGTGCTTGTTTGCTCCTGTATCCACGATCCAATCGGGAAGAGAATTAGCTACTAAAGCATAAGAGCAAACAAAACAGTGTGAGAGTGGTAGGGTTACCTTTTTCGGCTCAGAACAATCCCGAGCGAAATGACCCTTCTTCTTGCAGTTATAGCATTTTAGCTTCGCAACATCTCTACTGCCAGCGCGCTTGCCTCTGCCGCGCTTTCCAACTCCACCATGAGGAATTTGATTTTTACTTTTCTGCGCTCCATTGTTGTAACGCTTTTTGCGCTTGGGTGCAATCCCACCGCGCTTCTCAGAGCGTGCAACAAGAGCGACAGAACGATTCGCATCCAAGCGTTCTGCCTCAAGCTCGAGATGACGTGATATGTCATTAAACGTTTTAATGCCCTCACTGTGCGTCATCAGGAGCTTCATCTGGGACCATTCAGGGTCGGGCAGTGAACGAATCACTGCGAGAACCTGTTGCTCATCGGTGAGCTCATTTCCAGCAGCCTTAAGGTCCCGAATCATGGTGCTCATCACACGAAGGTGCTCAACCATTGAGTGCTTCGGGTCCTTAATGTACTGCTGAAACTTTAGATTTAGGGCACGCAGCCTCGTAACTGAAGTTTGCCCAAAAGCAATCTTCAGATTTTCCCACATGTCTTTGGCAGTCTCAAATGTCTCAAATTGTCCAATGAGGTCATCCTGCATGGCACACAACATAGTATACCGAGCAGTACGATCCTCCTTGAACCATTTGTCATAGACATCCTGCTCATGCTTGTGTTCTGCAGTAGAGTTATCTAGAGGCACAGTCTTTTTGACAGAGAGAGTTTCAAGAACTCCTTGTTCATTTTTTCTGTGCCATATGTCATAATTTTTTTCGTTTAGCTTATCACCCCTCGTGAGGTCAGCTATAACATTTCTGGAAGCCATTTCACTACATTCAAAAAACAGGTTTGGACATTAGGCACATATTTCAAAAAAGTTAATAAGATTGAAAAAATATCTCCTTCACAACGGGATCGAAAATTTCGCTAGGCTCATAATCATCACCCAGTGTCGGTTCAAAAAAAAAAAAAAAATTCAATCTTATTAATTTTTTTTTCTTATTTAATTTTGAAACTTATTCAAAAAAAACGGAACTCATCCATTAAAAGAACACATCTTTTTTAAAAAAAAATTAAGAACTTATCTTAGATAATTCATATCACACAGATAAAATAATAAAATAAGTACTTGTGCCAAAATTTAATTTGAAAAACGTCGATGGTGTGCAAAACACATTCCTCTTACACGACCTTAATTATTACATCACATTTGTAGAAATAAACCTACTACATCACTACAAAGATGTACATCAAAGAAAAATATATTCTAAAGGAATGCTGCACACGCCGAACCCGCTTTTCTAAAAAATTAAATTTTGTAGAAAAACACCGAAAGAACACAAGTACTTATATGCACAAAACATACACAACAAGCCACAAAAGCATTATAGTTTACATCCACACAAGATATATATAGAATATACAACGCATGCATAAATAATAAAAAAAATTTCACACCACATAGGAGCATAAAAGAAATCACATAAAAAAAAATTTGTACCACATAGGAGCATAAAAATTGCACCACATAGGAGCATAAAAAAAATTTATTTTCTTAAAAAAAAAAAATTTAAAAAAACAGAAAGCCACTCAGGCCGGGCCCAGCGTACCCAACGTACGGGGCCCGCTTCCGATCGGAGCTGCAGGCCGGGCCGGGCCTGGCCTGCGCCTGCAGAGGCGCTGCGGGCTGGGCCCCTAGCCCGCCCGCGGGCCATTCTGGCCGGGCCCCTGCACCCGAAACGCGGGGGCCCGCGGCGGGCCGGGCCAGGCCCTGCGCCCGAAGCGCGGGGCCCGAGCCCGCTCGTGGCTTTGAGCCAGGCCGGGCCCAGTGCCCAACGCGCGGGCCCCGAGCCCGCCTGCGGGGTCCTTTTTTTTTTTTTTTTTTTTTTTTTTTTTTTTTTTTTAAGTAATGCACACAGCATAAAATAAAATAAAAAATATTTATTTACAACCGATGTAAATAAAAAAAAAATTTCTTGAAGAATAAAAAACTAAAACTAATTTAGTTTTTCTTTTTATCTTTTTTAAAAAAAATATTTACAGCATATGTAAATAATAATAAAAAAAAAAGAGGTCATTTACAACATATGTAAATAAAAAAAAATTTCGTGATCAACATAAAAGAATAAAAAATTAAAACTAATTTAATTTTCTATCTTCATCTTTTATTTATTCGATTTCACATAGAAAAAGAATCAAAAAAAAATTGTAGAACTAATCTACGAAAAATATGATCAACGAAACATTTTTTTTTTTTTTTATTTAATCAAGCAAACACATAGGCATGATCTTTTAGGCGAAAACAAGCAAATGGCTCTGATACCAATTGTTGGAATTTATAGGGCAGCAGAAACTTACAAACTGGATAGTCAACGTATCCAGGAACCGAAATTGGATCAGCTAGATTGTTTTACCAGCCTTCTTGGATCGTCCTGGTCTTCTTGGTGATTCTTGACTCTCCACGAATCTCCTGGTTGCAGACCGGATGCGCAGATCGGATCGGATGCGAAGAGGGCTACCAGAGTCCTCTTCTATGTCCACACTCCAAAACCCCGGGAACGAAGGTGGAAACCCAGAGAGAACGTAGAGAGAGAATGAGGAAGAAGAAAATCTTTTTTCTTCTTGTGTATCGTATATTGTATTTTAACGTATGAGGGAAGGAGTTCTATTTATTGATTATTAGGACTCCTTAGGATATTCTCTCACTCACGTAGAGATAAACAGGATATGGGTTAAGATATGTTTCTTAACCTATAAGAAACATATCCTTATCTTTAACCCCTAAGGATAAATCCTATCCTTTATCCTTAACCTATAAGGATAAATCCCGATCATAATCCACATCTCATATGGATTGAGTCAAATTAGAACCGGCCAATGTGGACACACCACATGGCAACATGAGTGAACGTGCAATTCATGAAAGATATAATAAATAAAATGAATATGATGACAATGGTGGAATATATGATAAACAAAAAGGAAACATGGAATAATAAAAAGAATAAACAAAAATTACATATTTTGATAACTTTCTTAAATAGATTGTCTAACCTTCTGACACAAATGTCAAAGTTGTAAATAATTTATTTAAGAAGAAAATTACAAGTACAAAATATACAACAATCAACATAAATCCAAAAAATTATTTATATTGATTTAATAGTGTTTGAGTACCTAATAATAGCCATGTCATTCTAAACCTACTTATATTTACTTAAAATGTATTACAAGATGCACCTTATTTACATATTCATTATATAGCACCTGCACTGCATGCGGACGTAGTTGCTGTAGAGCAGTCAAGTGACCACAGTTACATATGCAGGTGCATATGTGGATGCATTCACCATTCACTGTACTCCAGAATGATTTTTATATTAAAATAATGCCTCTTTAAAACCTTTCCAGTATAAAAAACATTCCCCCATGAATTAGATGACTCTGCAACTTGAGTAAAGTTTTATATTAAATTCGCTTTTAATGCATAGTATGTGAATAGATGCGATATATATTGAAAAGCCCTAACAAGATATTATCACATAGCGGAAGCATGTCGCTTTAAGCATTGGATGTTCTGGCATCAAATACAGTTAAACTGTTAATTCCAATATTTTGTGATATCACCCACTTCTAATACAGCACAGATTTTTCCTTTGTAGGCACAGTGTAATAGTATTGATAAGTCCAAATAGAGCAGTCGGATGAAATAACTTGCTATCATAAATAAATGCAGGAAATGGCAACAATTGATGAAATTACACAATCAACATGTTATCTAAACTAGATTAGTTTCATAAAAGAGATTACCATACTAGCTTAAGTGGGATAGCTGTACATATAAAAATAAAATTACAAGAAATTTTTCACTTAGGATCATACACTTAACGACCACATACAAGAACTTCTACATAACATATTCCTCTATCATGATAAAAAATACTTGAATTTCAAGAACTTCTCCGTCACCAAAAAAGAATATGTTGGTTGACATAACATATTCCTCTATCATGATAAAAAATACTTGAATTTCAAGAACTTCTCCGTCACCAAAAAGAATAGTATATTTTGAAATGTTTTGACATATATGATAATGGGGTATCATATATTGGTAAAAATCAAGAAAGCAGCAAAGATGAAACAGTTAAGTCAAATGAAGATCTCAATGTTTTGGTGAATGATAAAGCCCTTTACTTTGATGTTTACTTTGTAAGAATATTAGAATTCTACTAATGGTTCTCAATTTTCTTTTAACTTTCTCAAAATTACCAAAACCAAACGACAAGTGCAGAAACATCCTAACAGCCTCAAAAATGGTCAAAGAAATTTAAACAAACCCGAGCTACAGGGGCATTATCATCAATAAATGGAGCAGCAAGACTTATAAATGAAGCGTCACCAACACCAACCAACCTGCATAACAAGTGTAAGGTGTTATTAAGTAATCACATAGCTTAATAGTTTACTTGCTTTTTATTTGATCCACTTACATGCGGCATATTGTGATTGACCAAAAATCGAAAGAACAACCACAACCAGTAGTAGCAATAGTACACACTAACAATCCAACTCCAATAAGCCTGAAAGGATTATGGCTAGAAAAACAAGATACAATATTAATCAAATACTAAGTGTTGGGGTAAAATTCAAAATCCCCATTAATTATTAATTTTATTTATTTATTTATTTATTCCTTTTATTATTTATTTATTTATTTATTGTTATTATTAATATTTATTATTTATTTATTTATTTATTAATTCTTTATTGGCGCGAATGAAACTCAACGGAATGTGATTTCCGTTTCTTCCGCCTAACGGAACGTGGCTTCCGTTTGCCGTTTGTGGCTTCCGTTTCTTTCGCCTAACGGAACGTGGCTTCCGTTTGTGGCTTCCGTTTCTTGCGTGGAACGTGATTTCCGTTTCTTGGTTTTCTTCGTAAATTTAAATGTCCGTTTCTCCTGTTCTTGTTGACAAGGAAACAGAGGAAGAAACAGAGAAATCTTTTAACTATTTTATTTTCATCTTTTCAACCTTTTCTCAATTGGGTGTTGAAAGAATTTCCGTCAACTTCCGCCACGATCGTGCTCGCAGGAGGAGAAATTCCGGTCGTACCTTGGGGTGGTATTCTCGGTTAATCCCGCACGTAAGGACGGGAATACACCTTAGGGCAGTGCTACGCACGCTTCCGGATCAGTTAAAAATTTTGGATTATTTGCATTATCTGTAAGTTTTTATTTTATTTTATCAAGAAATCAGTTAGATATTAATCATAATCAAATTCTGTAAATATTTTCCCTAACAATCTAAGGTGTATTCTCTCGTTTGATTGTGATTTATAATCTAATAAGTGCTAATCCATCTTAAAATTATATGGAATATAATTTTATATGTTACGCTTGTTGTTTGAAATCATAATTTAAAATATTTCAAGATTAGCATGATAAATTTTAATTACATGATTTTATAGTTTAACTTGTATATTTTAATTAAATATAATAATTTAGGGTGTACGGTATTGGAAATATATATATATATATATATATATATATATATATATATATATATATATATATATATATATATATATATATATATATATATTCTGTTATGCTATCGTACATAATTATTTTTTTTTCCGCTTAAAAAATAATAATAATAATAATAATAAATAAAAAAATAAAAAATAAAAAAAAATAAAAAAAAAGAAAGAAAAGGTTTTGCTCTTAATAAGAGTTGAACCCACAGCTTCTAACCTTTTAAAAATAGGGGCAATTTCCTACATACCCCTAAAAATTTTTCTGTTTTCAGATTTACCCCTCTTAGAAGGCTAATATTAAAACTACCCTTCTTACGTTCCAACTTCTTTTCAAATACCCCTGAAGTTAAACTCTGTTAGTATACCGTTTGAAAATGCCGTTATCTGTGTGTAATTACTATTTTGCCCTTTCAAATATACCATAAACCCTAAACCCCTAAACCCTAAAACCCTAAACCCTAAACCCTAAACCCTAAAACCCTAAAATCCTAAAAAACCTTAAACCCTAAACCCTAAAACCCTAAACCCTAAACCCTAGAACCCTAAAAAATCCTAAACCCTAAACCCTAAAACCCTAAACCCTAAACCCTAAAACCCTAAAAATCCTAAACCCTAAACCCTAAACTCTAAACCCGGGCAAAATAGGTATATCTGATAGTTTTCAACTTCGATTATTATTTAACTCTAGTTTAACCCTAGTTAACTTAACAAAGGGAAACGGTAGGGGTATTTTTAATAACGGTGGAACGTATGAAGGGTATATTGAAAAGAAAAAAATAAGAGGGGTAAATCAGATATTTCTTCATATTTCAGGGGTACACAGGCAATTATCCCTTAAAAATATAACTCACTAACCAGTGAGAACAAAATATAATTTCTTATATATTATTATTTTAATTTATTTTAGATCATTTTTGCAGCATATATATTCTTTTTATTATATTTATATTTGAAAATATCTAATTCAAAGTAAATATTAAATTATTTGTGTCATCTGGTTGCTGCTGAACTAATTGAGATAAAAAGATTAATATTAAAATCTTAAACAATATGTATTTGTTATATATATATATATATATATATATATATATATATATATATATATATATATATATATATATATATATATATAATAAAACAAATAATAATAATATTAAAAGATTTATTGAATCTTTTTTGTAGCTTATAGTTGCTAGTCTTAAATTATTTGTTGGTTGTTCTGTGCAACGATACCAATTGAATTTCTGATTCTTTGAACATCAAATCTATTTCTATTCAATGTGTTTTTCGAGCTGCAATTAAGTTTTTGTAAAATAAAATTGGTAAATTTCAGAGCTAATAGACATATTAAATTAAGAATATGTTAAATGTCTAATTTTCATAATGTTATTTCTTTGAATTTTACCATATCTGAACAGAAATTTGTAGATTTCTTGACGAAAGGCCTAAATAGGACTAAGGTCCTGGAGTCATCGAGGGGGATGGGGCTATGCCCGTAAAGGGCCTTCCTGCGATGGGAACCTAACTTTTGTGATAGGAGATCCCTTGAAGAAGGTTCAATGTGGTAAAAATAAGCTGTCAGGTTGGCCAACACTACAACACAATAAGATTATAGCGACACATTGTTGGGACACTTTTATACAAGTGTCCTATTTATAAATCAAGAACCAAATTTAAACCCAATCAAAAAACAAAAAATATTATTGCTACTCAGCCCACCACACACCAACCATAAATTTTGGCCCAAAGCTCATATTTGAAGAGTCCCCACCTTCTGCCCCAAAATCAAAGCCCAAGCACCATCTCCCCCAAAGACGCTTTTTGAATGACGCTTTATATATAAGCGTCGTTATTATAATATAAATTTTGACGTTTTACAAAGCGTCGCCATATAAACTATCAGATTTTTTTTTTATTATTATTATTTTATCAAATTCATTTAGTTCACTTACTCTTTTTATCATAAATTTTTTTTTAGTCAAATTTTATGATTCTAAAATTTTTAATTTTAAAATTTAAAATTTAAAAAATTTAAAATAAAATTTTAGTTTAATTTTTATATAATATTTATTTTTATATAATTTTATTTATAAAGTATAATAAATTTATAATATTAAAATAAATTAGATTTAACTAATAAGTTATACTTTTCAAATAAAAATTAAAATAATATTTATTTAAGTTTATAACGTAAAATTAAATTTATAAATAATTTATAATTTAAATATAATTTTAAAAATTAACTTAACACCCTCAACCCCTCCCCTCTCTTTCTCCGTAGCCCCAACTTAAACCCCCCTTCTCATTTTCATTCCACCTAAACCCTCTCTCTTCCACGACGAAACGCTCCTCACCGCCGATCTCCTCGCCGACGAGCCCTTCACCGTCGATCTCCTCGCCGGCGATCCCTTCACCGCCGATCTCCTTGCCGGCGAGCCCTTCACCGCCGATCTCTTCGCCGGCGAACCCTTTGTAGCCGATCTCGTCGCCGGCGAGTTGGTGACCCCTTCGCCGCACAAGGTCGTCGCCGGCGAGGCCGAAGGCTCCGTCAAGTTCGGCCAGGCCGTGGGCTCCGCCTTCTTGTTCTATCCCGACATCACTGACGGCCGGATCTCCGTCCAGGGCATCGTCCAGGGCATCGACGCTGTCCTCCCGCTCGACGCTGCCCTCCACCTCTCGTCAAGCGCCGCAAGCCCAGGAAAGGTCTGTCGCTCTCATTTTCAGATCCAGTACGTTAGATAAACTTCTTCGATCTTACGCTCCACTTCTCATTCGGTAGTTTCGTCCAATTGTTGTAAAATTTCCAGATCTTACTGATTAATTGGAAGATTTTGTTGGTTAAAATGATAATCTGTGTTAACATGTTGATGGCATTTGATGTTGGTGGCTCAACTTCTTATTATTATTTAGTAGAAATGTGGATTAATGCCATTGTCTTGCATTATTGAATGATACATGTTTATATCACTTAATTAGTTTTCCGGATACAAATTAGTCTGGACGATTTTGTATATTGTCACTACCACTGAGGCAAATCATTTAATCATCTGTTCTTAGTAGTTGATCATTTATACTTCTTATAAAGAGAAAATTTGATTAAGTAGGCATTTGTTGATGCAACCTTTTTTGGAGTTCACTTCTAATTTTGTGCATGTTTGATCATATATATATATATATATATATATATATATATATATATATATATATATATATATATATAATTGATCCGATAATTGCGAGTGCCGAGGATGGTGTTAAATATACTTTGAATATTCACTATGAAAAGTAACAAAATCTGAGGCATTTGCTAAGTTCTTTCCTGCTTTATTGCTCTGCTAAGTCTTGTTTTTATTTTTTGTATTTTCTTTCTTATTGATTTGCTTAATATTTAATTGGTTACATTATTGCTTTATGCCATACAATTTACTACCAGTTTTCAAAATTAATTAAGAACTTATCCACCAATGATGCATAACATGGATGCCATACAATTTTAGTATTGATGTCTCTACAATCAGGTTTTAGGTAGATCAAGCTGCGGTCAAGGCGCTAATTTTTCACTATAAAGTCTGAATAAGAAGTGGTGATAGCGAGAGAAAGTGAGAGAGTGGTGGAGATATATTTGCAAGGCCTCAGGATAGGTAGGATATATAAATATTATTCTTCTTAATTTTTTATGGGGAGGAGAAAAGGGGATCCAATTATTTTTCTTGACAAGCTCCAGATATATATTTTATGAAACATAATTTCTGTACACTTTTATATAGGTGTAAATCTTACATTCTTTTTCAGTTATAAAATTTATAAATATTCAAATAAATTTTAGTTAAAAAGAAAAAAAAGAGTTGCTGAGACCTGAGAGAGAAAAGGAGTCCTTGATGGATGGAATGTATTATATAAGTTGCATTCCTCATATTCTATGGGGGGATTGGCACAGTACCAAAACGTTACTTTGGAATCATATGATTGGCGTGGGTTCTTATTCTTCATCAACTATGAAGTTGTTCTGTAAAGTGAGAAGAGATAATTGCCATTTGGTTGTTAATTTAGATAGTAGACCTTACTAGAAAATGACCTTGAACTTTCGGTAGGGATTTATTGTACTTGCTACATATGTGAGGTTTACCCGGAGAGAAGGAACAGTTATCTCAGGTATATTACTTGAAGGTTGCTATTATAGTATTATCTTAACTTTTCTTTTGTCAATGTAATTTTGTTGTTTTCACGTAGCAAACCCCAATTAGCTACAAAATTTGGTATATCACTAACCTTGCTTATCTTGATGCTTATAAATTGCATGACTAAATGAAAATTAATACTGTGGTTTTTGTTACGTACTTGTGATAGCCTTTTATGATGATGTGTTTCTCTTTCAAGAGTATCTACTCTCATTGCTTTTTTTAAATAAAAATATTATCAAGTTTTTGAGTTTATACTTCAGTATTTGATACTAGTTTTCTTACCGCAAATGTGTTGCAGATAAAGCTGCTAGGCCAGACACTTTATTACCTATTGACGACAGGTTCAAGCCAGCAGGCACTCGGAGAAGAATACTGTGATATATTACAGGTATTCTTCGTTATGCTTGCATTTTGTTAGCATGATAAGTTGAGTGGATAATTTACACTCAATTGATGATACTCAATAAAAGCATCGAGGTTTTTGTGCTGTGAATTTTATCTTTTGATGCTATTCATTATTCCTAAAGTCATGATAACAGAGTGGGACTTTCAGCTACAGTGGTCTCATTTATAGTTTGTCTTGGGTTCTTACTATATGGAGGAAGGCTCGTTTATATGAAACAATCTTTTACTGTCTTGTTTTTGTTTGTATGCTGTCTTATTTTTATTTGTATACTGTCTTGTTTTTGTTCTTTATAGTTTTTGTAAGTGATATATATTTTTCTGTAGGCTATTCTTCCTTCTGAGGCGCTTTCCTATCCAATCAAAAAGGCGGAGAAAGAAGCTTTCACGAGGTACTCATTTCTTGGTTATCACTCGCATAGCACTCTAGATGACAAATCAATCTAATATAGGACAAATTTAATCTAGATCTGCAAAATATTATATATTGAAACATTAGAAATCTGTTATTCAAGAACCATATGTATCATTTGAAATGGGTAAAAATGGCTTATATCTGAAATCTGTTGAGTTTCTTATATGATGCATGGAATTTTAGTACTTCATTGGATCTTCCATAAGTCTATAAATCATCAATCCATATTTTAGTCTCTTGATATTACATGCTGTGTAATGTCCAATTGTAAGGCTTTTACATGGGCTTAATGTTGGCTGATTAGGCCGAAGGTATTTTTTGTTAGCTTTTTCTCTCGCAGTGCTAAGATTATATAGATTTTATAATCTTTTATTTAATCAGAATTCGGTTTGGCCTAGTTTGTGATATCTTTGTGTTAAGTGGGGGTGGAATAATAGATCACTTCGACTTGTCATATATTTTGAAGAAGTTGAACACATGTTGACCTTGAGCTTTGAATTATTAAAAATCTATAAATAAACTAGGTTTAATTTAACTGAGTCAAGTTGAGTCTAATTTATTTATATTAGTTTAATGTCATGGAGAATCTCAATCATGTTAACTGCAACTGCATACCATCTTAATTATCTGCTACCAATATGAAATAACTATAATTCGAAAACGGTCGCAGGTGACGATGAAAGACGTGTTCGGTTCGGCAAAGTTGAAGGAGTATGTCTACAAGCACAAGAGTAGTTAGAGAGTTTGGTTTGTAATAATTACTATAACATGTGAGCGGATATTATTGTTTTGATGTATGGATATTATTTTGTGGATTTATCATTTTAATGAGAATTTTTAAAACTTTGTTGATTGTTTTTTTTAGTATTAGCTTAACTAAAGTTTAACACTAGATATTTAAATATAATATTATATAATATTATTATTTTTAATGATAATGGGACACTTATAAAGTGTCACTATACTAAAAAAATATAATTTCTTTTTCTTCAAATTTGGGACACATAAGTGTGTCACTAAAAGTAAAAAAAAGTGTTGCTAAATTGCAGCACTTTTTTTGGGATATACCAGCACTTAGTAATGTGTCGCTATATACCCTAGCGACTGCATATATAGCGACACTATAATAAGTGTCGGTAATTTTGCTAGTGACACTTTTTTTAGATTTTTAGGGACACTTAAAAGTGTTGCTATAACCTTATTGTGTTGTAGTGCAAAGGGCACTTTCTACTATTTTATAGAGGAGTTTTATCTCCAATCCCATCCCTATGATGAGTAGTGCTCTATGTAGTGGTTGAGGTTGAGTTTATAACTCTTAATGAGATCCAAGGCCGTAATTTCCGCGAGATGTGACTCTACACACATCCCTGGAGGAAACCACCTATATGAGAGTATTCGTTTATGGCCGCGGCTATGAGATGTTGGGCTATCCATAAAAACTCTTTTGAAAAATCAAGGTACTGTGTATGGCCATAAATGCACAGACTCGCGACGGAAAAATTCGGTACTGTATATGTGGTAGCTGAAGTCAAGGTCAAAGGAACGTAGTTCAAGACCTGGTTCACTCCGATTCCTTCTGATGGAAGCTGCTTACACTAAGTGGGGTTAAGTCTTTTAAAGACACCTCGCCTATTGCATAGTATAAACACCCAGTTTTTATTTTTAATTTTGATCTTGATTTTTATTTTCAAAATATTGAATTTTGAATTTTGTGGGGGATTGTTGGGGTAAAATTCAAAATCCCCATTAATTATTAATTTTATTTATTTATTTATTTATTCCTCTTATTATTTATTTATTTATTTATTGTTATTATTAATATTTATTATTTATTTATTTATTTATTAATTCTTTATTGGCGCGAATGAAACTCAACGGAATGTGATTTCCGTTTCTTCCGCCTAACGGAACGTGGCTTCCGTTTGTGGCTTCCGTTTTTTCCGCCTAACGGAACGTGGCTTCCGTTTGTGGCTTCCGTTTCTTCCGCCTAACGGAACGTGGCTTCCGTTTGTGGCTTCCGTTTCTTGCGCGGAACGTGATTTCCGTTTCTTGGTTTTCTTCGTAAATTTAAATGTCCGTTTCTCCTGTCCTTGTTGACAAGGAAACAGAGGAAGAAACAGAGAAATCTTTTAACTATTTTATTTTCATCTTTTCAACCTTTTCTCAATTGGGTGTTGAAAGAATTTCCGTCAACCTCCGCCACGATCGTGCTCGCAGGAGGAGGAATTCCGGTCGTACCTTGAGGTGGTGTTCTCGGTTAATCCCGCACGTAAGGACGGGAATACACCTTAGGGCAGTGCTACGCACGCTTCCGGATCAGTTAAAAATTTTAGATTATTTGCATTATCTGTAAGTTTTTATTTTATTTTATCAAGAAATCAGTTAGATATTAATCATAATCAAATTCTGTAAATATTTTTCCCTAACACTAAGATATGTGGGAAATCCCACAAATTTGTTATATTCTACAATGTTAAAAAGAAATGTGTACCTGAAGGTGAAAAACTGCACAGGATGGATTCATGATCCACAGATTCACGGTCTCCAACTGCATATGAAGGCCTCAGGTTACTTAAAATTCTCGAATAGGCCAACAAATTTAAGATGATTGTCCAATTTGTAGTTGAAAAATTTATGAAATGGTGGTTATATCCAACACAGTAAAATCACATAAATAGAATTATATGATAAGCTGTCAATTTTGGTAGCACTGCTGAAGAAGGAAAAGTCTTTTACTTAGTTTTAAATAAACTAGACAAGTTGCAACTTAGATGTTTAAATACAAACTTTTTAGCCTACTGAAGATAGTAGTGATGTTATGGGCGCGGACCCAGCTCCTTGTAATGGGTCTCTCTTCCTAAACCTACTTCCTGTACTTCTCTCAAATAGGGTATATCCCTATTTAATTAAAAAAAAAGAAGAAAGTAGTGATGTTTAAATTCTCACTATCTGTAATAAGAAGAGTTCGATAATCAGGAAAATGTAAACTTTTTATTATCAACTCTAGAAAAGGAGCTTAAAAACACTTCTCAATGAACAGTACTTCAATCAATCCCAACTTGGAATCTAACAGTCAATGTTGCAGTAACTGAATATTCAAACTATATCTAGGGCACGAGATAGCTGAATATTGATGAAACATATGCTACCTAGCTACACCTAAGCCATAATTCTTCCTATATTTTGACACAACTCTAGTAGTACTCAATCTTTAGGAACAATATAGCAATCCATCTACATCAACAACCACAATTAAGATCCAAAAATAGATCAATCAGCAGCAGATGAATGATACCACTGATCCAAAAGATCAAATCGAGATGAGACAGGAAGAATCCCTACACCAATGGTGAAGCGATTCGAGATCGGAGGCTCCACGAATCCGATTCTTCGAAGATTGGAGATTGGGTTTCCATTCGATCCACTCCTTGCGTAGAGAGAGAGAGAGAGAGAGAGAGAGAGAGAGAGAGGGAGATGCGTCTCTCTCACCTGAACTTCGATGGTTCGGGTCGGTGATTGGGGCGACGGGAACGAAGAGGAGGGGAGAGAGAGAAAGAGAGAAGGGGAGGGATTTTTTTAAAAATAACCCTATGAAATTTGCAAATTTGCAAAATGACCCTCTCAAAAAAAAATTTGTAAAACTAACCCTACTTTTGCCACCTCGGCGCCACGTAGGGCAGCCAGCGTGAAGGTGCTGAAGCGGTCAGCGCCTTCACAATATTCCTATGAAGGCGCTGAACCCCTCAGCGCCTTCATGCCTTGTGTTGAAGGCGCTGAAGGGTTCAGCGCCTTCACAGGATTTCTTGTGAAGGCGCTGACCGCTTCAGCGCCTTCATGGTGTACGCGGAAGGTGCTGTTTCATTCAGCGCCTTCAGCATACACATAACGCGTCCAGGACTTTGGCATTTTTCGCCGCGAAATATGCCTAAGTCCTCAGTGTAAGCGAAAATTGGATTCTCTGTAGAGGCGCTGAGCCAGTCAGCGTCTTTACTGAAGGCGCTGAGTGGCTCAGTGCCTTTAGTGTAAATCACTAAAGGCGCTGACTGGCTCAGCGCCTTTAGTGCAAAACACTAAAGGCGCTGAGCGGCTCAGCGCCTTTAGTGCACAACACTAAAGGCGTTGACTGGTTCAGCGCCTTTACCTGCACCTACAAACAGTACTTAAGATCACCTTAAAAAAATCCCAAATTTTTACAACAAGTTCAAACATTGACAAATAACATTGAAGAAGTAAAAACTACATTCACAAACAGCAATTGATCAACCAACAATCATTTCATAGCATCAAAAAATAAAATTTACAAAAATTGAGGCTTGAGTAACATCAAAAAATAAAATTTACAAAAATTGAACTCAAAAGCTCAATTTTGAGCACGTCCTCGACCTCGACGTCCTCGCCCACGCCCACGTCCACGCCCTCGCCCTCGCCCTCGCCCACGGGGAACAGCAAGGTCGATGATAGGTATATCATCGAGAAGCTCGACTGCTGCCGACTGATCGAGCTCCTCGATGATACCACCCTCATCCTGTGACGCTATATGCTCGATCTCGTGTGGCGATGATGACCTTGGACGACGGCGTGAATATGTCGATGCAAAAGATGTGCGTGAGACTGGCGGCGGGAGCGAAGCTGACGTCGAAGGAAATGTCATCGGTGCCTGAATGGTCGGAGATGGAGATCGTGGCACCTGAAAGAGTGTAAATATTTTGTTAATATGAATTTGAAAACTTAATTTGAATTCTATGCTAAATGGTACCTGATGACTCGAGGTAGCTCCCTCATACGACGGTCGGCCTGACGCTCTGACAGTAGGTTCAGATGGTACATGCTGTAGTACCATCTGAATATCTTCGTTCATTTCGCTCAAAATGCCATATGCGTACTCAGCCGACGGTCGGTCCTGCAATAACTGGCGACAATGGTATGAACATGTCGTAGTGTGTCGGCCTGCATTATAAATTAGAAATTAATTTAAAATTTATATGAGGAAAGTTGAATATAGTAAATTTATATATATAAATTTTAATACCAGTGATCTCTCGATATGTCCACGAGGGTGGAAAGTCAGCGGAGGACGCTGTACTGGATGAGATATCCATCGGCGTGTAATGCTCCAGTACCACTGCAGGTATATGGTTGCCGCTTGCAGTAGGTCCTCACCAGCAGCCGGGGCTTGATCAAAAATGTGATCAAGCCTCTCGGACCACCTCTCAATGTGGGCAGCATGAAATGCTATCCAGTCCTCATCCGCACGCCCACGTCCTGTGATGCGTGGGATGGACTCCACATTGACAGGTATATGCTGCAGAAGACCGAACTGCCGCATGACTCGGTCTGGCACGTGCATCTCCACGATATGAAAGCATATCAGGACTGTCCGTGCACGCCAAACCGCCGAGCCATGCACACAGAAATCAGGTAATGTCTCTATAACCTGATCTGTGTAGGGCATCCATATAACCTGTTAATCGACAAAATGATTAGTGTTGAATAAAACATCAACATACTTAAAGTATTTAATAAAAGATCTACATACCTGCGCCTCTCGCTGCTGATCCAGCTCGTCTCTGTAGAACTCAATGTCACACGTCTTGACATTGGTTCCGTAACGCAGCCCTCCAGTGTTGCCCCATCTAGATTATAAAAAACATATATTAGTTGCATTTATAATTGAAATACAAAAATGTACTTTATGCAAAAAAATTTCTTACCGGCAACCCAGGGGTCGATCGACTATCTCGGGCTGATCTAGGATGCGCGTAGGTCGGCCGATGTGAAGATGGTCCCAAGCCCAGATCTGTAAATTCACGCCAACAGGTTAAATTAATTAAACAAATATATATTACCAATATAAAGATAAATCTGAAATCCACAAATCAGATTTTATACCTGCAATAGGGTAGCAAAACAACAGCATTCGGCCTTCCCGTTCACCGCGGCATCTGCTAGTGCCCGATATAGATACGCCAGTGTCGCAGCACCCCACGCATAAGCGCCGCAGATATCAAAGTCAGCTAAAAGTGGGAGCCACTTTAGATGAACTTTGTATCCGCTGGGGTTTGGAATTAGACTACCGCCGATCTGATATAGCATATAAGCGCGGGCGGTAGCTGCGACTAAACCGGCGGGGGCATCCAGAGGTATATCATAAAAATTTTGATATAACCAATCTAGTGATACCTCAGGTCTCTTGAGTACCTCAGGTACCGCCCCCAATAACTCCATGCACAGAGCAGGCCAATCGCCGAAGGTGGAACCAGAGACCGGTGCACCATGCACACGGAGACCCGAGATGACCGCCACATCCTAGAGTGTGACGGTCATCTCACCGTGGCGGAAATGGAAGGTCTGGGTCTCCGGTCTCCACCTCTCGGCAAGAGCGCCCAGTAGAGCTTGATCCAGTACCAACCGTCGCAGTCGGGATAACCCGTAGAATCCCTACTGGCGAAGCAGGTCGAGTACCCCTGGATGATCAAGCTCCCACTGGTTCATCTTGCGGCCGTGCTCTGCGAACAGGACGGGACGATAATCCTGTAATGCAAAAAAAAATATAGTTAGCTCTTACATATAAAATATAGTCAGCTTATTTATAATATTTGAGAAAATAAAAAATTATATCTCTTACCTCAGTGCTGATAAAGGCCGACCTATGGCGATGCTTGTCTACCAGTACAGACCCATCAACTGGCCCCGCGCCATCGTGATCTGCCATCTGCAATTAGCAATCTACATATTAGTAACATGATTGATAGAAATAATTAAATATTAAGACAAGATAAATATAATTGTGTAAATCATACGCCGGCGTCCTCGTTGCGCTATTTCTGTATTCTGTGGACAAGTGCTCCTATAATGGCCTGCCTGCTTACAAATGGAGCATTTCCCTCGTCGGCCACCCCCCTCGTCCATTACATTACGAATACGTGTAGATCGTGGACGACCTTTCTTCCTTCGTAAAGGGGGCGGTACAATCGGGGGACCTGGGGGTCGTGGCCAGTGCCGTCTATCAGGAACAGGATGAAATTGTGGTGCGTACGTCGCACGATAGCAGTCTGTACTATACCAGGGTGAAGTAAAATTCTCGTATGGTAATCTCATATGTGATGTACTACAAACTGCTAAGACATGCGAGCAAGGTATTCCTGTTAGATATAATTCACAACATGAGCATTCGACATTTGAACCATTGACGATCACTTTGTAGTCGAAATCTCCAGTTTGAACTTCAAATTCTGTGAGTCCAAATCTTACAACATTATGTGCCCGCGCCGTATCTAAATTTTCAGTAATCAGATTTTTTACTTTAGTGACAAAAGCGTCCGTCGAATGTTCACCGGCCACACGGCGACTGCAGAAATAGGTATTAAGCTTATAAAAAGTAGACGCAACAAAAGCTGTGATAGGCAAACCACGAGTGTCCTTAAGAACCCCATTTAAGGATTCAGAAAGATTTGTAGTCAACAATCCAAACCGTCTGCCTCCATCAAATGCTCTTGCCCAGTACTCTTTATATCTGTCTAGATTATGGACCCACTCCCAAGCATCGTTATCCAACACCTTTAATTCTTCCTTCAGCTGATTATATGCCGTCGGTGTTGCAGCCTTTCCGATATCCCAGAATTTATTTAACAATATGTCGGTCTTGAAGCGCTTTTTCATGTTTGCTTTCATATGTCGAAGACACCAACGATGCGCGTGCCCTCGTGCTGGACGATAGATATCAGCAACTATTTCCTTCAATCCAGGAAATCGATCAGATATTAAACAAATTCTCTATCACGGGTAACATAGTGACGCAAGTTATGCAAAAACCATTGCCAACTCCCGGCATTCTCTCCCTCACAAATTGCAAATGCCAAAGGATATAATCCATCATTTGCATCTGCAGCCGTCGCTATCAAAGCATGACCTTCGTATTTGCCGTATAAATGTGTGGCATCAATACTAACCACCGGTCGACAATGTGCGAATCCATGGATCGAAGGTCCAAATGACCAAAAAACACGACCAAAGGTAAAAATGCCATCTTGCGGCCACCTATGATCCAGACGCCATACAGTACCAGGATTATAATTCTTTACCATTGAAAGGTAACGAGGCAAGTCAGTGTAGGATTGCTCCCAGCTCCCGTAAATAATTTGTAATGCTTTACTCTTTGATTGCCAAGCCTTCCAATATGTTATGTCAGTATGGAACTCTGCTTGCACCATATCTCGAATTTCTTTTGGCCTTAAATTAAGTCTAACTTTTAATACCGGAAGGATCAATTGACATATAAGGGTGGAATTACAGTTACGGTTCGCCGCATTCAGTATTGGAATTACACATGTGTGTGGACCAGCATATGTTTTTACCCTAAAATATGTCGTATTTTTGGGTACTGAAGCATGTAATCTCCAAGAACATTCCTCTACTAAGCATTTGACAGTGTACGTCGTTTTTGTAGATTTCAATACTTTCATTTGTACATTATGCTCAATATGCCACCGGTCTAGTGCATCCAATAAAGATGGCTTATCTTGAAAGACACGTCCAGCCCAACTCTCGTCGATGCTAGGTCGACCAGTATTGATTTGTCGAATATTAAGATCTGTATGATCTACAGCATACTGATTAATCCAATTAGTATCGGAAAGAAAACGATCCGGATGATCAATAAATTCATTTTCCTCGTCAGGATTGTCTACGTAATCATTGCTGATTTGTGGGTTGTCCACTTGAGTGTAAATTGCATTTGCAAGATCATTTAACCCTCCATCATGATTTTCATCTATATCTGGAAATGGAACATCCGGTTCGTCATCCTCACTACTATTCTGATCATCATGGATTGGTGAATCCTCATGATTAATATCACTATCACCACCCCTGTCAACATTATCACCTCCTTCCTCAACATTCGTATCAAATTCATTAATAGCAGGTAGATTCCAATGTTCATAGGAATTAGATAACCTGCAAATTTGGTAAACCTAAAATTCCAACATTGCCATTAATTTAAAACTTAACATTTAATTTATATTTGTACTTACCCCAATCAGAAGGTTCTAGTTGTAAATGAGACATCCTTAGTTCAATACGGGAGGTCGTGCATTGTTCGCGTGATGTCGTGGCATGCGTGCGGTGTCCGCGTGAGGTCGTGGCTTGCGTGTGTCCGTGTGAGGTCGTGGCTTGCGTGTGTGTGGTCGTAGGTGCCACACATGTGGTCGTTGGTGGCACATTACTAAACGAGCAAGGTACAACACTCTCAATCGGGTCATACTCACTTTCTCTGCAATGTATACAATATTTAAGTCCATTTAAATAATATGCTAAATGATAAAATTATTAGGTTGTTGTTCTAACCTTGTCATTCTGACACCACCTTCGTGTGGAATATGTTGATCACTCATTACATTGGCGGAAGGACCAAAATCAATATAATTGTGGAGCATTTGGGTGTAATAACCTTGCGGTTCAAAATTATCCGATGGTTGTAACTCTTTCTCAATGTATACCGTCACAACACCATGATGTTGACATAATCCTATCATTCCCTCCAATGATTCATCATCTAGTACTTCGTGAGCTAAAAATCCACCACCGATCGTGGGACAACCAATAGTAAATTTTAGACGAAATTGTTCGCTTGTACAATTTACTAAACGATACATTCTCGTCTCAAACCTACTATATGTACAATCAGAAGGTATCGCGATTAGCTTTTTTTGACCGCCGATATATCGTGGACCATTCCCATCGATAACTAACTGTCCATCCCAATGAACACTTATGGGCATGCGACGATTAGCCATTTCAACTACAAAACAAAATTTAACCACTTCAAAATACTACTTTTAACTTCTCACTGTGAGGGGATCTCTCACAGTGAGCGATCTCTCACTACTGTGAGGGAAAGCTCTCTCACTGTGAGAGAGTGATGTTTACTCTCTCACAGTGAGTTCATAGTGAGTTCACAGTGCTTCTAGCCCTAAATTACAGTATTGTTTACAAAATTATAAGTTGTATTCTTATCGTTTAATTTTTTTTTTTTGGGGGGGTTAATCACTGAGAGAGCTAATCTCTCTCACAGTGAGAGAGTGAAGCTCTCACAGTGAGAGATCAAGCTCTCTCACTGTGAGAGATCACTCTAATCTCTCACTGTGAGAGAGTGAAGCTCTCTCACAGTGAGAGATCAATCTCTCTCACAGTGAGAGATCAAGCTCTCTCACTGTGAGAGATCACTCTCACAGTGAGAGAGTGAAGCTCTCACAGTGAGAGATCAAGCTCTCTCACTGTGAGAGATAACTCTAATCTCTCACTGTGAGAGATAACTCTAATATCTCACTGTGAGATAACTCTAATCTCTCATTGTGAGAGATCACTCTGTCACAGTGAAGCTCTCTCACTGTGAGAGAGTGATCTTCACTCTCTCTCACTGTGAGAGAGTGATCTTCACTCCCTCACAATGAGTTCACAGTGAGAGATCTTCACTCTCTAACTTTTTTTTTTTATTTGCATAGGTGTACATAGAGAGTGATCTTTTTTTTTTTTTTTTTTTTTTTGATTAGCAAATTGTGAGACTAGCAAGGATTTTTTTTTTTTTTTTTTTTTTGATATACTGTGAGAGAGTGATCTCTCACTCTCTCACAGTGAGAGATCATTCTCTCACTCTCTCTCATTCTCTCACTGTGAGAGAGTGATCTTCACTCTCTCTCACTGTGAGAGAGTGATTTTCACTCCCTAACAATGAGTTCACAGTGATCTTTTTTTTTTTTTTTTTTTTGATTTGCAAATTGTGAGACTAGCAAGTTTCTTTTTTTTTTTTTTTTTTGATATACTGTGAGAGAGTGATCTCTCACTCTCTCACATGAGAGATCATTCTCTCACAGTGAGAGAGAGAAAGAGAGAGAGAGAAAAAGAGAGATGGTAAGAGGCTCACAGTGAGAGCGCGAGGAGAGGGCGACGGTGACGGCGACGGCGACGGCGAAGGCGAAGGCGACGGTGACGATGAGTGGAGATCGGGGCGGGAGAATGCAGGTGGGGGAGGTGCACGCGAGAGAAGAGGAGCTCGTGTGCGTGAAGATCGGCGCGAGTGGAGAGGAGCTCGTGCGTGAAGATCGCATGTGCGGGAGGGGGAGGGGCTCTCACTGTGTGGGGATTCGCAGGTGGGGGAGGTGCTCGCGAGAGTGAAGATGATGCGCGGGATATGGTGGTGAAGAAGGCGCTGATGCGGGCAGCGCCTTTAACTAAGTTAAAGGCGCTGAGTGGCTCAGCGCCGTTAATGTAAATCACTAAAGGCGCTGAGCAGCTCAGCGCCTTCAGTGTAAATCACTAAAGGCGCTGAGCCACTCAGCGCCTTTACAGCGTAGCCATTTTTGATATACTGCGAGGACTTAGCCATTTTTCCCCGAAAAATGACTAAGTCCTCGGCGCGGTTATAGTGTATGCTGAAGGCGCTGAATGAAACAGCGCCTTCAGCACGATGAAGGCGCTGATGAGTTCAGCGCCTTCACAAGAAATCCTGTGAAGGCGCTGAACCCTTCAGCGCCTTCAACGCATTGTATGAAGACGCTGAGGCGTTCAGCGTCTTCATAGGATTATTGTGAAGGCGCTGACCGCTTCAGCGCCTTCACGCTGTCTGCCCAACGTGGCGCCGAGGTGGCAAAAGTAGGGTTAGTTTTACAAATTTTTTTTTAGTAGGGTTAGTTTGCAAATTTGAGTTTTTCAGAGGGTTATTTTTAAAAAAATCCCGAAGGGGATGGCTCTTAACGGGTTTTTTTTTTTTTTTTTTTTTGATCCTTCTGTTGAGAGGGGGATAGGGGTTGGGCTGGATTTTAGTTGTCCATATTTTAAAGAAAAATATTTTTAGGCTGGATTTTGAAAATAAACTCAATTTTCGGATCAAATTTTAAAAATAGATTCAATTTTTAAATTTTCAATATGATATAAAATTTTAATAAAAAAATAACTTAATTTATTGATTAATTATTGTTTAATACTTTAATAAGCTTGACATTAAACTAAAAAATTTATTTTAATTTTAATTTTTATTATATTTAGATTCAACAATATATTTGACTAATTTTGATAATTTTTTTTTTATTTCGGAATTTTTATTTCTTGAATTAAAATTGTATCATTTTATATAGAAAATATGAAGATTATAGAATCATGTTATAATTTTTGAAGAATTAGTCGGAAAAAGAAATAATTTAATTTGAACTAAACTATTTACCGACGCTTTACAAGTGTTGTAATAATTTATTAAAACCACTACTAAAATATACTTTTACCAGCATTTTAAAACTATTATAATAATTTATTAAAACCGCTGCTAAAATATACTTTTACCAGCGCTTGTATTAAGTGTTAGAATATTGATTGAAAAAGATCATTATCTCTTCTTTACTTCTTATTCAATTTATAGGTACATATACAATGCTCATCTCTTTTCTTTTAAAGCCGTGCAATCTAATTAAGGAAATACAAAGAATATGAAAATATACAATTACAATGAATATGAAAACTAATAAACTATACAAATTAAATATGAGCTTTATGTGGTAACAAACTATATATATATATATAATATATATATATATATATATATAGAGAGAGAGAGAGAGAGAGAGAGTGACAGAATCCGGCTACTATACTATCAATAGCAGCAGGTACTTGGTGCTACCATGTTTTCCACCATTAAATCAATCTCTTTTATTATTTTCAAACCTTATATTGTACTATTCAACCAACAAACCACTAAATCTTAGGGGTCACCTATCATCCTATCCTTACATCACTTCATCTAAAGGTTAAAACCTAATAGCCTGATTGACTTGGTATTATTAATAACAGTAACCACTAAATCTTAGGGGTCACCTATCATCCTATCCTTACATCACTTCATCTAAAGGTTAAAACCTAATAGCCTGATTGACTTGGTATTATTAATAACAGTAGTCTAGGTTTATATATATATATATATATATATATATATACAGAGAGAGAGAGAGAGAGAGAGAGAGAGAGTAGAGCTTATATACTAAAAAATTCACCAGCCTAACTATGCTTGTGATTTTTTTACCATTGGATTTGTATTGAGATTCGTGTTATCGTATTTTTTCCTTCTCACTTTTTAATTGACTTTGCAATAGCACGGATCTCAATGCAAATTTAATGATATAAAAATCACAAGCATAGTTGGACTTGTGCTTTTGAAAGTATATAAGCCCTTCTCTCTCTCTCTCTTTCTCTCTCTCTCTCTCTCTCTCTCTCTCTCTCTCTCTATATATATATATATATATATAGCTAGACTCCTATATATCGAATACGAAACTTTGATTCTATAGTCGTGTTTTTTATTTTAGAATGTTCAAATCAACGATCCACTCCGTTAAAAATGATCTAAGATATTTAAAGTTTTTAAAAATAAAAAGTTATATTTTTTCGACATAGTTTATTTTATGATCAAATCATTTCAAAATTGTTAATTTTTAATAGTTACTATGGCAGATTTGTAATTTAACGGTGTAGAAGAATCTAAATTTATTCAAATTTTGATAGAAAATTTTTTAAACTATTTAAATCAATATCAACATCCTTGATTTTTAATTCAAAAATTCTATCGTCAAATTTTAAAGATTATTCAATCTCCACCGTTTATCTTGACATTATTTATTTACTAAGTAAACAATATCGAAAAAAACTTCATAAATCCTATATCATATTTAGCGGTGTGGATCGTTGATTTGAATACAGTAAAATAAAAAATGAGACTATAGTATCGGAGCTCCGTTACTATCGATAGTATATGAGCCTAGTTTTACATATATATATATATATATATATATATATATATATATATATATATATATATATATATATATATATATATATATAACTAGGCTAGTATGCTATTAATAGTATCTAAGTCATTAGTGCTATTAAGTTTTTAACCCTTGGATGAAGAAATGTGCGATTAGGGTTATAGTGGGCTCCTAGAATTTAGTGGATGGTTGGTTCAATAGTTTGAGCAAAAATGTATGATAAAGCAGATTTAGTTACATGCTTGGAGATCAAACGAATCGACATGATTTATGTGCATGAACCATAAGTGAAAATAGGATTTAGCCCTTATAAGTAAAGAGAAAGGTTAACCAGCATGCATATAAAATTATAAGTCTAATGTGACCTAATGTATAGGTAAGTCTAATGTGGCCTAATGTACAGATGGATTGAGTGGCATTCAAGCTTAGGTTGAAACCTAAGAAAAACACATGTAAAATTATAAGTCTAAATGAGAATCTAGAATATAGGTTAATTAAGTGGTATTGAAACTTAGGTCGAAATCAAAGAAAAATATTGTAACATGAGAACTATAGGTTTAGTACAAATCAGAAAAGAAATATTGCACATGTAGGCGTGTGACTATGTGAACCTTGCAAAGGTTAAGTAAAAAAGTAAACTTAGATTAAAACATAAAGGTCAGATCTAAACCTTATTGTTTAGTTTCTACTATTCTTTTATTTGATCATGATTGTCCAATAAGGGTAAGGTCTTTTTTCCCTCAAGAAATAATGCTCAAGTATGATTTAGTTTCAGCATTTATGCAAAATAATATCTTATTGAAGTTAATTTTGGTAAACTGAATCCTCAGAATATGTTCCTCATTCTGGCAATATATCAACGCAACAAACTAATAGTGTTATATCTCATCTATTTATTTTGTATCAACTCCATGAATCATTTTTTTAACCCAAAGCTCACCTGTAATTCTGTATTGATCAAATTTTCGGTTCTACAAGTAATGAGAAAAAGGTATGCTGATGGCTGTCGATCATGTATAGAATCTTTGGTTTCTCAACCTTGCAGATAATTTGCTGATTCCCATTTCAAGTAATAAAAAGATTAAAAAAAAAACAAAGGAAAAAACTCTCTAAGCATAGTTATACTAGTGCAATATAACTACTTCATCTACTACTACAATAACAAAGGATAATAACAACTTTCCATGAAGGTACAGCAAAGGATAATTAATACACCTTCATCTATTTCTGCAATGTTACAACAGTTATCTAATTAGCGCACTGATAGCTCTAGAGCACTGATGCAAATTACACGCCCCTAATGGAAGTTAATTTCTTGTTCGACCACGGTTAATCCGTCATCCCTTATGAATGAATAATGAGCATTTGAGCTCTCAAAAAGGGCAATAACGCTCTTTGACTAGATTCAAAACACCCTTAAAATTTTTCCATCAACAGGAAAGAGGGAATTTACTCAATCACCATTCCAACTTTCTTTAATTTACTGAAACCAAACTTTGAGAAATTGAAAAAATATACAGGTTCATCAAGCTATATAACAATTGTTTTCCATGTAGACATTTGAATCAGAACACTTAATTTCTTTTCAACTTGAGGGAAATACACACTTGATTTTTTTCATCCTCATCATACCGCACACTTCATCTTCATTAGCATGAAGAGAGTGGCTTCTTTCAGGGATTGCTTCTTTAAGGTATACGTATATGTTTAACTTGTATAAAATGTCTTAAAAAAGTGTGACTATCACTAAGCAAATACTATCTGTAACTTCTGGACTTCAATTCATTCACAACTTTTTCGGATAAATGGGAGATTGCTGAGAATTCCTTTCGCGATAGCATAGCTGCGGTGCTGAAGCTCGCTAATGTACGCGGATAGTATGATGTTGAGGTGGCAATGGCTGCGACGGCTGGTGCAAACTATCAGGTCCTTCATTTTCTGAAGTAGCTGACTCATTTATTACCTAAAAAACAAAAAATGCATTACTAGGTGCGTGATTTGATGTTAAGAATAATTAAGCAGTTTTATTTCTAATTACCTGCTGTTGGTATTGACGACGATGAAAAGTGGTAATTGCCCTCAACATTACATAGAGTGGTAAAACAATCCCAGCAGTCCTCAGAAGTACAAACTAATTTAATAAGAGTAAAGTGAGTCCTAATACAAACTGGTAGGTTGTACTAGTAAATTAGAAGAGAATGGGTTATAATTCAAAGTTACCGAGAATAGCGCTGCTGAATAGAGTTCAGCTCCACTGAAGATAATCGGAAGAGCATCACGAAGGACCAAAAAAAACATGAACTGAAAAATAGAATATTAGATTAGACAGGTGATTTAGATTATATTAATTGACAAGCTAGATTGCTATGGAATTTGATATTTACCATCACGGCAACAGAACGACAATACATGATGCTTCTTGCATTTGACGCCGTATAATCATCAGTAGAGGATCCAACAATATCACGCTCTGTGGAATTTGACGGAATATACCTAAGGTTGTAGATTTGTTGCCTTCGCAAATTTTCCCTGATAAGAAATACCGCTAAACTTAGTTAGCAATGATTATCAGTAAGGCATCTGATTTGATCTATTTCCACCATAAAAGATACCTGAAATTCAAAGGGATCCTCCCATAAATGAGTAACTTTGGAGGAGCAGTATAATTAGGTTGGAATTTCTGCTCCAAGAGTGTAAAAATTGAGGGTATTAGTCAAATTAATTATCTTACAAGGTTTAAAGAAGGAAAATTGAAGGTGAACAATTGATTTATTACCTGGAGGCATATCTCACACGTAGTGCCACACTTTTCATTGCACCACCTCTGAACACATTTACGATGAGCAAACTGCAAATGGATAAAAAATTATTATATTTGATTCACCAACTGCAGCTGCTGTTATTAAAATAAGTGAATTGATTCCCTAAATTTGAAAGAAGCAACAAAATCTGAAAGAAATATCAATTGATCACTAATCCTTCAAAAAGGAACTCTTGGTTTAATTTTGCATTTATCATCCATCTCTAGAATATAATATGTATAACGCGAAGAATCTGAGATAGAACAGTTGTCATTTCAACAAAGGGCCTTGATGCAGAAGACAGAAGATAATAATAACTACATAAATTTTTTTATCATGGCACTAACTCCATTTTGGAAGAAGACTAATGTGGAAAACGAAAAGTTACACTACAGACCTTGTGTCAGACATAAAAGATTGGAATGCTAATAAGAAGACTAACAAGAAGAAGTTTGCCCCCAATATTTCAAGATTAAGGAAATTTAATCACATATAGAACAAAAATCAAAAGAAAGAAAAATAAATGATCTATGGATGATGACCAAATGTCACGATCAACTATCACTTTCTAGAATCCGTTATCTTCAGTTTTAAGCTTCTGTGACCAATTTCTCTCAAAAAAAAAAAAAAAAAGCTTCTGTGACCAATCAGTACATACTGTTGGATACAAAAAAAAAACACTTGAATGCATCCACACACCCTCAGCTATATGTGATTCAAAAATAGGCCCCTGAACTACATTTTTTTGGATTTCAAACCCTCCAAGATCATGTTTTTTTATTTCGGAAGTTTTTATCCTAAACTATTTCCATATCCTTTTTGATAGAGTATTTCATAACCCAAATGGGATACTCTCTGTAACTATTATACTGAAAACTATTGATTCTAGAAAGAATATTCTTTAACTTACAGAATATTCTGTAACAATTGTAACAAAATCTCTTAAATCTAATGGAAGTTTAGTGCAATTAAACAAAAGACAAAATTGTTTGGAGACAGCCACAACTATGGACAAATTTGACATAGATCACTCAAGTACTCAGCTGTTTTTCTTGTAATTGACACACTGTCAACTTTTAATTGTCTTATTATGAGCTATTACTGCTAATCTGAATCGGAGATTCATACAAAAAAAAAATAATTTGACAACTCTGGTAGTTATCAGCTGCTGACAGTTAACCAAATTAGCAGTTGCATCAACTGAAAAAGTATCCAGAACAGTTAGATTCAACAAAATCACTTCGGACCTCATAGGATTCTCTATGACAACATGAATTGAGCAAATAAATTGACTGTTGAAATATTAAAAACACCGTTCTCTAATAGCTTAAGCTTTTGGAGTATAACGGTTGTTTCATATAATTTCGCATAGTATCAGAGCAGGAAGTCCTGAGTTCGAATCCCGCCAAACTCCTCCTATTTAATTCAAGTCCACGTCTTAGGCCTATAAAAAGTATCGAGCCCAAACGTAGGAGGAGTATTGAAATATTAAAAACACCGTTCTCTAATAGCTTAAACTTTTGGAGTATAACGGTTGTTTCATATAATTTCACATTGATCATTAAAATTAAAGAACATATAAGAGTCAAGAAGGGATTATTCACCTTCAAGCTGCCACAGCAGGAGCAGGGTGTCTCCAAGTTGGCTTCGTCATCCTCC
The DNA here is from genome assembly GCA_029168755.2 of Tillandsia fasciculata. NCBI lineage: Eukaryota > Viridiplantae > Streptophyta > Magnoliopsida > Poales > Bromeliaceae > Tillandsia > Tillandsia fasciculata. The sequence continues at coordinate 8,175,106 of CM054948.1, forward strand.
TCCTGGCAAATTCGGCACTCTACCAATTTACCAGTGAGCTTAATTCCATCCCCAATACCATTCTTCTTCTTAATATCAGATTCAGACTGAGTAGTTGACGTGGGTGCGGACGAACCAACCAAGGCCTTGTTTCTGCTCTCGATGGCCGCCTCGAGAGTCGACTCCGTGATAAGGCGATCTACGAGCAGCACAAAATGATCCCCCATCCTATCACTGATCACATGAGAACAAGGAAGATCATATCAAGTAATAACTCTAATAACTATATAGCCATGTATTTTTTGAACATGTTATTCCACTTGTTCATATACTGCAAGTAGTAAGGATGTAAAACCAAGGAGCAACAAGAAAAAGAAGAAAAGAAAAAAAAAAAAAAAAAAAAGAAGCAGAAAGCATTAGCCAGCAAAGCAGGGTATGTTTGTATGGAGATAAACCACAAGCCAGATAGATGTAAGAGTTAAAGGAGAAAGGAAGCTCCAGGTAGTAAAACCAAACAAGGATTGATCATTCAAAAACCAACTTGAGGTTAAAAGGTATTAAGAACTATTTCAAATTAAAGCTCCCTCCTTTATCACTAGGATCACACATATGCAAAACATAAATTAATGAAGAGAAAATTAGAAACACAGTAGGAACCCATCATGACTAAGAGCAAGGAAACCATGGAGATGATCATTTCCTCACCTGAAGAAAGCAGAACCCAACAGCCAAAAACAATAAAAGGCTACAGCCTTTTCTCTTTATGGTTCCCAAAGAGGGCACTTCTTCACTTTCTCCACACAGAAAGGAGAGGAGAGAAAGGAGAAAGGAGACTTAGAAAGTGGGATTTGGATATCTTAAAGAGGAAAAAGGAAAGGAAAGGGGTGGAGAGAGAGAGAGAGAGAGAGAGAGAGAGAGAGAGAGGGTCTTGGGGGAGGAAAGAGGGAGGAAGAGGGTTAAGAAGGAAGAAAGAGATGGAGTGAGGCATTGGTGTGATTATGGAGAACTCAAAGCCCAAATCTGAATTAATTAATTAATTAATTAATTAATTAAAATTAATTAAAGTATCAAAGATAACTGCCACCTACATAATCTTTCCCTCCAAATCATTCCGCGGTTACTCTTTGCACCCCCTGTACTATCCCGAATTGCTAACTGGTACCTACATTGCAAAATGGTCCTTGTAAAAAATACATTGCACTATGATTTCTACTTAATTCAAAAAAGTCTTAAGCCTCTCTTGATTAGTATTGATTGATGTTTTGTGTTTTATAAATACAAACTCTGTATGATAGAATATGTTATGCGGAAGATAAATTATTCGTAATTTATGCACTTGTGAAAATTGTTTATAGTTACAAAATATTAAAATTAGCAGTATTTTTTTTTTCTCCTTTATTTTCTTCAGGAGATGTTCGAGAGCTAAATGGTTTCTCTGCAAAGAGATTCCAAGACAAGTTCAAATTAGTTCTTGGGAATCAAAGATTCCCCCCCCATTGAGATGTTTTTTAACCAAATTAGTTAATCTATTCATCCTAGGTCAACTAAGGTTAGACTAGGTTTCTATCCCACCCGGCAAGTTTATTGTTTACTAAGTTGCCGTTCGTGGAAGGTTCCTAGCACTACTAAACCTGTATGGTTTTTGCTATTTGAATTCTAGTGTGTATATATATATATTTGATATATATTATAATCTTATATATATATGTTATATATATATATATATAATTATACCAAATAAATTTGATTGTTCTGTTCTAATTCCAAGCTTAATATTGAAGCTCTTTATGTTGAGTTAACTAGTTATATATCAGGTGTTAACCATCAATACCGAATAATTAGAAATTTTAAATTATACATATTATTATATATTTATATATTTATTTTTTTTTTTATAATTGGTATTCGATAGCGTCTGGTGCGATCGTTTCTTTGATTCAATCTGGTTAAAATAGTGTCCTCTTTTATTATTTGTTGATTCTTTCACTATCCCCGCATTCATAACGGTAGAAAATTTGATATTAGGTTATCGATAGGACTCCCGTATATATATATATATATATATATATATATATATATATATATAATATATATATATATATATATATATAATGTATATATATAAATATATATCTAATATAAAAATATATTAAATCACGGTGAGTTCATTATAGAAAATGTATCTAGATACATCAAAGTATAATAATAAAAATTTCTATTTGTCCCCTTAAGTGATAATAGGTTTGTATGGACTGCACTGATTAATTGTATTAAGAGAGATGATTTCAGTAATTTAATTGTAAAATAGAAAATCATATCTCTATACGTTTTCAACTCATTTCTTTTGATCGAATAATATTTCATAACCCGACCCCTCAATACAATATAGGCCCTAAACCTAAATATTTAAAACCTAGTAGATTAACTAAGCTCCCTTGATTAAGATTTTCTAATTCCCAGCTTAATCAAGGTCTCTTTTATGAGACAATTAGCCATAGATTAAAGTTCTTACCTATTCAGGTCTAGTTTGCTAATGTGATAACTAAAGGAATATTTTTATATTACAAAAGATTCAAAAAATTTGAAAGTGCTTATAATTTATCTGTCTCGAATGTTTTAAAATTAGGGTTAATTGCATACATGTCCCTACAAATATGTCAAATTGTAAATATATTCCTGCAAAATTTAACTTTTCATATTTATCTCTTCAAAAATCCACCGTTATTCAAATATGCCCCTACCGTCCATCTCTGTTAGAAAAGTTGATTTAACCCTAAGTTAAATGCTTAACTTTGGTTAGATTAAAAAATGAATTTACATATTTACCCTTTCCATATTATACTTTTGGAGGGATATATTTGTAACAAGTATAATGGTATTACTTTTGGAGGGATATATTTGTAAAGGGGCAAAAAAATAATTTCACATCAAATCTGTTAAAAAATAAACAGATTCCAAACGGGGATTAACCAGAGGGGCATATTTGAAGAACTTTAGATTTTTGAAGGGATAAATATGAAAAGTTGAATTTTGCAGGGATATATTTGCAATTCGACATATTTGGAGGGACATGTATGTAATTAACCCTTAAAATTATGATTGCAATCATCACTACAAAAGCATGTAGCGCAATTGTCATAGGAGAAGCGTACGGCTGTATGTTTCTTGGACGGCAGTTATAACCATAATTTTATAATAAAACAAAAAAAAATTAAAAATATTTTTTAAAATTTTTAAATATTTTATAATATAAAAATAATATTTTTAAACACCGTATTATCAAACTAGACTTTAGTTTACTCTATGCAATTGGAAGTGCTCATAACAAATAGGATACGGAAGGCAGCTCACCATCTTTTTGCTCAATTGATAATGTTTCTCACTTCTTTCGTGGGTTTATTTAAATTTGTTTCCTGTAATTTTTAATTAAGTCTTATACAAAAAAATAAGTAAATTGTACGAAACTAATCTGAACTATAATTATTTTGATTTGAAAATTCAATTTTTTAAAATTTTAATTTTACTATTTATTATTTTAATTTATTTAATTTTAATCAACCAATAGTATTTTGACTTTAAATTTTGAATGTGTTTTTTATCTTTACCGACTTAATTAATATATTTTATATAATTTTCATAAAAATAAATTTATTAAAATAATTAATTTAAATTTTAAAGTCAAGAGTACAATAACTCAAATCAAACTAATTGTAAAGTTGGATAGTCAAATCAAAATTTCGAAATATTAGATAGATAATACAAAATAGTTTAAAGTTCAAGTAAATTCTTGATATTTTTACCAAAAAAGAATTAATAGGCACCCTCTTGAATACCAAATGATCGATTCTTTTGGAGATGCTTAAGACTTGGTAGTTTAACTATCTATTCTTTTGGTGATACTTCTTAAGTACGGCTTGGTAGTTTAACTACCTTTCTATTGTAGACTGGTGCTTTTCATTACCGTTACTACTGTATCGGCTTAACCACGAGTAGATAAAGCCTATTTAAAGAATCCATTTATGGGAAAGATGGTTGGAGACCCCTTGACTATAGGATACAACTTTATTTATTTATTTATTTTTATTTTATGGACGTTATATTTTGAACTTTTTGACTTCTGAAATTCAATACTTTTACTCAAATAAATCAAAAATTTTATTAATTTTTTTTATTGCATCAAATTTATTAGCTTTTTTATCATTTTGCGGCAAATAAAGTCAGAATGATTAAAGATTAATTAATTGTTAGAGCCACTAATTTAATTTTTTTTTTAACTTAATTAGGATAACTAACTAAAAAAAAATGTTATAGGGGCGTCGATGAAAAAATAACGTTGTTTTAGAAAGTTTTGATCTAAAACAAACAGGCATAAGTCAAGACTATTAGTATATAAAAACTATTTACTCTCTTATTAGTTAGAGTTACTTTGGGGCGATATATAATTATTCAAATTAATCCATAAGCTTATGATATCATAGAGTCCGTATGATATTATCATAGCTTACCCACTTTGTGAAGTAGACATCATGATTGCTGAAAAACTATTAAGCACAACCCTCTGATATCATGAAAAGGGTACATATTGCGGAGATGAGAGGTGGTCAACCAAGCGATCTCAAGTAGGAAAATGATATCTCAATTTAAAAAGTGCGTGTTGGGGTTCATAGTTGGATTGGTAGGTTATGTTTGGTTTAGTTGGTTACTTCCCTAAAGCAACAATTCATAATACCCTCTTTTTTTTTTTTTTTTTTTTTAATCTCTTATTATGTTTTTGTTTTCTAAAACCTAACGTTGTGTCTCATTAGAAGAAACCCAACGAAAATTCTCAAGTGGTTGAGGATGACTTTTTTTCTGATGAACAGAGCAAAGTTGTTTTAGAAGTTGTTAAGCTAATTCATTTTGGCAAATCAGATAATTTGGCTTCAGTTAGGCGCAATATGCCGCCAGACTTGGAATTTAAAAGTTATTGTTGGAAATCTGGTACTCACTCTGATACCAGATTTTATAAATCTGTAATTCGCTTTAATATCGACTGTTGTTGATTTGGTACTTACTCCGGTACCCGATGTTGGGATTTCACAATAAAAATTTCAAATCGAATATTTATCATAAACCCGTTTTCTCAAATAAAAACTAGAATCGACACAACCATAAAGGAGAAAAAAAAAACTAAAGTAGAAAATTTGGGTGAAATAAGATTTATTAACCAAGAGAAAAATTACACATGACTCATCTTTTACAATAGGAGAAGAAAAAAATTAAAGCAAAAAATACGGATGAAATAAGATTCATTAACCAAGAGAAGATTTACACATGACTCTTTTTTTACAATAGAGTAGTTACAACCCGAACATTCTTTTTGAATATCTCTCATACTTCTCTCGTCTTCTATAATATGGTAAGACTTTTCTTTTTTCTCTCTCACATGCACCGGTATACAAGGTATATACAACCTATATGGTTTTCTCTCAAGTACGGTTCACATGGGATTCAATCGTATTCTCCTTTTAAAAACTCCGTACATTAGAGCTATATATAAAGCTCTTTTCAAGATATACGCAAATCTTAGTATATTTAGGAATCCTACTTTCATTAATATTTATATCCAAATTAATTTATCTCTAATAGATTTAAATATTAATTATAATCTAATTAGGATTCAATTACAAATCTAATCAAATCCTAACAATCTTCACCTTGATTTAATTTGTAATCTTAAACCGCTACGCCAAGCTCACCACCAAAGCTCCACCTTGAGCATGTCTTCGCCGCTCGATATTGTCGCATCCACCGCTCCATCTCAAGTAGCTACACCTTTGCGAGCTTTTGGAACTCAGATTGCTTTTGCTTCTATTCTGACCGTACTCCCGTTCAGAACATACAAGTTCCCGCACTTTTTCGCCTCGCACATTATCCGATCTCGTTTTTGAACCCTCATAGCTCCACCTGAAGTTGAAAATTTGCAACCTTCCGAGTCCAACGCGCCTAGCAAGATCATTTTTATCTTCAAACTAGGATTGTGTCATACACTTATCAGCGTTCTTACAACCCCATCGTGCATTCGAATCTTCATAGTGTCAACTTCTGAAACTTTGCCCGTTATCTCGTTCCCCATTAGATCCTTTCCATTCCTGATCGCCTTATAGGTAGCAAAAAACTCTTTCTTGGGGTACACATGAAAGGAACACGCAGAATTGAGCACCCATACATCATCTAAAATTTTAGCACCATTGGTCGCTGCATATAGCACATCAGAATCGATCATCTCCAATTCTGCCGCCTGTGCCATCACTGACGTCTCCTCGTCCTAATTCGCGATAGTTTTTTCTTTTTATCGCTTTAGCTCATTCAGATCACCTTTAAGGTTATGACAGTATCGTTTAATGTGACCTTTCCTGTGATAGTAGAATCACTCCACCTCGAATAGTAAGTTCTTCTGTCCACCTCCGGTCGCCGATGTTTTCACTTCCTTCTTCGCTCTTGCCATTAGAACTATATCACAGCTCTGTATGTCGGACTCCTTAGTCATCTTCCGCATCTCATTCGACATAAGCACCACCATGATTGCCTCCACACTTATAGTTTCTTTACCATAAAGCAACGTAGTCACTATATACTCATATGTTACCGGTAACGAAGAAAGTAAAATCAGTGTCTTGTCCTCATCATTCAGATTGACTCCGATATTGGTCAACATGGTTACCACCTTGTTGAATTCGTTCAAATGCTTATATAGGCTAGGCGCTTCTTGCATCCGCAGTTTGAATAGTCACTGCTTCAAATACAACTTCTTCATTAAGAATTTGGTCATGTACATTACTTTCAATTTCTTCCACAACTTCACCGGTGTCGGCTCGCTAGCTATGTTGTAAAGAACATCATTTTCTAACAACAGATGAAGCGTACTCAATGCTTTTCGCTCCATCTTCTCCCATACCGCATCCGTAATCTCCATCGATTTTGTCTCTTTTTCGTTCAACGTCTGGTCCAAATCCTATTATGCCAAATCAGCTTGAACTTTAATCTGCCACAAGCCGAAATTGTTCTTGCCGTCGAACTTCTCGATTTCGAACTTCATGGCCATCTCCGTCGATCTCTTTCGAAGATCAGTAACTTTTAGCTTCAATACCAATTGTTAGAAATTTGGTACTCGCCTTAATACCAGATTTTGTGTATCGACACCCGTTTTGATACTGTTGGTTGGGATTCCGCAACAGAAGCATCAAATTAGGTTTTTACCATAAACTTTTCTCGTCGACAGAAACTAGAACCAATGCAACCAAAAAAAAAAAAAAAATGAAAAAATCAAACTACAAAATGCGGGTTTGTTGTAAAATGAGGGTGAAAAATATTGATAGCAATTTCACAAACACTTGGTAGGCAATTTTGTAATTCACACTCTAAACACCCAAATGGAGATCCAAGCACCAGAGCAATAACAATAAAAATTAAACTACAAGAATACAATAATTTTACGTGGTTCGGCAATGTCTACATCCACGGGAGAATAAGTAAAGAAGCCTTCACTATCAAATCATGGAGATTACAAGAGAGATACAAATAGGAGAGATATCACCTTTCCTCAAAGATAAAGAGAAGCTCTAACAATCTCTAATTCTATCTAAATGGTGTAAACCACACCTCACAAGGAAGATCTAACATCCTTCTTAATAGAACCAAGATGAAACCAAAACCCTATGATTTTTTCTTTTCTCCCACTTTTTTTTCTCTCTCTATATTTTTTTAATAATCTAATCACCCATACTTTAGCCTTTAAAAGATGAAACTATTAGATATGGGCCTTTGGATCAAAAGAATTATGATCCAACGACTTACAAGTAAGAGGCCCAAATATATATAATCAGAAAATATAAAAATGGAAGATTTGACTTCACCAAATTACATAGCCTAAATAAAAAACCCACTGTAATTTAAATCAACAATCTCCAACTTGAAGGTAAATATCCATCCATCAAATAAGCTTCATCACAATGCATTGTTCTCCAACCATTCTATCTACGTCTCGATCAATCTGGAGTGCTTCCTACAAAATTTGAGCTTTTTCATAGGAACAACTTTTGTCAGCATATCCGTAAGGTTTTTCTTTGTATCGATCTTTTTTACATCCAAGTATCGACAATCTAATACCATCCGAATAAAGTGAAAGTGAGCGTCAATATGCTTAGTTCGAGAGTGATACGCCGCATTCTTTGCAAGATGAATTGCACTTTGATTATCACAATGCATGACATATTTATTTTGCTTCACTCCGAATTGTGCAAGTAATCGCTTCAACCAAATCATTTCCTTCGCCGCTTTGATCATGGCAACATATTCGGCTTTCGTAGAGGACAAAGCAACAATGTCTTGCAATCTAGACATCCAACTAACCGCACTACCTCCAAATGTGAAAACATATCCCGTAGTGGACCTTCGTGTCTCTCCACAACCAGCATGATCGGAATCAACATATCCATTCACCTCTAAAGAAGTTTCACCAAAATACAAGCAAACATTTTGTGTGCCCTTTAAATACCGAAGAATCCACTTAACAGCTTGCCAATGCTCCCATCTCGGATTATACATATATCGTGAAATAACTCCAACTGCATAAGCTATGTTCGGTCTTGTACAAACCATAGCATACATCAAACTCCCAACGACGAAATTATAAGGAACATTATTCATTTTATCTCTTTCGATCTCATTCTTTCGAGAGTTCTTCTTGAATAACTTGAAATGTTCGGTTAATGGAGTAGAAACCGATTTACAATCATTCATTTCAAATCTTTCAAGCACCTTGGAAATATAGCCCGATTAACTAAGCCATAAGTTGCCATGCTTCCTATCCCTTTTGATTTGCATGCCCAAAATCTTATTTGCTTCACCAAGATCCTTAGTAGCAAATTTCTTCGACATGTCTAGCTTCAACTTTGCAATATCATTTTGATCATTACTAGCAATTAACATATCATCTGCATATAGTAACAAAATAGTGAATGAATCATATGTTGAACCTTTAAAATAAACACAATATTGATCAAAATCACATCGTTTGTAGCCTTCATTTTGCATGAAAGAATCAAACTTCTTATACCATTGTCTAGATGCTTGCTTTAAACCATACAATCCCTTCTTTAGCTTACATACTAAATTAGGATTAACTTCATCAACAAAGCGTTCGGGTTGAAACATATAAATTTCTTCATCCAAATCACCATGCAAGAAAGCGGTTTTAATATCAAGTTGTTCAAGCTCAATATCCAAATTTGCAACCAACGATAAAACAACTCTAATTGAGCAATGCTTAACAACGGGAGCAAATATTTCATTGAAATCAATACCTTGCTTTTGTCCATAGCCCTTAACAACAAGCCTTGTTTTATACTGCTTGGATCCATCGGCTTCATTCTTGATCACATAATTAAACCTATCGATTTTTCAATGCTTTCTTTTCAATCAGAAGCTCTACTAACTCCCAAGTATGATTTTGATATAAGGAATCCATCTCATCCTCCATTGCCCTTTGCCACTTTGTTTCTTTGGGACAATCTTTTGCTTCCTAAAAACACTCGGGCTCACCCGAATTAAATAAAGCATAATATAAAGAAGGGGAATAACTTTGGGTGGGTTTATGTGGTCTAGTCGATCTTCTCAATTCATGTGCTTAGACACATTATCTTCACTCTCATGAGAATCATGTTGAATTTCAATAGATTGTGTTCTTTTTCCATGATTATCATTACCATCATGACTAACATCACTATCATGAAGTGGACGATGAACTTCATGTATATCTTGAGAAGAACGATCAACTTGTACATCAACAACAAGATTATCCTTCTTTTGCTCTTCTTCTATGCCTTCTTTAAACATTACATCCTCTCTAAACACAACATCCGGACTCCGAATAATTTTTCTAACAACGGGATCCCAAAGCCTATAGCCCAGCTCATCACCTCCATAGCCAAGAAATACACATTTTCTTGATTTCACATCAAGCTTTGTTCTACTTTCTTCCGGAATAAGAACAAAAGCTTCACACCCACAAGTGTTCTCAAGTGCCCATAGAAAATGTCTTTGCCACTCCATATAATTTCTGGAATGTCTCCATCCAATGCTGTGGAGTCCCGGAATCCCCGTGCGACTAGACCGTGTGGTTGGCGGTGAGAAAATACCTATTTTTGGTGTATTGAGTGCGTTGTGCATCAAATTGATGCCAAAAATGGACTCAACACTCAAAAACAGTCAAAATTGGCTATTTTTGGGCTTAAATAAGCTAACGGGCTCATTTCGGTCGCGGGCCGACTCACGGCCCACACGCGTGCACTGGGTGCAGCGATCCTGCGCCATGCCACGTGTCGAGCAGGGGTTGGCTGGATGCGTGCGTGGGCGTGATGACCGAGGCGATGAGGTACGGGTGTGGGCGTGCGTGGGCGGCGCCACGCAGCAGCGCCGCGTTGGGTGCGGCGGCCGAGGCATTGACGCACGGGGAGAGGACGCAGCGCGGGTGCACGTGGGTGGCGTCCACGTGGTGGCTCCGCGTTGGGGCGCGATGATCGAGGGCGCTAGTCGCCTGGGGACACGGGCGGCCCAGGCGCAGGGGCGCATGGGTGCGGCCACATGGCCGGGACCTGTTGGTCTCGCTCCGCGCGACGTGGCACGCGACGCTGTGCGCGCTGAACTGGGTTGTGCCCGTACCGCCACATGGCGACCTTCGGTTGGCCGTGCGGGGGAGTGGACGCACGTGGCGCCTACTATAGCTTGCCCAAGGGGGTTTCGGGCGCCCGAATTTGGGAATTGGGTGCCCGAATCTTGGCGTTTTGGGCTATGTAAAGCCCAAAACGTCCCATTTTTCCTCCTTTTTCTTTTTTGCTCCATTCGTGGGTGCTTGGGGGAGGAAGAGAGGGCGTGTGGTGGTGATCTTGAGGTGTCGTAAGCACGTCGTTTGTGCCGTGGAGCGCTTGCGAGGTGTTCCAAGGAGTGGGGCGGATGTGCGGGCGCCAGTTTGACGACGCGCCGGCGTTAAGGTAGGTTTCGCCTTGTGTTTTGTTGTGTTTTTCGGCACAGTTCTTAGATTTTGCTTTTGGGGTTTTTGTCTTTGAACTCTGTGCCCTGGTCCTTGTCAGGGACCGTTATTGGAGGTGTCGTTTGCTGCACAAATTTATCGCTAGACTTTTCGGGGTTTACCGTTCGCGCGTGGCGGGCGCCGTTGCGCTTTCTATTTCGAAAGAGAGCGTGTTGCTACGGGAGCCAATTGCAAGTGTCTACAAGCAATTGGTGGCAAACCGAGGTGGGTTGAATTTTCCACGAAGTCTGCAGACTTCCTTCTAATTCTAGTGTTATAGATCTTAGCATGCTAGAATAGGTGCTACTATTGATGTTTATTGAGTTATTGGACTTTGACTAGCACCCTGACATATGATTGCATGTATTCAACTAGACTGCTAGAAAACTCTCACTTGGGCTAGGTTCTTTTATGTTATAGTTTCCACCTCTTGCATTCTTTTTTTCTGGACATAGAGTTTTTCCTCGCCCGTGTAGTGGGCCGAGTAGTCGGAATAGTTTGAGAGGCATGTCGCACTCGTGCCTGGAGGCCGAGTGTAGTCTGATAGCTGTGGCTAGTGTTATGCCAGTGTTGGGAGCCGTTAGGTAAACGGTGGTCTCGGGTTGTCGTGTATTCTCTGACCAGTGTCATTAGCACTGTGTATGTAGTAGTGTTGAGTTGATGATAGTAGGATCTTGAACCCGGACTATTTTTGGACACACATAATTTCAGCAAACAAATATTTTCCTTCCGAATTTCAAAGGACCGCCGGAGCCTATTCTTGTTTGATAGGGTGAAGGCATTAGCCCTTCGGGGTTTGGAAAATAAAACTTATTTTAGCTGATTTTCTTAAAGAACTAAAATTCATTAAATTGGGCTTGTCAAATCAAAATGATTTTCGAAAATAACTGTCATTACTTCTTACAAACTTCCTCACCCGAGAGGGTTTGAGTGATCTGGGTTCTAGGGGCCGTTTTCATATTTTGGGATGAAAGCTACGGGGGCTGTGCCTAGAACCTGTTCTTGTTTGGTAGGGTTGTCGGTGCTAGTTTTTCGAAACTTTCGGACCCTAATTGGTTCCCTCCGGATGTTTTTGTTGAGAGAGCTGATTTCCCCGGGGATCGAGAACTTCGAAAGGTTGAGCTTGGAACCTGTTCTTGTTTGATTGGGGTTCTGGGCACCGGCCTTTCGGGATTCTCGGACCCTTGTTGTGTCAGTTGGTTCCTTCTCGTCTGTGAGTTGGGTGTTCTGTTTTGGGAACCGTTTGGGGACGGTGGTCCCGAGCCGTTAAGTGATTCCGGCAGATGTGGTTAGTGTTGTGAGTTGGGCATTATCGATCTGATTGATCGTGGATTTGGACTATAGCCTGCATGAGCCAGATTGAGCTCCACAGAGATGTGTGGATACTTTCCTCGATAGGGTCGCGCCTCTCGAGTGCTGCTTCGGAGCTGGGCCTGTTACTTTGCTATCGCGACTTGTCGACGTAGTCCTTGTGTGACGCACTACGTAAGTCCAGTCCTCCGTGGATGTAATGGCAGTAGGTGGTGTGGGTTATGTTAATAATGGATCTGAATAGAAAAAAAACCACCTAGAGGGGGGGTGAATAGGTGTAAATAATAAACACACCAAATCGTTGCATAAAAAATAACCCAATGTGGAAAATAAATAAAATACGCAAGATTTTACGTGAAAAACTCCATCACAGGAGTAAAAAACAATGGGACCGATTACACGACGAAATCCACTAAGATTAAACACATACAAAGTGATTTACCGTAACACTACGACTCAACCTTTTCCATACGCTCCGAGTAGATCTTCTCCGCTCGCTCCACAACGCTCCTCGAATCCACGATTTGCATCCAACGCCGAATCCACGACGTCCAACGTTGAATCCACGACGTCCAATAGAATCCACGGTCTTCACCAATGTAGCACGTATCGATCACACGAACGCGCCTCCCTCCGAATCCACGAAAGCGGTAGCACCTTGAATCCACAAGGCCACGTGAATCCACGCGCCGATTTTGGGAAATCGTTGTTTTCTTGGTGATGATCCTCCGAATACTTAGATCATAGATAGACAAGAATTACTATCTAAGTATTCATCAATTTGATTCTACAAGAAATATGAGTTTGGAAACCCTAGAATCAAATTGATCAATATAGACCAAGAAATATGAAATTAATCGTGTTTTTCCTTCTTCTCTATGTATGTGGATTTTTTATATTTTTTTTTTCAGTTTTTTTTTCTCGATTAATCCTAGATGTGAAATTAGGGTTTATTTATAGGTTAGAAACCTTTGGAAAGAGATAAGCATCAAAAACTGACTTAACAAAATTTTTTCCGCAAGGCGGTCTGGACTGGATTTTGGCTGATTCGGACTGTCGTCTTTTTTCTACAAATTTCCTGAAAAAACAGTTCGGGGACCGGACTGGAATTTTCTGATCCGGACTGTTCATGCGATTTCTGCAAATACAGAGTTCGGGGTCCAGACGGACTGGGGACTGTTCCGGACTGGAATTATGCATGAACTCAACTCTGTTCGGGGTTCGGACTGGAGTGTCCTGATCCAGATCTTGAACATCCAACTTGTCCAGTTTTTGATTTTTATGCGATGAAAAATATTCCAAGTGTTTCTAAACTACAAGAATGTATTCAGATCACCAAAATTATTTAGTTAAACGTACCTGATCCTTTTGAAGTCATTCTTCTTAAGATTGATGTATATTATCCATAATTCTTCATCTTCAATTTTCAAGACTTAGAACACTTCACGAAATACGCCAACACAAATTACTTAACAATCTTCCCCTTTGGCGGTTTCGTGACAAAACAAAAATCCACTTATGACCTGTAGCCCAGTAGGCAGGCGCAGTCGGCTGTGAGAGACAGCGGCCCGAGACCTGAGGGCGGGGCATGATAGAGATTTGGTCGAGGCGGTAGTCCGAGCGGTGACCCGAGGATGTGGAAAGCCACATATGAGCCTTAAGGTTGTTAGTACACTGAGAGTGTGACCAGACCGTAGAGCTGGTGATGATTGAGGTGTAGTTGCTCCTAGTGGGAGTGTAGGTGCAGTAATCCTAGTTGAGGATCTACCCGTATGATGATTGGGTATGCATGCTAGTGAGGGCCGTTGCACATCAGGCGAGTAGTTGGACTGTGGAAGTATATTGGACCATAGTCTGTGGACCTATTAGTAGTCCGAAATGAACGGGTTAGCTGAGGACTCGTGGATTGGCCTTGCGTCTACATTAGGCAGTGGAGCAACAGGGAGAATGCGGTAAATGTAATTGGTTACGAATGCAGCCTCGTTATGAAAAAATGATGGCGGAATTAATAAAAAATTTCGCAAGTAAAGACTGGGTCATTCGTGACAATTGAGGGAGCATGTGCTCGACTGTGTCTTTCACCTACTTAGTGAAAGTGGCCAGACACAAGATCTGAAATTTCCCTGAGTGGAGATAGGGATCCACGAATGAGATGTTCGTGTAGTTTTGACGAGCTGGCGATGTGATGCCTAGTGATGATATGCAGTAAGCCCAGCATTTAGGGGAGTAATCCCTCTTACTCGATCAATTTCGAATCGAGATGTGATTTAGGTTTCGGGGACGAAATCCTTTTAAGGGGGGTAGAATGTAGTGTACCAGATATTTGGTATATGAGCAAATATAAATAAAAATTGTAGGAAATACTATTTTTATTGAGCTTAGAGAAGTAAAGAATGATTTGGAAGTGAATTGGGCCCAAATCGGGATAAAAATAAGGAATCTAGAATTTTATGTGAGAAAGTGGGGCCAGATTATTGGCAGAAAATTTACAGTGCTAGAAAGTTCTAAGAAAATTATGGGAGCTCCGTAATTATGTTTTAGGGCCACAGTAAAAAATTCGCGTTGATCGGATACCCGGATAATGAGAACGGGGTCCGCCAGCGATTCTGAATATAGTGAGGCTTTTGGCGACCTAGAAATGGTCCAAACTGAAAATTAAAAGTACCTTGAGATAAATCAAGTTAAACTATGGCTGCCTAATTTGAGCGAAAACGGGCGAGAAATAGGCGAAAACGGACGAAAACGGGCGAAACGGGCGAAGTCCGGAAGTGGGCCGAACTTTCGGGCGCCCGAAAGTAAGATTCGGGCGCCCGGAATTTACTGTAGCGGGCCGGGATTGGGGTACTGTAGCAAACCCGGTTCGGCTTGGGCGGGCTAGTTACTATAGCAGCCCGATCTAGATCGAAGCAGCGCCCGGAAAGTACTGTAGCAACGCCCGAATCCCGAGTTGGTACGAATCCCGATGCAGTGGCACGAATCCCGAGGCAGTGTGTGCGGATCTCAATGCAGCAGGCACGAATCTCGAGACAAATGCAAGAATCCCGAGGCATGGCATACGGCGTGAGGCGCGGGGTAGGTGGGGGACGCCACGTGGCGTCTCCCCATTGGCCACAGCGGTCGAGGCCACAGCGGCCAAGGCCACAGCGGTCCAGGAGACTCTAGTTACCCGTGTGGCAAGACCTAGGGTAAGGGATGAATTAATGAAAAAGATAAAGCTTAAGAGAAAGCTAAAAGTGGTTTAATAAGCAAGATAAGCAAAAGGCTTAAAAGAAATAGAACATAAAGAGAATGCAAATGGCGCATTCAGGTTGAGACTCGTCAGTTTGGGAGCAGGACTCCTCGGGCAGTGACCCGTCGGACGAGATACCTTAGAAAGGCTAAAGGAAAAAATAAAAGAGATTGCCAGTGGCAATGTGAGCTGAAGGCTCGAATGAGAAAGAAAAGAAAAGCAAGTGCTTAAGAGTAAAGACCAAGGCAAATACATAAAGTGCAAAAGGGCTATGTGCCAAGAGAAAAGAAAATAAAATAAAAGAAAAGATAACAAAATGGGCGTGCCTTCAAGGGTGAAATGTGGTTCTACGGGACGTAAAGGGCTTGCCCTCTCCCCGAGCGCACTTGATTGGACGTAAAGGGCAGTGCCCTCTCCCAGGTAGTGACCCGAAGGACACATTTACTTCGTTGGGGCGGGGTAGTACTTGCGCGTGCTATCGGCAACCTTAGAAATTCCTGTCTTATGGTAGCATGACTACCGGGCTGGGGCCCGTGGGACAAGAATTTTCGATGGTTAACTTTAACTAAAGCACCATAATGTAAAATTAATAAAGTGGTAATAGAGTGGCCAAGGTGGCCGGGTTAGTTTAACCCTGTATATAGTGGCATAGTGGCCGAGTTGATGGATAGTTGCCTGGTATGGCTAGACAGAGTAGTGTTTGGTCGTTGAGTATACACGGATAGTATAGTGACCTATTATATGCATATCAGCATTTTATATTGAGGTTTATAGTTTTCCTAGCATTCTATTATTATTGCTTCCACTGGACCAAGTGGTGTAGGACATTCTTTCTCGGTGGTTGAATCCACTGGGAACTTTAAGTAGTTCTCACACCCGCGGGTGACCATTTTCCCAGGTACGGATACAGCGGTCGAGACGGACGACAGGGGCAATGGCCCTGCAGCATAGAGATCTAGAGGGTGTAGAAGATGTACCATTTTATATTTCTTGAGTGAACTTTGTATGGTGAGAAAAAGATGTAAAAATTTGTAATATTATTTAGTTGCAAGTTGAGAGATGTAAAATGTTATAAAGTTGTATTATGGTTCACTCTTGTATGCTTTCATTTCCGCTTAAACTATTTGTTTATTGAATGAAAGTTTTAAATTAGTAGTGATTTTACTCTGATATTATATCTCATCATACACATTGTTTTGATTAGAGATGGTTGTGACCGTTCTTTTCGGGAAGCGTGAGGTCGTGCCCGATTGGCGGGTCTGTTGGCGTGCCCGAACTGTACAAATTGGCGATCTTGGGGCATGACAGATATAGAGTGGTATTAGAGCCTAGGAATAGTCCTAGGTGGTTAGCAAACCTTAGGAAGACCCTAGGGATTAGCATGAGAGAGTATGGATTATTGGGCGAAAGTATTCGGTTGGTTGTTGTTGTTCCTAAAAAGGATGTTGGGACTGATCGAGGGTGATGTGTCACGCCCCGTAACCCGGGCTCGTCCACAGATCCGCCGTGCACACGGAATTTTCCGCGTACACGAAGCGCTGGTAACCTGCTCAGATATGATCTAACAATAAAAGAGCATAATACAGAGCTGAAATAGAAGAACCACATAGTATCTCAGACTGGGACTACAAATAACACTGTAATAAGTACAATAATCTCCCAGCTCACCAAAATAGTACAACCAGCTGGCTAACGCCAGACCCAAAATAAAAGGGGAATACCACAGTCTGAGTGAAGGGTACAGCCTCTATCTACAGCTCTCAGTCTCCCAGGAGATCTATCTATTCGGCGATCCCCTTACCTCGATCCGCTGCCGATGGCCTAGCAGCTCCCGCAGATGACTCTGCAAAATAAGGGAGAAGGAAGAAACAGAAAATAACAATGGGGGTGAGAACTATCAGATAAACCAATAGCCTCCCCTAGTGGGTAAAAACCTCAACTCTGACGCACCCACTAGGACTACTAGAGGCAAAAGGGGAAAAGGGGAAGTGGTAAGATGAGTAAGGTACTGAAACAGTAAAACTACCACTACTATGCCTCTACTGCGGTACTGGTTATCAAAACGGTATGCATGCATCAGTAAACAGTAACTGTCCCAAAATAACCCAATCCGTCATCCGATCCACGATCGGTACTGCCTGCTCCGCTTTCATCATCGGGCAAAGATCCGCGCCGACGTGATAGCAAAACTGTCAAAAACTGGTGTCACTAGCACAACTGGTACTTCCTGCTGTGCCTTGCCAAATCGGGTATAACGCCGATGGGGGATAGTATTTGCCAAATCGGGTATGCCGATAGGGGATAATGTTGTAACACACTCCGGAGTGGCACTCGAGGGGAGCGACCCACACGAGTAAAGTATCTCAGTAATAAGTATCAGAGGTGCCATAAATCAGCAGGACTGGATCAGGACTTATGATCAAAGTGGGAAAACCATCCACTAGGAAAACCCGATCCCAACTGACGCAATAAACCAGACTCAACCCCAATCTGATGCAAGGATAATCCTCTGGTCGACCGCCTACTGTCCACGGTCACCGCAATACCCCACAAGTCCACAATCTAGCACAACTTGGCTACACTATCCCGAACCCCTGCTCACACTTGAGCAACAATATCTGAATGCAAAGGACAACAATAAAACATGTTCAAATCCCAATATGATAGTGTAGCAATGAATAGGGGCCTTACCTGATGTCCGGGCATGCATGCAACTGTCTTTATTTTTAAAAGTGGTAAAATAGTGTCAAAGGTTTAAAACAATTGATTTACTGAATAAAATTCATTTGCATGCAAGATCATAGCCTTTGTCTCAATCATAGTGTCCCAATATAAGTCAGTATATCATTTGTGGGGTTATATTAATTTTTAGGGGAATTTGTCCCAGCGGTCCTTGTCATTTGTCATATTAATTTGTCCCAATGGTTCTCATTAATTGTCCTGTTAGTTGTCCTGTTAGTAGTCCTGTTAGTAGTCCTGTTAGTTTGTCCCAATGGTTCTCATTAATTGTCATATTTTAGGGGATTTCTAATAATCCCAGTGAGCTTGTCAAAAATGAGGTAAGCAACAACCGCCCACCTCAAGCAGCTCAAACAACACCCCAGGTAGTCTCCTGGTTGTCCACAGTCCTCAAATCCTGCAAATCAACGCTCCCGGTATAAATACAAATCCCAAAAAGTACATTATTTGCTGTTTTTCAGACAGCACGGAAAAAGAGGAATTTTTCACCTCTAAAATGAGCTCCTAAAATCCCAGAAAAATCACGGTTGCGTTCCTCGCGAAGAGTAGATCAAAATCGACTCTTTAAACGCCTCGATCTGACGCTCCTACGTCAAGATAAAAATCGGAGAAGTCGGTGCTGTCCAAAAACCATCACAGTAAAAAAAGGGGGGTCAAAGAGGACCTGAAAACTGTGCCAAAAGTACGAAACGGAGCAAAATGATCAACACGGAAATCGAAGCCCTACCTCTTACGGTCGCGCTGTCGCAAAAATCGTCCAAAAATTCCACCCGGTTAGCCCGCAGTGAATTTTCGACGGAACTGCGACGGGAAATGGGCCGAAAAAGAAAACCGTCGCAGTGCGCCGCGTCGCAGATATCTCACTATCTGTAACTCCTAAATTCCTGAGATTGTAGAGAGAGATAGAGGAGAGAGAGAGGAAAAACTTTCGTATTGGGAGTTTTCTCTGATTCTCACTCTAAGGCACGCAACCCGAGGTGCAAAGAGAGGGGGGTGGGGACTTCTTATATAGTGGGCCAAAAAGGGAATATTCCCACACAGGATCGGATCCAAACAGGAAACACCGAAACGGGCCAACCGAAACGCGCCACGTGTCCACAAAACAGGGAACAGCCTGTGCAGGCCCAATGAAAATTCGCCACGTGTCCCACGTGGTGTACGCCCGGTCCGCGCTCCGGGTCTTCCGGAAGTTGTCGGCCAATCCGGGTTCGCCACGTGTCAGCCGCCCACAGGCCTTCTAGAAGCCGGCCAGCCACTCAGGAGCTGCCACGTGGCACGGGAATAATTCGGTGCGCCCGGTGCACGCCAGGCCCGTGGACCGCGCACCCGAGCGCCTGCCCGCGCCTGCCCGCGCTGCCCGCGCCTGCCCGCGCCGCGCTCCTCCGCGCTCCGCCGCTGCGCCGCTGCCCGCCGCCGTGCGCCGCCGCCCGCCGCCGCTCGCCGGTCGCCGGAACAGTAATTCCGGCGCCGGAGTTACTGTTCCGGCGTGAACAGTAACCTAGTGCCCAAAAATTAAAGTGAATATACCAATTCGACCGTTTTCGCGCGCTGAGTCCAAATACGACGTCCGTTTCGCCAAATTCTCATCCGAAATTTTGCAAAAAGCTCCCGGAAAATCCCATTTGCTTCGATTTTCGCGCAGAGTCAATTAAAAATATCCAATTTCGTTTCTACAAGCTCCGTTGCACAGTACAAGCCTTCTACAGTCACTATTAATGTTGCGGAGGTTCTGCGGGGGTCCGGATCATTACATTCTCCCCCACTAAAAGAGTTTCGTCCTCGAAACGAGACTAAACAACAATACTCAGTCCGACGTCTCGAATAAGTAGGGGTGAGCATCCCTCATCTCCGACTCGAGCTCCCAAGTAGTCTTGCGCTCGTCATGATTGCCCCGTTGGATTTTCACCTAAGGAATGGCCCGATATGCTCCAATACCTCAAAGGGTCCAATATATCAGGGGCTATGTTTCCTACGAATGCCGAATCTCCTGATTCCTTTGGACGGCGAGACTTTCAGGAATACATGATCTCCAACTAAAAATTCCAAGTCTCGTCGCCGAACATCGGCATAGCTCCTCTGCCGGCTTTGGGCGGTCTGAAGATACATCCGACTTGCTCGGATCTTCTCCTCTGCCTCTAACAATACGTCTGGTCCCAAGGTCCGCCTCTCGCCCACATCGCTCCAATAAAGTGGTGATCGATACTTGCGTCCATACAATGCTTCAAACGGAGCCATCTGAATGCTCGCTTGAAAGCTATTGTTGTACGCGAGCTCAGCCGAGGGTAAGTGTCGAATCCACCCTCTGCCGAAATCCAAGATGTATGCTCTTAGCATACCCTCCAAGATCTGCATAATCCGCTCTGACTGCCCATCAGTCTGCGGAGGAAAAGCCGTACTAAACCTGAGTTGAGTCCCCAAGGCTCCAATCTCGGGTTTCTAACGGATACAAAATAGAGGCGGGCACTTAGATAACCGCACCACCTCAATTAAGTACAGCAGGACTAACCGCTCAAGTGACTAAGTAGTCTACACCAGCAAATGCATCCGCTCCTCCCAGGGCACCTGGTGATCCAATCCTCATGCCCACGGGCACAGATGCTCGATCCGAGTACCTCTGTACTCCTGAGGTTCCTAATAAAATCCCCCAAATGATCACTTTATCTAATTCCCGGTAATCCCTCACCATGCCGAAGTGAACCTACTTCCTACATCTTAAAAGCACCGGCGCCCTGTAGGCCCCAAACTACAGTTCCGCACCCAAAGCGAAACATCCGCCTTGCTAGCGAAGTCAAAACTTCAGAGGCAAAGAAAGCCCTGCGGCAACCCCCGGCACACAGACCTCTCCTGGCCTGGCTCCCCAAAAGATCGTCCTCGCAGCACAATCAACCGCCGCGAAAAGAGATACTGAGCCAGCCAGTTTATCTATGTACCACGATCAAGTCCCGCAGCTGAGTCATGACCATCAGGTCTACTGGCATAATCCAGGACTCATCTGCACCGGTCAGGACCAACGACACACCTCCATGTGCTAAAAGATCGGGAATACGTACCTCCCGTGCATAAGGTGACCGTCCTACCCCTAACCCATACAGTGAAGTAAATGTACTCCTAACGCATATCTAGCATGCTCAAGTGCAATACAATGCAAAATCTAATGCCAAAAGCAAAATAATTAATAATACCTGCCACCACATGGTCGGCTGCTGCAAAGTCCTCCACCTGAGCGGCATAAACCCGACCGCTCTGAGCTGGTGGCGGGTGATCAGCAGGGTAAAAAGATGGGGATCCGCTCACTGGAGCGTAAGGCCGCTGAGCTGACGATCGTGGCTGAGATACGAAGGGAGCCGAAACTGAAGAAGATGCTGCTGGGGTCGAAAAGGGGCATGAAGCTCGAACATGGCCTGACTGTCCACATTTATAACAACGACCCCACCTCTGATCACAGGTGTGTGACAAATGAGGTCCTCCACAGAATATACATCTGTCTCTATCGCGAAGCCGTGGCTGTCCCGTCTGCTGCTGCTGATGGGACTTCTGGGATCCACCAGGCCCTCGTCGCTCGGACCGTCCTTGGCCGGGGAACTGTGGCTGCGGTGGTCGTGGCGGCCTCCGCGAACTAGATTGTCCCCCAACCTCCGGTGCCGGTTGCTTCGCCCCCGGGATCACAACGGGAGCTGGAGCTACCTCCCCCATCACTACCTCCCCGCACTCAACGTAGAGTGCCTGCTCCATCGAGGCTTCCAAGGTCTGCAACCTACGCGAGCGAACCAATTGAAAAAGGTCCCGGCGCAATCCTCGCTCGAACATGTAGATCCGGTGCGCCTCGTCCCTGGCCACGTTCGGTACACATGCCAACAATTGATTGAAATTGGCAATGTACTCGTGTACGGGCCGATCTCCTTGTCGAGGGTTTCTCAATTGCTCCTCCAATCTCTGCCGGACGCTTTCCGGGAAGAAAGCCCCGAGAAGGAGATTGCGGAACTCCGCCCAGGCCAAGAGCTGAGCCCCAGGCGGACCCGCCGGTCGAACACGCCGCCACCAAGCTTCGGCGTTGTGTTCCAGAAAGTTCGTCGCCAATATCACCTGATATCGCTCCTCGATAAACAACGTCTCAAAACGTCGCTCCATTGCCGTGATCCACGACTCTGCCTCCCACGGCTCAACATTTTGCCCCGAAAAATAGGGTGGGTCAAACTGGCGGAACTTGATCAGCAAATCAACCACCTCTCGCTGCTCTGCAGGGGTCAGAGGTCCGGTCAACCTAGACGGCTGACTACCAGCATCCCGAGCAGCAGGGGATGCCGGGGTCACCGGTACAACTGGGGGAGCCACAACAGGGGAGGGTGGCACGGGAGAACTTTCCGAGGGTGCTACAACTGGTTGCGCCCTCTGCTCCAACATACGCGTCAACCGGCCCACGGCCTCCTCCTGACGCCGAAAGGCCTCTGACATCTGGGCCACCTGAGCCTGTAGTTCTTGTACCTCCCTCTGCTGGCCCTGCCCGGACTCTTCCTGATCGGGTTCAGAGGAAGAAGGCTGCGAACGTGTAAACATCCTACGTTGCGGAGGCATCCTACCACAAGAAACCACACTCAGTGTCATAATCCCCACACGACCCAATCTAGCGAAAGTCAAAGACATCCCCCTATTCTGTGACTTTATGTTGTCTGCAGCCAACATAACTGTACACCAGAAATTTGAGTATGTCGGTCCCTCTTCTCTCACTGGAAGAGTCAAACCAAATAAATCAGCGACTTTCGCGAAATGTCACGTCTCTCATGCCCTATTATCCTAGGGTCTGCTCAAAAGCCTAGGGTTTCCTAAGTCCCAACTGACCTATCCCTAAGCTCTGATACCAACTTAATCTGTCACGCCCCGTAACCCGGGCTCGTCCACAGATCCGCCGTGCACACGGAATTTTCCGCGTACACGAAGCGCTGGTAACCTGCTCAGATATGATCTAACAATAAAAGAGCATAATACAGAGCTGAAATAGAAGAACCACATAGTATCTCAGACTGGGACTACAAATAACACTGTAATAAGTACAATAATCTCCCAGTTCACCAAAATAGTACAACCAGCTGGCTAACGCCAGACCCAAAATAAAAGGGGAATACCACAGTCTGAGTGAAGGGTACAGCCTCTATCTACAGCTCTCAGTCTCCCAGGAGATCTATCTATTCGGCGATCCCCTTACCTCGATCCGCTGCCGATGGCCTAGCAGCTCCCGCAGATGACTCTGCAAAATAAGGGAGAAGGAAGAAACAGAAAATAACAATGGGGGTGAGAACTATCAGATAAACCAATAGCCTCCCCTAGTGGGTAAAAACCTCAACTCTGACGCACCCACTAGGACTACTAGAGGCAAAAGGGGAAAAGGGGAAGTGGTAAGATGAGTAAGGTACTGAAACAGTAAAACTACCACTACTATGCCTCTACTGCGGTACTGGTTATCAAAACGGTATGCATGCATCAGTAAACAGTAACTGTCCCAAAATAACCCAATCCGTCATCCGATCCACGATCGGTACTGCCTGCTCCGCTTTCATCATCGGGCAAAGATCCGCGCCGACGTGATAGCAAAACTGTCAAAAACTGGTGTCACTAGCACAACTGGTACTTCCTGCTGTGCCTTGCCAAATCGAGTATAACGCCGATGGGGGATAGTATTTGCCAAATCGGGTATGCCGATAGGGGATAATGTTGGCCAAATCGGGGGTGCCGATAGGGGATAATGTTGTAACACACTCCGGAGTGGCACTCGAGGGGAGCGACCCACACGAGTAAAGTATCTCAGTAATAAGTATCAGAGGTGCCATAAATCAGCAGGACTGGATCAGGACTTATGATCAAAGTGGGAAAACCATCCACTAGGAAAACCCGATCCCAACTGACGCAATAAACCAGACTCAACCCCAATCTGATGCAAGGATAATCCTCTGGTCGACCGCCTACTGTCCACGGTCACCGCAATACCCCACAAGTCCACAATCTAGCACAACTTGGCTACACTATCCCGAACCCCTGCTCACACTTGAGCAACAATATCTGAATGCAAAGGACAACAATAAAACATGTTCAAATCCCAATATGATAGTGTAGCAATGAATAGGGGCCTTACCTGATGTCCGGGCATGCATGCAACTGTCTTTATTTTTAAAAGTGGTAAAATAGTGTCAAAGGTTTAAAACAATTGATTTACTGAATAAAATTCATTTGCATGCAAGATCATAGCCTTTGTCTCAATCATAGTGTCCCAATATAAGTCAGTATATCATTTGTGGGGTTATATTAATTTTTAGGGGAATTTGTCCCAGCGGTCCTTGTCATTTGTCATATTAATTTGTCCCAATGGTTCTCATTAATTGTCCTGTTAGTTGTCCTGTTAGTAGTCCTGTTAGTAGTCCTGTTAGTTTGTCCCAATGGTTCTCATTAATTGTCATATTTTAGGGGATTTCTAATAATCCCAGTGAGCTTGTCAAAAATGAGGTAAGCAACAACCGCCCACCTCAAGCAGCTCAAACAACACCCCAGGTAGTCTCCTGGTTGTCCACAGTCCTCAAATCCTGCAAATCAACGCTCCCGGTATAAATACAAATCCCAAAAAGTACATTATTTGCTGTTTTTCAGACAGCACGGAAAAAGAGGAATTTTTCACCTCTAAAATGAGCTCCTAAAATCCCAGAAAAATCACGGTTGCGTTCCTCGCGAAGAGTAGATCAAAATCGACTCTTTAAACGCCTCGATCTGACGCTCCTACGTCAAGATAAAAATCGGAGAAGTCGGTGCTGTCCAAAAACCATCACAGTAAAAAAAGGGGGGTCAAAGAGGACCTGAAAACTGTGCCAAAAGTACGAAACGGAGCAAAATGATCAACACGGAAATCGAAGCCCTACCTCTTACGGTCGCGCTGTCGCAAAAATCGTCCAAAAATTCCACCCGGTTAGCCCGCAGTGAATTTTCGACGGAACTGCGACGGGAAATGGGCCGAAAAAGAAAACCGTCGCAGTGCGCCGCGTCGCAGATATCTCACTATCTGTAACTCCTAAATTCCTGAGATTGTAGAGAGAGATAGAGGAGAGAGAGAGGAAAAACTTTCGTATTGGGAGTTTTCTCTGATTCTCACTCTAAGGCACGCAACCCGAGGTGCAAAGAGAGGGGGGTGGGGACTTCTTATATAGTGGGCCAAAAAGGGAATATTCCCACACAGGATCGGATCCAAACAGGAAACACCGAAACGGGCCAACCGAAACGCGCCACGTGTCCACAAAACAGGGAACAGCCTGTGCAGGCCCAATGAAAATTCGCCACGTGTCCCACGTGGTGTACGCCCGGTCCGCGCTCCGGGTCTTCCGGAAGTTGTCGGGCCAATCCGGGTTCGCCACGTGTCAGCCGCCCACAGGCCTTCTAGAAGCCGGCCAGCCACTCAGGAGCTGCCACGTGGCACGGGAATAATTCGGTGCGCCCGGTGCACGCCAGGCCCGTGGACCGCGCACCCGAGCGCCTGCCCGCGCCTGCCCGCGCTGCCCGCGCCTGCCCGCGTCGCGCTCCTCCGCGCTCCGCCGCTGCGCCGCTGCCCGCCGCCGTGCGCCGCCGCCCGCCGCCGCTCGCCGGTCGCCGGAACAGTAATTCCGGCGCCGGAGTTACTGTTCCGGCGTGAACAGTAACCTAGTGCCCAAAAATTAAAGTGAATATACCAATTCGACCATTTTCGCGCGCTGAGTCCAAATACGACGTCCGTTTTGCCAAATTCTCATCCGAAATTTTGCAAAAAGCTCCCGGAAAATCCCATTTGCTTCGATTTTCGCGCAGAGTCAATTAAAAATATCCAATTTCGTTTCTACAAGCTCCGTTGCACAGTACAAGCCTTCTACAGTCACTATTAATGTTGCGGAGGTTCTGCGGGGGTCCGGATCATTACATGATGAGCTTTCATTCTTCGGGCATTTACGTTGGCGACCGACAACGTACAGTTGGAGATGAAAGGGAATGCCCTCTTATACTTTCGCATGATTGGGTCGATGAGCCTTTTTACTGGTATTTAGTTTACGCATTGCTCAAATAGCTAAATTTGGGCTAATCGTTTTGTGTGGTGTGCATATTAGCGAGGACACCATGTAGGGAGACGCGCTTGTTTCGACTCGAGTCACGAGAGGGCTCTGGGTCAAACAAGGTACACGAGCTGCGATAGCAAGTGGCCGCACTTATTGGTGTGGTCCAGCAGCAGACCGATGCTTCTTGCCGACAAGCGAAAACTTCCCACCGGCAGGAAGGCGGATTCCGACGCCTAGATGAAGCATCAAGGTGATGGTAGGAGCAGATCGATAGGCTCCAGTGGCTGATAGCGCAACAAGCTGAGGCTGTATAAATGGCACATGAGCATACAGCGTTGCCGCATATAGGGACGACAGTAGAGAGAGTGGCAGTGGCCGCCAAGCTTTTGTCGGCGCACCCTGCACCTTCAGCAAGAGGTGTTATAAGCGGGTGTCAGCTAGTTTGCTGGCAAAGTGTGACTAGAAAGGTCCAGTGAGAGACCGAGTCACGAAACGCTGGTGATCGCTCTGTTGCGAGAGCCAAGTTAATATGTCCTAAGGGTTAGGGCAAGAAAAACTTACGGGCCAGGCGGCGTGAATTCGCCCCTGATGACGGTAGTGACCGTGTGGCGTGTCGATTGTGGCTGAATTGTCGCATAGTAGTGTTGGTGAGGCCTAGAGTAGGCTTCAAGATGCGAGGATCTCTCGAAAGAGCGGGAGTTTTATGGCGCCGGTCTGATGGATCGATTTAATAGCAAGGGTTGCCACCGTAGGGTTCACGTGTTAATCACCGGAGTTGGTGAACAGTTATTGCGGTGCCTCAACCCAGTTGGGAGAGGTGCCCATGGAGCACAAGTATCGTTTAGCCAGAGAGGGCTGATTAAGTGGCACCTTAGCTTATATTAGGTGTGATAAGAGTCAATAGATTGTTCAGGTCGTGGATTGACAACTAGTTAGTGGGTTTTTGCTCAGTGAAGCGTAGTGGTCGCGTGGCGACGATTAGTGGGTTTGCTTTAGGACGACCCGTGCCTGGACCATGTTTGTGGACTGTGGACCTGTAGCCCAGTGGGCAGGCGCAGTCGGCTGTGAGAGACAGCGGCCCGAGACTTGAGGGCGGGGCATGATAGAGATTTGGTCGGGGCGGTAGTCCGAGCGGTGACCTGAGGATATGGAAAGCCACATATGAGCCTTGAGGCTGTTAGTACACTGAGAGTGTGACCAGACCGTAGAGCTGGTGATGATTGAGGTGTAGTTGCTCCTAGTGGGAGTGTAGGTGTAGTAATCCTAGTTGAGGATCTACCCGTATGATGATTGGGTCTGCATGTTAGTGAGGGCCGTTGCACATTATCAGGCGAGTAGTTGGACTATAGAAGTATATTGGACCATGGTCTGTGGACCTATTAGTAGTCCGAAATGAACGGATCAGCTGAGGACTCGTGGATTGGCCTTGCCTCCACATTAGGCAGTGGAGCGATAGGGAAAATGCGGTAAATGTAATTAGTAACGAATGCAGCCTCGTTATGAAAAAATAATGGCGGAATTAATAAGGAATTTCGCAAGCAAAGACTGGGTCATTCATGACAATTGAGGGAGCAAGTGCTCGACTGTGTCTTTCACCTACTTAGTGAAAGTGGCTAGACACAAGGTCTGAAATTTCCCTGAGTGGAGATAAGGATCCACGAATGAGATGTTTGTTGGGTTATGTATAATATGAATTTAAATAGGGAAAAAAATACCTAGAGGGGGGTGAATAGGTGTAAACAGTAAACACTCAAAAATCGTTGCGTAAAAATAACCCAATGCGGAAAATAAATAACACGCAAGATTTTTACGTGAAAAAACTCCAAAACCAGGAGTAAAAAACCACGGGACCGATAACACGGTGAAATCCACTAGAATTATAACACGTACAAGGTGATATAACGCACTCATTCACGACTCAACCTTTTCCATACGCTCCTAGTAGATCTTCTCCACTCGCTCCGCAACGCTCCTAGAATCCACGATTTGCATCCAACGCCGAATCCACGGCGTCCAACGTCGAATCCACGACGTCCGACCGAATCCACGGCCTTCACCCAGTAGCACGTCTCGAATCCACAAATGTACCTCGCTCCGAATCCATGAGAGCGGTAGCACCTTGAATCCACAAGGCCACGCGAGTCCACGCGCCGATTTTGGGGAAAATCGTTGTTTTTTGGGTGGTGATGATCCGCCGAATACTTAGATCAAAGATAGATCGGAAATACCGTCTAAGTATTCATTAATTTGATTCTACTTAAAATCTGAGTTTGTAAACCTAGAATCAAATTAATCAATATAAATAAAGAAACATAGAATTAATCTAGTTATTTTCTTTCTTCTCTATATGTGGATTTTTCTTTTTTGACCGTAATTTTTGGATTAATCGGCTTACCCTAAAACATGAATCGTAGGGTTTAGTTATAGGTTAGAAACCATTAGAAGAAGATAAGAATCAAAAACTGATCTTATCTGGAATTTTTCAGGACGGCGGTCCGGACTGGAATACGGCGGTCCGGACCTTCGTGGCTAAACAGACTATTTCCAGAAAAACACACGTTCGGGGTCCGGACTGAAGTTCCATGGTCCGGACTGTTCATGTAGTTTCTGCAAAATCCACATTCGGGGTCCGGACTGTGCAAGTGTGTTTCGGACTGGATTTGCGAACGAACTACCCTATGTTCGGGGTCCGTACTGTAGTGTCATGATCCGGATCCTGAACATATAACATGTACAGTTTTTGATTTTTATGCAATTAAAAATTCATCCAAGTGTTTCTATACTATAAGAAGTATTCGGATCACCAAAATTATTTAGTTAAACGTAGCTGATCCTTTTGAATTCTTCTTTCTTGAGATTGAGGTATATGATCCAAACTTCTTCATCTTCAATCTTCAAGACTTAACCATTTTCACGAAATATGCCAACACAAATTTCTTAACAATATTCGTGTAGTTTTGACGAGCCGGCGATGTGATGCCCAGTGATGATATGCAGTGAGCCCAGCATTTAGGGGCATAATCCCACTTACTCGATCAATTTCGAATCGAGATGTGATTTAGGTATCGGGGACGAAACCCTTTTAAGGAGGGTAGAATGTAGTGTACCAGATTTTTGGTATATGAGCAAATATAAATAAAAAGGGTAGGAAATACTATTTTTATTGAGCTTAGAGAAGTAAAGAACGATTTGGAAGTGAATTGGGCCCAAATCGAGATAAAAATAAGGGATCTAGAATTTTATGTCAGAAAGTGGGCCCAAATTATTGGTAGAAAATTTACAGTGCCAGAAAATTCTGAGAAAATTCTGAGAGCTACGTAATTATGTTTTAGGGCCACAGTAAAAGTTTCGCGTTGATCGGATACCCCGATAGTGAGAACGGGGTCCGCCAGCGATTCTGAATACAGCGAGGCTTCTAGCCACCCAGAAATGGTCCAAACTGAAAACTAAAAGTACCTTGAGGTAAATCAAGTTAAACTGTGGCTGCCTGTCAAATTTGAGCGAAAACGGGCGAGAAACAGGCGAAAACGGACGAAAACGGGCGAAACGGGCGAAGTCCAGAAGTGGGCCGAACTTTCGGGCGCCCGAAAGTAAGATTTGGGTGCCTGGAATTTACTGTAGCGGGCTGGGATTTGGGTAGTGTAGCAAACCCGGTTCGGCTTGGGCGGGCTGGTTACTATAGCAGCCCGGTCCAGATCGAAGCAGCGCCCGAAAAGTACTATAGCAGCGCCCGAATCCCGGGTTGGTACGGATGCCGATGCAGTGGCACGGATCCCGAGGCAGTATGCACAGATTTCGATGCAGCAGGCACGAATCTCGAGGCAAATGCATGATTCCCGAGGCAAATGCATGAATCTCGAGGGGTGGCACGCGGCGCGAGGCGCGCAGAGGCGTGCGGCGCAAGGCGCGGGGTAGGTGGGGACGCCACGTGGCGTCTCCCCATTGGCCACAACGGCCGAGGGCGCAAACCCGCGCGCGGAAGGCTCATGGGCCCTGGCACGGCGTCAGCGGGGCAGGCCACGTGTCGGCCCCCCATTCGCGGGTTAGAACAACGCGACGCACGACGCGATGCATCGCTGCTACCGCGTTGACGCGCGGGGCGCTGGTGCAGTCCACGTGGCGGCCGCCGATTGGCTGCCGCTGTTCCGTAGGCGCGGTGCACGGGTCCAGGGACACGTGTTGTAACACCCCCGGAATTTGGATTAGTCCTCTATATAAATGATATAATAGGACTAAAATCTCTAACCCGGCTATAGCATTTTGGATGGTAGCAAGATCCAAGGGAACATGAGAGTTAAGCGTGCTAGAGCTAGAGTAGTTCTAGGATGGGTGACCCCCTGGGAAGTGGGGCGTCACAGTTGGTATCAGAGACATTCACCAGCCGGAAATGTGAGATGAGTCTCGGCTGAGCCAGGGTTATATAGCGGGTAGAGCGAGGCTCCCCGGCTAATGACCGTTGTGAGTGGAGTGTAGCTCCTCACAAGGTCGGCTAAGGCTAGCGAGACGAGTCTCACATCGCCTGGTGCTTGTGAGTGTGCTTGAGTCTGACGTGGACGTCAGGGCTTAAAGGGGGGAAGAATGTAACACCCCCGGAATTTGGATTAGTCCTCTATATAAATGATATAATAGGACTAAAATCTCTAACCCGGCTATAGCATTTTGGATGGTAGCAAGATCCAAGGGAACATGAGAGTTAAGCGTGCTAGAGCTAGAGTAGTTCTAGGATGGGTGACCCCCTGGGAAGTGGGGCGTCACACGTGTCGCTCCCCTATTGGCCGAACGCGGATGATGTGGTGCATCGCTGGCACGGCGTTGACGCGTGGACCGCGGGGCCGGTTACTGTAGCAGTCCGAAAGCCGGTTTCGGGCGCCCGAAAGTTGCTCCCGAATGTGGGATTTCGGCCTATAAAGGCCCGAATCGCCCCATTTCTTCCCCTTTTCTCCTTTTTGCTCGCACCGAGAGGCTAAGGGGAGGGAGAGGGCGATTTCGTGGGGGGTTTCGTGGGTGCGCGAGCGCGCCATTGACCCCGTGGAGCGCGCAAGGTGTTCCAAGGAGCCGGATGGACGCGTGTGCACGCGTTGGACGGTGCGACGATGTCGAGTTAGGTCCCGTATGTGATTTTGGGGGTGTTTTGGCACATTTTTGAGTTTTCCTTTTTAGATTTTGGATTTGACCCCATGTCCTTGTGCGTGTTAGGTACCGAGTTTTACTGTGCCATCTTACTAAACGAAGTGCCATCGGGCGTGTCAAGGTGCATCGTTTTGCGTGCAAGCTTAAGAAAGACATGCACCGTTTTGCGTGCGTACTCGATGAACATGCACCGTTTTGCGTGCGGACTCGAAGATCGTGCATCATTTGGCGTGCAACCCTTGAAGTGAACGTGCACCGTTTTGCGTGCAAATTTGAGGTACGTGCACCATTTTGCGTGCAGGTTGAGTTGTCGTGCACCGTTTTGCGTGCAGTCTCTAATGTTGTGCACCATTTTTCGTGCAGGGTTAGAAAATCATGCACCGTTTTGCGTGCAACCTTGAAGAAAGGCGTGCATCGTTTCGCGTGCAAACCCAAGGTATGTGCACCATTTTACGTGCATCGTTTTGCATGCAGGTTGAGATGACGTGCACCGTTTTGCGTGCAGTCTCTAACTATGTGCACCATTTTGCGTGCAGGTTCAGAGGACGTGCATCGTTTTGCGTGCAAGCTCAAGAAAATAGGAACAATCGCGCGGAGATCAATTGCAAGTGTCTACAAGCAATTGGGTACACCACAAGATGGGGGATTCTGCCGAAACTGGGTGACCTCTCCCCTTGCTCCTTTGCTTTTGGATTTAGAAAAATGATAGTAGCCTGTTAGAGGCGTTAGGTAATCATGATTAAGATCGCATGTGTAAATGGACACAGATGAAAAGTGCAACTGTTGGTTGCCAAAGATAGATGATAAATGTGCATGTGTAAATGGACACAGATGAAAAGTGCAACTGTTGGTTGCCAAAGATAGATGATAAATGTGCAGGTGTAAAAGAACTTAGAGAAATAATTGCCTACGTAAAAGTGGTTATTGATTGATGATTGTGATCATGTTAGGGTATAACCTTAGGAATCATGTGAAAGCATAGGAAAAAGAACATGTTGGTAGTAAGACTAGAAGAAAACTTAGATTCAGGGTTTAATGAGTGACATCAAACTTAGGAGTTATCCTAGAATTGAACGAGTGGCATTGTCTTAGGAGATAACCTAAGGACATTGGATAGAGTGATCAACATAGAGTCAAGGAACTCTAGGATGAGCATGACATGGAACTTAGGTAAAGAAAATCTAAGGTGAACTAGGGAAGTTTAAACTCACAGATAAGGAATTAGAGTCAGTATAACTCTAAGTTAAAAGTGGAACAGGAAAATAGAGTTAAGGTAACTCTAGGATTCTTTGTGGTATCAGAAAAAGGGGATTAGATCCCAAGGTTAAAGAATTAAACAAATATAACCCTAGAAAGTCATAGGGTGTCTGGTCAAATGGACAATAACTTTAACTTCAATTTGCATTAAATAAATAAAAGAGAAATGTTTAAGAGTCCAGGAGACTCTAGTTACCCGTGTGGCAAGACCTAGGGTAAGGAATGAATTAATGAAAAAGATAAAGCTTAAGAGAAAGTAAAAGTGGTTTAATAAGCAAGATAAGCAAAAGGCTTAAAAGAAAGAGAACAGAAAGAGAATGCAAATGGCGCATTCAGGTTGAGACTCGTTAGTTTGGGAGTAGGACTCCTCGGGCAGTGACCCGTTGGACGAGATACCTTAGAAAGGCTAAAGGAAAAAATAAAAGAGATTGCTAGTGGCAATGTGAGCTGAAGGCTCGAATGAGAAAGAAAAGAAAAGCAAGTGCTTAAGAGTAAAGACCAAGGCAAATACATAAAGTGCAAAAGGGCTATGTGCCAAGAGAAAAGAAAATAAAAGAAAAGAAAAGATAACAAAACGAGCGTGCCTTCAAGGGTGAAATGTGGTTCTACGGGACGTAAAGGGCTTGCCCTCTCCCCGGGCGCACTTGATTGGACGTAAAGGGCAGTGCCCTCTCCCAGGTAGTGACCCGAAGGACACATTTACTTCATTGGGGCGGGGTAGTACTTGCGCGTGCTATCGGCAACCTTAGAAATTCCTGTCTTATGGTAGCATGACTACTGTCACGCCTCGGGGTCGAAACTGCGCCCTGGGCTCGCCAACAGATCCGCCGTCCCTACGGGAAGCCCCGTAGAGACGTAGCGACTAACCTGCAAATAAACATCTATACTAGCAGATAACAGAGCTGAAATAGTAAAGACTAACAATAAACATAAAGTAAAACTGCCTCTCAGAAATAAGTACAAAGCATCCTCACCAAAATATACAGAAGTCTCTCAAAATAGGAAAAATAAAAGGGTACAACTCGATACCTAACTCGATACCTCAATACAAAAACTCTCAAACATGCCACACTCCAAAATACACATAGGGGCACCTCTATCACACACTGAAGCTGAAGGGGGAAGGGATCTATCTCGCGACTCCCTTATCTCGGTCTGTAGGAGCTGGATCAGCAACAGGAACAGCAGGAACCGGAGCAGAAGTCCCAGGGGAAAAGACACCACGACGGGTGTGAGAACTACATCCCACAGTAGTCCTCAGTGGGTGCCGCCAACAAGCCCGACGGTCTGCCCACTAAGTCTACTAGAGGCATAAAGTAACCAATAAAATGCTGTAAAGGAAAGCTGGAAAGATAAAGCCTACAGCTACTATGCCTCTATCTAGATGCTCAAAGAGTGGAACAGAAAGACCAATATGCCACAACTGACTCTCACTGAGGTCACCCAATCTAAACTGACTACCACATCGGGTCCAGTCAACTTGCGCCTACCTACTGCTGTAGGTGAGTCCGTAGCTGCCAAAACTGGCTAAGCCAGAGGGACACAAGCATCGACAAGTCGCGATAGAGAGCTCAATCTCACGCCGGTACTACAACCCGGTCTCTAGCTCAATCTCAACGCCGGTACTACAACCCGGTCTCGCCTACTCCGGAGTGGCACTCGAGGGGAGCGACCCACACGAGTAAAATATCCGCGCATCTATGTCGAGCACAAATGTGGCTCATGCAGGCTATGATCCAAATCCTCGATCAACAAGATCGGCTAACCAACAATCACTGTCTCTCTCACTGGCTAGAATCCACACACTGAGACTCACTGTCACTCTGACAGCTCCCAAGAAACCCAGATCTACCACCACTATCACTCACCCAAAGAAAGCTAATCTACAGACTGCTATCAACTCCACTCGGTCCCCAGACACGAGTGCAAATGCATCCCACAACCACCCGACCTCCCAGCCCACAACCCGGGCGAGAAAAGCTAAGTCCAGAAATAATAAATATAACAAGTGATGTGGGAATGTCTAAAGCAGTAAAGAAACCTAGCCCAAGTTGAAGTTTTCTACAGTCTGGCTGAATATGATACATATGACAGGGGTGCTAGGTCAAGTTCCAAAATTTAATTAATTAGTATATAGTAGGAATCACATGGAGATCACAAAATCCGACAACTAACATACAAAAGTACATCATACAGTTTACACATGCTTTTAACATCATTTGCTAGCATGCATGCTCCTACAAGCATAGAATTAGCGTGCAGTCCATAGATTTTGAAAGCAAGGTCACCCACCTGAACGCGCTAACTGTCCGGGATTGTACAGCTAAGGAAGTCCAAAAACAGCCCAAACAAAGTATCCACCAAGCTAGCAACACGGTAGTAGTGCTCACAAAGTCCTGGGTACAACATATTCCAAAATTACACTTAATTTCCATACAATTTCCCAAGTTAGAAAAATCTGTATGAACAGTCCCAGAAATCCGAAAATTTCACCTGAAGAACATTTTCCAAAAATTCTGAAAAAAATATGACTGCGATTCTCGCGAAGAGTAGATGTCGATAGAGTCCTGAAACGTCGAAATCTGATGTCCGGTTGAGGAGATAAAAATCCGACAAGTTGGTGCTGTCCAAATCAACCATCAGTTGCAAAGGGGGTTAAAAACGTACCCCAAGCCCCAAGAAGAGCTCAGTTCCAGAAAAAGTGCCCAATAAGAAAGTTGTAGATTTACCTCTTACGAAACCTCCGCCGTAAAAATCGTCCAAAAATACTACCGGGGTAGCTCTGTAGACCTCCCAGACTAAACTGCGACGAAAACGGGCCTCCAACAGTAAATCGTCGCACTGCGCTTCGCTGCCGAAGTCGTCAAGTTCGCGAGCTCCAAAAATTCCGAAACTCCTTCAGTAGATGCACAAGAAGATAAGCAAGAATTTTCCTTAAGGGTGCCAAGGCTAAAGAGCTCGGGAAAAGCCCGAAAAGAAAGGTGGAAGGGCCTATTTATAGGCCTTCCCACGAAAAGCCCGCAAAGGAGGGGTCAATGGGCTTTCGGGCCCAACTTTCGGGCGCCCGTGTAGTAACCATGATTTTTAAATCCGAATTTTAGGTTAAATAATTTTCTGGATTATCTAAGTGGCAAAAATTAGGCAATTAGTAGTGCAATAGTGGCCCTAAAATACCGACTTTTGATCGGGGTCTGATCTCGAAAATCCGAGATCACCATTGCGATCGTCTCGTCGAAACATGAAAATTTCATATTCACTTGTCGACGATCTGACGGTCGGATCTTCCAGAAATCAGCGAAGAAATAGTGGGTCCCACAACTTAAGTTGTGAATAGTAACCCCTTATTTTAATTCCCTCTTGACCACTAATGGCCGATTCACCATCTGAAAACCCAATATAGGGGTATGAGTAGTCAAACCTAACTAATTTCAATGTTCTGAGCGCAACGGCACTGACGGATTTCGCGTTTGGCGACCCGGGTGCATCGGAATGCGTGCAATATACCGCAAATCGTCGAATTAAATGGCCCGAGATTTTACTCGAGCGCCAAACTAATCAAACAAATACGCTACTTGATAGGTCTCGACGAGCCGGACGTCGTGGCGAAGTCCGTTTCGCAAATTGACGAACGAATTTTCTCGAATACGTAAAATGTACCGAAAAGGGGGTAATTTTGAAGAAATGCTTATATTTTATGTACCAAAAATTAAGGGGTTTATAGGTTAGGGTTCTGGGTACAATTGTTACCTACTGGTAGCTTTCTAGGGTTTAGGGTGAAGTGTGAACAGGGTTCATGGTTTTTATTTGTGAGAATCTTGCATTAAAGAGAAGTTGTCTCTTGGTCTCCTGGGGTGATGCACGAGGAGTCTTGGGGGACATCAGAGGCATCAACATCTCCTCTGGATTCTCCATAGGATGCCCGGGTTGCTGAGGAGGCCGAGGACACCCACCCTTTGAGTGAGAACCCGAGAGAGAAGGAGAGAAGAAGAAGTTGGACCAAACTTTTCCAAGTTGAGTTTGGAGTGTCCCTGAGGTGTTCCCAGTACCTGTGGATCTCCCTGGGTGCTGGCCGAGGTTGCGCGAGGAAGAAGAAGAAGGAACCGGCTTCCTCCATCTTCATCAACTCCGGCCAAGGTGAGTCTCCAAAACCTCTGGTTGTATGAGCCCGAGACCATTAGCAGTGGACCTCTTAGGTCCCTAGCCTCCTCCCTGCACAACCCCGAGCCCCCATGCATGCGGGTTAGCCGGCGGCGGAAAAACCATCGCCGGAACCCTAGATTTCTCCACCTCGGAAGAACTCTGCAACCATTGAACCAAAACGAAAAATAAAATGAAGGGATTGGACTGTAGGACCTTTACTTTAATTCTACAAAGTTTTAACAAATATGGTTAAGTATTTAGAGAGAAAAATGAAACCCTAGTTTTGAGAAATTTTGTACTTCGGCCGAGCTCTTTGCTCCGGCGCCGGCAAGCCTCCCCACTGCCGGCCACATGCCCAGAGGTGTTCCTGGGAGTGAGAGAAGTGCACCCATGCACTTGCATGGCACCCATGCACTTGCATGGCACCCATGCACTTGCATGGCATCCATGCAGCACCAAAATGGCGCGGCCAAGGATGACCCGAGAATGAACCCAAACGCGGCCGCCGGCGCTCCGGCCATCTCCGGCCGGGGAGGGTTGGTCGGGAAGCTTCCTACGACTCTCCTGAGCATTCCCATACAAGTTGGAAGTCTCCAAAATGCCTCGTTAAAAATCCGCCATTAATGGTGGGAAGCTTCAAACCGAGCTTGTGGCCGCCGCGTCGCCGCCGTGTCCTGTCGCCGGGCACGGGTCCAAGAGAGTTAGTTATAAGTTTTAGCATCTACTTGGTCAAGTTGTTTGGTCCCAGATGCTCTGGTTGGATGGTCACGATTTTCAAGCAAGAACACATCATCTTCTTCGTATGCTCCGGCCAATCCATCCATGCATCTTGGCCCAAACATGCAGAGAATATAGAGGAAGCCATTTAGAGCATTTCCTTCCAAGTTTGGAAGCTTTTGGTGCAATGTATGCTGAGAACTAGTTCGGTTTTGTGCTTGTATGCTTGTGTATGAGAAGTGCACACCAAGTGTTCGATGTAATTCCTCAATGAAGATTTTGATGGAATCTGGCCTTGATGTAAATATGAAAGATGTTCCAAATTGTCCCCTGAGCTTGATGCTCACTCCAGATCAAGTTGGATCTGTGTGGACTAACATTTGGAGCATTGTAGGTTTGTTAGAGAGCAAGGACATGGATCTGTTGATCCAGCAAAGGCTGGGCTGCCAATAGGGCAAGCCCTGTGCTTTTTAGGGCATTTTGAACATATGTTTAAAGCAGATTTTTTATTGGATTAATAAAAGTTAAGTTATAGTGTAATCAACCTCTAAGTGAATAGTTTAGCCCAAAGTTGATTCCGGGCTGTTTGCGAAGCCGCGACAGTGAGCTCCTGGCTATTTTGGGGTCACTGGACGCGATGCTCGCGTTAAAAACTGATTTTGATGAGCCGGAGAAACGAAAATTCATTTAGGCTATGTTAGAAGAGAAAATTATGGCCCGAAGTTTTCTTCGGGTTCCGTGGTGCCGCAAATGGGTGAGCACGGTGTTCAGCAAGATAAATATCACCTGCTGGAAGTGACGGTTCGTTAAAATTAATTTCCAGTTGAGAGAACGAGCGAAAACAGTGCTCAAATGACACTAAAATGTAATTTCTAGAAACCCTAGGGGTCTAAACGCAAAAATGACAGCGTGTACTGTTTTGTACAGTGTGTAAATGATTCCTAAACTTTTCGTTAGGAATCCAACGGCTCTCGTTGAGCGGAAATCGGATATCGGTCCGTAAATCGGCAAAATCGTCGATTTTACGGCATCCGGGTGGCAATCGCGTAATTTGAGAAATTATGGTGGTTTCACCAAGCCGACTGTTGAGTCCCAGTAGAATCTGGTTGAGTCAGCGGCAAAGTTTAAGCCCGAGTCTCCCAGGAATCCAAAAGGGAATTCCCGGGAGGGGCGTTTTGGTAATTTTACCAAAGTTTGGACATATGGATATAACAGATTAGGTGTTGTCGTCAAACACTAATGTTAAGTAATTAAAAGGTTTAAGTTGTTTTGGAAAAAGTTAAAGTTAGAGTTAATTCCTGAACAATATGTTTGATTCTGGTCTGTTCGGTTTACATCTGGTTTTCGAGCGTACAGTTGATTCGGTTTAGTCGCCTGCGAATTGTCAGGTGG
Source organism: Tillandsia fasciculata (assembly GCA_029168755.2). NCBI lineage: Eukaryota > Viridiplantae > Streptophyta > Magnoliopsida > Poales > Bromeliaceae > Tillandsia > Tillandsia fasciculata. The sequence goes on from CM054948.1 coordinate 8,214,125, forward strand.
GTTTATCTTCGGTCCGGGCTTTATCATTTCGGCCTTCTGTGTACGGTATTGGTTGGACCCCTGTTCTTGTAGCCTAGTTGATGTTTGAGCTTGCCTTCCTTTTTGATCAGTTTTATTTTTCTAAAAACGTGTTTTTATTCAATCAATGTTTTGTCTCCAAGCATCGCAGAGTCGCCGGAGTCTGTTCTTGTTTGATAGGACGAAGGCATAGCTCTTCGAGGTTTGGACATAAAATATGTTTTCAAAATTATTTTCCTAAAAAGATTTTTAGTTTTGCATGATTGATTCTCAGTTGCTTCCAGATATTATGACTCTATTCCTGGACATTTGCCATGCCTGATTGGTCATTAGCTAGCTTGCACATCTATACTTGATTATCAATATATCTTGATCCATGTTCTAGTTGCTGTTGATTATACTCTGTATTGCACTATTGTTGGGATTTTGGTCATTTCTAGTTTGCATACCTGTTTATCAGTACTCCCTGATTATTTCTGATCCATGCTATAGTAGTTGATGATTATTCCTGCATATGAGTTGAGATTCAGTTGATTCTGATATTGCATCCTTGATTGGATTAGTTGATGATTATTCCTGCATGTGAGTTGAGATCAAGTTGATTCTGATATTGCATCCTTGATTGGACTAGATGATGATTATTCCTGCATATGAGTTGAGATTCAGTTGATTCGGTTATTGCATCCTTGATTGGATTTGTTTCGGTTTGTTGTTGATCAAGTATTATACTGCTAAACACATGATTTTATAAAACCCGTTTTACCCAAGCATCGCGGAGTCGCCTGAGTCTGTTCTTGTTTGATAGGACAAAGGCATAGCTCTTCGAGGTTTGAACATAAAACCTGTTTTCAAAATGATTTTTTCTTAAAACAACATGTGTTTAGTTGGTATGATTGTTCTTGCATATGAGATGAGATATCTGTTGGCATACTATTGTTGCATCCCAGTGGGGATTTCCCGGCTTGTTGCCGATTACTCGATTTGTGGACCGTGAGCTTGAGCATTTGCATGATTGATCGCCCGCACTGCTGTACTTCACGAACATCAGCGGAGTCATGACCCGTGTGGATGTTCTTTACCGGTAAAGTGGTCTGGTATACGACCCGTGACTCCCAGGTTAGTGCCCAAGGGTGCCGGAGTGTTGACTCCCAGGTTAGTGCCCGAGGGTGCCAGAGTATGTCAGCCAGGTTGGTGCCAGGTTCGGCGAGGTTTCCCTAAGGTCTTGTAGACCAATATGGTGGCTTATGATTGGGTATTTGATATTTCAGTTGTTGATGCATATGTTGTCTGTTCAGCTTGCTTTTATCATATCTCATGATTTTCCTGATTCCTATTCCTGCTATAGTTATCAGCCTATGCTTGCTTCAAGATTTTATAAGTTGCTTTAATTACAGCTCCAATTATATATCTGCTTTCTCCTAACATGTGATCATTTACTATCCTCTAGTAAATGATCTGCTTTCTCCTAACATGTGATCATTTACTATCCTCTAGTATGCCAGTAGGTACGATCTGCTATTTCTTGGCTCGTCGTGCCCACTGGGGATACATGTACAGTGTATCTCACACCCCCTGGGTGACCATTTTTCAGGTCGAGCGGGTGCTGGGATGTTGGGACGAGTTGGTGAGGTTCTGAGTTAGAGGTTGACCCTGGACAGCCGGAAAAGTTGGTGAAATGAAAAGGATTTTGTAATTCAGATGTAATATTTGTAAAAGTATTTGTAAAGGTTAATTTGTAATAATGTTGTTAATAGTGGTACGTAGTTAGTTACTCTGATGTTGTTGTATAGCTTAGCCGTGCATATATAGAAAAGGCTCAATCCCAAGGGGGATTGGGACTCTTCTATATATGTGGCGGTCTGTCATGCCCTGACTTGGTTTTAAAAACTCTGATTTAAAGAAAAAAAAAAAAAATTAGACGCTGATCTTTGAGCATCTTTCAATTTGAAATCCCACCTTAGACCAAACTTGAAATTCGACATAGTCAAGTATTCCAAAAAGTATTTTATCAAGTAAACAAGAACATCATGCTTGGTAAACATATGGTAGCTGCACACAGTACTCGGACGACCAAGGTGGTAGCTCTTTCCTCCTTGTGGTGGTAGTTTTCACACTCCACTAAGGGATGTAACTCTTTCCACATCTTTTGAGCATGAAACATTAAATAATACTCTCCCTCAATTGGCTATCAATTATGTAAAATATTAAGTATTCAATCAACTATTGATCTCATGTTCATACTTAACTCAATTATCAAATAAGATAATGACTATACCAAGAGATCATTGAGAGAGAAATTGACTTTGATCACTTAAAGATGACTTAATTAATATAAATGATCATTGCATCAAGAGAGTTATTATGATATCCAAAGCATAATAAATTTCTAAAACATGAAAAGATGCAATTAAAGTCAATTATACTAATGCTCAGTTAATGTTCTATATACAAACAAAAAAAACAAAAAACACAAAACAAAACCTAACCTAAGCAATAGTTCAAAAATTGTTATTTCAAAGAAAGCATACCAATTGCTTTACGCAAATGAATAAAACGTTTTTGATCCAAAGGTTTTGTTAAAATATCGGCTAATTGATCTTCAGTTGAAATATATGAAATTTGAAGAAGTACTTGATTCAACTAGCTCTCTAAGAAAATGATATCTAAGTTCAATGTGTTTTGTTCTTGAGTGCAACACAGGGTTTTTAGAAATGTTTATGGCACTAGTGTTGTCACAAAGAATTGTTACCGAAGTCGCAGAAATGCGAAAGTCGCTCAACACACTTTTCATCCAAATCAATTGAGTTGAACAACTTCCGCTGAAATATATTCCGCTTCGGCAGTCGAGAGTGCAATGCAGTTTTGCTTTTTACTATGCCATGCAACAAGGCAATGGCCAAGATAAAAACATGCACCACTCGTGCTTTTCCGATCATCCACTGATCCAGCCCAATCGGCATCTGAATATCCAACAATATCCAGAGATGTTCCCATAGGATACCAAATTCCGAAATTGATTGTACCTTTGATATACCGGATGATCCTTTTCACCGCTTTCAGGTGAACCTCCTTCGGTGCTGATTGATATCTCGCGCAAATCCCAACACTGAAAGATATATCCGGGCGACTAGCCGTGAGATATAGTAGACTTCCAATCATACTTCGATAAAGTTTCTCGTCTACATTCTCACTGTGTGATTCACTTCCAAGTCCCTTATGGCTAGTTCCCATTGGAGTCGGAAAATCTTTAGAATTTTCCAATCAAATTTCTTGACCAACTCCTTGCATACTTGGATTGACACAAATGAATGCCTTTTCACTTTGCTTAACTTGCAATCCAAGAAAATAATAAGCTCGCCCATCATGGACATCTCAAATTCGCTTTCCATGGTCTCCGCGAATTTAGAAGCATCATTATCTCTTCGTTGCACCAAACACAATGTCATCGACATAGATTTGTGCTACAATGAAGTTGTTTTGATAATGCTTCACAAAGAGAGTCCTGTCAGCTCCCCCTCGAGTATAGCCCTTTTCCAAAAGGTGCTTTGTCAACCTTTCGTACCATGCTCGCGGTGCTTGTTTCAGACCGTAAAGAGCCTTTTTCAGTCGAAAAACATGGTTAGGTAGTTTATGATCCACAAAACCTTTCGGTTGAGCCACATAAACTTCCTCATTTAAAAACCATTTAAAAATGCGCTCTTAACGTCCATTTGAAATAATTTTATTTTAAAATGACAAGCAATCGCGAAAAGTATACGAATGGACTCGAGTCTAGCTACAGGGGCGAAAGTTTCATCAAAGTCTATACCTTCTACTTGTGAATAGCCTTGAGCAACTAACGTGCTTTGTTCCTGATGATAGTACCATCTTCATTTTTCTTGTTCTTGAAAATCCATTTGGTACCTATCACATTGTGTTGCTTCGGAGGCTTCGTTAATTCCCAGACTTTGTTTCGCTCAAATTGATGGAGCTCTTCCTGCATTGCTTCAATCCAGTAGTCATCTTGAAGAGCTTCATCAACATTCTTTGGTTCGATCATGAGACGTAGCATGCAAATCCACAAACCAATTGTCTCCGAGTTCTAACTCCTTCTTGTGGATCTCCAATGATGTTCGATTCAGGATGATCCTTGGAGATGCGTAACGTTTGAGGTAACGGAGTAGACGGAGGTACATGAGATGATTCCTGCACATCAGATGAACTTGAAGAACCATTAGATGCATCAAAATTTTCAGAAGAATTGTTATGAAGATGATGCATTAGCAGGTGTATCATCATCAAGAGAGATATCGAGGGTAGATTTTTCAGATTCAAAATGAAAAGCTTCATCTACTTTAACATTTATCGATTCTACCATCGTCTTAGATTCAAGTTAAATACTCGATATGCTCTACTGTTTGTAGAATAACCAAGAAAATCCCTTCGTCACTTCGAGAGTCAAATTTTCCAAGATTTTCGCGATCACGTAAAATGTAACACCGACTCCCAAAGATACGAAAATATTTGATATTCGGTTTTCTACAAAACCAAAGTTCATATGGTGTATTCAAAGTCCCCGGGCGCAAATACACTCGATTGATAACATAGACAGCAGTGTTCACTGCTTCAGCCCAAAAATATAACGGTAGTTCCGGCTATGAAGCATAACACGTGCCATCTCCTGTACAACCCTGTTTTTGCGCTCGACTACACCATTCTGTTGAGGTGTATAAGGTGCAGAGAATTCATGTTTAATGCCGTTTGAAGTGCAAAAATCAATGAATTTTGAATTTATGAATTCTCCACCTCTATCACTCTAACACGAGTAATCTTTTCATTCTTTTCAATCATAATACGATGCAAATCTCATGAAAAGAATCAAAGTATCAGCTTTCTCTTTTAAAAATGCTACCCAAGAATATCTAGAGAAATCATCAACCATAAGAAAAATATACCATTTACCTCCCAAAGATGGTTGACGAGTTGGCCCCATTAAATCCATATGCAAAATTCCAAAGGCCGTTTTGTACCTATGTGGTTCAAGTTCTTGTGTGCAGTCCTAGACTGTTTTCCCTTTTGGCAACCGCCACACACAAGGTTTTGTTCAAAGAAAGTTTAGAAACCCCTCTAACCACATCTTTGTTAGAAATTCTAGAAGTTCCTTAAAGTTTATGTGACCTAGCCTTTCATGCCAAAGTGTTTCATTATCAAAGACACTAGGTTACAATTTTCAGAAAATTTATTAGGAACTACATAACAGTTATTTTCTGATCTAACCCTTTTAAAAAGAATGAATGGTCTTCGTCAGTTACAATGCATTCAACAGAAGAAAAATTAACTGAAAAACCATTATCACACAATTGACTAATGCTTATGAGGTTAGTCTTAAGGCCTTCAACAAATAAAACATTGTTCAAAACCGGGCCATCTGGAATAGCAATTGTTCCTTTCCAACAATTTTGGAAGACCGACCATCTCCGAAAACTACAAGTCCTCCGGAGGTTTTCTCTAAAGTTTGAAAATAGTTTTTATCACCGGTCATGTGACGGGAACACCCGCTATCCAGATACCAAGACGAATTATCATATGCATGCAGTGATGTATGAATGACAAGACAAGGGAAGATTTCACCTTTGCGCACCCAAACCTTTTTTGGAATACGTCGGTAATGATCGTGAAGTTGATCTCCTTGGTGAACGCGTCTTGTTCGGTTGATCACTTTTCTTTGCTCCATGACAATGTCGTCTCGGGTGGTGTGCTACCATAGTTCTTCACCTTTTATTGGTTCTTATGAGATTTTCGGTGGATGAACTTGTTGGTAGTTGTTGCAAGTTTTGCTTGATTTGTCCGCTTGACTCCATACTTGCAATTTGCTCTAATGTGCCATGCAAAACCACAACGATAGCATACCTTTGTAAATGTTGAATCTGAATGAAATGAGGTAGGCTTGTTAATGTTGGATACGATGATTCTCGTCGAAAGAGGAGCAACCGACTAGGGTACGAAAACCGTTTTGCTCGAACTTGGACCTCGGAGTGGAGCTTCGAGAAGTGATTTGCTTTATCCACCAATTTGATATTTTCCTTCTCGAAATGCTCGTTCTTCTCTTGAAGGGAAACATTTAGTTTGACCAAATTATCCCTTTCTTCTTCAAAAGCATTTGAGAGAGAAGTTGCATTTTTAGATTGTTCTTCAAGATCCCACAATCTTCTTCTCAAACTTTTATTTTGCTTTGCCAATTTCTTAGAATCCTTTAATAATTTATTTTGCTTGGTTCATTATCCGTTGCAGTTTTTTCATTCAAGGAGGAGATGGATAATAAACCAGAGGAAGTCGCTCAAAAACACACGAAGGGTGAAGTTGTGGACGCGTGGAATGCTGTGGCGTTGCTATCTTCATCACTGGAAGATGACTCATTTGACGTGGAAGTGTCATCCCAAGTGACGGCTTGCATCGCCTTCTTCTTTGCCGGATTCTTGTTGGGACACTCCGTTGAGATGTGGCCGTAGCCTCGACATTTGAAGCACTGGATTTGTCCCTCGGTGTTCTTCTTGTCCTTTGAAGAACCCTCTTGCTTTCTTGATTTAAAGCTTGAATTTTCTTTGCCTTTCTTGGACTTAACGAAGGATGATGGTTTGCTTGAATTTCCCCTTCGAAAGCTTCGGCGAAATTTCCTTGTCAAGAGAGCAAGCTGCTTCTCAAATCCTCCATAGATAGATTCTCGTCAGCGTCTGAGGAGGATGAATCCGCGTCTTCTTCTTTTGTTGATTTCAATGCAAAACCTGAAGACTTAGAAGAAGAGGAAGGCTTTCTAGAAGAATAGTTAGCAGGAAAAGTCATTTCATAAGTTTGAAGTGCACCAACTAATTCTTCTACTCGGATTTCGTCCGGGTGTTTTACTATTTCAATGGCTGCAATCTTGGGGCGAAATCTTTCAGGAAGAGTTCTTAAAATCTTTCTTACAACTTTAGATTCTGGAATTTTCTCTCCCAAGTTAGCACATGATTTACGATGTCTTGCAATCGTGTATAATAATCTGTGAAAGATTCATTTTCTGCCATAGAATTGAGTCAAATTTGCTCGTAAGCATTTGCAGTTTTTGAATCTTCACTAAACTTAGTTCCCTCATGTGTAACTTGTAGAGTATCCCAGATTTCTTTCGCAGTCTCACATGCCGAGACGCGAGAGAACTCAGTTTGTGACAAAGCATTAAATAAAGCGTTAATTCCCTTGCCGTTGTAAGAAGAAGCATCAATCTCTTCCTTGGTCCATTTCGACCTAGGTTTGATGGTGCAACATCGACAATAATCTCAGTTGGATGACCATCCAAACTCAATTGATTGCCACACCCGTTCATCGATGGAAATCAAGAACGCTCTCATGCGTACTTTCCAGTATGCATAATTTGTTCCATCGAAGAACGGTGGTCTATTGATGTTTCCACCTTCTACCATTGTTTACAACCCTATTTCCGCTCCGATACCACTTGTGGGTTATGTTAATAATGGATCTGAATAGGAGAAAAACCACCTAGAGGGGGGGTGAATAGGTGTAAACATTAAACACACCAAATCGTTGCATAAAAAATAACCCAATATGAAAAATAAATAAAGTATGCAAGATTTTACGTGGAAAACTCCATCACAGGAGTAAAAAACCACGGGACCGATAACACGGCGAAATCCACTAAGATTAAACACGTACAAGGTGATTTATCGTAACACTACGACTCAACCTTTTCCATACGTTCTGAGTAGATCTTCTCCGCTCGCTCCACAACGCTCCTCGAATCCACGATTTGCGTCCAACGCCAAATCCACGACGTCCAACATCGACTCCACGACGTCCAACTGAATCCACGGTCTTCACCAATGTAGTACGTATCGATCACACGAAGCCGCCTCGCTCCGAATCCACGAAAGTGGTAGCACCTTGAATTCACAAGGCCACGCGAATCCACGCGCCGATTTTGGAAAATCGTTGTTTTCTTGGTGATGATCCTCCGAATACTTAGATCATAGATAGACAAGAATTACCATCTAAGTATTCATCAATTTGATTCTACAAGAAATAAGAGTTTGGAAACCGTAGAATCAAGTTGATCAATATAGACGAAGAAACATGAAATTAATCGTGTTTTCCATTCTTCTCTATGTATGTTGATTTTTTATATTTTTTCCAATTTTTTTTTTCTCAATTAACCCTAGATGTGAAATTACGGTTTATTTATAGGTTAGAAACCTTTGGAAAGAGATAATCATCAAAAACCGACTTAACAGAATTTTTCCCGCACGGCGGTCTGGACTGGATTTTGGCTGATCCGAACTGTCGTCTTTTTTCAGCAAATTTCCTGAAAAAATAGTTTGGGGTCCAGACTGGAATTTTCTGATCCGGATTGTTCGTGCGATTTCTGCAAATACAGAGTTCGGGGTCCAGACTGACTGGGGACTATTCCGTACTGGCATTACGCATGAACTCAACCTTGTTCGGGGTCCGGACTGGAGTGTCCTGATCCGGATCCTGAACATCAAACTTGTCCAGTTTTTGATTTTTATGCAATAAAAAATATTCCAAGTGTTTCTAAACTACAAGAATGTATTCGGATCACCAAAATTATTTAGTTAAACGTACCTGATCCTTTTGAATTCATTCTTCTTGAGATTGATGTATATGATCCATAATTCTTCATCTTCAATCTTCAAGGCTTAGAACACTTCACGAAATACGCCAACACAAATTCCTTAACAGGTGGGCGCAGGTTTGACTGGACCCTATGTAGTAGTCAGTGTGATTGGGTTGATTGAGTCTACTGGGTTATAGTCGATGCATCATTTTCATCTGTATCACCCTTTTAACATTGTAGATAGAGGCATGATAGCTATAAATTTCTTTCCAGCTCATCTTTACATTACTACAGTTTTTCTGTTATCTTATGCTTCTAGTAGACTTAGTGGGCAGACCGTTGGTCTTGGAGACGGTACCCACTGAGAACTACGTGACGATGTAGTTCTAACACCCTCTATCGGTGACAGATTTTCCAGAGGCATCTACCCCTGTTCCTACTCCTATTGCTGCACCTACTGATCAAGGTAAGAGAGTCGCGAGCTAGTTCCCTACCCGTCCTTGGAGTGTAGCTGTACCCTTTTTGGAGCTTAGTAGTACAGTCTGCTAGATTATTGTATGTAGTTACTTTTGAGGGTTTTATTTTCGAGAGACTTATATATTGTGAGGATCAGACTTGTACCATTTTGGAGTTGTATTTTATTTTATTTTATTTCAGTAGTTTACTTTTTAGCTCTAATATCTATATAGCTATAGTATTATCTTTTGCAGATTAGACGCTTCGTCTATGCGGGGCTTCTCGTATGGACGACGGATCTGTTAGTGGGCTCGGGTCGCAGTTTCGACCTCGGGGCTTGACAAATGCAACACTAGGTGATCTATTAAACAAGTAAACGACCGTATTTGCTACTTCTGTCACGCCCCTGGTGTAAACCAAAATCCGGGCCCGTCTACAGATCCGCCGTGCATACGGAATTTTTCGCATACACGAAGCGCCAGTAACCTGCTCAGATATAAGAGATAATAATAAAGAGCATAAAACAGAGCTGAACTAAAAACTAATACATCTCAGATTGAAGTTGGAAATAAAATACAGTATATCTGTAAAAATAATACATCTGTCTTTCCCAGCTCACTAATAAAGATACAAAACAACTGGCTAAAGCCAGACCCCAAAAGTAAAGTACAACCGTCTGAGGAAAAATGGGTACACCAACACTGCAGCTAATACGCTCATCCTGCCTCGAGATCTATCTACTCAGCCGTCCTCTCTCCCCGACCCGCTGCTGAATGCCCAGCAGCACCCGCAGAAGACATTGCAAAACAAAGGAGAAGAAAAAGAGAAAACAAGAATGGGGGTGAGAACTACTAGTAAACCAGTAGCTTCCCCTAGTGGGTAAATCCTCAAATTCCGACGCACCCACTAGGTCTACCAGAGGTAAAAAGGAAAGAAAAGTGGTAAGCAATAAAACTGCTGAAACAGATAACTACCACTACTATGCCTCTAAATGCATCAGTAACCAAACCGTTCCGGTAACCCAATCTAACCGCCAGTAAAAACTAATAACCCAAACATCACCGGGCATATAAAGTCGCGCCGGTGTGGTAGCAAAACTCCTGCTGCCGCCCTTATCATCAGGCAAATAAAGCCACGCCGATGATGATAGCAAAACTCCTGCTGCCGCCTTCATCATTGGGCAAATAAAGCCGCGCCGATGATGATAGCAAACTCAATGCCTATTTGACCCCCCACGCTCTAGAGGGGAACTCCCTAACGCTCTAGAGAGGAACTCGAGGGGAGCTACCCACACGAGAAAAGCATCACTGAGCATATAAAGTCGCGCCGGTGTGATAACCAAACTCAATCACTATCTGACCCCCACGCTCTAGAGGGAAACTCCCCAACGCTCTAGAGGGGAACTCGAGGGGAGCTACCCACACGAGGAGATATAGCCAAACATAAGTATCACAAAAGCAGGGCTGGATCACTATAAAGCCCCAGTGGAATAAGCCCCTCCACTAAAAGAAAACCGATCCCCAATATGATGCATAAATGCACATCCGGTCGATCACCCGAAATCCGCGATCGCCGCAATACCCCACAATCTATAACCAAGCCCAATAACCGACATCTGGTCAAACGCCCAATATCCGCGGTTGCCACGATACCCTGCCATCCACGATTATATCCCACAACCGGCATCCAGTCGACCGCCTAATATCCGCGGTCACCGCTATACCCCAGAATCTAAAACCCAGGCCCTAGCTACACTATCCCAACCCCTGCTCAAACCCGAGCAACAAATAACCACCTGACTAAAGAATAAGGAGAGAAAAAGCAAACATGGTTTCTCCTAGGTCAAGTTCCAGCATGATGGTGTAGCAATAAAATATGGCCTATCCAGATGTCCATACAAGCATGTAAATGTCCTCATGCAAATTGAAAGAAATACAACAACTAATAGTCCCACATGTGTATCAGATAATAGTTCCGCATAGATATAACTATCATGCTAAAATCATTAAACATTTACACATGTCTAAAATCCACTAACTATCCTCATATAAACCATCTACCTATACATGTCCAAAAGAGCCTCAAGTGGTACCTACCAACAATATATTTCACATTGTCCAAACATGATACTAACTTCCACATACAAGATTAAGTGCTGATATTATGTCCATGCAAGCATGTATAAGCTCCCATTACAATCATGTTTCCAACTTAGTAATTTCCTAATAACATTCCCAACATAATATGTTTCACATGGTAGGCTCATATGAATAGCAATTATCGATCATAATGTTCTAAAAAGATCTCTGTAATATTCCTAGTGGGTATGTCAGAAAAAAAGGGATATAGCAACCACCCACCTGAAAATGCGCAATCCACAGCTGTAAAACCTCCTCGCTGTCCAATATCCCTTTTCCACGCCAAACGCCCAAAACTGAAAATATAAACCAAATGGTACACAATTAAACCAAATTATGTGTACAACATCACTGTCCATATAACCAGCCCCGAAAATGGCTAAATCTCACCTACGAGATGAACTTGGAAAAATCCAAAAAAAATAACCACTACGATCCTCGTGGCGAACCGATCGAAACGAGTACCTGCACGTCCCAATCCGAGTCTTGTAGGTCAAGTTACAAAATCAACAAGATGACCATCTCGAAATTCCCAAGAACAACATCTGTACAACTCCGCCCAGAAAAAGTGGGATTTTCACCTTCGTGCCAACCTCCAAAAATTCCAAAAAAATCACGGTGATGTTCCTTGTGTTGCGTAGATACGAATCGAGTACTTACACGCCTTATTCAGTCGCTCGAGCGCGGAGAAAATCCAAAAAAACTCCATTGCTGTTCAAAACTCCGCCCCAAAAAATGAGGTCACAAAATAATCCAAAAAGCCTAAGAAAACCTTGAAATGGGAAGAAACAGTAAACACGGGAATCGTAGCCCTACCTGTCGTAGAAACACCGGCGCAACAATCGCCTAAAAATACTGTCGAAGTAGCCCGGGGGAGTCCGCGCAACGAAACACGACGGGAAGGGTTGCCGGAGAAGAAGCGTCGATGTACGCCGCAAAATCAAAAACGTCGATGTAGCAACCTCCAAAAATCCTAGAACTCCATCAAAGGGTGGAGGGGAGGGAGAGGAAGAAGTTCCCTGTAGAAATCCCCTAGAGAAATCGGCCAAAAAATCCAGAAACGGAGCTCCAAAGGGCCTATTTATAGGCCCACGAAAACAATTACCAAAATCCCCTTTGGGTCCCCGGATTCGGGCGCTTGGACCATATCCGATCGCCCGAATCCGCTGCGGGAACTCAAACAGCGAGCGCCCGAAACCTCCTGGGAGTGCCACGTCACCCCGAACAGGCGACAGCAAACCCGGCCACGCGCGTGGCCGCTCCCGGTCAACGCGGGTGGGTGGCGCCCGCGAATCAGCGGGCGCCACATGGCCCGCATTTACGGCCCTGACCAAACCTGCCGCACCGCCTGGCGACAGCCTGCCGCACACGGTTCCCGAGGCATCCGCCAATTGGAAGCCGCCACGTGTTCCGCCCGGTCCATTCGCCACCCCGCGCCGCTCCGTGGACCGCGCCTCCTACGTCAACCAACCAAACACTACCACGTGTCCACCGCGCTCCAATGGAAAGCCGCCACATGGCACACCACTCCACTGCACCGCGCCCTGCCCGTGTGCCCTGCCCGCGCGCGTGCCCACGCCCGCGCGCTGCCCGCGCCCGCTCCCGTTGGCCGAGCCCACTGCGCCACCTCTTGCGCTCCGCCACGTGGCGTACAACACCACTAGAAAGCTGCCACGTGGCACCCCCCGGTCCACCGGTCCACCGTGCACCCGAAAACACTAAAAACTTCCGGGTGTCAGTTTTCGGGCGTCCAGACTCTGAAATAAACATCCAAGTAGTCAATTTCTATCGTTTTTCCGTGCTGAATCGAAATCCGAGGTCCATTTCGCACTAAACCACTTCTAAAATTAGACGAGTGCCCCCCGACTACACTCGAGATTAATTCAACACATAGAGTCCATTTATTAAATCCAAAAATGCACACAAGCCACTCAAACACCCAACATAGGCTTCCAGAAGCTGCAGAGCCAACTGTAATCCTCTCGTGGGATTCGGGTCCTCACAACTTCAGCCCAAAAAGGCTTTGATAGGCCGGAGTGAGACAACATACTTCGAATTTGCTCCACAATGGTTTGATTCATTCTTTCAATAATCCCATTCTATTGAGGAGTATAGGGAACCGTTTTCATTCTTTTGATGCCATTTTCTAAGCAAAAATCATCAAAGACACTAGAGCAAAATTTAAGACCATTGTCGATTTGCAAGCACCTAATAAAATATTCACTTTTCTTTTCAACACAGGTTTTAAATTTTTTGAAAGTCTAAAAAATTTTATGTTTTGAAGCCAAAGGATAAATCCAACTCTTTCTAGAATAATCATCTAAGAAATTAATAAAATAGGATGCACCTCCAAGTGACTTAACATTAAAAGGACCACAAACATCGGAATAGACCAATTCTAATAGCTTGACCTTTCTATGCATCTCATTTCTTTTGAAGTTAACCTTATGTTGTTTTCCCATTATGCAATGCTCACAAAAATCAAGAAATGAATGCTCAAAGGAAGGAATACGATTATGTTCTTGTAATACCTTCATACCGTGCTCACTTAGATGACAAAGTTGATTATGCCAAACAAGCATATTTTCGCCTTTACTTGTGGTAGCAACCACCAAATTTGAATCATCATCTTTTTGAGCTATTCCATAAAGTGTATAGAGACTTCCATCCTTTTGCCCTTTTAAAATAGTCATACTACCCTTTGATATCTTCCAAAAGCCCTTTCCAAAAGTGATAACAAAACTGAAAACATCAAATTGTCCCGTCGATATTAAATTTTTTGTGATCTCTGGAACATGGTGCGTATTCGTCAATGTATGTTTCTTGCCATTTGTTTGTTCTATAACAATATTCCCAATGCCCATAATTTTACATGCCCGATCATTACCAAGATAAACATATTCACCATCTACTTCTTTATATATAAAAAAATATGATCGATCCGGACATATATGAAAAGAAGCACCGGAATCTAAAATCCAAGTGTTTGCACAAGAAGAGACCGTGCATGCAACACTTAATGTCACTCCAACTTCACCATCCGAAGTGTTGTTAGCTTCATTCTTGACGTCCTTGCCTTTACCTTTTTGCTTATTTTTCAAAACATAACAATCCTTTCTCACATGGCCCGCTTTCTTGCAATACCAACAAGTAAGCTTTCTACCTTGTGATTTTGACCTTCTTTTACTTTGAGATCTTTCTTTTTTGTTAAAAAATTGTCCTCGCTTCAATGACCTTCTTCTTTCATCAATAGTTAATGCTTGACTCATATCACTAGACAATTGATTTGTGGTTTTACGAGTTTCCTTATTCAACAATAAAGCAACAATATCATTCAACTTGAATTTGTTCCCCATTGTGTTCGCCACCATAGTAACAAGAGTATCCCAACTTGAAGGTAAAGAACTCAAAAAGAGTAAACAAAGGACTTCTTCATCAAGATTGATTTTGAGAGACTTCAATTGTGCCGCAATAGAGTTGAACTCACTCATATGCTTGCGAATAGTCGAACCTTCTTGCATTTTCAAGAGAAAGAGCATCTTCATTGCATGCATCTTATTCACACCGGAAGGTTGCTCAAATGATTACTCCAAAGTCTCCCATAACTCGGATGCGATCTTGCATTGATAGACATCAAACAAAATCGATGTTGAAATGAATGGCCTAATTGCCGCCAAATATTTTCAGTCAAGTATGTCCCATTCATGATTATCTATAGTAATGGATTTTGCACCTATTCTCAATATTGACAAATCAAGCTCTTTTCCAGCCAAATAATTCTCTATCATGATTTTTCATATAACCCAATTGCTCTCATTCAACTTCTTAAATTACATTGCTTTCTCCCGTAGAAAAATGAGTGAATGTACATAAGTGAATGCTTAGATAACCATCAATCAAGCTCTGATACCAATTGTTGTAAAATGAGGGTGAAAAATATTAATGGCAATTTCACAAACACTTGATGGACAATTTTGCAATTCACACCCTAAACACCCAAATGGAGATTCAAGCACTGATACCAATTGGTGTAAAATGAAGGTGAAAAATATTAATGGCAATTTCACAAACACTTGATGGACAATTTTGTAATTCACATCCTAAACACCCAAATGGAGATTCAAGCAACAGAGCAATAACAATAAAAATTAAACCCCAAGAATACAATGATGTTACGTGGTTCGGCTATGCCTACATCAACAGAAGAACAAGCAAAAAAGTTTTCACTATCAAACTATGGAGATTATAAGAGAGATACAGAGATTATAAGAGAGATACAAATAGGAGAGATATCACATTTCTTCAAAGATAAAGAGAAGCTCCAACAATCTCTAATTCTATCTAAATGGTACAAATCACACCTAATAAGAAAAATCTCACATCCTTCTTGATAGAATCAAGATGAAACCAAAACCCTAGAGGTTTTTTTTTTTCTCCCACTTTTTTTTTCTCTCTTTATATTTTATTAATAATCTAATTACTCGTACTTTATCCTTTAAAAGATGAAGCTATTAAATATGGGCCTTTAGATCAAAAGAATTATGATCCAACGGCTTACAAGTAAGAGGCCCAAATATATATAATCAGAAAATATAAAAATAAAAGATTTGACTTTACCAAATTACATAGCCTAAATAAAAAAACCCAATGTAATTTAAATCAACCGGGTTCAATAAGAATCGTTAACCAAGAAAAAAATTACACCTAATTCTTCTTCTTTAATAGAGTTATTTTAATCCAAGCTCTCTTCTTGAATCTCTCTCACCATTCTCTCGTGTTCTATAATATGAGAAGACTTCTATCTTTTTTCTCTCACATGCACCCGTGCACAAGATGCATACAATCTATATTGTTTTCTCTCAAGTACTACTCACATGAGATTCAACCATACTCTTTTAAAACTCTCCATATTCGAGTTATATATAAAACTCTATCCAAAATGTACTCAAATCTTAATATATTTAGAAATCATACTCTAATTAATATTTAAATTTTAATTAATTTATCTCTTGCAAATTTAAATATTAATTATAATCTAAGTAGAATTTAATTATAAATCTAACCAAATCCTAATAGTTATGTTAGGTAAATTCTAATAACCTTTTACAAACAGAGCTAAATTCTAGTGGTTGGTGCTCTCCACTCTTGTATGATAGGTCACAAGTTTTAAAGCTCATTTGGTTCACAAGAATTAGAATCGAAAATAGAATAGCAAAATTTTTCAGGTTTAGAATAACAATTATAGTTGAAATAGTTAATTTCTGTTCTCCATATTTGGTTGACGCGAAACAAATTTTAGTTATAAAAAATAATTTAAATAAAATTTAAATTATATATAAAATATAAAAAATAATTTACAATTGAGTTTGCAACTCAAAACTTAGAATTTAAGTTAATCTAAATTCAAACTAAAAATTAAATATTAAAAATTTTAAAATGATAAGTCAAAACTTTAAATATAAATAAAAAAAAATTAAAATTAAAATAGAGTTTCAAAATATAAAACTAATTTTTGGTTTGATTTTTATTTAAACTTAAAATTATGATTTAAATTCCAATATGAATCCATAAATTTTAATTTAAAATTTATTTAAAATTTAAAAATTGAAAATAAATTTAAAATTGAAATTTTAATTTTAATTTTAGATCAAATTTAAAATGCTTGATTGAATTTTAATTTTAATTTAAGTTCAAATTAAAATCTAAAATTAATTTTAATTTCTAAATTTAAACTTATATTTTAATTTAAAAATCAATTTAATTTCAAATCAAAAATGTAAAATATAGTTGAGATACTCTCCGAACAAACATTCATTTCGCCTGGATTTAACTTTTAACTTAGTATTATAGGCCGGATTGAAAAAAAAAAAAAAAAAAAAAAAGACCGGAGAATTTTCTTCCACCTAAAAATTAAAATCAAAATAAAATTTTCGCATATCAAATAGAATCGTCCATTCTGATTTCGATTTTTAGGTGAAAAATGAATGAGCCAAACTCACCCTGACTCCTTATTTGGAAAATTCAGGGCTTCTTTATCCCGTTAATCAAAAATTAAATTGGTAGACAATCTTGTAAGTGCCAATAATTTTTTGATAGTAAATTTATTATTATTATTTTTTATGTTTTAAATAGAAAAACTATTTTAGAAATCATACTAAATATGAAGAAAGAGACTGTCAGAAATCAAGTGATATGAAGATTGCATCTACTGGTTTGTATAATGCATAATACAATGGCAAATATAGAAAGAAAAAAAAAAAAAAAAAAAAAAAAATCTGTAATAATTATTTCTAGCAGAAATGAATATGCAATTAGAACCTACCATCTTGCCTAAAAGTAAAAGAACAAGAAGTTGCAAATATTATTTCAGCTTGAATTTATGGGATTTCCCTTCATTAGGCTTTGTCCATCTGATGTGACAACAAGTACATGTTGTATGTGACATATGTATTGCACAAAGGACTATCCCTGTGTATATAGAAGGTCATTACGACCAAAGCTTTTCGGAAAATAGTTCTGTAGACGTGCCGTAGCAATTTTGTAGAATCAAGGTTGCACCAAGAGCCCATTTGGATTGATGAACTTCTAATTCAAGAAAAATACTATTTGTACATTTTTTTCGAATATATATTTTAATTTTTATTCAGGAGTGTGGTGAGGTGTTATTTTATAAATATTTAAAATAATTTCTAAAATAATATTTTATTCTTAAATAAATCAGTATAAAATATATACCTATTTTGTAATGTACATATAGCATTGCTTCTAATTCAATGCATCTTTTTTATTTACTCAACAAGGATTTAATATTTAATAAGTGATAAGTATAACCAAATATCTAAAAATACTTATTATATTATGCTTTTAAGTCATTTTTTAAAGTAAAATAAATCTTCTCTGTTAGTTTTTTTTTTTTCTTTTTTTTTTTTAATTTATATGTGAATCTCCTCGTCAGTGTTAAATAAGAATTTCTATCTTTATGGAATATTCTTATATTTATTCTAATCTCATTAAAATAATTTGATAGATTTATATGATATGATAACAATAATAAAATCAAATATACCTAATATTCAGAATCATAAATAAAATTATAAAATAACTCACAAAGTGTCATAGTGAAAAAATTCTTGATTAAATAGGAAAAGCGAAAAATTCGATCGCGATACGAACGTTATCAACCGAACTTAGTAATATGATTTCTTCTCTTGTCTCAACCACTCTTTTGTATGGTGTGGAACTGATGAAAATTCTTATCAGAATACACGTGAGAATGTGACAAGACCAGTACCCCTTTATATAGAGTCCAAGTCGACTTCCCATCAGGTGGGAGGACCAATATTTCCTTTCCCTTTCAGGTCGACTTCCCATCCGGTGGAAGGACCAATATTCCCTTTAAATAGAGTCCAGATTTTTTTTTCATCAAAATATGATTAGGATTCTATTTAATTTAAATAAATAAAAAAAAGATAAAATATACCATATTAAGCAATTTTATATCTATTAGAATTGACCTTTATTTATAGTAAGTCTAAATTTGAGTATGATTAATTAGGCCAAATATATGAAAATTCTAATAATTTTCCACTTGGCCTATATTAATTATATTTTATGAACGGATTTGTTATATTCCAAACTTTATTGCACATTATTGGAGACTTTATGGTCAAATATCTCAGAACTTACTTGACCCTTATGTGACACCGCAATAGTCCCACATCGGATGGGAATGTGGATATGCTTGGATATATAAGAGACATGGACACTAGTAATTATAACTGGGTTTAAGCATGGCTGTGGTTTGAGCCCAACGAGTTATTTTTGCTAGTCGGTCGGGTCGTTACATTTGGTATTAGAGCCAATAACTAACCGGAAGTGTGTGGCGAGTCTCGGCTGAGCTTGGATCTTGATGATAGGGCTAGCGAGACAAGTCTTACATTGTCTGGTGATCTTGGACTGTTGTGTGCGTGTTTGGGCTGACGAGGACGTCAGACCTAAATGAGGAGAGTCTGTGACACCCCAATAGTCTCACATCGGATGGGAATGTGGATGTATTTGGGTATATAAGAGACATGGACACTAGTAATAATAACTGGGCTTAAGCATTTTGGGTTGTGGTTTGGGCCCAACGAATTATTATTGCTAGTGGGCCGGGTCACTAGCAATAATTATAGGAATTATAGTAACTCAAACTAAAAACTATAATTATAGGAATTATGGCGGTCCACCTCTTTATATTAAAGTTTCCCTCTTTATATTAAAATTTCCTTCCATAATAGCTATATCATCTTCATCTCCTAACCAAGTACTTTATATGACACAACTTCATGAATGAATTGAGAACCATATGTCCATTCGTCAACAGACAAAACTGCCTATTAAATAGTCCAATATATCTGCATCAAAATTGTAACTTTATTGAAAAAAAATAAAAAAAGTTATAATCTTATACATCAAAAGAACAAATTAGACCCATGCTGCTAACATGATCTTTATATGACCCACATGATAACCCCTTGGTCATTGCGTCTGAAATTATATACTTCGTACAGATGTATTCAATTGTAACATAACATTCATCTATTTTCTCTCTCACAAAAAGATATTTGGTGTCCAAGTGTTTACAACCCATTGTAATCTTGTTGTTACAAAGGAAACTACAACTGAACTATCACAATAAATTTTTATTAGACGAGAAATAGAGTCCATAATCTTTAAGTCTGTGATAAAATTTCTAAGCCGAATAGCCTGTGATGTGATCTCGTAACGTGCAATGTACTTTGCAGCTATGGTGTCACGCCCCGGCATCGAAACTGCGACCCGGCTCGCCAACAGATCCGCCACCCATACGGGAATCCCCGCATAAGCAAAGCATCCAACCTGAAAAAAGATATCAACTAGCAACTATACAGATTTCAGAGCTGAAAATAACTGCTGTAATGAAAATCTGAAACCACTGTACAACTGAAATAAAGGTACAAAAATTCATCTCTCAAGATAATAATACAACAATCTGGTCCACCGAATCAAAGTACAAGTAGAATCCTCATATACAACGTCTATGAATCTAAAAGGGGAGGTAAACTAAAACCATAAATACAACAGTGTGCAGTAAAACCCACAATCCGGGTTGGTACATCTATCTCACCGAAAAGACAACACTGGTAGGGATCTATCTCGTGACTCCCTCACCACGATCCGTCGAGCCAACTAAAGTAGGGACGAAAATGAAAGCCTCTACAAAACTGTCACCAACAGAGGGTGTGAGAACTACATCCAGCAGTAGTTCTCAGTGGGTACCGTCTCCAACCCAACGGTCTGCCTACTAAGTCTACTAGAGACATAAGATAACAGGAAAATACTATAAATAAGAATAGATCAACTAGAAAGAAATTTATAGCTATCATGCCTCTATCTACGATGCTCAAAGGGTGAAACAGATGACGATATGCAACCACTCTAACTCGAGGTGCTCACAAAATCCAATCGTAATGACTGCCAAAAGAGGCCAGTCAAGCCTGCGCTCACCTACAACCACCTCCCACTCATTGTTCAGGATTTACGTAGGCATCCCAACGGACTAGTATAACCATCGCTCAAAACTGCCTCAACAGGCCCAACCATCGCATCCGAAGCGGCAACTCAAGGGGAGTGACCCCACTGAGGAAAATAGCGCGGAACCAAGTATCACATCTGTAGCACATGCATGCTATAATCCAATACCACGATCAAACAGATAGGAAAACTCACGAACCCAAACAACTAACCGCACTGGCCGGAACACTCTTCGGTCCAACATCGAAACCCAATCGACCAACAACACCGACCGGAACATACCTCGGCCAAAGATCCAGACCCAACTCAAATGCTAGCAACGACGACGGGACTGAGAATTTAGAGAAATTGACACCTACAACCCCAATCAAACAAAAATAGGTTCTAGGCACAGCCCGCCGTAGCTCTCGTCCCAAAAGGAGGCAGCCCTTAGAACCCAGATCGCTCGAATCCTTGTTGGGGTGAGGAGATTTATATAAAAAGATGACATTTGCTTCAAAAAACCCTTTCTGCTCAACCCCTCTCTCGGTGAGGACAAAAAGTAACTTTATTTTAGAAAGCCATCTTAATTTAAGGAAACCCAATTTTAATACCGTTCAGTTCTTAAGAATATCAGTTAAAGACAACGTTTCAAGTGCCGCCCGTGCCACTCGGCACAGGGCGGCACGTACCGTGCCCCTCAAATAGGGGCACGGTACAAGGGGGGGATCGCCCCCCCCCCCCCTCCGGCATCTCGGCGATACCCTTTGGGTATCACCCGTGTCGTGCCACACGGCACGGCAGTTTTTCCTTTTTTTTTTTTATTCTTTTTTTAATCACGCGTAGATTATTTTTTTGTTATTTTTTTTAAAAAAAAAATCACATGTTATACGGTACATATTTTTTATTTTTTTATTTTAATCTTTAAGTGATTTAAGTTATTTTGTTCACTAACTAATTTAGGTTGTTATTAAATATGAGTATCTTTAAGAGATTTAGATTTTTATTATTTACTAACTAATATAAAAAAGTAAAGAGATAAGATAAAATGAGAATGTGGTCATAAATCAGATCTTTAAAAGATTTAAGTTGTTATTATTCACTAACTAATAGCAATCTAAATCTTTTAAAGATTTAGGTTTTATGATTAAAAATATTTTTTTATCTCTTTTCCTTCTTATATTAGTTAATAAATAATAACAATCTAAATATTTTAAAAATCTAATTGGTAGACATATTTTTATTTTATCTTATCTTTCTACAATAACAACCTAAATCTCTTAAAAATCTGACTCATACCCACATCCCATTTTATTTACGTATATCTCTGTAATTTTGTTTGAAATTAACTTAATCATGAAAATTATAGCTAAAGGCAGTCGACCGTCTTTAGAAGGCGGTGAGCCTTCTGTATGTATCGCTAATATAGCAAGCTAATATGGCAAAAATAGGATTAGTTTTATAAATAAAATTTTGATAAGATTATTTCGCAAATTATAAAATTTTAGAAGGTTATTTTGAAAAAAATTCCATTGTACTTTATATATATAAAAAATTATCAATATGTTAATTGGTGAGTATAGTAAGCTATATGTAGCCAATATTCATAATTTTTTGACTAAACATTTCAAAATAATATTATAAGAGCTTATTGAAAATAAAAAAAATAAAAAAATTGTGCCAGAGTGTGTCACTGAGAGATCATACGTATCCATCGGCACGCAAACGTGCCACGTGTCGGCACGGAAGCGTGCCCGTACCGTACCGTGCCAAGCGGCGAGCGACATGCCCCCGTGCCATGACCACTTAATTCCTTGGTTAAAGATGATTTTATTTTCCCAAGTCCCGGAAGACTAGTGCCTTCGCCCTAATCAAATCAAATGTGAACGGGTTCTGGCGCCTCTCGAAGCTTGGAGAGAAATATTAGTTTACTAAGATCAACTCCGCCACAACTCAGTGGCAGTGAACCAATCAGAGGAAAACCTAACAACCCGGGATCACCGTCATCCCAAATGGCTCCCGACACTAGCACCAAACTAACCTCAACCACCAGACTCCACTCGGCCCCCTGGCACAAGGGCAATATGCGTCCTACACTGTCCTGACCGCTCGGCCCACTACCTGGGCAAGGAGAAAACTCTAAGTCCATTAGAATAAACATGCAATGTGTAGGAAGACTAAAGCATAGAAGAAGTTAGCCCAAGTGAGGGTTTTCTATTAGTCTGGTTAAACATGCAAATATATGACGGAGTGCTAGTCAAGATTCCACAATTAAATATACAACATAACCAATACTGAAAATGCTAGCTTTAGCATGCATACATCCTGATCAACAATAAATCACCAACTCTAGCTTGCATTCATCTTACATCAATAAATAAATCCCCAACTATATCATCCATATATCTCGGCCAACAATTAAGTCACTAACACTACCTTGCATACATCTCAATCAACATATAACACATATCTATCATGTATGTCTACTACAAGATAGAATTAGAAAACAGTCCGTCGATTTGGAGAAAAATCTAACCCACCTGAAACGCGACGATCTGGGGTCTGATTGAGCCGAAACTTGGCATGCATGTTTCTCAGCCTCTCAAGATTCCAACGCAACAAAAATCATCCAAAAACTCCTCCAGGATAATTGGCGGTGATCAAATCATCAAATGTTGCCCAAACAATCCAACGCAAAATAGCGCGCGCGTAAATAGAATGTAGAAGTCAATCCGAGCATAATTTCTATCCGGGACCAAAAGGAAAAAGATCATGAAGAAAAACTCCAACCTTTACTTTCCCCGCAAAACACCGATCTCTCCTCAAAAACTGTATCACAAGCCGAACATAGTGTTAATTTACAAGCACAAAATCCTGCATTTACTGTTTTGCGCAACAGTCCCAAATACCGCAATTGTTCACCTGCAAAGAGTACTCAAAAAAATCCAAAAAAAAAAAAATATATGGATGTGTTCCTCTCGAAGTGTAGATGCGAATCGAGTCCTTAAACTCCCAATTCCGCCAACCAAGGGCCGAGAAAATGCAAGAATACTCCTTCGCTGTCTAGAAAAATGCTTCAGAAAAGGGGGTCTAAAGAAGCTCCGAAATACCCCATAAAAACCCAAAATAGAGAGGAATGGTAAATACAGAAATAGAAGACCTACCTCTCATGGAAAAGTCGCAGCAAAAATTGGCTAAAAACTCCCACGGGTCAGCTCACGGGAGCCTGTAGATGAAACGTAGACGAGGAGGGCCACAATCGGAGAAGCATCGAAGTGCGCCAAGTCGGGGAAAAAGTCGATGCCACGGCCTCCTAAAATGCTAAGGATACTTGAAAATGTGATGGACTTGAAGAAGAACAACCTCAGCCAAAGAGCCCCAAGAGAAACCTCCAAAAAAATCGAAAATGGGGCTCCAAGGGGCCTATTTATAGGCAAAATCCAAGAAAATCCAAATTTGTGCTTTGGGGTACATTTTCGGGCGCTCGAAGATTTCGGGCCCCGAACAGCGAACACGGGCCGCTGATCCGCGCAGCGCCCCGATCGATTCGGGCACGCTACGTGTTTCGACCTGCATGGCAACGGGGCTCAGCCAACCGGGCCGCGCCACGTGGCCCACCTCCATGCGCGGGTGGTTGGCGCTCGCCAACCAGGCAGCACCACGTGGTGGGCGTGGCTGCCACGCCGCCTGCCCCGCCTACCATGCCTACCTGCCCCGCCTGCCACGCACTCTACCGCACAGTACGCTGCCTAATCCCCGCCTGCCACGTCACCTGCACCGCGGTCCGCTACGCCCGACGCACGCGCCGTGGGCCGTGGACCCACTTCCAGAATGAGCCCAGTGAGCCCAAATAGCCGGTTTCATTGTTTTCACGTGCTGAGTCCGTTTTTCGTGTCTGTTTGACACGTTATGCACTTGATACACCAATAATAGGTATTTTCTCGCCGCGGACCACGTGGGCAAGTAACACAGGGATTTTGGGCCTCCACATATGGTCGTAGGGGCAGTAACACTTCGTTTGCTACTCTTCTATGAAATCGCTACACCAGTAAGGAGAAAAATATACCTAGTTGTCGACTTTCTAGTATTTGGGCATCCTACAAAATCGAAGTTCGAGTACCCAATTAGCTCCAAATGATCTGATCTCCTGTATATCAGCATATGATCCAAAATACCCTTTAAGTACATCATAACCTTCTTAGCATCCTTTCAATGCTTCATACTTGGATTACTTTGATACCTACCTTGTAATCCAACGGCAAAAGTAATATCTGGACGTGTGCACATCTGTGCATACATAAGACTACCAACTGTAGAGACATAGGGTATGTGTCACGCCCCGAGACCGCCAATTTGGACAGTTCGGGCGCGCCAACAGACCCGCCAATCGGGCATGACCTTTCAAAACCCGAAAGGAACGGGTTAAATTCCAACAGTCAAAGTTTAGTGTAGCGGAAGAGTAAACAATCAGAGAACTAACTATGAATAGAAACTTTCATTCATTCATGCATACAGACAAAAATGAAGGTAAAGCACAGAGCTAACATCAATTTAAAGTATCATACAATTTCTTTATATAGCTAGAATTAAATATTACATCATTCTTTACACAATGAACTTGAACATAAAAGTTATACATATTTTCCTCACTACAAGTTCGCTCAAAATAGTAACTCTCCAAAAACCTGAGGGCGACTCTAGACTGCTAGGTCGCTAATCTGCTGGGCCCTTGCCCCTGTCGCGCGCCTCGCCTGACGTACCTGGACCTGTGGGATGTCACCCAAGGGGTGTGAGAACTACGACTGAGTTCCCAGTGGGTTCAACCACCGAGCAAAAATGCCCTGCAACACTTGGTCTAATGGAAGCAATAAAATAAAGAACAACTATAATATTTTAAGCTGTAAACTACTAATATCAACTAGGATAACCATTCACTTTCCACTTACAGTTCTGACCATTTGAGGGTACCACTCTAACCAAAACCCAACTTGACTGTTCACTTTTCTTTTCTTTTAGTTTTAGTTTAAGTTACTAATTCCCTCGGAAGTTTCTGCCCAGCGGGCCCCAGCCCGGTAGTCAAACTACCATAAGACAGAAGCTTCTAAGGTTACCAATAACACCCGCGAGTGTTACCCCCCCTCCCCCTACGGGAGAATGCGTTCGGGTCGCCGCCCGGGGAGAGGGCCCTGCCCTTTTTGTCCCGCAGAACCACATTACAACCCCGCAGGTGCGCTCGTTTTATTCTCTTTTCTTTTATTTTCTCTTTCTTCCTCTTGGCGCCATGGCCTCATTATACATCAAGCCCTTGGCTTTTCTTTATTCTTTAACAATTGCTTTCATTTCCTTTCTCATTTGAGCCTCTAGCTCCTATTGCCACTGGCAATTTCATTACATAACATCCACCTTTAGCACATTTGCCTCTTAAGCGATTTTCTTGCTTAACATTTTTATTTACCCTAGGTCTTGCCTCAAGATAACAATAAGCCCCTTAGACTTAAATTCCATCTCTTACTTTCCCTATTCGAGTTGAAGTTAAAGTAAAGGTTAATTTGCTCAACCCCCTAATAACAACTCTAGGGATTTATTCATTCCCAACTTCAACCTCATAATCCTTAGAGACTCAACTCTAAGCTTAACTTTACCTCTATACAATGCCACTCGTGAAACCCTAAATTGATGCCACACAGTGAACTTTACACTAGGTTTTTTTTTTTCTCCTAGGTTATTTATCCATCATCAAGCAATTTATTTCTTATTTGACCCTAAACTTTATTTAAATGCTTCGAATCCAAAAACAAGAGAACAAGGGAGGAGGTCACCCCTATTCGGATATATTCCCCACCTCTTGTGCTTCTCTTTGCAAAAGGAGTGGTGTCGGTCTCCCGCTTCCGATAAGGCCCTAATTCCACAATGAAACCTAATTAGAAATCATTCAATTATATTTTTATTTCCTCTAGACACCCCATAAGAGGACTCTAAATTATTCTAATATCCTCTCTTAACTTGGTTCCTTTGACCAAGAGAAGGAAAGGAACAAACTCCTATTTGGGTATGATACAATTTTTAAAGAGAACTTTGATCTCTTTCCCCTTTCCTTGAACATCTTAAAAATGGGTAAAATCCCATTTTAAACACCCTACTACATGCTTAATCCCATAAATTAAATCTAGAGGCAAAAACCCTAGACTTACCCCTTGTAGCTTCCTGGGTTGGGGAGAGGGAAATGAAGGAGGAGGAGAGGAAATGGTAGATGAGAGCTTCCTCTTGGATCCTTCCAATGTGAAGATCCGGATCTCTGGGATGGTTTTGCAAGGCGAGCAGTGGCTTCTGGAGGCCTATGTTGTGTGATATAGCTGATTATTCATGAATCGGATTCCAGATTTGGGACCGGCGCGAAAATCGAATCAAGTTTGCTTTTGCGGGGGCTTTCGGCAAAATTTAGAGAGGGAATTTGGCGAAACGGACAGCGGATTTGGACTCAGCGCGTGAAAACGTTGAAAATGGGCTATTTACTTGCATTTTTCGAAATTCGGAGCAAAAAGTTACTGTTCACGGCCGGAATTACTGTTCCGGCGGCCGGCAGCGACTGGCAGGCGGCGGAGCAAGGCGGAGCGCGGCGGCGCAGGGGCGGAACGCGGCCACGGACAGCGCGGGCAGGCGCGGGCAGGCGCGCGTAGGCGCGGGCAGGCGCGGCGCGTGGTGGCGGGTCCACAGCCAGGCGCGTGCACTGGGAGCACCGAGGAATGGTGATGCCACGTGGCAGGACCCTATTGGTTGGACGACGTCAAAGGCAGTGGCGGCGACTATGACACGTGGCGTCGCGTGATTGGCCGACAAGATCCGGTAGACCGGGCGCGTGCGCCGCGTGAACCACGTGGGGGCACGTGGCATGTTGCCATTGGCTGGCTCAAGCCACCCACGTGCACGAGGCACGTGGAACACGAGGGCGGCGGGGACACGTGGCGCTTTCCGGGAGGGCCTTTCACGGCTGTTTCGTGTTTTGGGACGCGCGGCGCAACCTGAGTGGTGGATTTTGCTGTTTCCTGTTCTGTCCTGGATCCGGTGTGGAGCCCGTGTCATTTTATGTGATTTGGCTATAAATAGCCATCTTGGGGATGGCTTTTGGGGGAGTTTTTGAGATCCAATTTCGTGCCAATTTTGATAGTGAGATTCTACATCAAGTCTTCTTCAATATTTGGGGTTTTAGAGAATTCTTGGAGATCGTCTGCTATTTTTCCCTGCGTGATTTCGAGAGTCGCGCTGTTTCTTCGGCATCGGTTTCTTCCGTCGACTTTTCGTCGGAGAGCTACCCTGAGCTCATCTTTCAAAATTTTTCGCCGATTTTTGCAGCAGCGCTTCCGCGACAGGTAGGCCTACGATTTTGATATCATAACTCAGCTCTGTTTCGAGTTTTTATGGGAGTTTGTACAGCATCTTTAGACCCCCTTTTTTCTGCGACACTTTTTCTGGACAGCGGAGGAGTAATCTTGCAATTTCTCGAGCTACGGTTGTCGGAAATTGGTGTTTAAGCACTCGATTGACATCTACACTTCGAGAGGATCGCAACCGTATTTTTGTTGGAATTTTTGGAGGGCATCTCGCAAGAGGTAATTTTCTGTTTTATGGACAGATGCGCGATGAGATTACTGTTTGGGTGATTTGACCTTACCGCAGTGTTTGGCTCATATCTCGGTGACCGGGAGGACTTTTCACATGATTTTTGGTGTGTCGGAATCGCGAGAACGTGAGGATCGCACCTGTTAAGTTTCAGCTCTTTTGGATTCTGGACCGACACGCGCATCCAGGTGGGTTGGATTTCTTCCAAACTTTATAGAATGCCTTCTAATTCTGTTGAAAGCATGTTAGCATGCCTAGTTTTAGCTATTTGTATAGCTAGTATAATCTGATAGATGTCTAGATTATTTTGAATGACAGACCTGAACCCCATTTATGTCACGCCCCGAGATTTGAAAAAGGGTCCAAATTTTTTTTTTTTTTTTTTTTTTTAAATCAGAGTTTAAACTTGCTTCCTCCAAGGCGTGAACAGACTGCCACACATATAGAAAAGTCTCGGTACCTCCCACTGAGTCTTTCCTATATGTGCTCGGCTAACAGATACAGTCAATCAGAGTAGATACAAGATAGATATACTAAATAAGTTCTACTCTAATATATCCACAAGGTTCCAGAGTTATTACAATCCAGTTTCTCAAAATGGAAATATCAGTTATAAGTTTTACTAAAACCAAAAGGGGTACATCCTACCAGGGTCCGTCTATTTCACGTCCTCACACAGAGCGTCCAAAAGTCCCCTCCACCCGAAGGACCTGAAAAATAGTCACCCGAGGGTGTGAGACACACCGGAGTGTATCCCAGTGGGCACGACGGGCCGGGAAATAGCAAGCCGTACCTACTGGGTACAATAATAAGCGGATAGCAAGAGTAGGATATGCTGAAAGATAGAAAACAGGTATATAATCTCAGCAGAGTATCATGGATTAATCAGCTGAGCAGTGTAATCATATATAGAGCTGATCATGCTATAACTGATAAGACTACAAGTAGGAATGAATGATCATGCTATAACTGACAAGCAGGAATGAATATACTGTACTGATAAGCAGGAAATACTGATAATCTGGTATCTGGTGAGCAGTAAATGGTCATGCTATATCTGATAATCTGACAAGCAGGAAATAGTCATACTATCACTGATAATCTGGTGAGCAGTAAATGATCATGCTATATCTGATAATCTGACAAGCAGGAAATAGTCATACTATCACTGATGATCTGGTGAGCAGTAAATGATCATGCTATATCTGATAATCTGTCAAGCAGGAAATAAACAAGGATAATGCATCAAAAGTAATCATCACAAATATACCCAATCACTGCCACTTTTGACCACAAGGGCCTCAGGCTAAATTTGCCATGGAGCATATGACCTCAGGCAACAACCACTTTTGGTCATTGGGGCCTCAGGCAACAACCACTTTTGGACACTCAATCAAGCTATCATAACCCCACTAGGCTCACGGGTCAATCAGACCTCTCTACCGGTAAAGAACACCAATACGGGTAGCTAATCCGCTGGTGTGCGCGACTGAAAGCTTGGCTCGACGGCGATCATAATGCTGATGCTCAAACCATGGTACACTGATCACAAAGACGGCAAGAAGCCGAGGAAAATCCCCACTGGGATGCTAGTATAACATGCCACGTACTGAAGAAGTATCTCCTATTCTAAACATGCAGTGAAGAATAGAAACAGGTATAGACTATGCTAGTGACCAATCAAGCATGGCATGTGTCCAGGAAATGTATATCAATCACTGAAAAGAACATGATATATCTCAACATGAATAACAAGCAACTGCTGGAAATATAAGCAGGAGATAACTCAATATGATAATAACCAAGCACAACTGAGATATAGATATGATATGCAAGCGGAAATATAAACAACCAAGTACCGAAGGGGTCCGTCCTATTACGGTACCCGTAGGGCCGATCTGATAAAACGCGGACCGAAGATAACCCACCTCAAGGTAGACGGTCGCGATAAGATGGATCACGGGCTGGCTCCTGATGACTGGGGCCTACAAATACCAGATGACAACTCAGGGTCTATCAATGTTCAAGGCGCAACTAGCGCGAACCGACCATTTCGTCGATTTGCTACAACATAAAGCAATTTAGCTTTTCAGAAACCCCAAGGAACCCCACTAATAGGCCAACACTACTTTAGAATATTTATCTAACTTTTCCAGGGTGTAACAATTACAGCAGGGCCCCCGGGTTTACTCAGACTGGGCTTTATACACAAAATAACCACTGTTTTGGCTCGTTCTCTTAAACGGTAAATCATTTTTACGAGCCGTCACCTCCAGCAGGTGACATTCGACTTGCTGAACGCCGTGCTCACCCATTTGTGGCAGCACGATGCCCGAGAAAAACTTCGGGCCATAAGTTACTTCTCTAACCTAGCCGAAACGTATTTTCGTTTCTTCGGCTCGCCAAATCCCAAAATAAACGCGAGCATCGCGTTCAGTGACCCCCAAAACCCCAGGAATACACTGTTACAACTTTTTAAACAGCCCCTTGTACAGCTTTTAAGGAATTATTACATTTAGGCTTGATCATGACCCAACTTTGCATCTATACCTCCTACATCAAAACTTTGTATATCAAAGTTCCTCTGGATAGTGCCAGGATGCTGGGGCTTGCCTTAGATGTAGCCCAAAACTGCTGGATCAAGTAGAACCACATCCTTGCTCACTAACATAAAGCACAAGTCTCAACTCTCTGTCCACACAGATCCAAATTGATCTGAAGTGAGCATGAAGCTCAGGGGACCTTTCTGAGTAACTTTGATATACAACTCGAGAGCTAATTCCCATTTTTTTCTCTTTGAGGCATTTCCTCAAACATCTCACATGCATCATTTAATACAACATACAATAGCACATTTCCAAGCTTGATCTCAGCAACCATAGGGTCTGGGGCTTCCTAACTTGGATCAAACTGATCCATTGAAGCTCTGGAGTCTTTCCCCCCAACCTGGAGCAACCCAAAACCTCCCAAACCGGCCGGCCCGAGGAAGAAGATGACTTCCAAAACCTTGAAATTCGTGATGGCCAACCCAGGTCTTCTGGGCTTCATCCAATTGCACCAGCAGGTGCACCTCATCTCCCTGATGCTCCCCAGGTCCATGCCTGGTCGACGGAGTGAGGCGGCGCCGGCCGGCCATGAAGCTCCAATTCGAGCTTAAGGCCATTAATGGCAGATTTCTCCAGAGCCCATGGGAGTCCCTCAAACTTGTAGGGTAGGCTCCTTATATCTGTACGAAGCTTCCCGACCCACTCCCGGTCGCCGGAGATGGCCGGAGCGCCGGCGGCCAAGAATGAGATCATTCTCGGGTTGCACATGGCCGCCACTCTCCGACGCTGCATGGGCAATATGCACGTGCATGGTTGCACTCCTGGCAGTCCCCGCAACTCGTCTGGACTACTGCCCGGCGGCGAGGAGGCGCGCCGGCGCCGGAGCTGTAAGCTCGGCCAACACACAATATTCCAAAATCTAGGGCTTCAAACTGCGAATCTCCGGGTTGACCATACTCCACCAAATTTGGTGGAGTTGGTCCTCTCCTCCTACAGTCCCAGCACCCCAAGTTTGAGCCCGGTTAGTCCACTGGTTGCCGAGAAAAACGATGGCGGAGCTATTCCTAGGGTCTGATTGACCCGTGAGCCTAGTGGGGTTATGATAGCTTGATTGGGTGTCCAAAAGTGGTTGTTGCCTGAGGCCCCAATGACCAAAAGTGGTTGTTGCCTGAGGTCATATGCTCCATGGCAAATTTAGCCTGAGGCCCTTGTGGTCAAAAGTGGCAGTGATTGGGTATATTTGTGATGATTACTTTTGATGCATTATCCTTGTTTATTTCCTGCTTGACAGATTATCAGATATAGCATGATCATTTACTGCTCACCAGATCATCAGTGATAGTATGACTATTTCCTGCTTGTCAGATTATCAGATATAGCATGATCATTTACTGCTCACCAGATTATCAGTGATAGTATGACTATTTCCTGCTTGTCAGATTATCAGATATAGCATGATCATTTACTGCTCACCAGATACCAGATTATCAGTATTTCCTGCTTATCAGTACAGTATATTCATTCCTGCTTGTCAGTTATAGCATGATCATTCATTCCTACTTGTAGTCTTATCAGTTATAGCATGATCAGCTCTATATATGATTACACTGCTCAGCTGATTAATCCATGATACTCTGCTGAGATTATATACCTGTTTTCTATCTTTCAGCATATCCTACTCTTGCTATCCGCTTATTATTGTACCCAGTAGGTACGGCTTGCTATTTCCCGGCCCGTCGTGCCCACTGGGATACACTCCGGTGTGTCTCACACCCTCGGGTGACTGTTTTTCAGGTCCTTCGGGTGGGGGGGACTTTTGGACGCTCTGTGTGAGGACGTGAAATAGACGGACCCTGGTAGGATGTACCCCTTTTGGTTTTAGTAAAACTTATAACTGATATTTCCATTTTGAGAAACTGGATTGTAATAACTCTGGAACCTTGTGGATATATTAGAGTAGAACTTATTTAGTATATCTATCTTGTATCTACTCTGATTGACTGTATCTGTTAGCCGAGCACATATAGGAAAGACTCAGTGGGAGGTACCGAGACTTTTCTATATGTGTGGCGGTCTGTTCACGCCTTGGAGGAAGCAAGTTTAAACTCTGATTTAAACAAAAAAAAAAAAAAAAAAAAATTTGGACCCTTTTTCAAATCTCGGGGCGTGACAGATTAGATGGTATCAGAGCATAGGTACACGGTACCTAGGTTTGGGTTAGGATAAACCCTTGGATGACCTGTGACGTGAGAGCGCGGGGTATTTGGCTAGCGGTTAGGAGCTCAGGTGTATGTTACACTTATGAGTTGTTTTCCTAACTGGTTGTTGCAACCAAGTGCGGTGTTGGCATGCATTCTGGGCTTAGTAGTCGTGGTATGGGCAGTGTTAGCTGCGATTGCAGTTCGAGCCATGGACTTGATATATCAGTGGAGCCTGAGGGCTTGGATCGTTGGCAGCGGTTGGAGAATCAGCTCACCGCTTTTGTTGGAATAGTCCAGCAGATGGCTCAGCATCAGATAATTGCTATTGTTGCACTGGCCCCACCACTAGCCCATGTGTTTGGAGAAGTCAGTGATCCTCCAGTTGTCCCCGTGCCACCAGTCGTAAACCTTACCGGTATGCTACCAAGTGGTACGCCTTAAATAATGCACTCTTCTTTGTGTACCTTTACAGCCTTCAAAGGTGCTAAGTGACTGATTGTCACTAGTGTTGGGAAGGACAGTGCAAATGTTCTGCGACTTATTGTCGTGGTGTGTTGCACCCGATGTTAGTAAATATTGGAATACAATACCAGTTCCTCGTGAATAATCAGAGTGTTATTCCTAACTCCGTGATGGTAGTGACCTTTGGTATAGGTCATGCTATTGGTATAGAGCCTGAAAAGGGAAGGTATGTGATGTACCTTTAGATGAGAGTTGTGTCCCCAACTAGTTGTTGGCGACAGATCTATGGTATTTCGCCTTTCTTTTGGTGAGCACGTTGGGCGGCCGACAACGTACTTTCAAAAGAACTGAGAAATACTCTGCCCTGTAATGGGGAATATTCAGATTGGGTCTAAATGAGTAGCCTGAGAGTTCACAACGATTTGTGACTGATTGTCAATTGTAAACCCGTTAAAGGCTTAATAGTGGTTTAGATAAGTTTTGGGGACGAAACTTCTTATAAGTGGTGGGTGATGTGGTAACCATAATTTTTAAAATCCAAATTAATCCAAATTTAAGTCTAAAATAATTTTCAGAATTATTTAAATTGCAAAAATGGGCAATTGTGGGTCAATAGTGGCCCAGAAATATCGACTTTTGATCGGGATCTGATCTGGAAAATCCGAGATCACCGTTGCGATCGTCTCGTCGAAACATAGAAGTTTCATATTCAGATATTTTCGATCTGACGGTCGGATCTTCTAGAAATCAGAAATCAAAAACGGGCCCCACGACTTAAGTGTGAATAGTAACTCGCGATTTTCGACCCCTCGCGAGCAACGGTTGGCCAAACTACTGTCTAAGGAATTCATATAGGGGTATGGGTAATGAAACCTAGCTAATTTTGACGTTCTGAGCGCGATGGCGTTGACGGATTTCGCGTTTGACGACCCGGGTGCATCAAAGTGCGTGCAACGCACTGTTTTCTGTCAAACAAGATGGAACGACTTTTTATCTGGTCGTCAAACGAACCAAGCAAATACGCCGCTTGACAGGTCTCGACGAGCCGGACGTCGTGGCGAAGTCCGTTTCGCGAAATGACGCTCGGTTTGCCTCGAAATGCGTGAAAAGCGCCAAATTATTGCTTTTTCCTTAAATATCTCAAGTTTTCTTGGGCCAGCACCTTAGAGGCTTGGTGTATTGGGCCTCTGCCATCCTCAGAAGCCCACGAAATGGACTGGGCAGAGCCTGGTGGAGGAGGTTAGGTGTGAAACCGGTTGGAGGCTGGAATCTTGCATTGATTGGTTGCAAGGCTCTTGGTCTTCTATGGGGTGAGCCCGAGGAGTCTGGAGGAGATCTTAAGCATCCCCTCGGTTCCCCTTACTCCTAGACACAGCCCCGGAAGCCTTGGCTAGCCCTAGGACACAACCCATTGAAACCTAACCGAGAGAGAGAGTGAGAGTGGAAGGTTGGGACCAAGTTGTTGTAGAGTTGAAGTGGGCGTGCTCTGGGGATTCCTCTGTGCCTGTGGAGTGATCTGGGAGGTTGCCGAAGCCGCGCGTGCAAGAGGACCCGAAACCGGCTTCTTCCTCTCTCCCACAACTCCGGCCAAGGTGAGTGCACCCTAACCCATGATTGTTAGCCCCCGGGAACCTTTGAAGTAGACTCCCCATGTCCAAGAGATGCTCTGGGCACAGGCCCGAGCTCCCATGCAGCCTGGGTGGCCGGCAAGGTTGAAGATGGCCGGAACCCTAGGAATAGCTAAGGCTTCCGGGGCTGTGTCTAGGAGTAAGGGGAACCGAGGGGATGCTTAAGATCTCCTCCAGACTCCTCGGGCTCACCCCATAGAAGACCAAGAGCCTTGCAACCAATCAATGCAAGATTCCAGCCTCCAACCGGTTTCACACCTAACCTCCTCCACCAGGCTCTGCCCAGTCCATTTCGTGGGCTTCTGAGGATGGCAGAGGCCCAATACACCAAGCCTTTAAGGTGCTGGCCCAAGAAAACTTGAGATATTTAAGGAAAAAGCGATAATTTGGCGCTTTTCACATATTTCGAGGCAAACCGAGCGTCATTTTGCGAAACGGACTTCGCCACGACGTCCGGCTCGTCGAGACCTGTCAAGCGGCGTATTTGCTTGGTTCGTTTGACGACCAGATAAAAAGTCGTTCCATCTTGTTTGACAGAAAACAGTGCGTTGCACGCACTTCGATGCACCCGGGTCGTCAAACGCGAAATCCGTCAACGCCATCACGCTCA
Organism: Tillandsia fasciculata; assembly: GCA_029168755.2. Classification (NCBI taxonomy): domain Eukaryota; kingdom Viridiplantae; phylum Streptophyta; class Magnoliopsida; order Poales; family Bromeliaceae; genus Tillandsia; species Tillandsia fasciculata. The sequence goes on from CM054948.1 coordinate 8,249,937, forward strand.
GAACGTCGAAATTAGCTAGGTTTCATTACCCATACCCCTATATGAATTCCTTAGACAGTAGTTTGGCCAACCGTTGCTCGCGAGGGGTCGAAAATCGCGAGTTACTATTCACACTTAAGTCGTGGGGCCCGTTTTTGATTTCTGATTTCTGGAAGATCCGACCGTCAGATCGAAAATATCTGAATATGAAACTTCTATGTTTCGACGAGACGATCGCAATGGTGATCTCGGATTTTCCAGATCAGATCCCGATCAAAAGTCGATATTTCTGGGCCACTATTGACCCACAATTGCCCATTTTTGCTATTTAAATAATTCTGAAAATTATTTTAGACTTAAATTTGGATTAATTTAGATTTTAAAAATTATGGTTACCACAATTTATCATCTGTATGATCTTGAGACTATTTGACACTAGATTGCATGATTAGTTGACTTCCGAACTGTATCTGAACCGTTTTAAAATCATTGAACCCGTTTTAATATAAAAAGTGGCTTCAAAAATAGTTTTAAACATTGTGATCACCCAGAGGGGTTCGATAGGTTCATGATGCATGAACTCTCGCGCCGGGGGGCCGAGGGAATTTTTATTGACTCAGTGGATGGGTTTCCTAATGTCTTGGGAGTTGTATGCACTATCAGATTGAGTCGTGCATGGTTCTCCGACATGTTTATGAGTTAGTTGGCATTTCGAGTTTTCGATCCGTTCGATCATTGATTATAGCCTGCAGATGCCACTTATTGAGCCAGATGAGACACGCTTATTCCTCGGTGGGGTAGCGCCTCTCGAGAGCCGCTCCGGATGCGATGATGATGATGCGCCTGATGAGGCTGCATGCGCCTGATGAGGCTGCTTTGCGTGATATTATGATAGTCCGATTGGACACCCTAGTTGATACACTATGGGCCCTAGTTGATACACTAGGGGGCGCAGGCTTGACTGGACCAGATTTGGCAGTCAGAGAGATTGGGTTGATGTGAGCACCTCGTGAGCGAGTTGATGCATAGCATGTTCTTAGTTGAGTTTTTCCTTTGAGCATGATACTTGAGGCATATTAGCTGTAGTTTCATTTCAGCTTTCATATTATTTATCTGTATATCTTTTGTCTTGCCTCCAGTAGACTTAGTGGGCATACCGTGGATCTTGGTGACGGTACCCACTGAGAACTACCTTCTGCAGTAGTTCTCACACCCGCTGTGGTGACAGGTTTTTCTGAGGTAGCTGTTCCGGCACCGGTTCGGGCGGAGGCAGCAGATCGAGGTAAGGGCGTGGCCGAGTAGCTCCTTACCGATTTTATTTTGAGAGTCAGAGGTAGATGTACCCTGTCTGAGAGATTTATTATGTACTGAACAGTCTGAGAGGTTTGATGTATCATGTATTATGTTTTAGTCTGGGAGATGACAACTATTTTGGATGTATTACTTCAACTGTTCAGTGTATGGATTCTGTAGCTACTTATTTTATTTTTACAGCTCTGATACATGTTTAGCTATTTATTTGATTTGCAGGTTAGACGCTTCGTCTATGCGGAGATTTTCGTACAGATGGCGGATCTGTTGGCGAGCCCGGGTCACAGTTCCGACCCCGGGGCGTGACATCCAATCTTCCCTGCAGGTTTCCTCAAGCTCCAGCCCAATCAGCGATGAAATCCGACGCTATCGCCGCTTCTCTCTCCTGCTCGTGCGCTCTCTTCAATCGCTCCCTGCTTCGAACCGAGAAGAGGAGAAGAGGAGTGGGTGTCGTGTAGTGGATGGGAGAGAGAGAGAGAGAGTGAGTGTGTGTGTGTGTGTGTGTGTGTATCTGTAGTGGGTTGGTGAGAAACGAAATTACCATCCCACCCCCACTAAAAAGTGAAATGACCACTCTATCCCTGCATTCTGGAGGCTGAGTGCCGGTACACGGGTTTCCAGTACTGGTACTCAAGCTCAATTTTTCCCCGCGTGCATTGAGTTCCGGTACCAAACTTCGGGTACCGGTACTCAAGCCAAATTAGGTTTGGCGTACCGGTATACGACCCTCAGTACCGGTACCCAGGGACTTAGAAACTTTTCCAGGCTTTTTCCCAAACCGAGGCTCTCGGGTTGCTGTCCCAACTACTTGGTTCCAGTACTCATTAGTGAGTACCGGTACCCAATGCTCCAGATTGCTTCCTTAAGCTGAAGCTTCGATTTTCGAGCTCCGCAAAGTCACTTTTCGATCCGAAGGCTCCGGCTTTGATCCGAAACATCCCAAACTCATTTATATTTATATTTTAAACATGCTACAGTCATTTTCACCGCATCACGCTATTTCGCGGGATCGGTGCACTACAGTATGTTTTTCATCTGTTCAATTTCTAATTAGTTATTAGGACAATAAAAAGTATTAAGCTTATCCTCTTTCCGAACAGGAGCAACGCTAAACTTACAATTATGCATTTAAATTTTTTTTGAAACTCTCTTTATGTATGCCTTTTGAGATAGACCGGGTAAACCTTTATGCATATCTCTTTTAATTTCAACACCAAGAATATATGAGGCCTCACCTAAATCTTTCATTTTAAAATTTTGATTTTTTTTTTTTTTTTTTAGTGTCATACAATAGTCTAAAATTATTACTGGCAAACAAAATATCATCAAAATAAAGAATTAAGAAAATTATTTTACTCCCACTAACCTTCTATATACATTGATCAACAATATTTTTCTTAAGACGAAAAGTCGAAATGTTTGTTTAAACTTTAAGTATCATTGTCGGGAGGCCTATTTTAGTTCATATATTGATTTCTTTAGTTTGCATACCAAGTGCTCCTTTCTCTTTTGCGAGAATCCTTCAGGCTGACTCATATACACCTCTTCGTAGAGATCCCCATTTAAAAAAATAGTTTTAACATCCATCTGGTATACCTCGAAATCGAAATGAGCAACTAGAGCCATAATAACACAGAAAGATTTCTTTCTAGATACAAAAAGTTTCTTTATAGTCAATACTATCTTTTTGAGTAAACCCTTTTGCCATAAAATGGGCCTTATATATCTCTATGTTATCTTTAGAGTCCCATTTGGTTTTATAAACCCACTTGCATCCTACAGGATTAACTCCTATAGGTAACTCAACAGGATCCCATACCTTACTGTGGTTCATAAATTCAATCTCATCTTTTGTGATGACCCGGATCTTCATTGGAGATTTATGGCTTGATCAGTGGCTTCTGGATGACTATCTTGGGAGATGGGAGTGTTTGGGTGTGTATCGGACTCAAAAAATGGACCCGGCGCAAAAATCGGATCAAGTGGGCTTTTCCGGGGGCTTCTGGGTAAATTTCGGATGAGAATTTGGCAAAACGGAGGCCCTATTTGGATTCAGCGCGGAAAAACACTTGAAAACGGCTATTTACTTGTATTTTTCGGAGTCCGGACGCCTAAAAACGGGCCTATTTTAAGTGGGCCGGTTCACGGGACATGCGGGTACACCAGGTGCAGCCAAAATTGCACCCGCCATGTGTCGGGCCGTGATTGGCCCGACACAAGGCGTGAGGCGCGCTGGTTGGGCGGCGCGTGTGCTGCTTTTTCCACTCACTAGAGCCACTGGCTTCGCGTCTCCCAAAATGTCCCCCGAACCCCTTTTGCAGACGAATTTTGGCCTATAAATAGTCAATTTCTTTCCCATTTTTTGGACTTTTGAAATCTGGCCAAATTCCCTGATTTTTTCAGAGCATCCCCATCTCCTTCTTCTTCTTCTCCTTCACCGGTTTTTGGATTTGGGGTGTGCTGTGGATGCCCGTAGCTGTGCAAGTGGTGGATGAACACTTTGAAGCTGATTTCAATCATTTTCGTCGTATTTCAGTGCAGGAGTTCCACAGAGCTCATCCCTTGGAATATTGGCCTAATTTTTGGTTCTGCATCTTCACAAGAGGTAGATCTACAACTTTGGTATTCAACACTTTGGCTAGATCTTGAGTTTTATTAGAGTTTTTAAGTCATCTTTGGGACTCTTGTGCACAGCCTGGGATTTCGGACAGTGCTTAGTGTTTTCCCGACCCTGGACAGTAGGAATGGAATTTTGAGATGATTTTTATGGGAAAATCTTCAGGACTCTAAGATCTACAACTTTGGTATGTATCACTTTATCTAGATTTGAATATTTCTAGGAGTTTATTAGCCATCTTTGAAGAACTTGTGCACAGCCTGAGATTTTGAACTGAGCTCAATGTTTTCCCTCCCCTTTTATGGTTTTTCCCGAGTTTTAGAGTGAGAAACTGAGGGGGTGGCCTGAAGTGAACTTGTTCCCCTCTCTGTCCTACATCTTTTCAGGAAGTTTCAGAATTTTTGGAGTTGCCGACAGCGAGTTCTCTGCGACGCGGCGCGCTTCCACGATTTCCATTTTCTGGCCCATTTCTGTCGCAGTTCAGTCAAAAATTTCCCGAGCTCCAACCAGGAGGAATTTTTGGGAGATTTCTATGACAACGTGTTCCTAAGAGATAAGGCTTTGATTTTCATGTTGATCATTTTGCCCTGTTTCGCACTTTTGGCATAGTTCCCGAGACATTTTTGACCCCTCTTTTTCTATGATAGATTTTGGACAGTGGAGACTTGTCGATTTTATATCTCGGTCTACGAGCATCAAATCAAGGCGTTTAAGCACTCGATTTGGATCTACTCGTCGCAAAGAACGCGACCATATTTTTATCGAATTTTTCTGAGGATGATTTGAAGGTGATAATTAATCTTTCCCTGGACTGTTTGCCACAGAATTTTGGTTGTGTGGCGTTGCGGCTTACCGCGGTGTTTTATTTGTTACTTGACCTACAGGTATCGGATCAGAACGTGCGAGTACTCGTTTCGATCGGCTCGACGTGACGATTGCAGCGGTTATTTTTTTGGATTTTTTAGTGGACTGCAGAGAGGTGAAAATCCCTGTTTTCACTGCTGATTTGCAAAACAGCAAAGTGCTATTTTTTTTTTTTTGGGAAGTTGGTTTGTATACCGGAAGTGACTTTTGTACAGTGGTTTGCTGTTTTTGGTGTTTTGCGAGGAAATAGGAGGTTGGACAGCGAGGAGACTTTTACGGCTGTGGATTGCGCTTTTCGAGGTGGATGGTTGTTGCATACCTCTACTTCTGACTTGCTCACTAAGTTTATTAGAGAAGCCCTCTTTTGGACATATTGATTGATTACCATGCATGATTGACTGATATAAATGTGAGCCTATCATTTGAGATTAATTTTGTGGACATAGCATGTTGGGAATATTATTGGGATAATATTGTGGTGGAAATATGATTGCGGGGACATATTTCATAGTGATAATTAACATGCCATATTAACACATAGATTTTATAAAAGTTGGTTAAATGGACTAATTATTGGGACATGATGACATATCTATGTGCGGGTACCCCTTTGGGATTTATTATGGATCAGGGATTATATACATGTGTAGTTGACTGATGATTTTAGCATGATGGTTATATTTATGTGGATTTATTATTTGTTACACATGTGGAACTGTTATTTGATATTCTCTCTTTCATCTTGCATGAGGACTTTTGCATGCTTGTTTGGACATCTAGATAGGCCACTATTTTATTGCTACACTATCATATTGGGATTTGACTTAGGAGAAACCATGATTGTTTTCTTTCTCCTTCTTATTTAGACTTTCGAGTCATGTTGCTCGGGTTCGAGTAGAGGTTTGGGATAGTGTAGCCAGAACCTTAGGGTCAGAGACAGGGTGTACTTGATGTTGGATTTGTGGGTTATTGTGGCGACCGCGGACATTAGGCGGTTAGCCAAATGTTGATTACTTTATCAGATTTTGGGTCTTGTGGGGTGTTGTGGCTACCGCGAACATTGGGCGGTTGACCGGATGTTTACTATTGCATCAAATTGGGTATCAGATTTCTCTAGTGGATGGTGTTTCCCCACTTATTGAGTACTATTGTATCAGATCGGGGTTTCATTAGTGGACGGAGTTTTCCACTTTGATCATAGTCTTGCAGTCCTGCTATATTGAGATATGTGTGACAGGATTACTTTACTCGTGTGGGTCGCTCCCCTCGAGTGCCACTCTGGAGTAGGCTTTAGACCATGACGGGTACCGGTCCATCTGATTAGGATTTCGAGCCATGTGTGCTGGTCCCTTGGGATTTCGAGCCTTGTGTGCTGGTCCCCTACTGAGTTCTTGAGTTCGACAGCAGAGTAGGCAGTACCAGTTTTACTGGTGGCTAGATTGGATTTATTTGGTCAGATATTGTTTCCTGATGCATTCATACAGTCATTTCTTTCGGTATTGCATTTAGGGGCATACTAGTAGTGGTTTTCCTTTATTCAGCAGTTCTGTTTACAGCTTTACCACTTATTCCTTTTCGTGTCTCTGGTAGACTTAGTGGGTACGCCGGAGTTTGAGGCTTTACCCACAGAGGGAGGCTACTAGTTTACTAGTGGTTCTCACCCCTATTGTTGTTTCCCTCTTTTCTTCCTCCTATTTTGCAGAGTCTTCTGCGGGAGTTGCTGATTTTCGGTCGTTGTTCAAGGCGAGGGAGTCACGAGCTAGATCCTTACCGCCCGAGGAGTGTAGCTGTATCCCTTGGTTGGAGATTCCTTGTAGCTGTCAGCTGATTTTTATTGTTTACTTTGGAGAGAGATTTTTTGTATTTGGAGAGACTGTTGTAGAGACTGATGTACTATAGTTTTAGTTTTTCTCCCTTTTATAGTTGAGAGATGCTGTACTAAGGACATTGTATGATGATTATCTATATTTGAGGAGATGGATGTTGTACTTTATTTCGTGTTGTACAGTGATGGAATTTTATTTTACAGCATTTTATTTCCACTCTGATATTTGCATAGCTATAGTACTATCTTTTGCAGGTTAGACGCTTCGCCTATGCAGGATTGTGCATAGGTGGCGGATCTGTTGGCGAGCTCGGGTCGCAGTTTCGACCCCAGGGCGTGACATCTTTTATGGCATTGTATCATTCCGTTGCATTACTGCTATTTATGACTTTGAAAAAACTATGGAAGATCATCTAAGTTCTGACGATTCTTAAAAAGATAAACAATATAATCGCTATATATCGCCAACCTTCTCTATCTTGAGGATTTTCTTAAATCTATTTGACCATCTACTTGCACATCTTGATGTGGACTATCAATGATAGGTTCACCTTCATTTTGTGGCTCTAAAATATTTTGTTGTTCCACTGGAATTGAAACTGTTGTGTCCCGAATTTTTCAGTGCTACTTGACTGGGTGGTCGGCGGTGAGAAAACACCTATTTTTGGTGTATCGAGTACGTTGTGCATCAAACGGATGCCAAAAACGGACTCAGCGTGTGAAAACAGCCAAAATCGGCTATTTTCGAGCAAAATGGGCTAACGGGCCGATTTTGAAGTGGGTCCGTCCACAGCCCAATTGCGCGTGCACCGGGACCAGCGAAGAAACCGGGCAAGACACGTGGCAGTCCCTGATTGGCCGGGCGACGGCACGGGAGTCGAGGCGCCAATCGCGTAGAGCGCGACGCACCGTGGACCGCACCAGGACGTGTGGCGCGTGCCCATTGGCGGGCGCACGGACCCGACTGCCCCAGCGTGGACCACGCTCCGTGCGCCCCGCCGTAGACCCCGCATGGACACGTGTCACGCCCGGGTGAATCCAGGTGCGCGCGCAGTGCGGATCCGGGGGAGGGGGGGGCGGGTGTTTCGGGCGCCCGATTCTTGCGCCCGAATCCAATAGTGGATTTCTTTGGGTTTGGGCTATAAATAGGCCATTCAAACTCTCATTTCGAGTTTTTTGGAAGTGTTCCCGCAGCCACCTTTGGCAGAGGGCTAGATCTACGAGTCTTTTTCACTTCTTGAGGTTTTGGAGGATTTTTGGATATCGTTTCTTCAGCTTCCTCCTCGACATCGCGAGCTTCGACATGCGCTTCGTCCGCAGGCTCCACTGGGCTGACCCGAGGAAGTTTTTAGCTGATTTCTGCGGCATCGTTTCCACGAGAGGTAGACCTTCGATTTTCGTATTTACCATTCCTCTCGATTTTGAGTTTTTATTAGGTTTTTCAAAGCATCTTTGAACCCTTCCTTGCTATGAATTTTTCTAGACAACAGAGCTTGTTTGATTTTTATTTCATTGCACAGTTGTCAAATTTCAGCCTGCCTATGAGGACTCGATTGACATCTACACTTCGCGAGGATCGCAGCCGTATTTTTCTTGAAATTTTTGGAGGACATCTCAAAGGTGATATTTTGGCATTTCTTGGACTGAAATTCTGCAGAGTTGTAGTTTTGGGAATTTTTGCTTACCGCGATGTTTGGTTTGTATCTCAGTGATCAGAACAAGTTTTCGAATATTTTTGGGCTTGTTGGAATCGTGGGAACCTTAGGATTACCCACATTCAGTTTCGGCTCATTTGGACTTCGGACCGCGCGCGCATCCAGGTGGGTTGCTTTCGTCTTCAAAACCGACGGACGGTTTTTCTTATTCTATATGATAGAAAGCAAGCATGTTAATGTACAACTTATGTATTTGAGGGGTAAGCATGAAAATTGTTCTATGTCATGGGGAATTAATGCTTATTGAATTTCTGGAGTACATTCTAATGGAATTGAGAACTTGCATGTTGTCTGATTATTAGATGAGGTTGTGAGCTATCTGGCGGTTATGGTTACCTATGCTAGTTGAGAGCATGTTGAGGGAGATGATGTCTACTTTGATTGATATTGAGATCATGTAGTTAAACTAAATGCTATTATTGGAACTTTGCCCTAGCACCCTGTCATATGTTGCATGTTTCAACCAGACTAGTAGAAAATCCCAACTTAGGCTAGTTTATTTATGCTTTATATACTCCCACACATTTATTCGTTTCCTTTCCTCGACTTAGGGTGTTCCTCGCCCGTGTAGTGGGCCGAGTAGTCGGGATGTTGTGGGATGCATGTTACACTCGCGACTGGGGGCCGAGTGGAGTCTGGTAGCTGTGGTTAGATTAGTGCTAGTTTTGGGAGCCGTTTGATTCGACTGTGGGTCCCGGCTGTTGAGTATTTCCAGCCAGTGTGTTAGAGATGTGAGTTGGTCTTTGCCGATCTGATTGATCGTGGATTTGGATTATAGCCTGCATGAACCATTTGAGCTCGACAGAGATGCGCGGATACTTTTCTCGGTGGGTCGCTCCCCTCAAGTGTCGCTCCGGAGCTGGACCTGTTACTTTGCTATCGCGACTTGTCGACGCAGTCCTTCTGGCTGGGCCCTTTTTGGGCAGTCACGGATGCCCTACATAATTCCAGTCCTCCGTGGATGTAATGGTAGTAGGTGGGCGCAGGTTTGACTGGACCCTTTGTGGCAGTCAGTGTAGATTGGATGATTGTTTTATCAAGAGGTAGTAGATGTATCATTTTTTATCTGTATCACTCTTTGAGCATCTAGATAGAGGCATAGTAGATGTAGAGTTATTTCCAACCTTTTCTTTATAGTACCACATTTGTTACTTTATGCCTCTAGTAGACTTAATGGGCAGACCGTCGGTCTTGGTGGCGGTACCCACTAAGAACTACTGTTGGTTGCAGTTCTCACACCCTCTGTTGGTGACCATTTCCAGGGACTTCTTCTCCTGTTCCTGCTACTCCTGCTGCTGCTGCATCATCTGACTGAGGTAAGGGACTCGCGAGCTAGATCCCTACCCGTTCCCACTGAGAGAGAAGATGGACCACTTTTGGAGTTGTTTTAGTACAGTCAGTGGTTTGGATGTATCATGTACTTATTTTATTTTGAGGGTTTTATTTTGGAGAGACATATGTATTGTGAGAACCTGACTTCTACTATTTGGGGATTGTATTTATTTATTTCAGCAGTTTACTTTTTCGCTCTGATATCTGTATAGTGGTTAGTATTATCTTTTGCAGGTTGGTCGCTTCGTCTATACGGGGCTTCCCGTATGGGCGACGAATCTGTTGGCGGGCCCGGGTCGTAGTTTGGACCTCAGGGCATGACATAAACCATCAAATTATTAGGAACAATAGTGGGTATATTCTGTATAGAATTTGAATGCTCTTGACTTTCATCAAATTTAATGAATCGAGATTCTGAGCTTTCACTGACTGTTTCATCCTCAATAAACCGTGACATTTTAGTTTCTGCAATCTTTATAGGAAGCAATGGACAATAAAACTTATACCCTTTGGACCTTTCCGAATAACCAATAAAATATTCTGAAATAGTTCGAGGATCTAATTTTTTTTTATTTGTATGTCATACAATTTGGCTTCAGCTTGACAACTCCACATATGAAAATATGTTAAATTGGGTTTCCTACCTGTCCAAATCTCAAAAGGAGTTTTTGTAGTACACTAAACTTTAGCAAACTACAAAATTCTAGTGTGTGAAGGGTTGAATGATACCATTTGAATGTTTTGGTAAGTTTTTCGAAGGTTCTAGAAGATTTCCGGAGAGTTTTGGTGTGAATCAGGGATTTTCGAAAAAATTTGAAAATTTGATTTTTTTTTTTTTTTTGGCTTCGGGGTCCGGACCTTGGGAAAAAAGTCAGGACCTTCCGCGCGAATTTGGGATCCCACCTTCGAGGTTTGAACTTTTTTAGGGAGAAGGTTTGAACTTTTTTGGTCTGGACAATCCAATAAGAAAAGTAATTTCTTTTCTTGTAGGGGCCTTTGGAGATATTATTACAATAGGGTTTTTAACCCTCTTCTTCCCCTTTTCTCCTCTCATTTGGAGAGTGCAAGAGAGAGTTGGAGTGAGAGAAAGGGAGAGCTCTTCTTGGATTTTCTTCTCTAACTCATCCCTCTACTTCCTTTCCCTCTCCACCATTGGAGCTTTCTACAAGGTCTTGGAGGGAGGCAAGAGCTTGAAGGAGTGTTGGAGCACTAGTTCCCTTTCCTTACAACTTTAAGGTGGGATTTGAGCCTAAGAGAGATTAGAAATCCTTTTCTTCATTCTCTTTTGGAGTTTTCTTGAAGAAAACCTAGTTTTTGGAAAATTAGGATTTATTTTGGGCCCTTTTGATTTGTGGTTTTTGGGGTGGAATTGATGGGTGTGGAACACTCTTGTAGATTGGTTTTGTAGCTTTTCTTGCTTTGATTTCAAGATCTTGTAAGATTTCTTGAGCTAAGTTATTTTCCACCCATTTTTCTTATAATTTTTAAGAAATTTAGTGATTAGGTTTTTGGATGTTTTGATCCTTTTGAAACTTCTCTTAGGGCATAAGAGGAAGTGTGGGCAACTTTGTTGGGATTCTTCACAAGGTTTTGACCATTATTTGGTGGGTTTCACCTCATCGAAATGGGTGAACTCCTATATCTCATATAGACTTTAGGGCATCATTGTTATATTAAACATGTATTGTTTGATTTATCATAATTTATGATCATGCATTTGAACCCCTTCATGTGTAGAAAATTTCATACTCTATATAGTAGAGATAAACATTGTATGTGCATGGGCACTTTAAGGGGAGATTGGATAGAAATTATCATGAACTTAAAGAGTTTGGATATGGATAGAGAACATCTATACAGGCTATAGAATTATTGGAACATGTTATGCATATGATCATGTACAAATGGATATTATGACATTAATGCCATCTAGTGTAGAGAGATACAAGTAGAAAACTTCTAAACTTGTACAATCAAAATAAAATTGTGAGATTCCATGTGTGAGACATGATGACAACTTGTAAATGCTTTACTCTTTCATTATGCAAGTTAATGCTAATATTGTATATGAAACATTGACACTATGATACTATACTCCGAGCTAAAAGTCGATGATACTATTCCGTGTTTTAGACACGATGATTGCTATTCCGTATTATAGACACGATGATCGAGACTTGTTTGCTTGCCGTTTGTGCTCATTCGCACATTCTTGGTAGGGTCGCTCCCTCCAAGTCGGCACTTCGGAGTTGGCCATTTGCGACATATGCTCGTCGTGCGGGATTGGGTGCCGATTGGGACGTCGTTGGATAGGCATAGCTCCGTTGGGGAGTGCCATCACAGGACCATGAGGCGTGGCTCAAGTTTAGACTCAAAGAAAATTCTCAAGAGAAAATGATTAAAGTTAACTAAATTTGACATTGAACATCATATAGACAATACATTCATGTTAGTTGGACATACATGATAGTAAACTTGACATTGGACATCACATAGATGATACATTCATGGTAATTGGACATACATGATAGCAAACTTGACATTGGACATCACATAGATGATACATTCATGGTAGTTGGACATACATGATAGTAAACTTGACATTTGACATCACATAGATGATACACTCATAGTAGTCGGACATTATGATAGAATGATAGATTCATATTATTATCACCTTGTGCTTGAGCATAGAGGCATGATAGTAGTAGAGTACTTTACTTCAGTTGTTTATTATGTGCATTTCATTTCAGCAGTTATACTATCTTTTGTCTCAGTTGACCTAGTGGTGTATTTCGCTTCTCTCGGCGGCTTACCCACTGGGAGCTATTGACTAATAGTTCTCACTTCCATTGGTTGTTTTTTTTCAGAGCCATCCACAGCGGGAGGGGCTCGGGATCGTGGCAAGGGATTAGCGCATAGCTAGCTTGTCCCCGTCGTGCCACGCGAGGTGGTTATATGACAACTTTTCTTTTGTTTTTATTGGAGAGGTTTTGATATACTTTGTTATCTTTTGGTAGGATGTACTTGAGATGACTACTTTTGTATATTGGATTTATCTTCTTGTATGATAGTAGTTATTTACTCTTCTCTTTTATGCATAGTTTAGTTGTATTGTGCTCTGATTACTAGTAGGATGTGCATATCGCTTTCTTTCCGCCTTATTGTTGTAGATGCCTTGTGTGCACCGGGGGGTGCCTTGTGCACACGACGCGGGTCTGTGCACGTGCCGGGTAGGCTTCCGCTGGGGCCTGGGGCATGACAGTTTTAGTGACGGCCTTAGTAGGGACCCAATTAAGAATATATAGAGCACTTTTTAGTGCTTCACCCTACAATGATATCGGAAGGGTAGTATTACTAATCATGCTCCTGAGCATATCAATTAATTTGTGGTTTTTTCTTTCAGCAATGCCATTCTGATCAGGCGTGCCTGACATGGTGTACTGTAGAACAATTCTGTACTTCCCTATAAACTTAGCGAAAGGCCCAAGAACTTGGCATTTATCCGTCTGTCTACCAAAATATTCACCACCCCTATCTGATCTGATTATTTTTATCTTTCTCTCAAGTTGATTCTCTACTTCAGTTGTGAGGGCCTGAATCCCCGCAATAGGATTACTGCGGATCAGCAGCTTATGGAGGCCTATGTGGTGTGTCGGCGGTGTTTGTGTGCAAATTGGACACAAGTGTTGGACTCAATGTGTATAATGGATCATAAGAGTATTCGGATGCCCTCGTTGAATTTTTGAGGTGGTTTCGCACGAAATGGACATCAGATTTGGATTCAGTGCGGAAAAACTATGGAAATCGACTACTTGGTTGTATTTTTCTGAGTCCGGACGCCCGAAAACGAACACCCGGAAGATTTCTAGTGTTTTCGGGTGCACGGTGGACCGGTGGACTGAGGTGGTGCCACGTGGCGGCTTCCGATTGGCGCCGTACACCATATGGCGGAGCAGGAGGCGCGGCGCAGTGGGCCCAGCCCACATGAGCTGGCGCGGGCAGGCGCGCGGGCCGGGCAAGCGCACGGGTGAGCGCGGTGCGCGGGGGCGGCGTGCCACGTGTCATCTTCCCATAGGCGCGGTTTGGACAGGTGGCGGCTGACGATTGGGTGGTGCAGCGGGTGCGGTCCACGGAGCAGGCGGGGTGGCGCCTCGGGCTGCCTGCAAGTCAGGTGGCAGGCGGCTAGCGCAGGCGCGCACGTGGGCCCTAACGGCGCGGCGTGGGTGCGGTCCACGTGGCGGCGCGTGGTTGGCGGGCGCCAACCATCGAGCCGCACTATGTGCGCCACGCGGCGCTGTCGGGTTGGCCGGTTCGGCTGTGCATTGTTTGGGGGCCACGTGGCGCATCGAGAGCGATCCGGGCGCTGATGAATGGCTGCGGATTCGGCGCGGTTTCGGCGCTCGAAGGATTCGGGCGCCCGAAACCAGGGACTCAGGCGGCATTATTGGATTTGTTGGGCTGGGCCTATAAATAGGCCCAATATAGCTACATTTCTGGGTTTTTTCGGCTAGTTTCTCACAGGGGTTTCTACAGAGGATTTCTTCTCCAACCTGTGCTGCATCTTGTGGAGGATTTTCGAGATTTTTGGAAGCCTCGATATCGGTGTTTTCTGTGAAGCGGCGCACTTCGACGCTCCTTCGATTTTGTCTTTTACCGTCGCTTTTCAGTCCGTGAGACCCCCTGAGCTGCCTCGATAAAATTTTGAGCCGATTTTTGTGGCAACGCGTTCACGAGAGGTACGCCTTCGTTTTCTGTGTTGATCATTTCACCTTATTTTGGGTTTTTGGCATGGTTTCCAAGGTATTTATGTGACCCTTTATACTATTGTGAGGTGCGGGACAGCGGTGGAGTATCGTTGGGATTTCTCGGCCTACAGGCATCGGAACGGGACGTATGAGCACTCGATCAGCATCTTCACTTCGAGAGGAACAAACTTGTATTTTTATTGGAATTTTTAGAAGACTCTTCAAAGGTGATAATTAAGCTTTTTCGTGGCTGGTTTTCCGCAGAATTGCGTATTCTGGATGTTTTGGCCTACGGCGATGTTCTAATTGTTTCTTGGCCTACAGGTGTCGAAACGAGATGTATAAATACTCGATTTGGATCTACTCTTAGCGAGGATCGCAACCATAATTTTTTTAGATTTTTTGGAGGACTGCACGCAGGTGAAAATCCCCAATCTCTCTGCTGGATTGTAAAAACAGCAAGTGCTGTTTGGTGTGTGTGTGTGGGGTATTGACTAGTGTGTTGTGGTTGTGATGTTGGTTGGAGCAGAGGCTTATGCGACTGAGTGCCGAGGATTTGGTTTCGGCAGATTTTGCTAGCGAGTGACTGCGCACTTCACCGACTTCGGCTTTGCCTGCGGATAGCGTTTCAGGTGGATTGCTTCGTCTCCAGAACCGGTGGACGGTTCTCTAATTCTATATGTTAGAATGCATGCATGTTTAGGGTACAATATATGTGGTTGAGGGGTAAGCTTAGGAATGATAATTGTATAAGGAATTGCCAGTTAATTATTCATGTTATGACTTATGGGAACTGGCAAGATATATATCCATGATGATGATTAAGGAAAGCTTACCTTAGGGAACATTGCTCTTTTGATTATTAGCATGCTATGTTAGCACATAGCTTTTATGAGATTTGATTATGCGATGGGGCAGGATTATGTATCTATGTGCGGATATCACTTGAGATGATTTCTTATGAATCATGTATTATGGACAGGTGTAGTTCATTAGTGATTTTGGCATGTGATTATACCTTGTGGAGCTATTACGTGATTTACTCCCCTTTTTCCCTTCTTGAGGACAAATGCATGCTTGTATGGACATCTAGATAAGCCATCTTTTACTGCTACACTATCATGTTGGAACTTGACTTAGGAGAAACCATCTTTACTTCTTTTCTCTTTTTTAGTCAGTCATGTGGTTCATGTTGCTCGGGTTCGAGCAGGGGTTCGGGATAGTGTAGTCGAGACTTCGAGTCTGGGACAGGTTGGGTTTGATTGTGGATTGTGGGTATTGCGGCGATCGCGGATATTGGGCGATTGGCCGAGTGTCGGTTGTACTTGATTGTGGATGGCAGGATAGTGCGGCAACCGCGGATATTGGGCGGTTGACCGTATGTGTATTTATGCATCAGATTGGGGATCGGGGTTTTTCTTTAGTGGAGGGATTTGTTCCACTTAGGCATTGTAGTGATCCAGTCCTGCTTTACGATACTTATGGCATGGTTACTTTCCTCGTGAGGGTAGCTCCCCTCAAGTTCCCCTCCGGAGCATGGGGGTCAGACAGTGATTGAATTTTTGCTATCGCATCGGCGCGGCTTTATTTGCCCGATGATGAGGGCGGCAGCAGGAGTTTTGCTATCACACCGGCGCGGCTTTATATGCCCGGTGATGAGGGCGGCAGTAGGCAGTACCAGTTTTTACTGGCGGTTAGATTGGGTTACCGGGACGGTTTAGTTACTGATGCATTTAGAGGCATAGTAGTGGTAGTTTCCTTTTTCAGCAGTTTTATTGCTTGCCACTCTTCTTTCCCTTTTGCCTCTGGTAGACTTAGTGGGTGCGTCGGAGTTTGAGGATTTACCCACTAGGGGAGGCTACTGGTTTACTAGTAGTTCTCACCCCCATTCTTCTTTTCTCTTTTTCTTCTCCTTTGTTTTGCAGAGTCTTCTGCGGGTGCTGATGGATTTTCAATGGCGGATGGAGGAGAGAGGACGGCTGAGTAGATAGATCTCGAGGCAGGATGAGCGAGTTAGCTGGACAGTTTGTGATGGTCCAAATTCCCATGCTTTATTTCCCGTGAATCCAGTGTGCAAAACACCTATTGATGGTGTGTCTGGTCCACAGTGTGTCAAAAGGACAGCACAGATGGATCCATTGAGGTATTTATTGTCAGCTTGGCCTTCGGCTGCATTTGCCGAATTTTAGAAAAGGTTTTGGGCAAAACGGAGGTCGTATTTGGATTCAGCGCGGAAAAACGCTTGAAAACGGCTATTTGCTTGTTAAATTCTGAGTCCGGATGCCCAAAAACGGACTCCCGAAAGTTTTTAGTGGTTTCTGGTGCATGGGGAGGACCGTGGACCGTCGGCTTGCCACGTGGCAGCCCGTTGTTACGGCTTTTTGGTGTTGGCATATTTCGTGAGTCATGTCAGTGAGTTGAGTCGGAGTCTTAAAGAGATCAAATTGTCAAATCAACTGTCAAAGACTCTTTGAAGATTCAACATGAGCCCAAGTCAACTCCCAGGTATGATTAAATATAGATCATGGTGATTAAAGTTCGTTTATAATCATTGGAAACAGGAAATTAATGAAAATCGGTTTAGACTTGGTTTTAGGAACTTGGTTTTAACTTACAACTTATTTTAAGTTTGGATTCCGGTACTTGGTCTGTTTTGGATAAAGTTTATCTTGGAAAAATCAGTTTTTACATTGAGTACCGGAACCACACTTTGAGTTCCTCAAACCCGACACAGAATTTTCTGAAATTTGCATTGCTACCGGAACACAGACTTGCGTACCGGAACACAATAGAAAAATCTGTGTTTTGCACCATTGAGTACCGGAACACAATATTTGGTACCGGTACACAATGTCACCTCGGGAAAAGTTTCCTAAACCGACTCTAATTCGTTTCAAGGGTTATAAATAGATACTTAGGGTTTCTCGACTACGACGACCAATACCGAAAACACTCGAGAGCAACCCTAGAGGCTGGTTTTTATCTTCTCTTTAGCCTCTTTTAGGTCAATTCGACGGTTCTTCCAAGATCTATCTTTTGTCGAATTGATCTAGACTTTGCTTAGAAATTCTTTCTACGGTTCTTCAATGATAATCTAAGCAAAGGATCACCATCGAAGCCTATATTTTCTATCGGCTGAGTTCACGTCGTGGATTCGACGTAGCACCGTGGATTCAGTGTGTTGAAGGCGTTTCGTGGATTCGAAACGTGTGCTCGTGGATTCGAGTGGCGTTCGTGGATTCGAACGTGTGCAGTGGACGTGCAGTCGGTGAGCGCAAGATCCGAAGAACTTGAAGGAGGGGTTTGAGTCCGTGGAGTCGGTAATCACCTTGTTATTCTTCTTTTCTTAGTGGATTGTTATTGCGTGTTGGTCCCGTGGTTTTTCTCCTGGATTGGAGTTTCCACGTAAATCTCGGTGTGCTGTTTTTATTTTCCGCATTGGTTTTTATTTTGCACTGAGATTTGATTTTTAAATATTACACCTATTCACCCCCCCTCTAGGTGTTTGATAGTACCTATTTAGATCCTTGGGGATCCTTATTAAAAACCAACACCCGTCATTGGCCGGTTCGCGGCACTCGGTCCACGGAGCGGCGCGGCCGGGTGCACGAGCCCGGCGCAGAGACACGTGGCAGGCGGTGATAGGCTGGCCTTTGGTGCGCGGTCCACTGGATTTGAGCGGCGGGTGCATGGTTCGAGCGGCGGTGCAGGGTTTTGCGCGGGATGCCACGTTTCGATCGGCGGTTGGTGGGCGCTGGGTGCGCGGTCCACGAAGTTCCCGGTGCGGGTGCATGGACCCGGCGCAGGGACACGTAGCGGCATTCTATTGGTGGGCTCACAAGGCGCGGCGCACGGGGGGCTCTGGGTGGCGCCTCGAGGGGCGTGCCTGGCAGGCGGTCAGGCTGCGCCTGCCCACGCGCCTGACCGCGACAGGGCGGGGACACGTGGCGCCCGGCCATTCGCGGGCGCCTGCCACCCGCCTGCCCGGTCGGTGCCACGTGTCGGCACCGGACGCGCCCCGCACAGCTGTTTGCTGTGCGGGACACGCGTCCCTCACCCAGGCGGGCCACGCGGCGATTTCTGGCGCGCCCCGCACAGCTGTTTGCCGTGCGGGACACGTGTCAGCACCAGGCTGTTTCGGGCGCGTCGGATGGGGGTTCGTCCGACCCCCTTTGCGGATTCAGGCGCCCGAAAGTTGGGCCCGAATCCGCAAAGGCCCAATTATGGGATTTGGCCTATAAATTGACTCTTGGTGGCCCGTTTTCTCCTCTTTCTGGGCAGTTTTTCACAGAGGTTTCTTTTGGGCATTTCTTCCTCCAACAGAGCTACACCTCTCAGAGCATTCTTGGATTTTTTTTGTGGCACGTATCCCGAGGTTCTTATTTTTACAGCACGACGGGACGCTCGTTCACCGGCGACCCGTTTCGTCACATTTCAGTGCACGGATTCCCCGGCTTACCCCGACCTCCGATTCAGGCGATTTTTGCGCCGTTGGATTCTCGATTGGTAGGACTCCGATTTCACTGTTTTGAGTTTTCCCTCTTTTCGAGGTTATCTTGGAGTTCTCAGAGCTTTCTTTTGACTCTTTTTCTTTCGCGAAGTTTTGGATAGCGCTGCGGTATTTTGACGATATCTTCGCGCACAGGCATCGGATTGGGGCGTTTCATTGCATCTACACATCACGAGGAATATCCCTAAATTTTCTTGGAATTTTCTGAATTTTTCCCGAAGGTGAAAAGTCCCTGTTTACAGAATCTTGTGATTCAGATTTTGTGATTGGTTTATCTCGGGATGGTTCCCTTGTCGAATTTGTATCTCAGCATAGGAAACTCGGATTTTATCGTGCAGGTACTCGTTTCGACCGGTTCGTCGCGAGGATCGTGATAGTATTTTTCCTGAAAATTTTCGAGCAGATCTCGCAGGTGAAAAAGGTAAAACTGTGGACTGTTGTATTTTGGGACAGATTTTGTGTGAGCATTGTATGTTAATTGTGTGTATCCTTTTGGGGTATGTTGTGCAGTGTTGTGGTGATTGTTGGGGCCGGGCTTGGACTTCACTTTTTGGATCAGGATTTAGCGCTCGAGGTGGGTGTTTGTTGTGAACCTCTTAATTTAGGCTACCCACTAGGCTTACTAGAGTAATGCATGTATGAAAGGTTAAAATGCATAAGTGGACAAATTAGCATGCTTGTAGGACTTAAATACACATGTGGATAAAATGCTTATATGAGTTATGTTTGCTACTTAGTACCCGCCTTTGAATGAAACTTACCACCAGGAGACGTAGAATCATGCTAAAAGGAATGTTTAATAGTGCATTATGATTATTATGCATGTGGCATAGGCAGGCATCATCCATGTTAGAAATTATTGTCTTATGTGAACACTAGTATCCTGGAACAGTATGCTTTGAAAATAACTTGAACAACTGAACTCGTATTTAATTTACTATCATGAGGACTTTTGCATGCTTGTATGGTCACCTAGTTAGGCCACCTTTTTCTGCTACACTATCATGCTGGAACTGACTTAGGAGAAACCATGCTTTTATTTCCTTCTCCAGTTATCTAGACTTAGGGGATAGTGCGCTCTGGTTAGAGCAGGGGCTGGGATAGTGTAGTCGGACATTTGGGATTTAGGACAGACAGGCTGTGATGGCAGGGTATTGCAGTTACGGAATTTGAGTTGGCGTATTTCGTGAAAGTGTTAAGTCTTGAAGATTGAAGATGAAAGAAGTTTGGATCATATACCTCAATCTCAAGAAAGAAGAATTCAAAAGGATCAGGTATGTTTAACTAAAGTTTTTTGATGATCCGAATACTTCTTGTAGTGTAGAAATACTTGGAAGAATTTTTAATTGCATAAAAATCAAAAACTGGACTTGGAACATGTTCAGGATCCGGATCAGACTTTCCAATCCGGATCCCGAAGGGTGTTTGTTCATACACAAATTCAATCCGGATCGCAGCATTCCTTGATCCGGATCCCGAACACTAGTTTTACCTGTTGTTGAACGATCCGGATCAGGCTTTGCAATCCGGATCCCGAAATTGGTGTTTGGTGAAACTGTATGAACGATCCGGATCAGGACTTCGATCCGGATCCCGAACCCTGTTTTCTGGAATTGTCTATCTTGCTACGACGATCCGGATCGCAGCTAATCCGATCCGGATCGCCGTCCTGAAAATTTCCAGAAAAGGTTAGTTTTTGATCCTTATCTTCTTCCAATGGTTTCTAACCTATATATAGACCCTATGATTCATTTTTAGGGTATCGAAAAACAACGGGACTTAATAGAAAAATAAGCCGAAAAGAGAAAAATCCACATATAGAGAAGAAAGGAAATCAATAGATTAATTCTATGTTTCTTCATCTATATTGATTGATTTGATTCTAGGTTTTCCAAACTCAGATTTTGAGTAGAATCAAATCAATGAATACTTAGATGGTATTTCCGATCTATTTCTAATCTAAGTATTCGGCGGATCATCACCACCCAAAAACAACGATTTACCCTAAATCGGCGCGTGGACTCGCGTGGCCTTGTGGATTCAAGGTGCAACCGCTCTCGTGGATTCGGAGCGAGGTACGTTCGTGGATTCGAAGCGTGCTATTGGGTGAAGACCGTGGATTCGGTCGGACGTCGTGGACTCGACGTTGGACGCTGTGGATTCAGCGTTGGGCGCAGATCGTGGATTCGAGAAGCGTCGTGGAGCGAGCGGAGAAGATCTACTAGGAGCGTATGGTAAAAGGTTGAGTCGTCTGTGAGTACGTTATATCACCTTGTACGTGTGTTAATTCTAGTGGATTTCGCCGTGTTATCGGTCCCGTGGTTTTTTACTCCGGTTTGGAGTTTTTCCACGTAAAAATCTTGCGTGTTCTTTTATTTTTCCGCATTGGGTTTTATTGCGCAATGATTTTTTGAGTGTTTATTGTTTACACCTATTCACCCCCCTCTAGGTGTTTTTTCCCCTATTTAGATCCATATTACATAAACCCAACAAGTGGTATCAGAGCGGGAATAGGGTTGTAAACAATGGTTGAAGGTGGAAACATCAATCGACCCCCTTTCTTTGATGGAACAAATTATGCGTACTGGAAAGTACGGATGAAAGCCTTTTTAATTTCCATCGACGAAAGGGTGTGGCAATCAATTGAATTAGGATGGTCTAATCCAACTGAAATTATTTCTGATGTTCGCACCTTAAAACCTAGGTCGAAATGGACCAAGGAAGAGATAGATTCATCTTCTTACAATGGCAAAGGAATTAATGCTCTATTTAATGCTTTGTCACAAACAGAGTTCTCTCGCGTCTCGGCATGTGAGACTGCGAAAGAAATCTGGGATGTTCTTCAAGTTACGCATGAGGGAACTAACCTTGTGAAGATTCAGAAACTGCAAATGCTTACGAGCAAGTTTGACTCTATTTCTATGGCAGAAAATGAATCTTTCACTGACTATTACACACGATTGCAAGACATCGTAAACTCATGTGCTAACTTGGGAGAGAAGATTCCAGAATTTAAAGTTGTAAGAAAGATTTTAAGAACTCTTCCTGAACGATTTCGCCCGAAGGTCGCAGCCATTGAAACAATTAAACACCCGGACGAAATGCGTGTAGAAGAATTAGTGGTGCATTACAAACTTATGAAATGACATTTCCTACTAACTATTCTTCTGGAAAGGCATCCTCTTCTAAGTCTTCAGGTTATGCATTGAAAACAACAAAGAAGAAGACGCGGATTCATCCTCCTCGGACGATGACGAGAACCTATCTATGGAGGACTTTGAGAAGCAGCTCGCTCTCTTGACAAGGAAGTTTCGCCGCAACTTTCGAAGGGGTAATTCAAGCAAAACTCCATCCTTCGGAAAGTCGAAGAAAGGCAAGGGTTCTTCAAGCTACAAGTCAAGAAAGCAAGAGAACTTCTCAAAGGATAAGAAAAGTTCAGAGGGACAAGTACAGTGCTTCAAATGTCGAGGCTACGGCCACATTGCAACGGAGTGTCCCAACAAGAATCCGGCAAAGAAGAAGGCGATGCAAGTCGTCACTTGGGATGACAACTCAACGTCAAATGAGTCATCCTCAAGTGATGAAGAAGACAACGCGACAGCATTCCACGCGTCCACTTCTTCACCCTTCATGTGCTTAATGGCAAGTACATCCGATTCATTGTCCAACTCCTCCCATGTTGAAAAGAACAACGGACGATGAATCGAGTAATTCTGAAGGTGAAGATTTTGCTCTTGCCTACCATAAGCTTTTGAGGGATTCAAAGAAACTGGCAAAGCAAAACCGGAGTTTGAGAGGGAGATTGCAGGATCTCGAAGAAGAAGTAAAAAGGGCATCTTCTCTCTCAAACGCTCTTGAAGTGGAAAGGGATAACTTAGCCAAAGCAAATGTTTCCCTTCAAGAGTCCAATGAGCTTTTCGAGAAAGAACATGAGAAATGGTGGATAAAGCGAATTATTTCTTGAAGCTCTACGGCGAGGCTCGACAGGAAAAATTGGAAATGACAAAGACCATTCTCCAACTAAAGGATGACTTAAAGCGATTCTCTTCTGGAAGGAGTAAGTTGGACAGGCTTCTTGGTCTTGGTCAAACAAATAAGTTCGGCCTCGGATACACTCAAACTGGAGACATTCCAAGTTCGAGTGGGACAGTTTTTGTGCCTCAGTCGGTATCTCCTCCTCCGACACCGGAATTCACGACAAGCAACGACAACAAGCCTACTTCATCCTCTTCGGGATCGTCAAGATCTAAGGTATGTTTTCGTTGTGGCATTTCAGGGCACATAAGGAGAAATTGCAAGACAGGAGCCAAACGCACACCTCAAGCACCTCTTGCAATGACTACCAAAAAGGTGATTCCTCAGAAATCAATGCAAATCATTCAAAGGAAAAGAGCCTTGGTAGTTCACCGCTCAAGACGACATCATCAAGGAGCAGCAATCTTCAACAAGACGCTTTCACCTAGGCGAGTAACTTCACGACCATTACCGACGCATTCCAAAAAGGTTTGGGTGCGCAAAGGTGAAATTTTTCCTTGTCTTGTTACTAATGTTTCCTTGCATGCATATGATAGTTCGTCTTGGTATCTGGATAGCGGGTGTTCCCGTCATATGACCGGTGACAAAAACTGTTTTCAAACCTTTGAGAAAATCTCCGGAGGACTTGTTGTTTTCGGAGATGGTCGGTCTTCCAAAATTGTTGGAAAAGGAACTATAGCTATTCCAGATGGCCCGGTTCTAAATAATGTGTTATTTGTTCATGGCCTTAAGACTAACCTCATAAGCATAAGTCAACTTTGTGATAATGGTTATTCAGTTAATTTTTCATCTGATGAATGTACTGTAACTGACAAGAACCATGTTTCTTTTTAAAAGGGGTTAGATCAGAAAACAATTGTTATGTAGTTCCTCATAAAATTTCTGAAAAATGTAACCTAGCATCTTTGAAAAATGAAACTCTTTGGCATGAAAGGCTAGGTCACATAAACTTTAAGGAACTTGCTAGAATTTCAAACAAAGATGTGGTCAAGGGGGTTCCGAAACTTTCTTTTGAACAAAACATTGTGTGTGGCGGTTGCCAAAAGGGAAAACAGTCTAGGACTGCACACAAGAACTTGAACCACATAGGTACAAAACGGCCTTTGGAACTTTTGCACATGGACTTAATGGGGCCAACTCGTCAACCATCTTTGGGAGGTAAATGGTATATTTTCTTATTGGTTGATGATTTCTCTAGATATTCTTGGGTAGCATTTTTAAAAGAGAAAGCTGATACTTTTGATTCTTTTCACGAGATTTGCCATCGTATTATGATTGAAAAGAATGAAAAGATTACTCGTGTTAGAAGTGATAGAGGTGGAGAATTCATAAATTCCAAATTCATTGATTTTTGCACTTCAAACGGCATTAAACATGAATTCTCAGCACCCTATACACCTCAACAGAATGGTGTAGTCGAGCGCAAAAACAGGGTCGTACAGGAGATGGCACGTGTTATGCTTCATAGCCGGAACCTACCGTTATATTTTTGGGCTGAAGCGGTGAACACTGCTGTCTATGTAATTAATCGAGTGTATTTGCGCCCGGGGACTTTAAATACACCATATGAACTTTGGTTTTGTAGAAAACCTAACATCAAATATTTTCGTATCTTTGGGAGTCGGTGTTTTATTTTACGTGATCGCGAAAATCTTGGAAAATTTGACTCTCGAAGTGACGAAGGGATTTTCTTAGGTTATTCTACAAACAGTAGAGCATATCGAGTTTTTAACTTAGAATCTAAGACGATCGTAGAATCGATAAATGTTAAGGTAGATGAAGCTTTTCACTTTGAATCTGAAAAATCTACCCTCGATATCTCTCTTGATGATGATACACCTGCTAATGCATCTTCTTCTAACAATTCTTTCGATAATAATGATGCATCTAACGGTTCTTCAAGTTTATCTGATGTGCAGGAATCATCTCGTGTACCTCCGACTACTCCTTACCTCAAACGTTACGCATCTCCAAGGATCATCCTGAATCGAACATCATTGGAGATCCACAAGAAGGAGTTAGAACACGGAGACAATTGGTTTGCGGATTTGCATGCTATGTATCTCAAATCGAACCAAAGAATGTTGATGAAGCTCTTCAAGATGACTACTGGATTAAAGCAATGCAGGAAGAGCTCCATCAATTTGAGCGAAACAAAGTCTGGGAATTAACGAAGCCTCCGAAGCAACACAATGTGATAGGTACCAAATGGATTTTCAAGAACAAGAAAAATGAAGATGGTACTATCATCAGGAACAAAGCAAGGTTAGTTGCTCAAGGCTACTCTCAAGTAGAAGGTATAGACTTTGATGAAACTTTCGCCCCTGTAGCTAGACTCGAGTCCATTCGTATCTTATTTGCGATAGCTTGTCATTTTAAAATCAAATTATTTCAAATGGACGTTAAGAGCGCCTTTTTAAATGGGTTTTTAAATGAGGAAGTTTATGTGGCTCAACCGAAAGGTTTTGTGGATCATAAACTACCTAACCATGTTTTTCGTCTGAAAAAGGCTCTTTACGGTCTGAAACAAGCACCGCGAGCATGGTACGAAAGGTTGACAAAGCACCTTTTGGAAAAGGGCTATACTCGAGGGGGAGCTGACAGGACTCTCTTTGTGAAGCATTATCAAAACAATTTCATTGTTGCACAAATCTATGTCGATGACATTGTATTTGGCGCAACAAGAGATAATGATGCTTCTAAATTCGCGGAGACCATGGAAAGCGAATTTGAGATGTCCATGATGGGCGAATTGACTTATTTTCTTGGATTACAAGTTAAACAAAACGATGAAGGAATTCACTTGTGTCAATCCAAGTATGCAATGGAGTTGGTCAAAAAGTTTGATCTAGAAAATTCTAAGGATTTTCCGACTCCAATGGGAACTAGCCATAAGGGACTTGGAAGTGAATCACATAGTGAGAATGTAGACGAGAAACTGTATCGCAGTATGATTGGAAGTCTACTATATCTCACGGCTAGTCGCCCGGATATATCCTTCAGTGTTGGGATTTGTGCGAGATATCAATCAGCACCGAAGGAGGTTCACCTGAAAGCGGTGAAACGGATCATCCGATATATCAAAGGTACAATCAATTTCGGAATTTGGTATCCTATGGGAACAAGTTTGGATATTGTTGGATACTCAGATGCCGATTGGGCTGGATCAGTGGATGATCGGAAAAGCACGAGTGGTGCATGCTTCTATCTTGGCCATTGCCTTGTTGCATGGCACAGTAAAAAGCAGAACTGCATAGCACTCTCGACTGCCGAAGCGGAGTACATTTCTGCAGGAAGTTGTTCAACCCAATTGATTTGGATGAAAAGCGTGTTGAGCGATTTCCGGATTTCAGCATCTTCGGTAACCATTTTTGTGACAACACTAGTGCTATTAACATTTCTAAAAACCCTGTGTTGCACTCTAGAACAAAACATATTGAACTTAGATATCATTTTCTTAGAGAGCTAGTTGAATCAAATATTCTTCAACTGTCATATATTTCAACTGAGGATCAATTAGCTGATATCTTAACAAAACCTTTGGATCAAAAACGTTTTATTCACTTGCGTAAAGCAATTGGCATGCTTTCCTTGAAATAACCTCTTTTGAAACCTTTGCTTAGGTTAGGTTTTGTTTTTGTTTTGTGTTTTGTTCTTTATCTATGTTTGTACATAGGACATTAATTGAGCATAAATCATAATTGACTTTAATTGCATCTTTTCATGCATTTAGAAATTTATTATGCTTTTGATATCATAATATTTCAATGTTGCAATGATCATTTATGTTAATTAAGTCATCTTTTAAGTGATCAAAGTCAATTTCTCTCTCAATGATCTCTTGGTATAGTCATTATCTTATTTGATTGCTTAGTCGAGTATGAATGCGAGATCAATTTTTGGTTGAATACCTTATATATTAAATAATTGATAGCCAATTGAGGGGGAGTCAAAGAAATGTAAATGCTCAAAAGATGTGGAAAGAGTTACATCCCAATGAGGAGTGTGAAAACTACCACCACATGGAGGAAAGAGCTAAGGTCGTCCGAGTACTGTGTGCAGCTACCAATGAATACCAAGCATGGTTTGTCAAAATTGATGAAATGCATATTGAAATACTTGACTCAGTCAAATTTCATGGTTGGTATAAGGTGGGATTTTAATGAAAGATGCTCAAAGAGCCACTCCTTCAACAGATTGTCTAGATATATTATCTAACTTATCTGGGATTTCAAACATCTATTGATCTTGGTATTTCATTTTCTTTACAAAATTGATGATTTGATAAAGGCATTACGCATAAGATCAGGATAGATGTAATTGAAGTTGTTCAACTTTAAGTGTTTTAATTTCATAAATTTTCGTTTCATTTTTGAGTATTTTTGATAGATTTTGTATAATCTATTTCTTGTTGTATGAAACGATGATTTTTGTTTAAAGTTGATATGGTAAAGTGCTTACATACTTTTTCTGGATTTTATGGAATTTTTCTAAATTTTTCTGAAGAAAAAGTTGAAGCCGATCCGGATCGGACTAAGTGATCCGGATCCCGAACGCAGGCTTCCTGCGGGTAGCCGATCCGGATCACAATCTCGATCCGATCCGGATCACGGCTAGGGTTTTTAATAGAACAAAGGGTTTTGATTTCTTTTACCCTAATCTTTTGTTCTTAAGCCTCTAGAGCTTCTCTCTCTAGATTTCTTGCATCTTGGAGCCTTCCAAACTCAAGTTCTTCGATTCAAGTAAGTTTTATTGATCAAAATCTCGGTTTTTCACAGTTTTTCTATATTTTCCTCAAACGTGATGAAATTTCTGGATCTTTTTCGTTTGTGAATGGTTTTTGATCAAATTTCTTTTGAAATAAGAACTCTGGGTAGATTAGTTTTGATTATATGCTAGGTTTTCTCCTGATTAACGAATTTTTGGGCTTCGATTTCCGAAAAATTCGGTTTTAGGGCATATAATAGGAATTTTTGAAAATCATGCAATTGATCTATTTTTAAAATTCTTTTTGCAAAACTAATTTGATTCTTAGTCTCTCTACATGATTATGATTGTTTGGGTACAATTTTTCAAATTTTTGAAAACTGAAATTTTTCATGTGTTCTTGAGTTGGTATTCACAGGACTTCCTTCTTCATTAAGCACTCACATCAATGGCATTCTCCTGGATCATTCTTCTCTTGGTCACAATGGTGCACACACGTGCAACTGTTAAAATGGAACAAGTTGACTCAACTCGAGACAAGACAAGAGAAGCTGATGAAGACAGCTCAGATTTTGACGAAAAGGAGTGGGAAGAATTCCTCCGGATAAATCAACAAAAATGTGATGAGGAAGACAGGAAATATTTGAAAGGCAAAAGACTAATGAAATCTGCCTCAACGACAAAACAATACACAAGACGGAGAAATGTCAAAGAAGGCGGCATTCTACTTAATGAACCTCGTACTAGAGCACGCTCATTCTCTGAAGTTCAACAGAGTAAATCTCCATGGATTGAGGGCCAGAACGCACCATCTGCGTCTACGCAAAATCCATCAACCCCCAAGAGAATGACTCCAGAAACAGATGCGTTGGCATCCATTCGTCAGGAGCAGAGAAAACTCTCTGCTGAACAAGAAAGGGTTTCCAAAGAACTTCAGCACATTTCATCTGAGCATATGAAAATCAAGAAGAAGTATTCACATATATCAAAAATGCTCAAAGGGATCTTGAGCAAGCTCAGTTGCACCAGTTCTGACACCTCGGATTAACCAACTTTTTGTGCAGATTTGTGCAGGATTTTCAATTTTTAGAATTTAGTTCTGCTTTTACTTTTTTTTTAGTTTTAGTTCTCAGGTTTTTCTTGATATTGGAATTTTTCACTCTCCTTACATTTTGTAGTTTTGCTACATTTTGGCTTTGTTTGTGACAAAAAAGGGGGAGAGAGTTTAGAGAGAACTTTGAACGAACTTTGAACAATCTTTGACTTTGGTGAAAGGTAAGTATCACAACTTCTGGTTATTTTGTGATTTGTTGCATGTCCCTACTAACTATTCGACTAACTATTTGGGCATGTAATATGACTAACAAGTTGTTTGTTACTAACAAACAAAGTTTGACATTTGGAATCTTATTGCTTAGAAGATATGTTGGTGTTTGATTATGATCTTATTACATATCTGAATTACTAAATGTCATGATGAGTATAAACTCTATCTCTGCTAGGTTTTGAATGCTTCAATTCTTGAGGTATCTAACGATTCTTTTTGTCAAGAATGATTTCTTTGTGCAGAGAGTACAGATGTCTAAGTCTAGAGTCTGTTTTAGGAGTTTATCTCATGTATTTAATTTTTGGATCTCCATTGTAAATTTTTGTTGTATGGTGATAGCAACAAAAATATCTTTTTGAATTTTCTTTTGTGGATTTGTGTTTTGTCACGAAACCGCCAAAGGGGGAGATTGTTACGGAATTTGAGTTGGCGTATTTCGTGAAAGTGTTAAGTCTTGAAGATTGAAGATGAAGAAGTTTGGATCATATACCTCAATCTCAAGAAAGAAGAATTCAAAAGGATCAGGTATGTTTAACTAAAGATTTTTGATGATCCGAATACTTCTTATAGTGTAGAAACACCTGGAAGAATTTTTAATTGCATAAAAATCAAAAACTGGACATGGGACATGTTCAGGATCCGGATCAGACTTTCCAATCCGGATCCCGAAGGGTGTTTGTTCATACACTGGTTCAATCCGGATCGCAGCCTTCCTTGATCCGGATCCCGAACACTGGTTTTACCTGTTGTTGAACGATCCGGATCAGGATTTGCAATCCGGATCCCGAAATTGGTGTTTGGTGAAACTGTATGAACGATCCGGATCGGGACTTCGATCCGGATCCCGAACCCTATTTTCTGGAATCGTCTTTCTTGCTACGCGATCCGGATCGCAGCTAATCCGATCCGGATCGCCGTCCTAAAAATTTCCAGAAAAGGATAGTTTTTGATCCTTATCTTCTTCCAATGGTTTCTAACCTATATATAGACCCTATGATTCATTTTTAGGGCATCGGAAAACAACGGGACTTAATAGAAAAATAAGGCGAAAAGAGAAAAATCCACATATAGAGAAGAAAGGAAATCAATAGATTAATTCTATGTTTCTTCATCTATATTGATTGATTTGATTCTAGGTTTTCCATACTCAGATTTTGAGTAGAATCAAATCAATGAATACTTAGATGGTATTTCCGATCTATTTCTAATCTAAGTATTCGGCGGATCATCACCACCCAAAAACAACGATTTACCCTAAATCGGCGCGTGGACTCGCGTGGCCTTGTGGATTCAAGGTGCAACCGCTCTCGTGGATTCGGAGCGAGGTACATTCGTGGATTCGAAGCGTGCTATTGGGTGAAGACCGTGGATTCGGTCGGACGTCGTGGACTCGACGTTGGACGCTGTGGATTCAGCGTTGGGCGCAGATCGTGGATTCGAGAAGCGTCGTGGAGCGAGCGGAGAAGATCTACTAGGAGCGTATGGTAAAAGGTTGAGTCGTCTGTGAGTACGTTATATCACCTTGTACGTGTGTTAATTCTAGTGGATTTCGCCGTGTTATCGGTCCCGTGGTTTTTTACTCCGGTTTGGAGTTTTTCCACGTAAAAATCTTGCGTGTTCTTTTATTTTTCCGCATTGGGTTTTATTGCGCAATGATTTTTTGAGTGTTTATTGTTTACACCTATTCACCCCCCTCTAGGTGTTTTTTCCCCTATTTAGATCCATATTATATAACCCAACAATTGCGGCAACCGCGGACTTTGGGCGGTTGACCGGACAGTTGTTATTGCATCAGATTGGGGGAGAGGTTTTGGGCTTCTTTTAGTGGATGGTTTTTCCACTTAGATCAGTGTTATGATTCAGTCCTGCTGACTTATTCTACTATGATACTTATTACTCAGGCATTTTACTCGTGTGGGTCGCTCCCCTCGAGTGCCACTCCGGAGTGTGCGATTTACAGACTTCGAATCCTTGAGACTCCCATCCCCTATCGGTGTTATGCGTAGGCTGGCATACCCGATTTGGCAGGCATAGCAGGTACTACCAGTGCTTACTGGTGTATCGATTGGGTCTAGACAGGCAGGCATTTATATTCTGATGCATATATTTAGCTATACTTTTAGCTTGGCACCTTAGAGGCATTTAGTGGTAGCTCCTTCATCAGTAGTCATATTTACAGCTTACCACCTTTGTTTTATTTTTCGCCTCTGGTAGTCCTAGTGGGCATGTCTGAGTTTGAGGTCTACCCACTAGGGGGAGGCTACTGTTTTATAGTAGTTCTCACCCCCCCCCCCCCCCCCCCCCCCCAAAACTGTTTTCTCTTTTTTCTTTCCCCTTGTTTTGCAGAGTCGTCTGCTGGAGTTGCGGGACCCTCCTCAGCGGATCGAGGTAAGAGGATCGCGGATTAGATAGCGGTCTACCTGGGTACCAGTTTAGCAGTTTGATGTATCCCCTATACACTGAGATACTCGTACTTTTCATTTCTTTTAGGTCTGGCTTCGGCCAGCTGGTTGTATTTTGACTAGTGAGCTGGGAGAGACACTTGTATTTTTAAGAGTTTACCTTTGTACTTTTACTTTCCAGCTTTATCTGAGATGTATTAGTTGTAGTTTAGCTCTGTTTTACGCTCTTTTATTATATCATTATATCTGAGCAGGTTACCAGCACTTCGTGTACACGGAAAATTCCGTGTACACGGTGGATCTGTGGACGGCCGCAGGTTCTGGTTTACACCCGGGGCGTGACAGATTGAGTTGGTATCAGAGCTTAGGGATAGGTCAGTTGGGACGTAGGAGACCCTAGGCTTTTGGCAGACCCTAGGATGGCAGGACGTGAGTGACGCGACATTATGCGAAAGTCGGCAATTTAATTATGTATTTGTTTGACTCTTCCAGAGAGTGAAGAGGGATTGGCATGTCATATTTCTGACGAACTATTATGTTGGCTGCAGACAACATAAAGTTACAGAAATAGGATGATGCCTTTGACTTTCGCTAGATTGGGTCGAGTGTGGTTTCGTTTACTGATCTGTGGTTCCTTGTGTGACAGGATGCCTCCTAGGCGGCGGATTCCTACCCGGGGTACCTCGTTGCGAGGATTATCATCGTATTTTTCTGAGATTTTCCTGAGACTTTCCCGAAGGTATATTTTTCTCCCTTTATCTGTGCATGTGTTTACAGTTGTGTTGTTGTGAGGTTTTGCGCACCCTGTGTTGTGGAATTTTTAACTCGGTCTACAGGGCTCGGAATTAGATGTGCAGGTACCCGTTTCGAAGGTCTCGACGCGACGATCGCAGAAATATTTTTATCAGATTTTTCGGAGCCCTTTCTGCAGGTGAATAATTTGCATTTTTGGGACTGATCTGCAGGTTGTGTATACTTGGTTAAATTTTGGGAATAAAGTGTAACTATAAGCCTTGTGTTGTACCCAGGAGGGTTTGCGGGTATTGCTGGACCCGTTGGATCTGGAGATATTGATTTCCTGATATTTTCTGCTGTGGGACTTTGGATAGTTCAGCTCTTCAGGTGGGTTGCCTCGTCTTCAAGATCTACGGATTGCACATTAATTCTATCTGTGTAGGAACTTGCATGATTGTAATAGTATATTGATAGCATGCTAGAATGTAGGAATTGATGTTCCTGATGTATTCAGATGATCATGTGATTTATTGTTTCCTACAACCTGTTAAATTATTGTTATCTTGAAACTTGACCTAGCACCCCCGCCATATGCAGCATGTTCAGCCAGACTTGTAGAAAACTCCAACTTGGGCTAGGTTATTATTGCTCTAGACATTCCCACACCATTATTTACTGTTTCATCCTGGACTTAGAGCTTTCCTCGCCCGGGTAGTGAGCCGAGAGGTCGAGTTGTTGTGGGATGCATTTTACACTCGTGTCTGGGGACCGAGTGGAGTCTGATAGCAGTCTGTAGATCAGTGTTCTTTTGGGAGCCGTCAGAGTGACAATGGGTCTCGGCTGTTTAGTTTTCCAGCCTGTGAGTGAGACAGTGTTTTGTTGGTTACAGCCGATCTTGTTGATCGAGGATTTGGATTATAGCTTGCATGAGCCACATTTGAGCTCGATAGAGATGCGCGGATACTTTTCTTAGTAGGGTCGCACCCCTCGAGTGCCACTCCGGAGTTGGGCCTGTTACTTTCTATCGCGACTTGTCGATGCAGTCCCTCTGGCTGGGCCAGTTTTGGCAGTCACAGACGCCTTACGTAAGTTCGGTCCTCCGTGGATGTAACAGCAGTAGGTAGGCGCAGGTTTGACTGGACCCGAGGAGGCAGTCAGTGTAGATTGGGTGATCTGAGTTGAGGGTTAGTAGATGCACCATGTTTCTTTCTGTTTCACTCCTTGAGTATCTAGATAGAGGCATAGTAGCTGTAAAGTTTACTTTTTCAGCTTTTCCTTTCAGCACTGCATTTGTTACTTTATGCCTCTAGTAGACTTAGTGGGCAGACCGTCGGGCTTATTGGCGGTACCAATTAAGAACTACTGTAGGATGTAGTTCTCACACCCGCCGTGGTATCTTTTCCCCAGGGACTTCTGCTCCTATTCCTGCTGCTCCAGCTGCTAATCCTACTACTTCAGATCGAGGTAAGGGAGTCGCGAGATAGATCCCTACCAGTCGTCTCCAGAGAGAGAGAGTAGATGTATCCCCCTTTTCCTCCTTGAGAGTTACTTGTTGAGAGACCTTTGTAGTGAGGTTTAGAGTTGTACATTTATTTTACTGCTGAGAGACTTATGTATTTTGGTGAGGACTTGGGTTGTATATTTTGGAGTGGTATTTATTTTATTTGAGCTTTTACTTTTCAGCTCTGATATCTGTTTAGTGTAGATGATCTTTTGCAGGTTAGTCGCTACGTCTATACGGGGCTTCCCGTACGGGCGGCGGATCTGTTGGCGAGCCCGGATCGCAGTTTCGACCCCGGGGCGTGACAGTTTGCGGCTGCACTACCCCCAACGGCTGAACCGTTGTGAGGGGCGCAACCTGCTGTACTGCCATTGTTGCCGGCATCGTTAGAATCGTTTGCGTCGGCATTAGCGGTGGCAGAGTTGGTGGAGATCCCGGTAGACCTCCGTGGCACGACCTTCTTTGGGCTAAAAACTGCTCGAGTCAGGAAACACTCACATCGGAGGCTGTGATGTCGATGCCCTGGGCTAGGGCGTCCCTCTCGAGAGACAGCTGTGTTCCCTCGAGAGATCTTATCATTTGGGCCATTTGCCCGAATAGTTGCGACATGGTCGGCTCCGATAGGACCGACCTCCCGCTGGTTTCAAAAATTTTTGACATATTTATGGCAGGAAGGTAAAAGTTACCTCAGCGTCCCATCGGGCGTGCCAAAAAGGTTGTTGGGGCCGAAAACGTCGGTCGTTGGTCGGCCCCATACGTTCATTTGACCCACTGAGATGTGATGCACCACGTGCTAATGTATCAAGCGATCGGGCCGAGGAGGGATCTGCTTGGCCGGGTTCTTCTGAAATCTTTCTCGCAACCGTCTGGCTTAAATTAGCTGAAATCAGGATATGGAGATAGAGAGAGAGACTGAGTCCAGCCTAGAGTAGCCAAACCAGATAGTAGAAACAAGAAATTGACACGGCTAAGGAGCCTATTAATGCTTTGTATTGATAGGAAAGAGGATACATAGAGGAAAAGGGATAGAAATTATAAGTAATCAACTCCTAGAAATGTGGTAAATCTATCTAGAAAAGAGGTAAATATAGGTATTGAAAGATATGAGAAAGTAGGGGGTGGTCCTGGCTTACGAGGTTGCAGGACCCCTTCTTCTTCTATGGTTCGGGTATTTATACACTTCCCAAACCATGTTTATAGGCGCCAGTATGAAATATCGGTGGGATTTGGGGGAAGTTATCATAAAATTCTCAACTACTTTCTTTTGAGTCGACACTTCCTCAAATAGGAATAGGCGTTCTTCCGTCTAGGTTCATTCCCTTATTCTCGTTCTAAAGCGTGATCTTCGATGCTTTCCAATGCTGGACGCTGCTTGCCGCTTCGGAGTCCGTTGTGAGATTCACACCCCGAATCTCGTACCCTTTCTTTCGATGACCTTTCTTCTCCGGCTTGATCGGTCGAAGGCTGACTCTGACTCCGCCTTCTTCGTCATTTGACCAGAGTGATATCCTTATTTGGCCGAAATCGCTCTTGATTGAGGCGACAATCTTCTTATTGGCTGCTTTTACTATCGGCTAATGCCTTCAGCCGATGGCATTCATCGTCTCTTGCATTCTTGCGCGACTAAGATCGGTCCGGATCAGGACGCAAATCCTTCTTTGGTTGACTCATCTTCCCGTCGGCTGATATTTTTTAGCCAATGGTAGACGCCACGTGTCACTCTCTCAAGTGGCGAAAATTCTGGTTTCAGCAGACGTACTTTAGAGTAAAAATATATGCGGATCCACATACATGTGTAATTCCAATGCTGAACGCGGCACACCATAATTGTAATTCAAGCCTTATATGTCAAATAATTCTCCTGACATTAAAGGTAAGACTTAATATGATGCCAAAAGAAATTCAATAAACGGTGCGATCAACTTTGCATGTTGACATAACATATTGGAAGGCATGGCAAGCAATGAGTAAAGCGTTACAGGTTATTTATGGGAGCTGGGAGCAGTCATACACAGACTTGCCTCGTTATCTTACTATGCTGAAGGAATGTAATCCTCGTAGTTTATGATGTCTGGATCATAAATGGCCCTCAGATGGGATTTGTCGCTTTGATCGTATTTTTTGGTCATTTGAACCTTCTATTCGTGGATTCGCACATTCCCGGCCGGTAGTTTGTATTGATGCCACTCACATGTACGGCAAATACGGAGGTCATGTATTGATAACGACAGCTGCAGATGCAAATAATGTAATATATTCTTTGACATTTGCCATTTGTGAAGGAGAGAATGGAGGGAGTTGGCGATAGTTTATGCATAACATACGTCAATATGTTACTCGCAATAAAGCAATTTGTTTTATATCTGATCGATTTTCTGGATTGAGAAAAATAGTGGTTGATATATATCCTCCACGACAGGGTCATTCGTATCACTGGTGTCTTCGACACATAGAAACAAATATGAATAAGCGTTTTAAAATTAATATTTTGTTAGATAAATTCTATTCCATCGGAAGTGCTTCAATACCGACAGAATATTATAAGCTAAAGAAAGAATTAGATGCGTTGGATCATAATACTTGAAAGTGGGTGGATGATCTTGAAAGATACAAAAAGTATTGGGCAAGGGCATTATAAATTGATGACTACGAATCTTTCTGAAACCTTAAATGGGGTACTTAAGGGGGTTCGTGCTTTGCCTATCACGGCTTTTGTTGCGGCAATATTTTATAAACTTAATATGTATTTCTTACAATGCCGTGATTATGGTGAAAGTGTGACGGGCATGCTAGCTCCTAAAATACAAAGTATAATTACGGAAGGTATGGATACGGCGCGACGACACATTGTCCAACGATTTGGCCTGACAGAATTTGAAGTAAATATTAAAGATTTCTCATACAAAGTGATTGTGAATGGAACAGATACGGAATGCTCATGTGGCGAATTTCATTTAACGAGAATACCTTACTCGCATCTACTGGCAGTTTGTAGTACTTCACAAATAAGAATAGACTATCATATTTTTTGTTCACTTTCGTATAGTATGGATTGCTATCGTGAGACTTATGCACCACATTTTCATCATGTTCCTGATAAACGGCACTGGCCACGACCCCAAGGCCCCTCGATTGTACCGCCTCCTATACGAAGAAGCAAGATCGCTCACGATCTACACGTATTCGAAATATAATGGATGATAGGGGTGATTAACGGAAAAAATGCACCATTTGTAAATAAGAAAGCCACTATATGAGCACATGTCCACAAAATTTAGAAAGAGTGCAACAAGGATGCCGACGTATGACTTGTTGAATTCATATTTATATTGTCTTAATATTTTGCATTTTTCAACTATTATGTTACTAATATAATATTGTATATTGTAGATTGCAGATCTAGAGGACGCGGGACCCGTTGATTTGCCGGACCTATCATAGCAGTATCTCTATAGGTCAGAATTTATGAGGAGTGAGGTAAGATTTTAATTTAGCATTTTAAAATTTAAAATTTTAATTTTTAATTTTATATTTGAAATTTAAAATTTAAAATTTAAGATTTGAAATTAAAAATTAAATTTTAAAAATTAAAATTTAAAATTTAAAATTTAAAACTAAAAGTTAGAAATTTAAAATTAAAATTTTAAAATTGAAAATTAAAATTTCAGAATTAAAATTTTAAATAATTTTAAATTTTAAAATTTAAAATTTAAAATTAGAAACTTAAATTTTAAAATTTAATTTTTTAAATTTAAATTTTAAAATTTTAAATTTTAAAATAAAAATCTATATTTGAAATTTGGGCCGGGGGGGCGGGTGGGGGCGATCCGTGGGTGGGTGTGTGGAGCTGAAGAGTGGTACATAATTTACAGAATATATATTTGATATATATATATATATATATATATATATATATATATATATATATATATATATATATATATATATATATATATATAAAATTAGGCTAGAATACTATCGATAGCACCAAGTCATTGGTGCTATTAAGTTTCTAGCAGTTGGATGAAAAAATATGCGGTTGAGATTATAGTGGTCCAAAGTTCACTAGGTGGTTGGTTGAATAATAAAAATCTTAGAGGATCATTATAATTCCAACCGCATATTTTTTCATCCAACGACTGAAAATTCGATAGTACCAATTATTTGGTGCTATCGATAGTTTTCTAGCCGGACTATATATATATATATATATATATATATATATATATATATATATATATATATATATATATTTTGTAGAATGAGTAATTTGAATACATAATTATTTAATATCTATTGAATACATAATATGACGGTTTTCTTACATCAAAAAAATAGTTTGAGAGAGAGAGAGAGTTACCTATTAAGACATGAACCTATAGGAGGAGCTTCCCATATATCTTATAAAAATTTTGGGTGCACACATTATATGGTAAACTGATTTTAAAATATAGATTAAAAATAAATTTTTATAGTATAATAAATTATTTAAATATTTTATATCACATATATTATATTGGAATAATTGCCTGTGTAACCCTGAAATCTGAAGAAATATCTGATTTACCCCTCTTATTTTTTTCTTTCCAATATACCCTTCATACGTTCCACCGTTATTAAAAATACCCCTACCGTTTCCCTTTGTTAAGTTAACTAGGGTTAAACTAGAGTTAAATAATAATCAGAGTTGAAAACTATCAGATATCCCTATTTTGCCCGGGTTTAGGATTTAGGGTTTAG
Organism: Tillandsia fasciculata; assembly: GCA_029168755.2. Lineage (NCBI taxonomy): Eukaryota > Viridiplantae > Streptophyta > Magnoliopsida > Poales > Bromeliaceae > Tillandsia > Tillandsia fasciculata. The sequence continues at coordinate 8,288,285 of CM054948.1, forward strand.
GGTTTACGATTTTTTAGGGTTTTAGGGTTTAGGGTTTAGGGTTTTAGGGTTTAGGGTTTAGGGTTTAGGATTTTTTTGGGTTCTAGGGTTTAGGGTTTAGGGTTTTAGGGTTTAGGGTTTAGGGTTTTTTAGGGTTTTAGGGTTTAGGGTTTAAGGTTTAGGGTTTTAGGCAATGTTTGGTTCAGGGATAAATTTAAGAGGTATAAATTTTTTTATACCTGGGATAGCTTGCTATTCCGGGATAATGAAGTATAAAAGTTAAATTGCGTTTGGTTGAAAAGTTGGTATTCTCTGGAATAGTTAAAATTGTGTTTGGTTAAAATTATGGAATAGTAGAGAATAGTGAAAAAAGAAGATAGAATTTTTATAAAAATACCAACTTTGCCCTTAGCTTTTTTTATAGAAAAATTAATTTAATTATTATATTAAATTTGAAGCAATTTAATTATAAATAATAAATTATGTTAAAAAATAATATTTTTTATTTTATATTATATTTTAAGAATATAAATAATAAATTATATATTATATTATATTATATTATATTATATTATATATATTTTTTATATTTTATATTATAATTTATATTTTATATTATAATTTATATTATATTTTATATTATTTATATTTTATATTATAATTTATATTTTATATTATAATTTATAATTTATATTATAATTTATATTTTATATTATAATTTATAATTTATATTATAATTTATATTTATATTATAATTTATATTTTATATTATAATTTATATTATAATTTATATTTTATATTATAATTTATAATTTATAATTTATATTTTTTATTTTATATTATATTTTATATTATAATTTAATTATAAATAATAAATTATAATTTTGCCCATTCACTACCCCCAGGGATAAAACCTTATTCCATGGGGGGAGAGGAATAAGGCTTAACGGGTTATTCCAGAATAACCCGTTAAGCCAGGGATAAAAAAAAAATTTATCCCATGTCATTTTATAATACTGTTTGGCAAGAATTGGAGGATAAAAGAGGTTATTCCCCCTTTATCCCCCAACCAAACATTGCCTTAGGATTTAGGGTTTAGGGTTTTAGGGTTTAGGGTTTAGAGTTTTAGGATTTAGGGTTTAGGGTATATTTGAAAGGGCAAAATAGTAATTACACATAGATAACAGCAGTTCCAAACGGTACACTAATAGAGTTTAACTTCAGGGGTATTTTGGAAAGAAGTTGAACGTAAGAAGGGTAGTTTTAATATTAGCCTTCTAAGAGGGATAAATCTGAAAACAGGAAAATTTTTATGGATATATAGGAAATTGCCCCTATTTTATTATATTTTATTTTATTTTATAATATTAATTATTAAATATTTTATTAATCATTTAATATTTTGTGTGGTGTATAGAGTATTGATATACACCAGGTGCAAGCAAAGAGTACTCTTCCTTTTTAAAAATTATGACGTATCCTATTAAACATTCTCTACACCAGATATATATTTGTACATATATAATATACCTAAAATATTTTAATAGAAATTTTAAAATTAATTCATCAAGCATATTTTAAATTATTAGACTTTATAGATCAAATATATTTAATTAAATTTTGATATTAGAATATTAATCATGTAATATAAATTACGGTGTATGAAATATTAATATACATCATATACATGTAATATTTTTTTCTCTCCAATTAATTTTAACAAAATAAAGATATCCTCACTTATTTTTCAATTTGAAATAAGTCCTTCCATTTTAAATTTTCAGTTAAAAAATTTATTTATAGAATAGCTATCAAAACTATTTATTTGATTGAATTTTTAAATAAAATTATTAAAATAATTTAACTTTATAAAAACAGAAAATTAAAAATATTAATAAAAAAGATTATTTTTTATAATGTGCATAATATTATTTTATAAATTTATTTTATATTCTCTTAATTATAGTTTTTAATTTTAAAATTTTAATAATTATATATTTTAAATGATTGTAATACTATATACTGGTGGTAAGCCTGGGTGGGCAAGTGGATACGCCTCATAAATGGATATTGGCCCCCAATCGTAAGGTCATTGGAGTGGCGGTGGCTTCGTGTTCGGTTAAACGACCTGCCACCTCCTTAGTCCGGGCCCCACCAATTCGTGGGCCCCACGTGTTACACGTGGCGAGAGCGTGTGGAGTGTGGATAGTAAAGATCACATCAACGGCTGCGACTGCAAGGAAAACTCTTCTTGCGTGCGGTGGATAAGATCGAATGACACACGTGCTCCTTTTGCAGGAAATTTTAGTATCTCTTGATGGAAAAGGAAAGGAAGGTGAAGTTTGTACACTTGCAATTGATGACATTTTTTTTTAATTTTTTTTAATGCTTTTTATAGAAATTGTGTCATTCTGGGTGTGGCCGAGCCTATCCAGATGCAGCTGCGGGCGGCACTGAAAAGGACGGCGAGATACGTGAGAATTAATCAATGAAAGAATCAGAAAGTTAATTAAACCGGCTCAAAGAAATTCAGGGACGTGTCCTCTAGAAACAGATTATGGAAAAGTACTCTAGATTTTATCCATTCTATTTATTTTTTTATACTATAAATTTAGTTAAAAATATAAAATAATTAAACACGGGCTAAAGAGGAAAAAATTTGTTGTTAGAAGACAAATCGCTATTTGTTAATCTATTATAATGAGTGAGAGAGAAAACTTCGATCATAATAAAGATCCTAAAATGCTAATTCAAGATATAGAAGCTAAATAGTCGGGGCTAAGAGTTGAAACTTCAATATTTGTAGTTCAATACTTCAACTACAAGAAAAAAAAAATGCTTGGAGGCCACTGCAAAATCAATGCAATTATTCAAGGACAAGCAATGCTATTTATCTTAAAATTATTTATTGTGTTCAATAGATACGAGTTATGCCTTGCATTGTCCTACATTTCATCTCTTATTTGAATATCACTATCAGATAAGCAAACAAAATATTCTATAATTTTTTTTAAAAGTACTTTTATTTTTGATGTAGATGAATGGATTAAAAATATGCAGAAAAGATTGGCAGTGCAATGATATGCTGGGCGATGAAAATAATTTCTCTTGACTTATTAAATATACATATTATCTATACTTCCATACTTACATATTCTAAAGTGTGTGAAAGTTATTAAAAGCTTGACACGTGCACCGCTGAGATGCCAAAATTAAGACCAAAATGGCTTGCTATTATTTCTATCATTTTCTCACATAATTAAGTTATTTTAGTAATTTAATCATTCCAACTAAAGGTTCTAATTAAAAGACCAAAATGTCTTGCTATAATTTCTATTCTTTTCTCACATAATAAAATTGTTTTAGTAATTTAATCATCCCATTAAATGAGTCAATACATAGCCCAAATTGACACATTTATCTCTCTCTTTGATTCATATAACCTACGTATATGTCGAGATGTATGGACCTAAAAAAGCCATATTGACACATATACATGAATGTGTCAATATGCATGGGCTTAATGAGGCCCATGTTGATACCTACATAACATGTGTCTATTTGTACAAACTTCCATGAATTGTATAGTTTTTACACCTCACTTGAAAACCAAGAACCAACACTTTTTATAAGTACAAAATCTTTTGTATTTATAAATTATTTTTAATGTCGGATCTTCCAAATCGATGATTGATTCATCTAAACTTGATCTAAAATATTTAAAATACTAAAAAAATATTCGATATTATTTGTCTAGAGATCGAAAGAGCACAAAATCAACGGATAAAAATAAAAATATCACAAAATATAATGATATGACACAAAAATTTTAGATAAAAAATATTGATCTTGTTTTATATAGTATAAAAAAAAAATTTATCAAATTTTTACGTGATTGGAATATTTCTACACCGTTTAATTTGCAAACGATTCAACACGAGTATAAAATTTATTAATTTTAAGCCCTTTTGATCACTAGCCATATGATATTGACAAATCGTAAAATTTATTTTATAGATACTTTGAATATTTTAGATCAAGTCTAACAGAATGGATCGTCAATTTAAAAATTTCAATATCAAAAATAACTTATAAGCACGAAAAACTTCTCGCTTATAAAAGTATATCAGCCTATCTCATGAGCACTTACATATACTTACATATGTATAGGATATATATATATATCTGTATGTAAATATCTATTATATACCTATGTGTGACGTGTGTTCAATTAATCCATACATAGCAAACATGTTGGGAGATTTTAGTATACTAATTTAGCTAGATTATAAAAAATCCTCTTATAATATACCGTTTTTTCACTTTGCCCCTCTGTCTTTCAAAAGCCTATATTTTGCCCCCTCGTAATTACAAAATTAAGGGGCAACGGGGTTAACAGAACATGCAAAATGACGTAAATGCTCATCTTTTCTTTTCCGTCCACCGCTCCCCCCACGCGCTCCCGCACACCTGCAGCGCCCACATGCGCATGCTGTGCGGCACGCTCAGCCTGCTCTTCTGCACCGCCGCCACTAGCGCAATCTTCCCTCCGCCGCCGCCCTCTCGATCGTCGTCGAGCTCCACGATGCTCGGCGATCGCAGGAACCGCCGCATCAGCATCTCGGCGGCTAGGCTTCGTGTAGTGACCCCGACCCCCGTGTAGCTTTCTCCATGACTCATATAGTGGAACACCTATTAGTAGTGGTGTGTCGGACCCGCAACGCGTCAAATAGACGCGTTGGACGGACTCAGCGAGATTTTTGGATCAAACCTGTCCTTCGGCTGCTTTCACCGAATTTTAGCTAGGGTTTCAGGCTAATTAATCCAAGACCGAATTTGGATTCAACGTGGAAAAACGTCGAAAATCGACTATTTACTTGTATTTTTCGGAATCCGGATGCCCAAAAACGGACACTCGGAAGTTTACCGCGCGTTTCGGTGCATGGGGGAGCTATGGATCGGGGAGTGACACATGGCGGCCTCTGGTTGGCCGCTCACGCGTGCGCGGTCCATGGGAGCGCGCGGGAAGCCGTGGACTAGGGCGGCGGGCCACGTGGCGGCTCGGGGTTGGATGGCTCACGCGGCTTGGTCCACACAGCGTTGCGGAGGCGCGGTCCATGGAGCATGTGCGTGCATTGGGTACAGCGAATCCGAACTGTGGATGCGTAGCGGCCGTGGATTGGAGGGGCAAGTCGGGGCAGGTTGGGGCAGGCGGGGCGGCATGGCGCCCACGCGGGGGGGCGCCCCTCCCCGTGTCGGGCCACACGGCGCAGCCCAATTGGCCGCGCTGTGGGGTGTACCGGGACGCGTGGCGCGCCCGAGTTAATCCGGGCACAGCCACGCGTGTTCCCTATTCGGCGCCCGATTAATTCGGGCGCCCAAAATCGTACCCCAAAGGGGTATTTTCTCTCTCTTTGATTCATAATAAAATTGTTTTAGTAATTTAATCATCCCATTAAATGAGTCAATACATAGCCCAAATTGACACATTTATCTCTCTCTTTGATTCATATAACCTACGTATATGTCGAGATGTATGGACCTAAAAAAGCCATATTGACACATATACATGAATGTGTCAATATGCATGGGCTTAATGAGGCCCATGTTGATACCTGCATAACATGTGTCTATTTGTACAAACTTCCGTGAATTGTATAGGTTTTACACCTCACTCAAAAACCTAGAACCAACACTTTTTATAAGTACGAAATCTTTTGTATTTATAAATTATTTTTAATGTCGGCCTTCCGAATCGATGATTGATTCATCTAAATTTGATCTAAAATATTTAAAATACTAAAAAAATATTCGATATTATTTGTCTAGAGATCGAAAGAGCACAAAATCAACGGCTAAAAATAAAAATATCACAAAATATAATGATATGACACAAAAATTTTAGATAAAAATATTAATCTTGTTTTATATAGTATAAAAAAAAATTTATCAAATTTTTACGTGATTGGAATATTTCTACACCGTTTAATTTGCAAACGACTCAACACGAGTATAAAATTTATTAATTTTAAGCCCTTTTGATCACTAGCCATATGATATTGACAAATCGTAAAATTTATTTTATAGATACTTTGAATATTCTAGACCAAGTCTAACAGAATCGATCGTCAATTTAAAAATTCCAATATCAAAAATAACTTATAAGCACGAAAAACCTCTCGCTTATAAAAGTATATCAGCCTATCTAATGTGCACTTACATATGTATAGGATATATATATCTGTATGTAAATATCTATTATATACCTATGTGTGACGTGTGTTCAATTAATCCATACATAGCAAACATGTTGGGAGATTTTAGTATACTAATTTGGCTAAATTACAAAAAAAAAATTTATAATATACTGTTTTTTCACTTTGCCCATCTGTCTTTCAAAAGCCTACATTTTGCCCCCTCGTAATTACAAAATTATTTTTAAGGGGCAACGGGGTTAACAGAATATGCAAAATGACGTAAATGCCCATCTCTCCTTCTCCGTCCACCGCTCCCCCCACGCGCTCCCGCACACCTGCAGCGCCCACATGCGCACGCTGTGCGGCACGCTCAGCCTGCTCTTCTGCACCGCCGCCACTAGCACAATCTTCCCTCCGCCGCCGCCCTCTCGATCGTCGTCGAGCTCCACGATGCTCGGCGATCGCAGGAACCGCCGCATCGGCGTCTCGGCGGCTAGGCTTCGTGTAGTGACCCCGACCCCCGTGTAGCTTTCTCCATGACCCATGTAGTGGAACACCTATTAGTAGTGGTGTGTCGGACCCACAACGCGTCAAATAGACGCATTGGACGGACTCAGCGAGGTTTTTGGATCAAACCTGTCCTTCGGCTGCTTTCGCCAAATTTTAGCTAGGGTTTCAGGCTAATTAATCTGAGACCAGATTTGGATTCAGCGTGGAAAAACGTCGAAAATCGGCTATTTACTTGTATTTTTCGGAGTCCGGATGCCCAAAAACGGACACTCGGAAGTTTACCGCGCGTTTCGGTGCATGGGGGAGCTGTGGACCGGGGAGTGACACATGGCGGCCTCTGGTTGGCCGCTCACGCGCGCGCGGTCCATGGGAGCGCGCGGGGAGCCGTGGACCAGGGCGGCGGGCCACGCGGCGGCTCGTGGTTGGATGGCTCACGCGGCTTGGTCCACGCAGCGCTGCGGAGGCGCGGTCCATGGAGCAGGTGCGTGCATTGGGTACAGCGAATCCGGACCGTGGACGCGTGGCGGCCATGGATTGGAGGGGCAAGTCGGGCCAGGTTGGGGCATGCGGGGCGGCATGGCGCCCACGCGGGGGGGGCGCCCCTCCCGTGTCGGGCCGCACGGCGCGGCCCAATTGGCCGCGCCGCGCTGTGGGGTGTACCGGAACGCGTGGCGCGCCCGAGTTAATCCGGGAACAGCCACGCGTGTTCCCTATTCGGCGCCCGATTAATTCGGGCGCCCGAAATCGTACCCCAAAGGAGTATTTTCTCTCTCTCACCCCCCCCCCCGCTTTAGGCTGTAAATAGGTGGTTTCCTTGGGCCTTTTGGCCCTTTTCCGGAGCCCTTCTGGTGTTGAGCCCTCAAGCAACCTTGTTCTTTATCTTGTGCTGCATCTTGCGAAGGAGTTTCGGAATTTTTGGAGGGCGCGGCATCGACCGCTTCGGCAATTCGGCACAGTGCGACGTTTCTTCTTCGGTGGCCCATTTCCATCGCGTTTCGGTCCACAATGTCCACAGAGCTACTTCGAAAGAATTTTTGGACGATTTTCATGACATCGGTTTCAGGAGAGGTAGATCTCCGTTTTTTGTGTTTTCCGCTCCTCTCAAATTTAGGTTTTTATTGGGGTTTCTGGAACATCTTTGAACCCCTTTCCTGCTGGTGGTTTTTTCTGGACAGCGGAGGCTTGTCGGATTTTTATCTTTGCGCTCGGGTATCGGATTTTGGCCTCTGAGGACTCTTTTGACATCTACTCTTCGCGAGGATCACCGTCGTATTTTTTATTGGAATTTTTGGAGATTATCTCGCAGGTGGTAATTAAGCTTCTTTGGGATAGATTTTTCAGCAGTGTGTATGTTTTGGGAATTTTGACTTATTGCAATGTTGGACCATATCTTTGTACCCAGGAGGAGTTTTTGAGTATTTTTGGGCCCGTTAGAATCGTGGGAATCCGAGGATTTGTCCCCGTTCAGTTTCAGCCTATTTGGATTTTGGATTGACGCGCGTTTCAGGTGGGTTGCTTCATCTCCAAAACCGATGGATGGTTCTCTAACTCTATATTTGTTAGTGTGCATGCATTATGTGAGCAGTATTAGAAAGCATGTGGTATCAGATAGGATTTTCTAGTGTGGTGATTCTGATCAGGTTGATTATTACTTCCTATCTGTGTTGATTAAATGTTAGTATTGGACTTGACCTAGCACCCTGTCATATGTTGCATGTTTCAGCCAGACTAGTAGAAAACTCCAATTTGGGCTAGGTTTATTTATGCTTTAGACATCCACACTTTACATTTTATTCCTGGACATAGTGATTTCCTCGCCCGCATAGTGGGCTGAGTAGTCGGGATTTCTCTTAGTGTTGGATGCATGTTACACTCGTGCTTGGGAGTAGAGTGGAGTTTGATTGATGTAGCTGGTCTTATATCTGTGGTAGGAGCCGTTTGGGTAAATGGTGGTCCCGGGATGTCGTGTTTCTCTATTTTATGTGTCGCCACTGTATTAGTGACAGTAGTATACCAGTGATAGCAGGACCTTGAACCCAGAACCTTTTTGGACACACATGATTTTAGTCAACTAATATTTTTCTTCCAAACATCGAAGGGTCGTCGGAGTCTGTTCTTGTCTGATTGGACGAAGGCATTAGCCCTTCGGGGTTTTGGAATAAAACTTGTTTTCTAACTGTTTTTCCTAAAAGAACTAAAAATCATTAAAAATGGATTTTCCTCAAATCAAGATGGTTTTTCAAAAAAGAACTACTTTTAGTCCTCACCCCGCGTGGGTTTGAGTGAAAAATGGTTTTCAGTAATAAATGTTACATTTTTCCTGAAAACTTCCCCACTCGAGAGGATTCGAGTGGTCAAGGTTCTAAGGGCTGCCTTTTTCTTTGGGTCGAGAATAATGAGATGCTATGCCTAGAGTCTGTTCTTGTTTGATTTGGGTTGTAGGTTCTAGTCTTTCGGGGTTCCCGGACCCTTCATTGTTGTCGGCTGTGGAGTATACCTAGCTAGTGAGTTTGCATGCGGAGTTGATGTCCTATTTAGGTAGCCGTTGGGTTGACAGCGGTCCCGACTGTTCAAGTGTTTCCTGTTCGTGAGTTAGAGAGGTGATTTGGGTACTATCGATCTTGCTGATCGTGGATTGGACTATAGCCTGCATGAGCCATATTGAGCTCGATAGAGATGCGCAGATACTTTTCTCGGTGGGGTCGCGCCCCTCGAGTGCCACTCCGGAGCTGGGCCTGTTACTTTGCTATCACGACTTGTCGACGCAGTCCCTCTGGCCGGGCCAGTTTTGGCAGTCACGGATGCCCTACGTAAGTCTAGTCCTCCGTGGATGTAATGGCAGTAGGTGGGCGCAGGTTTGACTGGACCCTATGTGGCAGTCACTGTGATTTGGTTGATTGAGTATTGTGGGTTAGAGTCGATGCATCATTTTCATCTGTATCACCCTTTGAGCATTGTAGATAGAGGCATGATAGTTGTAGATTTCTTTCCAGCTTATATTTCCATTATTACAGTTTTCCTGTTATCTTAAGGCCATTTTTGGGATTTTTCGAAAATCATGGGATTGATATATTTTTAAAATTCTTTTTACAAAATTATCTTGATTCCTAGTCTCTACACATGATAAGAACTGTTTGGGTATAAATTTTAAAATTTTTGAAATTAAACATTTTTTTTGTTCTTAAGTTATTGCTCACAGAATCTTTTTGGCAAATTCTTCGAGATGGCACTCGAATGGATCATTGTGTTCATAACGTCTTTGGTCAGCACGCGTGCGTCCAACAAAATGAAGCAAGCTAGAAAAGGTCACCCGTCCTTTCAGATGACTCATAGATTGAAACAGAAGACTGGGAGGAAATAGTCAGGGAAGCAAAACAGATTGCCGATGCCAACGATAGGTCTGCGTTAAAGAACAAGGCAGCTATGAAATCCTGCTCAATGTTAAAGAAGTATGCTAGAAGGAATAACACAAGGGGTAGTGGACTTCATATTGATGAGCCTCTTGCAGATATACAATCTCCACCTAGAGAAAACATCTTTCAGATGAAAGAATCTGTGTGACGCCCCACTTCCCAGGGGGTCACCCATCCTAGAACTACTCTAGCTCTAGCACGCTTAACTCTCATGTTCCTCTTGGATCTTGCTACCATCCAAAATGCTATAGCCGGGTTAGAGATTTAGTCCTATTATATCATTTATATAGAGGACTAATCCAAATTCCGGGGGTGTCACATTCTTCCCCCCTTTAAGCCCTGACGTCCACGTCAGGCTCAAGCACACTCACAAGCACCAGGCGATGTGAGACTCGTCTCGCTAGCTTTAGCCGACCTTGTGAGGAGGTGCACTCCACTCACAACGGTCATTAGCCGGGGAGCCTCGCTCTGCCCGCTATATAACCCTGGCTCAGCCGAGACTCATCTCACATTTCCGGCTGGTGAATGGCTCTGATACCAACTGTGACGCCCCACTTCCTAGGGGGTCACCCATCCTAGAACTACTCTAGCTCTAGCACGCTTAACTCTCATGTTCCTCTTGGATCTTGCTACCATCCAAAATGCTATAGCCGGGTTAGAGATTTAGTCCTATTATATCATTTATATAGAGGACTAATCCAAATTCCGGGGGTGTCACAATCTGCATGGATTGAAGGTAGATATGCACCATCTGCAACCTTGCTACCTACTTCAACTTCAAGGAAAGACACGTTAGAGGATGATACGTCTATCTCCTCCATCCATCGCGAGCAGAAGCGACTTTCTTACGAACAAGAAAGGATGTCACGTGATCTACAACGCATTACTACACATCAACGAAAGCTTCGAAAGAAGTGTTTGAAATTTTCAAAGATGCTCAAAGCAATTTTTGATAAATTTGGATGTAGCCGCTCTGACGATCATGAAGAATCAGACTCAGGATAAGAAAGTTCATTTTATTTTTTGTTCTAATAGTTTCTCTTTTGCAGGTTTTTCTCGATAATATGAACTTTGCAATTCCTTTTTTTTAAAAAAAATTGTTTGGCTTGTTATTGTGACAAAAAGGGGGAGAGAACTTGAACTTGAAGGTAAGTAGAACTACTTGTGATAACATGCCACTAACTATTTGACTAACTATTTGGGCATGTAATATTTCTAACAAGTGACTTGCGATAACTGATATAACTTTGAACTTGTTAAACTTTTTGGTATGACATTTGGAACTTTATGGATAAATGATATGTGAATCTTTGATTACTTATTTTCATACATATCTAATAATTAATGTCATGAGTATAAACTCTATCTCTCTGATTGCTTATTGATATTTTAAATTCTTGAGATATCTAATGATTTTTTTTTTTTGTCAAGAATTGTTTCTTTTGCAAAGAGTACAAGCGTCTAAGTCTAGAGTTTGTATTAGGAGTTTATCTCTTGTGTTTATTGTATTTGGATCATTCATGTAAATTTTTGTTGTATGGTGATAACAACAAAAATATTTTTTTGTTTAAGTGGATTATTTGTTTTGTCACGAAACCGCCAAAGGAGAAAATTATTAAGGATTTTATATTGGCGTATTTCGTGAAGTGTTTTGAGTCTTGAAGATTGAAGTTGAAGAAGAAGTGTTTTGAGTCTTGAAGATTGAAGTTGAAGAATTGTGGATCACATACATCAATCTCAAGAAGAATGGATTCAAAAGGATCAGATACATTTAACTAAATATTTTTTATGATCCGAATACATTCTTATAGTTTAGAAACACTTGGAATAATTTTCATTGCATAAAAATAAAAAACTGGACATTTTAAGTGTTCAGGATCCGGATCAGGACCATCCAGTCCGGACCCCGAACATGATTTTGTTCATGCGGAATTCCAGTCCGGATCAGCCTCTTTTGAGTCCGGACCCCGAACTGTGTGTTTGCTGAAATCGCATGAACAGTCCGGATCAGCCACTTTCAGTCCGGACCCCGAACCAGTTTTTCTAGAAAATTTCTGTCTAAAGGCGACAGTCCGGATCAGACTTAAGCCAGTCCGGACCGCCGAGCGAAAAAATTTCAGATATGTTTGTTTTTTATTCTTATCTATTTCCAAAGGTTTCTAACCTATAAATAAACCCTAACTTTCATCTTTTAAGGTAATCCAAAAAAAGATAATCAAAAATCCACATATAGAGAAGAAAGGAAAACACGATTAATTTCATGTTTCTTCGTCTATATTGATCAATTTAATTCTAGGGTTTTCAAACTCTTTATTTCTTGTAGAATCAAATTGATGAATACTTAGATAGTGTTTTCTTGTCTATCTATGATCTAAGTATTCGGAGATTATCATCACCAACAAAACAACGATTTTCGAGAGGACAATCGACACGTGGATTCGCGTGGCCTTGTGGATTCAAGGTGCTACCACTTTCGTGGATTCGGAGCGAGGTGCGTTCGTGTGATCGATACGTACTAAAAATTGGTGAAGACCGTGGATTCGGTTGGACGTCGTGGATTCGACGTTGGACGTCGTGGATTCGGCGTTGGACGCAAATCGTGTGATCGAGGCGCATTGCGGAGCGAGCGGAGAAGATCAATTTGGAGCGTATGGAAAAGGTTGAGTCGTAGTGTTACGGTATATCACCTTGTACGTATTTTAATCTTAGTGGATTTCACCGTGTTATCGGTCCCGTAGTTTTTTACTCTTGTGATGGAGTTTTCCACGTAAAATCTTGCGTACTTTATTTATTTTCCGCATTGGGTTATTTTTACGTAACGATTTGGTGAGTTTATTATTTACACCTATTCACCTCCCCCTCTAGGTGGTTTTTTTCCTATTCAGATCCATTATCCTATAACCCACATGGTTGGCGGCGAGGATGTTGATGAAGACGATAGCGGAGCAATTACGGTATAAACCACCTATTCCCTTGATTGACGACTTCAAATAGGGTGGAGAGGTTTGAAGAAACGGAGGATCATTGATTCTCCTCCCCTCTTCCATCGAAGATGTCAACATGGGATTGGGTGGAAGCAGCAAGGATGACGAGGTAGCAGCGAGGATGACGAGGATGGCGATGACGGGAATGGCGATGACGACAGACAGAGGGAAAGATTTTATTTTATTTCATTTTTTTTATTTTTTTTGAAAAGATTTTGTTTTATTTTATTTTTATTATTATTATTATTATTATTATATATATATATATATATATATATATATATATATATATATATATATATATATATATATATATATATATATATATATATATATATATATATATTATCTGATATCGGAGATGAGAATCAGAGATGATGAGAGGCTAGGATCGTAGATGATGAGAGGGTGAGGAAATTGGAGATGTAGAAATTGAAGATGTACAATGTGTGGTGGAAAGGTTCTTCTTAAAAACAATCTATTATTTTTCTCTTTCTATTTATAATAGGGGATTGGTTGGTGTAACGAGTAGTCGCGTGGGATGTCGCGTGGGGTTTGTTGAGGGAATATTGACGTGCGTGGGATTAGTTGAGGGATTGTGTTGTTTGTTGAGAGATGGTCGTGCATAGGGTTTGATTCAAATTTCAAAAATAGGATAAAGAACGAGGAATTTGCTTTGGATTCAAAATTCAAAATTGAATTGCAAATAAATAGGATATGGATGAGCTTGGATAAATCGGTTGAAAGATATTTTAAGATTTGGTTGGAAGTTTGAAGTTCGAATGAAATATGAGTTTGGATAAGTCGGTTGAAAGATATTTTGGAATTTGGTTGAAAATTTAAAATTCAAAATTCAAAATTCAAAATTCAAAATTTAACTTGAACATAATTTTTGAAATTGAATCTTGAAACAAGAAGTTGATTATAATATAAGGTCTGCTGGACACAAAAAAAAAATAAGACCCGACTTATCTGATAGACTCAAAAAAGTTCGACGGACCCACAAGTTTATGTTCACAAATAGCCTATTAAGGGGGCTTGAATTTGTTGGGCCCAAATTATGCATATGTTTAAAAATTTGTGGGCTTATACGAGATCTATTAGAAACGTATAGACCATAATTTATCTAAAACCGATTAAATTAGACGGACCAATCATAATCTTTCTCCATATTCTTTTTTTTATTATAATTAATTTTTTTTTTTACCCCAACAAAATGCCTCCCATCTTTTTATTGTACGAGGCACGAGTACAATAAAAAGATGCACGTTTAATTAATATTTTCTTTTTCAAAAAAAAATTCAAACATTTTTCTCTATTTTTTTTTTTTTTTTTTTTTTACCCCAACATGGGCGGCGGCCTGGCAGGGCGCGGCCCCAGCCAGCACCTGGTGGCGCGCGGCTGCTGCGGGCGCACGGGCTACTGCAGGCGCGCAGGCGGCACAGGGCAGCGGCACGCGAGCAGCGACCTGGCAGGGTGCGGCCCCGGCCAGCGTCTGGCGACGCGCGCGCGGGCGGCAGCAACGCGGCTAGGGCAACGACGACGGCCCTTTCGGCTAGGCCATCGGCGACGGCCGTCCCCTCCATCTAACTCCTCCGCCAACCACCACCTCCCGTCAAACGACAAAACACGCAAAACAACGAATGAAAAACAATCTAACGAAATCTAACGAACGAAGGAAATGAACACCAACCTTGCTCCGACGGAGAAGACGACGCGATCCCGATTCCCGACGACGATGAAAAGATGCACGTTTAATTAATTTTTTCTTTTCCAAAAAAAATTTCAAACATTTTTCTCTAATTTTTTTTTTTTTTTTTTTTTTTTTTTTTTTTTTTTTTTTTTTTTACCCAACACGGGCGGCGGCCTGGCAGGGCGCGGCCCCAGCCAGCACCTGGTGGCGCGCGACTGCTGCGGGCGCACGGGCTACTGCAGGCGCGCAGGCGGCACAGGGCAGCGGCACGCGAGCGGCGGCCTGGCAGGGAGCGGCCCCGGCCAGCGTCTGGCGGCGCGCGCGCGGTCGGCAGCAACGCGGCTAGGGCAACGATGACGGCCTTGCGGCTAGGGCATCGGCGGCGGCCGTCCCCTCCATCTAACACCTCCGCCAACCACCACCTCCCGTCAAACGACAAAACACACAAACCAACGAATGAAAAACAATCTAACGAAATCTAATGAACGAAGGAAACGAACACCAACATTGCTCCGACGGAGAAGACGACGCGATCCCGATTCCCGACGACGGTTGTGCTCCCGGATTCGGTCTCCGATGATGATGACGTTTTCGCCTTTGGTTTTCGGCACGCGCAACGAGGAAAGAGAAAGAACCCAATTTTTAATTATTTTTGAAAAACAAAAACTAGGGTTTTCTTGTACGTATGAAAAAGCCCAAATCCCTAGATATTTATAAGGGTTTTTTAATCTATTTGCCTCGATATGCGTACCAAACCTCCGGAATGTCTCATATCCGTTAACACGGATTCCGATGCACCAATTGATAGAATATTGATTGAAAAAGATGATCGTCTCTTCTTTTCTTCTTATTCAATTTATAGGCACATATACAATGCTCATCTCTTTTCTTTTACAGTCGTGCAATCTAATTAAAGAAATATAATGAATATGGAAATATACAATTACAATGAATATGAAAACTAATAAACTATACAAATTAAATATGAGCTTTATGTGGTAATAAGCTATATGTGGTAACATCCCCCCTCAAATTGATGCTGGGTGATCAAGAAGCATCAATTTGCCAATGAGAAATTGATGGCGCTGGCGACTGAGAGACTTGGTAAACACATCGGCTAATTGTAAGGATGTGGAAACATGTGGAAGAGAAATGACACGAGTATCCACAGCTTCTCGAATATAATGACAGTCTACTTCAATATGCTTAGTGCGCTCATGGTATACTGGATTAGTGGCAATTTGAATAGCACTTGTGTTATCGGCATGAAGTGGAGTAGGATCATGCTGTGGAAACCCAAGCTCAGTCAACAAACCTCGAAGCCAAGTAATCTCAGAGCATGCAGCAGACATAGCGCGATATTTAGACTCCGTGGAAGATTTAGACACACGGTCTTGTTTCTTACTCTTCCATGAGATCAAAGAGTCCCCAAGAAACATGCACCAACCAGTGACAGAGCGACGTGTATTGGGACATCCCGCCCAATCAGCATCACTAAAAGCAATAAGATGCACATGAGATTTAGCAGGAAAAAATAAACCTCGACAAGAAGAGCCATGGAGATATCGAATGATGCGACGAACAGCTGCCAAGTGTAGATGCCGTGGAGAGTGCATAAATTGACTAACTTGCTGTACAGCAAAAGAGATATCAGGCCGAGTAATAGTCAGGTAGTTGAGGCTACCCACTAATTGGCGATACAACAAAGGATCAGAAAGTAGCTCTCCCTCATCAGCATAATACTTAACATTCATTTCTAGAGGTGTATCAACAGAGGAAGAATCTTGAAGACCAGCCAAAGCAATCAAATCCTGAATATATTTATGTTGATGTAAGAATATGCCCGAAGAATCAGTTTGAACTTCCAAACCTAAGAAATATGTAAGATGACCAAGATCCTTCATATGAAAAAGATTTTTGAAGATATTGCTTAAGCTGAGTAATCAATAAAGAATCTGTCCCAGTGATAACAATATCATCAACATACACCAAAAGAAGAACAACTCCAGTAGTTGATTTTCGAAGAAACAATGAAGAGTCATATTGGCTTTGGACAAGCTTAAACTGAAGCAAAATAGAGTGAAACTTCTCAAACCACGCTCGAGGAGCTTGTTTTAAGCCATATAATGAACGATTCAATTTGCAAACTTCCATAGTAGAAGAGGAAAACAAACCAGGAGGAGGTGTCATGTATATATCTTCATTGAGATCACCATGGAGAAAAGCATTTTTGACATCCAACTGTTGAAGCGGCCAGCCCTGTGAGGCGGCAATAGCAAGAACTGTACGGACCGTAGTCATTTTGGCGACAGGAGCAAATGTTTCATGATAGTTTATCCCATACTCTTGTCGGTTGCCTAAGGCAACCAATCTTGCTTTATAGCGATCGAGGGATCCATCAAAGCGAAGCTTTATTGAATAAACCCATTTACAACCAATGGGCTTAACATGAGGTGGACATTTAACAATGTCCCAAGTCTGATTATCCTGAAGAGCACGAAATTCCTCCTGCATTGCCCGCTGCCAACACTCATGCTTCACTGCTTCTGAGTAAGAAGATGGAACTGAAATGGAGGACAAAGCAGCAGAAAATGATGTATGATAAGAGTCATACCGAGGAGGAGGACGAGAAACTCGGGTAGATCGCCTCGGTAAAGGTGGGGCAGGAGCAGATGACGGATCTGGCTCGGGAAGGGGCTGCAGTGCACGACGTCGAGTGTAGACAACTCCAGGTTTGAACCGGTCAATAGAAGAACGTGTCATCAAAAGTAGGAAGAATAGCGACTTCAGGGGATGAGCTAACATGAGTTGGAAAGAAATGTTGACTTTCAAAGAAAATAATATTTCGAGAAACACGAAGCCTCTTTAAAGAAGGATCATAGCAAACAAACCCTTATGATTAGTACTATATCCCAAAAAAAGCACATTTCACAGATTGAGCAGAAAGCTTATGACGTTCATGAGGAGGCAAATGAACAAAACACACACAACCAAAAGTATGCAAATGTCGATAGGGAGGATGCTGATGATGAAGACGAAAATAAGGAGAGTCAAGATCAAGAGTTCGAGAAGGTAGTCGATTAATAAGATAAACTGCTGTAGATAATGCTTCTACCCAAAAAATAGGCGGAACAGAAGATTCGAGTAATAATGTCCGAGCCACCTCTAAGAGATGACGGTTCTTTCGTCCGGCCACACCATTTTGTTGAGGCGTATATGGACATGAACGCTGTGACAAAATGCCTTTTTGATTCAGAAAATCATGAAATGCATTAGTAGTAGAAGCTTGAAATGCAGTCTGACGATTTTGAGGCCGAATTGAACATTCTTTGATGATATGTCCAGGCTTTTTGCAGTAATTGCAAAATTTCTTAGCACAATTTGCAGCAATGTGACCATAATTCTTGCAACTAAAGCACTGAACTTTACTCATATCCCTGCCTGTGCCTTTTCCTTGAGCCACAAATGCCATAGGTGTTGTAGTCAACCTTTCTTGTTCCAGAGTGGCTTGGGTAAAAAGACGTTGTTCTTCACGAAGTAATTCACCAAAACATATATCCAATGAAGGAGGAGGATGACGACTCATAAGATTAGAACGAACGTTCTCAAAATCTGATCGCAATTTCATCAAAAATTGATCGCGCTTGCTAACCTCATAAACAGCCATTACATCATGGAGAGAATCTTTCGACACGGTAACACAAACAATATCAGAAAATTCAGTCCATAATTGTTGAAAACCGAAAAAATAATCTTGAATAGATAATCCTCCCTGAGTGTAATGTGCAATCTCGCACTCCAATTGAAACCTTCTTGCAGAATGTGTTTGATTGTAAACTCTTTTTAAATATGCCCACATGTCTTTAGCAGTTTTATATGGACGTAAATTAAGAATAATTTGAGAATCACATGACCCAATAATCCAAGACATCATCCTAGCATCTTTGACTTTCCATTGAGACAATTGTGTGGCATCCGTAGGAGCTGGAACAGTGCCATCAATATGTCCCCATAACTCCTTTCCAGTGACAAACAATTGAAATTGAAACTCCCATGCGGTATAATTTTTTTCGGTAAACTTAACACAAAATTGAGAAGTGCTACTCGCCATTTCAAAGAAATAAGAATAGTTTGCACCAAGAAAAAAAAAAATCACCAAAGAAAGCTAAAATTTTACCGAAATCGTGAGCTACCTTTCCACGCCAAATTTCAAAACGTAAAGGTACTGCACCTGTGCACAGATCTGCCACCACTTCGCTGCGGCTCACTGTTTGTTTCAGAATCTCTGATCCAAAGAGAGTAGCAAAATAATCCAAACAAACCAAAAAAACTTCTAAAACCAGGGCTCCGATACCATGATAGAATATTGATTGAAAAAGATGATCGTCTCTTCTTTTCTTCTTATTCAATTTATAGGCACATATACAATGCTCATCTCTTTTCTTTTACAGCCGTGCAATCTAATTAAAGAAATATAATGAATATGGAAATATACAATTACAATGAATATGAAAACTAATAAACTATACAAATTAAATATGAGCTTTATGTGGTAATAAGCTATATGTGGTAACACCAATAAGCCTTCGTGAGTATAGAAAATTTCAAAACTTACCTTTCTGGACCCGCTAACTTAAAAATGTCTTCCCGGGAGATCCGTAAGTCGGATTTTTAATACGATCGCACTGTCGTTCTCCATTAAACGAGCTCTACAACAAAACGATACAAGCAACACAAGACCACATGAATAACCTAAAACTAATTTTATTCCAAAAAATTTAAACTAAAAGTTTGTGCTATTACACATCATCTACAAACTGCTCTAGATGATCTATGAACTCGACACCTTCATTTGGATCATCTACATATTCATTATTGGCGGTCGAATCAGCAACATCAGTATATATGATATCTGCAAGGACCTCTAGTCCGTCGTCATGATCTGCATCATAGTAATGAACTTTCGCCACAGCATCATCATCCTCATGATCAGTATTATTTTGTTCTTCAACTATTTCTTGTTGCACCTCCGACTGAGTCTTATTTTGTATCCCGTCAAACTCGGTTTCCGCATGATAGGATCCAAAATCATGTACATCCCCCAACGGATAGGATCCAAAGTCATGCACATTGTGAGAAATATTTTTCAACTATTTCTTGTTGCACCTCCGTCTGAGTCTTATTTTGTATCCCGTCAAACTCGGTTTCCGCATGATAGGATCCAAAATCATGTACATCCCCCAACGGATAGAATCCAAAGTCATGCACATTGTGAGAAGACAGATTTCTGCATTTATTTTTCATTATTAATCACTCGCTACCTAAAGATATACAAAAAATATATGTAATACCCGCCCTTTATTTTGGTAATTTTCAATTTACTTTACTTTTAGTGGTCCGGCGGGGGGTTAATAATTCGATTATTTCTGGGCAGTCCGTCGGGGCTCGCGGGTATTTTTAAGTGCTAGAGCTCGCGAAACGGGGAACGGTGGCACGATCGGATTCGAATTCCGACCCCGGAATCTTCCAGAAATAATTTTCGAAGCTTGCGATCAATTTGGACGCGCCGGGATGCGTGCTGGCGATCAGCACATTTTTGAGGTAATCTGGACACCTCGTCTGGTTTCTGTTGGGTTAGGTTGTGATTCGGGGGGGAGGACTTAGCTCTTTTCCGCTTTTTGGTGTTTCCTTCTTTGCGTTAGTGCAGACGCGGTGCGATCAAAAAAAGAGGAAAGTATTTTGTGAGGACCCGAATTTTCACCAGAGGACTACTGTTGGGTCAGCGGAGCTTCTACAGTGTGACCGGCAGCTTCTGGAGGCCTATGTGGCATGTCGGCGGTGTTTGTGTGCCAATTTGGACACAAGTGATGGACTCCGGGCTTAAATAGATCACGTGGGTGATCGGTTGACCCCGTCGGATGTTTAGAGGTGGTTTCGCGCGAAACGGATATTAAAATTGGGCTCAGCGCGAAATTTGGGCTAAGAACATCTTTTCGGGTGCATTCGGCAATTTTTAGAGTTGGAATTTGGCAAAACGGACGTCAAATTCGGATTCAGCGTGCGAAAACGGTCAAAACGGACCACCCACTTGATATTTTTGTGCATGGGTTACTGTTCATCGCCAGAACAGTGTTCCCGGCGATCGCCTGCGTCGGCGGCGGCGGCGGGCAGCGGCGGAGAGCGGCGGCACGGCCTCGGGCAGGCGGCACAGTGGCGGCGAGCAGGCACGCGCGGCGCGGGCAGGGGCGGGCAGGCACGCGGGCACGCGGGCAGGAGCGCGGTCCACGCGGCCGGCGTGCACCGAGATGGGGACACGTGGCGGTTTTCTACTTGTTGGCTCACAGCTCGCGGTCTACGGGGCAGGTATGGTTTATGGTGCACCGGACTTGACACGTGGCAGGTCCTATTGGTTCGGTCCACAGAGTTTTGTGCACCGTGTGTAGTAGACAAGGGCTTGACACGTGGTGCCTCCCCATTGGTCGGGGTACTGTGCGAGCAGGGGGGGCAGCTGGCGCGACTGGCGCGGTCGGGGCCACGTGTCGCAATATTATTGGCTGGAGATGGTGTTTGCTGTTCGGCGGCCACGTGGCACCCAGTGACTGGTTGTTTTCGGTGTTTCCTGTTCGGCGGGACACAGAGGTAATTTCCCGAATAGATTTTCTGGTTTTGGCTCCTTGTTTGCATCCGAGAGGGCTTCAATGGAGGATTTGGACCCCTTAGAGCCCTCAGCTCGAAGGGGGCTGAGAAGATGAAATCTTCTCCAAGAAGAGAGGAATGCTCCTGTGAAGTTTCGGATTTTTTGGCGGCACGGATTACGAGATTTCCATTTTCTCCGGCGCGGCGCGACGTTCCTTCATCGGTGTACCCCTTTCGTCGCGTTTCGATATGAGAGCTCTCCCGGCCTACCACGATCACATTTTCCAGCGATTCTTGCGCCATTGGAACGGCGACTGATAGAGCTTTAATCTTGGTATTCCTATTTCCCCTTATTTCGCGCTTTTCGAGGAGTTTTTCTGAGTTTACTATGACACCATTTGCTGTGATTGAGTTTTGGACAGCGGTTCGATCTTTCGGTGATATCTTCGCGCACAGGCATCGGATTGGGGTGATTCAAAAACGCGTTTTGCATCTACATATCACGAGGAATATCCCCAAATTTTCTTGGAATTTTCTGAATTTTTTCCGAAGGTGAAAAGTTCCTGTTTACAGAACCTTGTGATTCAGTTTTTGTGATTGGGTTATTTCGGGGTGGTTCCTGTGCAGAATTTGTATCTCAGCGTAGGAAACTCGGGTGTGAACGTGCAGGTACTCGTTTCGACCGGTTCGTCGCGAGGATCGTGACAGTATTTTTCCTAGAATTTTTCGAGCAGATCTCGCAGGTGAAAAAGGCAAAACTGTGGACTGTTGTGTTTGGGGATAGATTTTGTGTGTAATTGTATGTCTAATTGTATGTTTTGGGGTAATTGTGAACAGTGATCGCGTCGGTTTATCTGTTTGGGCTTTTGGCATGAGAAAGGAATATCGGATATCGAGGAGGTGTTACAGCTGAGGATTTCGCGTGTCTAGGTGGGTGGTTGTTGCTTGCCTCTACTTCTGACTTGCTCACTAAGTTTATTAGGGAACCCCTCTTTTGGACATATTGATTGATTACCATGCATGTTTGACTAATATAAATGTGAGCCTATCATTTGAGAATAATTTGTGGACATAGCATGTTGGGAATCTTATTGGGATAATATGATTGTGGAAAAA
>CM054948.1:8310912-8334303 GCA_029168755.2 Tillandsia fasciculata
CCCCCAACGGATAGGATCCAAAGTCATGCACATGTTGAGAAATATTTTTCAACTATTTCTTGTTGCACCTCCGTCTGAGTCTTATTTTGTATCCCGTCAAAACTCGGTTTCCGCATGATAGGATCCAAAATCATGTACATCCCCCAACGGATAGAATCCAAAGTCATGCACATTGTGAGAAGACAGATTTCTGCATTTATTTTTCATTATTAATCACTCGCTACCTAAAGATATACAAAAAATATATGTAATACCCGCCCTTTATTTTGGTAATTTTCAATTTACTTTACTTTTAGTGGTCCGGCGGGGGGTTAATAATTCGATTATTTCTGGGCAGTCCGTCGGGGCTCGCGGGTATTTTTAAGTGCTAGAGCTCGCGAAACGGGGAACGGTGGCACGATCGGATTCGAATTCCGACCCCGGAATCTTCCAGAAATAATTTTCGAAGCTTGCGATCAATTTGGACGCGCCGGGATGCGTGCTGGCGATCAGCACATTTTTTGAGGTAATCTGGACACCTCGTCTGGTTTCTGTTGGGTTAGGTTGTGATTCGGGGGGGAGGACTTAGCTCTTTTCCGCTTTTTGGTGTTTCCTTCTTTGCGTTAGTGCAGACGCGGTGCGATCAAAAAAAGAGGAAAGTATTTTGTGAGGACCCGAATTTTCACCAGAGGACTACTGTTGGGTCAGCGGAGCTTCTACAGTGTGACCGGCAGCTTCTGGAGGCCTATGTGGCATGTCGGCGGTGTTTGTGTGCCAATTTGGACACAAGTGATGGACTCCGGGCTTAAATAGATCACGTGGGTGATCGGTTGACCCCGTCGGATGTTTAGAGGTGGTTTCGCGCGAAACGGATATTAAAATTGGGCTCAGCGCGAAATTTGGGCTAAGAACATCTTTTCGGGTGCATTCGGCAATTTTTAGAGTTGGAATTTGGCAAAACGGACGTCAAATTCGGATTCAGCGTGCGAAAACGGTCAAAACGGACCACCCACTTGATATTTTTGTGCATGGGTTACTGTTCATCGCCAGAACAGTGTTCCCGGCGATCGCCTGCGTCGGCGGCGGCGGCGGGCAGCGGCGGAGAGCGGCGGCACGGCCTCGGGCAGGCGGCACAGTGGCGGCGAGCAGGCACGCGCGGCGCGGGCAGGGCGCGGGCAGGCACGCGGGCACGCGGGCAGGAGCGCGGTCCACGCGGCCGGCGTGCACCGAGATGGGGACACGTGGCGGTTTTCTACTTGTTGGCTCACAGCTCGCGGTCTACGGGGCAGGTATGGTTTATGGTGCACCGGACTTGACACGTGGCAGGTTCCTATTGGTTCGGTCCACAGAGTTTTGTGCACCGTGTGTAGTAGACAAGGGCTTGACACGTGGTGCCTCCCCATTGGTCGGGGTACTGTGCGGGCAGGGGGGGCAGCTGGCGCGACTGGCGCGGTCGGGGCCACGTGTCGCAATATTATTGGCTGGAGATGGTGTTTGCTGTTCGGCGGCCACGTGGCACCCAGTGACTGGTTGTTTTCGGTGTTTCCTGTTCGGCGGGACACAGAGGTAATTTCCCGAATAGATTTTCTGGTTTTGGCTCCTTGTTTGCATCCGAGAGGGCTTCAATGGAGGATTTGGACCCCTTAGAGCCCTCAGCTCGAAGGGGGCTGAGAAGATGAAATCTTCTCCAAGATGAGAGGAATGCTCCTGTGAAGTTTCGGATTTTTTGGCGGCACGGATTACGAGATTTCCATTTTTCCGGCGCGGCGCGACGTTCCTTCATCGGTGTACCCCTTTCGTCGCGTTTCGATATGAGAGCTCTCCCGGCCTACCACGATCACATTTTCCAGCGATTCTTGCGCCATTGGAACGGCGACTGATAGAGCTTTAATCTTGGTATTCCTATTTCCCCTTATTTCGCGCTTTTCGAGGAGTTTTTCTGAGTTTACTATGACACCATTTGCTGTGATTGAGTTTTGGACAGCGGTTCGATCTTTCGGTGATATCTTCGCGCACAGGCATCGGATTGGGGTGATTCAAAAACGCGTTTTGCATCTACATATCACGAGGAATATCCCCAAATTTTCTTGGAATTTTCTGAATTTTTTCCGAAGGTGAAAAGTTCCTGTTTACAGAACCTTGTGATTCAGTTTTTGTGATTGGGTTATTTCGGGGTGGTTCCTGTGCAGAATTTGTATCTCAGCGTAGGAAACTCGGGTGTGAACGTGCAGGTACTCGTTTCGACCGGTTCGTCGCGAGGATCGTGACAGTATTTTTCCTAGAATTTTTCGAGCAGATCTCGCAGGTGAAAAAGGCAAAACTGTGGACTGTTGTGTTTGGGGATAGATTTTGTGTGTAATTGTATGTCTAATTGTATGTTTTGGGGTAATTGTGAACAGTGATCGCGTCGGTTTATCTGTTTGGGCTTTTGGCATGAGAAAGGAATATCGGATATCGAGGAGGTGTTACAGCTGAGGATTTCGCGTGTCTAGGTGGGTGGTTGTTGCTTGCCTCTACTTCTGACTTGCTCACTAAGTTTATTAGGGAACCCCTCTTTTGGACATATTGATTGATTACCATGCATGTTTGACTAATATAAATGTGAGCCTATCATTTGAGAATAATTTTGTGGACATAGCATGTTGGGAATCTTATTGGGATAATATGATTGTGGAAACATGATTGCGGGGACATGTTTCATTGTGATAGTTAGCATGCCATATTAGCGCATAGATCTTATGAAAGTTGGCTAAATGGACTAATTATTGGGACATGATGACACATCTATGTGCGGGTATCACTTTGGGATTTATTATGGATCCGGGGTTATGTACATGTGTAGTTGACTGATGATCTTAGCATGATGGTTATGTTTATGTGGATTTATTATTCGTTACACATGTGGAACTGTTATTAGATATTCTCTCTTTTATCTTGCATGAGGACTTTTGCATGCTTGTTTGGACATCTAGATACGCCACTATTTTATTGCTACACTATCATATTGGGACTTGACTTAGGAGAAACCATGATTGCTTTCTTTCTCCTTCTTACTTAGACTTTCGAGTCATGTTGCTCGGGTTCGAGCGGGGGCTTTGGGATAGTGTAGCCGGGACCTTGGGGTCGGAGACAGGGTGTACTTGATGTTGGATTATGGGTTATTGCGGCAACCGCGGACAGTAGGCGGTTGACCGGATATTGATTATTCTACCCGATTGTGGATTGTGGATTGTGGGTTATTGTGGTAACCGCGGATTTTGGGCGGTTGACCGGATGTTTACTTATGCATCAGATTGGGTATCAGCTTTCTCTAGTGGATGGTGTTTCCCACTTATTGAGTACTTTTGCATCTGATTGAGGGCCGGAGTTTTCTTTAGTGGTTGAGTCTTTCCCACTTTGGTCAGAGTAGTGATCCAGTCCTGCTGATTTATGATACTGGTTAATGACGCACTTTACTCGTGTGGGTCGCTCCCCTCGAGTGCCACTCCGGAGTGTGTGCATGTATGACCGTGCCGGTCAGGAGCCGGTCTATTGCCCTTGGGCTGGGACCGTGCCGGTCAGGAGCCGGTCTGTTGCCCTTGGGATGGGACCGTGCCGGTCAGGAGCCGATCTGCATCCCGCAGCTGAGTTGTGAGTTAGTAGGCATAGTTGGCAGTAGCGGTGTTCACCGGTGTCTAGATTGGGTTACCCAGGCAGGTATTATATAATATATATATATATATATATTAATATATATATATATATATATATATATATATTTCTGATGCATATATTTAGCTATTCTTTTAGCTTGGCATATTAGAGGCATAGTAGTGGTAGTTTCCTTTCTTCAGCAGCTCTGTTTACAGCCTTACCACTTATTCCTTTTCTTGCCTCTGGTAGACTTAGTGGGTACGCCAGAGCTTGAGGCTTTACCCACAGGGGGAGGCTACTGGTTTACTAGTGGTTCTCACCCTTATTGTTGTTTCCCTCTTTTATTCCTCCTGTTTTGCAGAGTCTTCTGCGGGGGTTGCCGATCGTTTGGTCGTTGTTCGAGGCGAGGGAGTCACGAGCTAGATCCTTACCGCCCGAGGAGTGTAGCTGTACCCCCTGGTGGAGATCCCTTATAGCTGTCAGCTGGTTTTTACTGTTTACTTTGGGAGAGATCTTTTGTATTTGGAGAGACTGAGGTAGAGACTGATGTACTATAGTTTGTTTATCTCCCTTTCATAGTTGAGAGATGCTATACTGAGGACATTGTATGGTGATTACTTGCATTTGAGGAGATGGATATTGTACCTTATTTCATGTCATACAGTGATTGGATTTTATTTTACAGCATCTTATTTTTCGCTCTGATATTTGCATAGCTATAGTACTATCTTTTGCAGGTTTGACGCTTCGCCTATGCGGGATTCTGCATAGGTGGCGGATCTATTGGCCAGCCCGGGTCGCAGTTTCGACCCCGGGGCGTGTTACGGCATTTTGGTGTTGGCATATTTCGTGAGTCAAGTCAGTGAGTTGAGTCGGAGTCTTAAAGGGATCAAATTGTCAAATCAGCCTTAGAAGACTCATTGAAGATTCAACATGAGCCCAAGTCAACTCTCAGGTATGATTAAATATAGATCATGGTGATTTAAGTTCGTTTATAATCATTGGAAACAGGAAATTAATGAAAACCGGTTTAGACTTGGTTTTAGGAACTTGGTTTTAACTAACAACTTAATTTAAGTTTGGATTCCGGTACTTGGTTTGTTTTGGATAAAGCTTATCTTGGAAAAATCGGTTTTTACATTGCGTACCGGAACCACACTTGAAGTTCCTCTAACCCGACACAGAATTTTCCGAAATTTGTATTGCGTACCGGAACACAGACTCGCGTACCGGAACACAATAGAAAAATCTGTGTTTTGCACCATTGAGTACCGGAACATGATAAGTGGTACCGGTACACAATGTTACCTCGGGAAAAGTTTCCTAAACCGACTCTAATATGTTTCCAAGGGCTATAAATAGACACTTAGGGTTTCTCGACGAAATTGACCAATACCGATTAAAAAACACTCGAGAGCAACCCTAGAGGCTAGGTTTTTACCGTTCTTCTCTTTAGCCTCTTTTAGGTCAATTCGACGGTTCTTCCAAGATCTATCTTTTGTCGAATTGATCTAATCTTTGCTTAGAGATTTCTTCTACGGTTCTTCAATGATAATCTAAGCAAAGGATCACCATCGAAGCCTATATTCTTTATCGGCTGAGTTTGCGTCGTGGATTCGACGTGGCACCGTGGATTCGGTGTGTTGAAGGCGTTTCGTGGATTCGAAACGTGTGCTCGTGGATTCGAGTGGCGTTCGTGGATTCGAACGTGTGCAGTGGACGTGCAATCGGTGGAGCGCAAGGTCCGAAGAACTTGAAGGAGGGGTCGAGTCCGTGGAGTCGGTAATCACCTTGTTATTCTTCAATTCTTAGTGGATTGTTATTGCGTGTTGGTCCCGTGGTTTTTCTCCTGGATTGGAGTTTCCACGTAAATCTCGGTGTGTTGATTTTTATTTTCCGCATTATTTTTATTTTTGCACTGAGATTGGTTTTTATAATATTACACCTATTCACCCCCCTCTAGGTGTTTGATAGTACCTATTTAGATCCTTGTGGATCCTAAATAACTCTACAATTGGTATCAGAGCGGGTTTTAGGTTTATCTATCATGATGGGTGAAAGTGGTAATATTTTTAGACCTCCTCTTTTTGATGGGACCAATTATGCATATTGGAAAGTGCGGATGAGAGCTTTTCTCATCTCTATTGATGAGCGGGTATGGCAAACCGTGGAATACGGTTGGGTGCATCCGGTTGAGGAAGTAGGAAATTCTACTACCCCAAAACCTCGCTCTAGATGGTCCAAAGAGGAAATCGAAAGATCTTCTTACAATGGGAAAGGTATGAACGCTTTATATAATTCTCTTTCCTCGACTGAGTTTACAAGAATTTCCGCGTGTGAAACCGCGAAGGAAATTTGGGATATTCTCAAAATTACACATGAGGGTACTAATCTTGTAAAAATTCAAAAGCTCCAGATGCTTACAAGTCAATTTGACTCTATTCATATGGAAGAGCATGAATTGTTTACAGATTATTACACTAGACTTCAAGATGTAATTAATACATGTGCTAATTTAGGAGAAAAGATCCCGGAGTCGAAAATTGTAAGAAAGATTCTTCGGACTCTTCCGGAACGGTTTAGGGCAAAGGTTACCGCCATTGAAACCGTTAGTCATCCGGATGAGATGAGTGTAGAGGAATTAGTAGGTGCTTTACAAACTTATGAGATGACTTTTCCTACTAATCAAAATTCTTCCAAGTCTTCTTCTAAGCTTACAGGTATTGCATTCAAATCAACAAAGGAAGAAGATGACGAATCAAGTTCCGACGATGAAATCTCTCTTGCCGAGTTTGAAGAACAATTGGCGCGGATCACAAAGAAATTTCGTCGGAAATTTTGGAAGAATCGAACCGATGGATCTTCATCCACGAAATCATCTAAAGGATCATCGGGTTCTAAATCCTCTAAACTCAAGGGTGTTGCAAAACCTTCTAAAGAAAAAGAAAAAGATGATTTCGAAGGAGAAATCCGATGTTATCGATGCAAAGGCTACGGCCATATTTCAACGGATTGTCCTTCTAAGAAATCATACAAAAAGAAGGCTTTGCAAGCAAAAACTTGGGACGATTCTTTTTCCGATGAATCGACCTCAAGTGAAGAGGAAAAAGAAAAAATTGTTGCTTTTCATGCCTCTCAAATTCCCTCTTCTAATTTGTGCTTATCATCTTTAGTCACTGACTCTATTCCTTTGATTTTGCATGAAACATCAACATCCGGAGGAGAGTCATCAAGTGAGGGGGAGTCGGACGAAGAAGAACTCGTTGAGGCATACCAACAACTTCTTGCGGAATCAAAGAAGATGGCCAAACTTAACAAGAAGTTGAGGAAGCAACGACATGAAGTTCAAGACGAGAATCAAGCTTTAAAGATCAAACTTCATGATCTCGAGGAGGAACATGGACGGTTATTGGATAACAATAAAATCCTCCAAGACAAGTTAAACCAATCGGAGACAAACGCTAAATCATATATGGACAAGATTGGTTTTCTTGAAAAGCAGTTTGAGGAGATTCATGTCACCAACCAAGCCTTGACCAAGCAAGTACATGAACTTAAATCCGACATACAAAGGCTTTCCACCGGTTCCAAGAAACTAGAAAGTATGTCCGGATTAGGTCAAACAAGCAAGGTTGGTTTGGGATTTAAAAAGGACCAAACTGTGCATGCTTCAAGTTCCACAATGAAATTGAAAGGAAGGACTTGTCACCTTGTGGACTTGAAGGACATTTGGTGAAGAATTGCCCGAAAAAGAGAAAGAAAAATCCTTCGGCAACTTCATCTACAGAGCGAACTCAACGGAATCAAAAGACACATCAAGTCAATGGAGTTCACTCAACCCACCAAAGGTCCGAGCCACAACTTCTATCATACAAGTGGATCATTGCAAGGCAAAGACCTAAGGTGGATCAACAGTCAAAGCGGACAACCCCCGGCCACAACGAATCAAGACAACCCAAAATCCAGCGATTTTGGATTCGGAAAGGTGATATCTTTCCTTGTCTTAAGTTCTAATTAGCTTATGACTGTATGTAATGCTTTGATTGGTTTTCCCTTCATATTTTTCTTAATCTTTGCATTACATGGTTTTCAATGCTCTTGGTTTTATATTTTGTTTTTTTTTAAACAAAAGGGTTTTAACGAACAAGTGCATTGAATAAAAAGGGTTTCACTTTCAATCACTCCAATTTAATTTTATATGAATTATCAATTTTACTCCATAATCATAATTCTTGAAGATACTTCATTATAGGAGTTTTTGATATTATAAGCATCAAATTTTAGAAATCATGTGTGATCTTTAGATGCTTAATCTATCTCGGTTGTGTGAATTCATTGTGATAAATGTGAGACAACCGATAGACTAAAATTTGGGATTTAATTCTTTCACGTAAGAGATTGCCTTCTTACAAGGGTAAATAAATGAGTTGCAAAAGATGTGGAAAGAGTTACATCCGAAAGGAGTGTGAAAACTACCACCACATGTTGGAAAGAGCTACCACATGTTATGGATGCCTGAAAAATATTTTATGAGAATTTTTAGTTGAAGCATTCGGAGATTTAAATTCAAAGTTCTTATTTTGTACAATCTCCTGGTTGGTATAAGGTGGGATAGTCAAAAAGATGCTCAAAGAGCCACCCTTAGGTATTTTAGTGCTTATCTCAAATTGAAAGGGTAGAATTCAAGATTGATGTCATTTGGAAAATCTCCGTAAGTCATCTTTGTAAATCCGTTACATCTTGATAGACTTTGGATCTCAAGATTATTTTTGATGACTTGTGTTTGATGAATATAACATGAAAAACGGTTTATAATGTTTTACCTTTATTTTCATGATTTTGGAGTAAATCTTTTTAATTTTTATAATTAATTGGATTGAATGACATCTATGTGAATTCATTGTTTTTCAAAGCACTTAAATGGATTTCTTGATGGTATACAAATCGGTATTTGAAAAGATTTCAAAATTTGGATTTGTTTCAAGAAATTTTTGCTTTTTGGCTCTGTTGTTCCGGTACCTGCTTTTTAGTACCTGAACCAAGAATCCGGATCAGAAAACCCAATCCGGATCCCGAATCATGAAAATCCCTGTTTTTCACTTGCGTACCGGTACTACATTTTTAGTACCGGAACTACCTTGCGGATCCGGATCACCCCCTTTTCAATCCGGAACCCGAACGAAGGATTTTCGGTTTTTGCACTACGTACCGGTACGCGACTTCTTGTACCGGTACGCGATCTGGAATTCTTTTTATTCCGAAACCACATTGTTTTTATTTCATCTCTCCCACTTCAAAACCCTCCTCTCTCTCTCTAAAACATCTCTAAGGGGTTTTTCATCAAGATCAAGTGATTTGTTGCTTTGATTTGTAAGTTTCTTCATTAATCTTGCTTTCTTTTGTTTCAAAACCCTAGTTTTTAGGTTTTGATGTTTTATTTTGGGATTTTTGAGTTGATCCTTACTCCAAATGAAATCTCTTGCTTAAATCACTCTTAATTCATGTTTAGAACATATATGGTTGCTTTCTATCTAATTAGATTCATGTTTCCATGCTTATTTGATTGAATCTAACATTTTCATATGTTCTTAGCATAAAAGAAATTGAGAATTAGGGCTTTTAATTTTACATGATGAATCATCAATTGTGACATGTTTAGAATTTCTTAGACATGTTTAAGCCTTCCTATACGATCAAATCATAGTGCATTGTGTTCTTTGTAGGAAATGGCATTTTCATGGCTTCTTGCACTAGTGGTTCTGATGGCCACTGGAAGTGGACGTGGTCACGGTTCTGGAAAGAAAAAGGCTACCAAACGATCACGCAACGAGGATTCAACTAGCTCAGAATCTGAACATTCCTCAGAATATGAAGAGGAAACAGTTCAAGGAAAAGGGAAAGCACCTTTGGCTCCAAGGAAAAAGAAGGGTGCGGATTCTCCTCCGCGTAGAAGTACCGGTGGACCGGTAATACGCGAGCGCTCTCAACGGAGATCAAATGTTGATGAAAGTGAACCGCATGTGAGTGCAAAACGCCGTGCCAGATTTGCAAACCGCACATGCATTGGAGAGCGACACGTGAACTTTAACGAGCTATGTCGTGAGGTGCCGGACTTTGCAAGGCTTTTGGAACGAAGCCATATTCGGCCACTTGGCAGAGTTCAACCTAAGATGGGTTTTTGTGTGGAGATCATCAGGGAATTTACATGCAAGGTAACATACTTCAAAAAGACTATGACACCGGGGCCTTCGTCTTTGAAACAACAGTTAGAGGCGTCAAGTTTGACATTACTCCAGCAGTAATTGGTGCAAACCTTGGATTAGCTGTTGACACTACTGGTCTTTATTATACTGATGGAAATTTCCTACATGATACCCATTGGGATATGGTTGTGGACTCTATTTGCAAGACAGGGACGCACACGAACAGATCATATGTTGAATCAAAGGACCTAAAACCAGAGTATCATATTTTGTCCTTAATCGTATGCTACAACCTATTGCCCACACTGGGGACCAAAAGGATTCGATGG
Organism: Tillandsia fasciculata; assembly: GCA_029168755.2. NCBI lineage: Eukaryota > Viridiplantae > Streptophyta > Magnoliopsida > Poales > Bromeliaceae > Tillandsia > Tillandsia fasciculata. Next base: position 8,321,057 of record CM054948.1, read on the forward strand.
GATCGATTGTTACTTCTCTTTTTCCTTGGTCACCCGGAAAGTGCAAATGGAATTAACACCAACATTCCATTTCTCATTTGGCAGCAGATGGTACATGTCATTGAAGGATCTAGACAACGTGACCTTCTACCGTATCCGATCTTGATTACTCGTATTCTGGAAGATCATGGAGTGGACATTTCTTGTGCCAAATATGATTATGGCTTGGGGGCAATTGATGGAATCACTTTAGCCAAGTCAATTAGCACTTTGAAGACTTTTGGGCATACAAAAGCCTATGCAAGTGAAGCGACAGTGAGTGCACCACCTCGTCAAGAATCTCCTGAACCAGATGAGGTCGTAACTCTTCAAACCTTGCATCGGGATGTTCGTTCACTAAAGCAAAAGATGGAGCAAAGGATGGAAAAGGCTTCAAGAAACTTGAGGATGGTCTAAAGAAGATCTTCGATATCCTTGGGTGCAAACATGATGATGTGGTCACTGGAGCAACTGCACCGAGTACATCACATGGACCACATCACATGAGGATGATGATGATTCAGATCAGGATGAGTGATTTCTTTTCCTTCTTGTTTTTGGTTTTCAGTTTCTTTTCATGTTGTGATGAACAAGTACTCTAATCGTCTTGTAACTAAGAACTTATCCTCCTAGTATTTTTACTTTTTGTTTCTATTAACTGTTTGACAATTTGTGACAAAAAGGGGGAGAACGGAAATGATGGACATATCATACAAAAAAGGGGAGACAGAAAATAATGATTGCATCACAAAGGGGGAGAACATGGATGCTCAAAAGATGGATGCTCAAGATAGGGGGAGATAAAGAAAAGTTTGAAAGAGCCGAAAAACAAAAGAACCAAAAGGACAAATCAAATGTAGGATTTTAATTTCTAACGACTAACGTTTGATTTGTTTGGAGTTTTGTTTTGCAGGAATTACATCACTTTAAGACTCCAAGTCCTAAGTCATAGAGTATGTTCTAGGATGTTTGGTTCAAATGTAATTTTGTATTTATTGGATCTTTCACGCAAAGAAAATCAATGTTTTGGTGATGACATTGAATTTCGACTTTTTGGTTTAAGATGAGTGACTTGAGAGTTTTTATGTATTTTTGGGTTTTGTCACGAAATTGCCAAAGGGGGAGATTGTTACGGCATTTTGGTGTTGGCATATTTCGTGAGTCAAGTCAGTGAGTTGAGTCGGAGTCTTAAAGGGATCAAATTGTCAAATCAGCCTTAGAAGACTCATTGAAGATTCAACATGAGCCCAAGTCAACTCTCAGGTATGATTAAATATAGATCATGGTGATTTAAGTTCGTTTATAATCATTGGAAACAGGAAATTAATGAAAACCGGTTTAGACTTGGTTTTAGGAACTTGGTTTTAACTAACAACTTAATTTAAGTTTGGATTCCGGTACTTGGTTTGTTTTGGATAAAGCTTATCTTGGAAAAATCGGTTTTTACATTGCGTACCGGAACCACACTTGAAGTTCCTCTAACCCGACACAGAATTTTCCGAAATTTGTATTGCGTACCGGAACACAGACTCGCGTACCGGAACACAATAGAAAAATCTGTGTTTTGCACCATTGAGTACCGGAACATGATAAGTGGTACCGGTACACAATGTTACCTCGGGAAAAGTTTCCTAAACCGACTCTAATATGTTTCCAAGGGCTATAAATAGACGCTTAGGGTTTCTCGACGAAATTGACCAATACCGATTAATTCAGAAACACTCGTGAGCAACCCTAGAGGCTGGTTTTTACCGTTCTTCTCTTTCGCCTCTTTTAGGTCAATTCGACGGTTCTTCCAAGATCTATCTTTTGTCGAATTGATCTAATCTTTGCTTAGAGATTTTTCTACGGTTCTTCAATGATAATCTAAGCAAAGGATCACCATCGAAGCCTATATTCTTTATCGGCTGAGTTTGCGTCGTGGATTCGACGTGGCACCGTGGATTCGGTGTGTTGAAGGCGTTTCGTGGATTCGAAACGTGTGCTCGTGGATTCGAGTGGCGTTCGTGGATTCGAACGTGTGCAGTGGACGTGCAATCGGTGGAGCGCAAGGTCCGAAGAACTTGAAGGAGGGGTCGAGTCCGTGGAGTCGGTAATCACCTTGTTATTCTTCAATTCTTAGTGGATTGTTATTGCGTGTTGGTCCCGTGGTTTTTCTCCTGGATTGGAGTTTCCACGTAAATCTCGGTGTGTTGATTTTTATTTTCCGCATTATTTTTCATTTGTGCACTGAGATTGGTTTTTATAATATTACACCTATTCACCCCCCTCTAGGTGTTTGATAGTACCTATTTAGATCCTTGTGGATCCGAAATAACTCTACAGGGCGTGACAGATTTCCCCAGTTCACATTCTCTCCCGTTCCAAGACGGCAGCGTGGGGATCCAGGGAGAAGGAAGGAGATTTTCCTTTCTGCGTGTTGATCGGGCGAAGGTGGACGATCCTCTCCTTCCTCTTCCTCCAACGGATCTAAGGTGAGTGGTTCGTTAGGGTTTCTTTTGGTTTTTTTCGGTTGGTCGTCTCTTTGCAGGGGAAACCGCCGCCGCCGCCACTGCAGTTTTCGGGCAGCCGCGCAGGGCTGCCCGCAGGCAGCGCGCCGCGCAGTAGGGCCACCACGCGGGGCTGCCCGCAGGCGCCGCGCGGGCTGGTAGGCGCCGGGCGCCGCAGGGGGCTGCCGGCAGGCGTGGCTGCGCGCGGGGGCGGGGCAGGGCAGCCGCGGAGCTGGCCTGCGGGCTGCGTGCCGCGCGGGCTGCCTGCAGGCAGCGCGCCGCGCAGGGCTGCCTGCAGGCAGTGCGCCGCGCGGCAGGGCCGACGCGGGCTGCCTGCAGCAGCGCGCCGCGGGCTGGTGCATCGCGGGCGGCAAGGCAGCGCGCCGCGCGGCAGGGCCGCCACGCGGGGCTGCCCGCAGGCAGTGCGTCGCGCGGCAGGGCGCCGCGCGGGGCTGCCTGCAGGCAGGGCGCCGCGCGGGCTGCCCGCAGGCGCGCGCCGCATGGGCTGCCCGCAGGCAGCGCGCCGCGCGGCAGGACCGCCGCGTGGGGCTGCCCGCATGCAGTGCGCCGCGCGGCAGGGCGCTGCGCGGCAAGGCCACCGCGCGGGGCTGCCCGCAGGCGCGCCGCGCTGGGCTGCCCGCAGCCGCGCCGCGTGGGCTGGTGCCGCGCGGGGCTGCCCGCAGGCAGGGCGCCGCACGACAGGGTGCCGCACGGGGCTGCCGCACGGCAGGGCGCCGCGCGTGGCTGCCGCAGGCAGTGCGCCGCGCGGTTTGGTGTCGCGCGGGGCCGCCCGCAGACAAGCCACGCCGCGCGGGTCGGGGCCCAGCGGGGCCGTTCGCGGGGGGAGGGGGGGGTGTGCGCGCCGCACGGGTTGGTGCCGTGTGGGGAACTTCGCCGCGCGGAGTTCTGGGATCGCGTCTGTTTTCCGTTTTCAGTTTTGAGTCGACGTTCGGCGTTTGGTCATCTAGTCTTAGCATACTATTGTTCCTTCAGGAGCGCGGGACGTCGTAAGCTCGGCAGGCACACAGTCGCGGACGAGTTGAACGCCGGTCGCCACGCACAAGGTGGGTACTTTCCCAGGGTCATTTGGGAAAGGGTATAGTTGATATAAATTGCATGTTTGGGTAAAGGTGAAAAAAATAAAGTGATTACTTGTTTATAATGCTAACCCTGTTTAAGCTGTTTATTTATATAATTGAATATGAGGCTCGTGATTGCTACACGCACACCAGCGGTTTGGCCACCGCAAGTGTCACGCCCCGGGTGTAAACCAGAACCCGGGCCCGTCTACAGATCCGCCGTGCACACGGTATTTCCCGTGTACACGAAGCGTCAACAACCTGCTCAGATAAAAAGATATGATAAAAGAGCAATAAAAACAGAGCTGAACTAAAACTAATACATCTCAGACTGAAGCTGGAAATAAAGTACAATACATCTGTATAAATGATACATCAGTCTCTCCCAGCTCACAAAATAAAAAATACAACATGCTGGCAAAAGCCAGTCCCAAAAGTGAAAGTACAACCGTCTGAGGAAAACCTGGGTACACCAACAGTCCAGCTAACACGCTCATCCTGCCTCGAGATCTATCTACTCAGCCGTCCTCTCCTCGACCCGCCACTGAAAGTCCAGTAGCACCCGCAGAAGACTCTGCAAAACAAGGGAGAAGAAAAAGAGGGAAAAGAATGGGGGTGAGAACTACTAGTAAACCAGTAGCCTCCCCTAGTGGGTAAAACCTCAGCTCAGATATGCCCACCAGGTGCTCAGAGGCAAAAAGGGGAAAGAAGAGAGAAGGGGATGCAAATAAATGACGCAGCTGATAAAATGCTATCCTTAATATGCCTCTACATGACCATCTAATAAGGATGGAGAAAATGATGCATCAGAATCAAGACGCCTGTCATAATGACCCAATCTGACAGCCAGTGAACACTGGCACTGCCTGCTCTGCTGTCGAACTCAAGAAACCAGCATGGTGCCCGGCGCTCACACCGTGGAACTCAAGAAACCAGCATGGTGCCCGGCGCTCACACCGTGGAAAGCCTACTCCGGAGTGGCACTCGAGGGGAGCGACCCACACGAGTAAAGTATATCACTGTATCAACCATCTCTGTAACCACTGTCTCATAATAGCAGGACTGGATCGAGACTCAAATAAGTGGGAACAACCCTCCACTAAAGTAAGCCCGATCCCCGAACACCCAATCTGATGCAATAGAAACAATCCGGTCAACCACCCAAGATCCGTGGTCGCCGCAACCCCCTGACAAACTCAACCTGTCCCAAATCCCCAATACCTGCCTACACTGTCCAACATACGCTCGAACCTGAGCGATTAAGCCGCTAGTGCCAACAATGAAAGAAGAAAAGAGAAAAAGCATGGTTTCTCCTAAGTCAAGTCCCAAAATAGTGTAGCAGTAAAAGATGGCAATAATTATGTGACCAATTTAATCATGCAGTGTTCCAATATTTGTCCAGTTTCCCAGAATAATCAATTTAGAGATTAAAGGCTAAAGTGACAGTCACATATGATTAATCATCAGTTTTGCAGTCCTCTAATATTATCACATTGTCTCTATGCATACGGTCCAGAACTTAGGCGATTTAAACAAATGATCAATCTAACAATAATTTTCGCGGATCAGATAACCAATAATTTGCTCCCTAAAGCATGCGAGTCTACCAATTAACACATTTAGCATCATCAAATCAGGGGTACTCTGATATTCCTAGTGGGCATAACAAAGGAGAGGAGTACAACAACCACCCACCTGAAGTGCAACAGTCCAAGTCCGTACAGCTAGAAAATACCAAAACTCCAATTCCTTGCTTCCACAATTTCAGCACACCCGAAATATCCCTGGTACAGTACAAAGCTCACTAATTACACTTAGGCTCTCACTTATAGCACTAATTAACACATACAATCCCGAATTCTGTACAGTTAAATTATCACCTGCAGAAATTGCCCAGAAAATTCCAATAAAAATATCACGGCGATCCTCGCGTCGATAGCTTCGAAACGGTACCTTGCACGCCCAAATCCGAGTTCTGTACATCAAGATAAAAATCCGGCAAGGTGGTGATCCAAACAACAAACTGTGGAAAAAGACTGTGCACAGTACACTGAGAAAACAGTGATTTTCACCTCGAAATAAATCTCACGAAAATCCAATAAAAATACGAGCGCGTTCCTTGCGATCTGTAGATGAAAAAGTTGTATAAGCTCGTCTCCGTATGACGCTCGAGCGCGAAGATATGACCAAAACACTCCGATGCTGTCCTCACATTCCTCACAGAAAAAGGGGGTCCATTGTTACCTCGGGATCCGAGCCAAAGAAGCAAAATCAGAGTGCGCGATCAAAATGAAAGATGAAGCCCTACCTGTCGTGAAGCCAACGGCGCAAAAATCACAGAAAAAGGAGCTCGGGGTAGGCCGGGGGAGCTAAAACACCGCTGCTGCGCCGAAGAAGAACACAGAAAACGCAACGTCGCGCCGCGCCGTAAAATCGAGATCTCGAAATCCGTGCCACTCGAAAATCTGAAACTTGGTAGGATTGATCCTCACTTCAAGGGGAAGAATTCATCCTCTAATGTCCCCTTCGAGCTGAGGCCTCGAAGGGGTCGAAATCCCCATTGGAAGAGCCCTCGGATGCACTTAAGGGAAAAATCCAGGAAAAACCTTTCGCTGCGCCCGGTGCACGTGAGCCACCCAACGACGGCGCGCCACGTGGCCCCAACAACCGTGCACCGCCCGTGGACCGCGCACCCTGCTCCCGCCCGCACGTCGCGTACGGCACCTGCTCCACCCGTTGCGTAGACCGGGAGCACAACACCGAGCCAATCACAAGCCGCCACGTGTCCCACCGTCGGTCCACCGTGCACCAAAAATGTTCCGTGAACCGCGCTCCGTGAACGACCAGTAAAACGATGCCACGTGTCAAACTCGGTGCACCCTGGACCATGAGCCCTCGCGAATACTCCATAGACCGCGCACTGTGAGCCCTCCACTCACCAGCCGCCACGTGGCACCGCCCAAGTGCACGGCCGCCGCCGTGGACCGCGCGCCTGCCCGCGCGCCCGCGCGCTGCCCGCGCCCTGCCCGCGCCGCGCGCCGCCGCTGCTCCGCCTGCCCGAGGCCGCGCCGCCGCCCGCCGGTGCTGCCCGCCGCCGCCGCCGGCGCCGGCGATCGCCGGAAAGCACTGTTCCGGCCGTGAACAGTAAAAATACTGTAGCAGCTCCAAAAAATCCAAGTAAATAGCCCATCTTGACCGTTTTCGCGCGCTGAATCCAAATACGGCGTCCGTTTTGCCAAATTCCAATCCTAAAATTTGCCGGAGGCTCCCGGAAAGGTATTTCCATTCCGAATTTCGCGCCGAGTCCAAATTTGATATCCGATTTGCGCGAAAACTCTTCTAAACATCCAACGGGGTCTTCCGGTTATCCACGTGATCTATTTAAGCCCCGAATCCATCACTTGAGTCCAAATTGGCGCGCGAACACCGCCGACATGCCCCGTAGGCCTCCCGAAGCTGCCGGTCACACTGTAGAAGCCCTGCAAGGATCCGGGTCACCACATCCTCCCCCACTAAAAGAAAGTTTCGTCCTCGAAACTAAAGCAACTCCCTAGGAGTCTCAAAAACCAGGGTTCAAAACCCAACACCGCCGTCTCCAGCTCCCAAGTCACCTATCACTCCCCGTGATTACTCCGCAACAACCACAACAGCAACAACCAGAACGGCAAAGCCCGATTGCGCAATTCCCTCACCACACGAGCCGGAATTCGCAACGGGCGTCCCTCGTACACCAAACTCTCATAGGGCTCAAAAGAAGCGAGTCAATCACGGGCGAGGGGTCCAAAGCATACCACTCCTGAGCTGAGATGCAGAAAAACCTCAGATCTTCCAACAAAAGACTGGGGAAAGGAACGAACAGCCCGAGCAACATGCTCAAGAATCACACCCCAGAGCCAACTCAACCAACGCGATCCGAAACACAAACACACAACACCTGCACAGAAAAGGGGCCCAAACAAGCAGGGGTTCACACTCGGTCGCCCTCAGAACTCAACCACCCAAGTGGATTGCTCAGCCGCAGCCTCTAATCCAAAGAGATCCTCTAGGACACAAACACAAACCCTGTACACCAAGATGGCCCCACACAGCGTCAATTATAGAATCAACAAGCACAACCCCAAAGCTCTTCTGCTCCAGGTATCCGCCACCAAAGTGGCCCTGTCGGGGTGATACAGGATGCTCAACAAAATCCAAGGATAGCTCTACAGCCACTATGGGAGGTATCACTATAACTCACAAATCCATCTCCCACTACTGACTAGGTTAAAGTCGGCGCTGGTACCAAACTCGTCATCTGATCATCAGGCTCTGCTAGCACCATCCGGTCCAAAAGCTCCTCACCCCAAGAATAACCGTCGATCTCGGACAGTCTTAATTACCATCCATTTTGGCCGGATTTCCACAGTCGCCCCTATGGCTTGAATAGGCAATCCAGGAAGACATGCTCTCGAAGCTAAAACTTGCACCACAACGACTTGGCATAAAGCTTTTTCCTCAATCTTAAAGGCAACAGGGCATTAGTCATTCCATTGGCTTCTCTGTACTCATAATGCCCCTAGCGTCTCCTGTACGCCATCTTGACGAAATACTCAGCTGTGAATCTAAACTGGTGCAGGCATCATAATCGATCAACTGCCGGGGCAGAACTCCATCAAAAGGCCCTAAATAATACCTGGACCTGACTGGGCTCCAATCACAAAGGGCTCTCACCGTCGTATATCAACGACATAGCACTAGGTCCAACAGACCCTCGATCCATCAGATCCCCGCACCTATGCCATCAACTCCCACAGCTCTAAAAGCGATATCCAACGAGGTGCTATGAAGTTGGCGCGGTTTCCAGAACCACGTCAACTACAATCTTAATCTCCCTTTCTGGCGGCATAATCATCGGCTCAGGTGGTCTCACACCCGGGATCTCACGAGCAATAGGGATATCCTTAAGTCCCGCTGTCACCGTAGGCACCTCTCACACAGTCGCTGTAAACGGTGTGCTCTGACAGTCTCAACAAACAAATTGCCTTCCATTATCTGCCTTGCAGAAAATCAAAGCCCTTTCTCTCGACAGTCAAACATCCTGTGGCACTACGCCAACCGATCCCATGCACTGGGTCAAACACTAAGCTGCCACAAACACCAATATGTCTGCCGGCAAAACTCACAGCCTCTGCTACACTGGACACGATCCACAAGCCTCCCCCACTTGCACCATGCCAACAGTAACCTGTACCTCAAGTTCATGTGGTAACGACTCTACCTCTAGTCCATGTAGGGATGCAACATGCTCTAACTCTGACTACTGTGATGAAATCATACCTGCGACAACTCAATCCACTACCGTGGCGCCCTCCGACCGGGCGGCACAAATTCATCCGCTCGATGCAAGTGGTCGTCGCTCAGCCTGCCAAAATATCTAGAACAATCACAAAGGGAGCACGACCTCTGTCCATGCTCACACTGAGGTGCCGAATGCGGTCTCTCGCAGACAGCCAATCCACGCTACCGCTGCGCCACTCTGATAAAAGGGCTGTTGCTGTCATCGGGTCCACCCAACCCCTGATGTCTCAAAAATCTACCTGGATATCATCGTCAAACGACCAAGCACAATCGATTCATGCAATTCCTTATACAATTATCCTTACGGAGCTCACCCCTCAATCACGTCTATTGCACCCCAAACATGCCAATTATCAAACACACAGGGTAACATCCCCCAGAGATAAACTCACATACTCTATCCACACGGATATCCACCAACCAGGAAAGGAAAACAAAAATGTCTCTGCCGGCCGATCTATCCTCCATCATCTGGCATCAAGCGCCTCTATCCAGAACTTACCTCTGACAGCAGACACCCATCCAAAAGAAATGCAGCGCCAGTTCCATAAACACTGCCTCCACTATCGAAGCACCCCAAAGTCCAAAACCTGCAAAAGATGGTCCGAGCAAACGGAAGGGTATCCTGGCGCAATCAACTCTCAGCCACGCATATCCTATGCGCCTCGTTCCTCAAATCATAGAACGCGCAATTCGACAACTGCGTACACCCTTTAGACACCAGAAGGCTGCCAAAGAGTCTCTCCATCATCACCAACCACGATTCTAACCCAAGAGGCTCCAAACCTAATCCTAAGAATCGGGGTGGTTTATCTGCCGAAACTGGCTCAACTGATCATTGGTGTCCCATAGCTCATCAGCTGTCAACTATCCACCCTGCCTCGGCGCCTCGGCACTAAACATTGGCACACTGGGGCTACTCACTCCATCAATACCACAGAAATCCTCGCCCTTGAGGATACTGCAATCGGGTGGTCTCAGAAGGAAGCACTGTCGAGCTGCCCGCCGCTCCGACGACTGTGTCACAAAACCAGATGCTCGCCCACTCTGCCGCTGAAAAGCCTCTGACAATCCTGTCTCCTGGGTCCGGAGCTCTCTGACTCCAATCTGGTATCCGGCCCGAAACAACTAGCTCAGACCCAACTGCTGCACCCAAGTGCACCCGGGTCAGGGCCCAAAGTCGGGGAGACACCGCTCGCCACGACAAACAGCAAATCAGCACAACCCAAACACTCGACCCAATCTAGCGAAAGTCAAAGACATCCCCCTATTTTTGTAACTTTATGTTGTCTGCAGCCAACATAACTGTCCCACAAAAACAGGGTATGTCGATCCCTCTTCACTCACAGGAAGAGTCAAAACCAAATCACCGACTTTCGCAAAATGTCGCGTCTCTCACACCCTAACATCCTAGGGCCCGCCGTAAGCCTAGGGTTTCCTAAGTCCCAACTGACCTATCCCTAAGCTCTGATACCAACTTAATCTGTCACGCCCCGGGTGTAAACCAGAACCCGGGCCCGTCTACAGATCCGCCGTGCACACGGTATTTCCCGTGTACACGAAGCGTCAACAACCTGCTCAGATAAAAAGATATGATAAAAGAGCAATAAAAACAGAGCTGAACTAAAACTAATACATCTCAGACTGAAGCTGGAAATAAAGTACAATACATCTGTATAAATGATACATCAGTCTCTCCCAGCTCACAAAATAAAAAATACAACATGCTGGCAAAAGCCAGTCCCAAAAGTGAAAGTACAACCGTCTGAGGAAAACCTGGGTACACCAACAGTCCAGCTAACACGCTCATCCTGCCTCGAGATCTATCTACTCAGCCGTCCTCTCCTCGACCCGCCACTGAAAGTCCAGTAGCACCCGCAGAAGACTCTGCAAAACAAGGGAGAAGAAAAAGAGGGAAAAGAATGGGGGTGAGAACTACTAGTAAACCAGTAGCCTCCCCTAGTGGGTAAAACCTCAGCTCAGATATGCCCACCAGGTGCTCAGAGGCAAAAAGGGGAAAGAAGAGAGAAGGGGATGCAAATAAATGACGCAGCTGATAAAATGCTATCCTTAATATGCCTCTACATGACCATCTAATAAGGATGGAGAAAATGATGCATCAGAATCAAGACGCCTGTCATAATGACCCAATCTGACAGCCAGTGAACACTGGCACTGCCTGCTCTGCTGTCGAACTCAAGAAACCAGCATGGTGCCCGGCGCTCACACCGTGGAACTCAAGAAACCAGCATGGTGCCCGGCGCTCACACCGTGGAAAGCCTACTCCGGAGTGGCACTCGAGGGGAGCGACCCACACGAGTAAAGTATATCACTGTATCAACCATCTCTGTAACCACTGTCTCATAATAGCAGGACTGGATCGAGACTCAAATAAGTGGGAACAACCCTCCACTAAAGTAAGCCCGATCCCCGAACACCCAATCTGATGCAATAGAAACAATCCGGTCAACCACCCAAGATCCGTGGTCGCCGCAACCCCCTGACAAACTCAACCTGTCCCAAATCCCCAATACCTGCCTACACTGTCCAACATACGCTCGAACCTGAGCGATTAAGCCGCTAGTGCCAACAATGAAAGAAGAAAAGAGAAAAAGCATGGTTTCTCCTAAGTCAAGTCCCAAAATAGTGTAGCAGTAAAAGATGGCAATAATTATGTGACCAATTTAATCATGCAGTGTTCCAATATTTGTCCAGTTTCCCAGAATAATCAATTTAGAGATTAAAGGCTAAAGTGACAGTCACATATGATTAATCATCAGTTTTGCAGTCCTCTAATATTATCACATTGTCTCTATGCATACGGTCCAGAACTTAGGCGATTTAAACAAATGATCAATCTAACAATAATTTTCGCGGATCAGATAACCAATAATTTGCTCCCTAAAGCATGCGAGTCTACCAATTAACACATTTAGCATCATCAAATCAGGGGTACTCTGATATTCCTAGTGGGCATAACAAAGGAGAGGAGTACAACAACCACCCACCTGAAGTGCAACAGTCCAAGTCCGTACAGCTAGAAAATACCAAAACTCCAATTCCTTGCTTCCACAATTTCAGCACACCCGAAATATCCCTGGTACAGTACAAAGCTCACTAATTACACTTAGGCTCTCACTTATAGCACTAATTAACACATACAATCCCGAATTCTGTACAGTTAAATTATCACCTGCAGAAATTGCCCAGAAAATTCCAATAAAAATATCACGGCGATCCTCGCGTCGATAGCTTCGAAACGGTACCTTGCACGCCCAAATCCGAGTTCTGTACATCAAGATAAAAATCCGGCAAGGTGGTGATCCAAACAACAAACTGTGGAAAAAGACTGTGCACAGTACACTGAGAAAACAGTGATTTTCACCTCGAAATAAATCTCACGAAAATCCAATAAAAATACGAGCGCGTTCCTTGCGATCTGTAGATGAAAAAGTTGTATAAGCTCGTCTCCGTATGACGCTCGAGCGCGAAGATATGACCAAAACACCGATGCTGTCCTCACATTCCTCACAGAAAAAGGGGGTCCATTGTTACCTCGGGATCCGAGCCAAAGAAGCAAAATCAGAGTGCGCGATCAAAATGAAAGATGAAGCCCTACCTGTCGTGAAGCCAACGGCGCAAAAATCACAGAAAAAGGAGCTCGGGGTAGGCGGGGGAGCTAAAACACCGCTGCTGCGCCGAAGAAGAACACAGAAAACGCAACGTCGCGCCGCGCCGTAAAATCGAGATCTCGAAATCCGTGCCACTCGAAAATCTGAAACTTGGTAGGATTGATCCTCACTTCAAGGAAGAAATTCATCCTCTAAGTCCCCTTCGAGCTGAGGCCTCGAAGGGGTCGAAATCCCCATTGGAAGAGCCCTCGGATGCACTTAAGGGAAAAATCCAGGAAAAACCTTTCGTCTGCGCCCCGGTGCACGTGGAGCCACCCAACGACGCGCGCGCCACGTGGCCCCAACAACCGTGCACCGCCCGTGGACCGCGCACCCTGCTCCCGCCCGCACGTCGCGTACGGCACCTGCTCCACCCGTTGCGTAGACCGGGAGCACAACACCGAACCAATCACAAGCCACCACGTGTCCCACCGTCGGTCCACCGTGCACCAAAAATGTTCCGTGAACCGCGCTCCGTGAACCACCAGTAAAACGATGCCACGTGTCAACCTCGGTGCACCCTGGACCATGAGCCCTCACGAATACTCCATAGACCGCGCACTGTGAGCCCTCCACTCACCAGCCGCCACGTGGCACCGCCCAAGTGCACGGCCGCCGCCGTGGACCGCGCGCTGCCTGCGCGCCCGCGCGCG
>CM054948.1:8334403-8419443 GCA_029168755.2 Tillandsia fasciculata
CCGGAGTGCACTCGAGGGGAGCGACCCACACGGTAAAGTATCTAAACTGTATCAACCATCTCTTACCACTGTCTCATAATAGCAGGACTGGATCGAGACTCAAAGAAGTGGGAACAACCCCACTAAGTAAGCCCGATCCCCGAACACCCAATCTGATGCAATAGAAACAATCCGGTCAACCACCCAAGATCCTGGTCGCCGCAACCCCCTGACAAACTCAACCTGTCCCAAATCCCCAATACCTGCCTACACTGTCCAACATACGCTCGAACCTGAGCGATTAAGCCGCTAGTGCCAACAATGAAAGAAGAAAAGAGAAAAAGCATGGTTTCTCCTAAGTCAAGTCCCAAAATAGTGTAGCAGTAAAAGATGGCAATAATTATGTGACCAATTTTAATCATGCAGTGTTCCAATATTTGTCCAGTTTCCCAGAATAATCAATTTAGAGATTAAAGGCTAAAGTGACAGTCACATATGATTAATCATCAGTTTTGCAGTCCTCTAATATTATCACATTGTCTCTATGCATACGGTCCAGAACTTAGGCGATTTAAACAAATGATCAATCTAACAATAATTTTCGCGGATCAGATAACCAATAATTTGCTCCCTAAAGCATGCGAGTCTACCAATTAACACATTTAGCATCATCAAATCAGGGGTACTCTGATATTCCTAGTGGGCATAACAAAGGAGAGGAGTACAACAACCACCCACCTGAAGTGCAACAGTCCAAGTCCGTACAGCTAGAAAATACCAAAACTCCAATTCCTTGCTTCCACAATTTCAGCACACCCGAAATATCCCTGGTACAGTACAAAGCTCACTAATTACACTTAGGCTCTCACTTATAGCACTAATTACACATACAATCCCGAATTCTGTACAGTTAAATTATCACCTGCAGAAATTGCCCAGAAAATTCCAATAAAAATATCACGGCGATCCTCGCGTCGATAGCTTCGAAACGGTACCTTGCACGCCCACAATCCGAGTTCTGTACATCAGATAAAAATCCGGCAAGGTGGTGATCCAAACAACAAACTGTGGATTAAGACTGATTACAGTACACTGAGAAAACAGTGATTTTCACCTCGAAATAAATTCACAAAATCCAATAAAAATACGAGCGCGTTCCTTGCGATCTGTAGATGAAAAAGTTGTATAAGCTCGTCTCCGTATGACGCTCGAAGCGCGAAGATATGACCAAAACACTCCGATGCTGTCCTCACATTCCTCACAGAAAAAGGGGTCCATTGTTACCTCGGGATCCGAGCCAAAGAAGCAAAATCAGAGTGCGCGATCAAAATGAAAGATGAAGCCCTACCTGTCGTGAAGCCAACGGCGCAAAAATCACAGAAAAGGAGCTCGGGTAGGCCGGGGGAGCTAAACACACCGCTGCTGCGCCGAAGAAGAACACAGAAAACGCAACGTCGCGCCGCGCCGTAAAATCGAGATCTCGAAATCCGTGCCACTCGAAAATCTGAAACTTGGTAGGATTGATCCTCACTTCAAGGGAAGAATTCATCCTCTAATGTCCCCTTCGAGCTGAGGCCTCGAAGGGGTCGAAATCCCATTGGAAGAGCCCTCGGATGCACTTAAGGGAAAAATCCAGAAAAACCTTTCGCTGCGCCCGGTGCACGTGAGCCCCCCAACGACGGCGCGCCACGTGGCCCCAACAACCGTGCACCGCCCCGTGGACCGCGCACCCTGCTCCCGCCCGCACGTCGCGTACGGCACCTGCTCCACCCGTTGCGTAGACCGGGAGCACAACACCGAACCAATCACAAGCCACCACGTGTCCCCACCGTCGGTCCACCGTGCACACAAAAATGTTCCGGAACCGCGCTCCGTGAACCGACCAGTAAACGATGCCACGTGTCAACCTCGGTGCACCCTGGACCATGAGCCCCCCACGAATACTCCATAGACCGCGCACTGTGAGCCTCCACTCACCAGCCGCCACGTGGCACGCCCAAGTGCACGGCCGCCGCCGTGGACCGCGCGCGCTGCCCGCGCGCACCGCGCGCTGCCCGCGCCTGCTGCCCGCGCCGCGCGCCGCCGCTGCTCCGCCTGCCCGAGGCCCGCGCCGCCCCCGCCGGTGCTGCCCGCCTCCGGCGCCGGCGCCGGCGATCGCCGGAAAGCACTGTTCCCGGCCGTGAACAGTAAAAATACTGTAGCAGTCTCCAAAAAATCCAAGTAAATAGCCCATCTTGACCGTTTTCCCGCGCGCTGAATCCAAATACGGCGTCCGTTTTGCCAAATTCCAATCCTAAAATTTGCCGGAGGCTCCCGGAAAGGTATTTCCATTCCGAATTTCGCGCCGAGTCCAAATTTGATATCCGATTTGCGCGAAAACTCTTCTAAACATCCAACGGGGTCTTCCGGTTATCCACGTGATCTATTTAAGCCCCGAATCCATCACTTGAGTCCAAATTGGCGCACGAACACCGCCGACATGCCCCGTAGGCCTCCCGAAGCTGCCGGTCACACTGTAGAAGCCCTGCAAGGATCCGGGTCACCACAGCAAGGGTGTGCTTTTCCGGAAAAGTGGTACGCTGACCCGTGTACCCCACGTGATGGTGACGTAATGGGGGCCCTCGCAGGTGGGGGGGTGAGCGGTGGTGCCGAGGCAGGTGCTCAGCGGGGTGCCGAGGTAGGTGCTCGGCGGGGTTCCCGGGGGAGGTGCCCGGTTTGGTTGCCGGGAAAGGTGCCCGGTTTAGATTTGTACAGGGTTTTTCACTGTCGGTTGCACGTTGAGGAGGGCGGTTGCTCTGGTTTTAATGTGGTTTGCCTTACTTTTAGCCCTTATTGCATTTACGTTTTATTTCTGGTCACTGACTTCCCACTCCGTGACAGGTTCGTCCAGGGGCGGGTGCTAGGGCGTTGGAGAGGCCGTGCGAGTGATTTTCTAGCCCTTGGGGCTGCAGACATTTACTTGTTCTTTCCTTGTTCATTTTATTACTCATAGTAGCTAGTTGTGGATTGCGATACCCCCGTGGGATCGATGTGGATGTTGGGCTATTTGTATAACTCTTTTGGATGGGTGTTTGTTCTTACTTCTTTGCTTGGCCGCTTTCAAACTACAAACAAGAGACAAGGAAACTGTTGCGAAAAACTGTTTTAAAAATATGGGTGCCGTGTGGGCACCGTTTTTAAATTCTGTGGATTTATGTGATTTCGAAAATAGTTTTATAAAATCTCGGTGTCGGGTGGACACCGCTTTCAAAACCCTATGGTTTTATCCTTTCAAAAACAGTCGGCCTTTTTATCACTTGTGGAAAATAGTGGTATGTGTTTAGTGACTGGTTGTATGTGTTTGATGCTCGATCTAATGTGGTTAAAGGTTGAATATATGGACTTTGTAGTCAGGACGCCGTGCATATACAAAGGAGACTCTGCCCGTTTGCAGAGTGAATTTGTATATGCGGCGGGTCTGGGCACGCACTGGGGAAGAAAAAAAAAAAATATTGTGAGTTTGGGAGCATCGGTGGCTCTTCTTCCACGCGTTTAAACCCCCGGGGCGTGATAATATATAATAAAAATAATTATAATATATGCTAACCCATATTCGTATGTATCGTTTTGTTGTCCGTCAAGTGGAGCGTGCGATCTGGATGTCGTGGCATGGTCAGTAGTACATATGAGAGGCGGAGGACTAATAACTATACTCGGAACTCCGTACTCTTTGCAATCGAATAATGAATCAATCTAAACATTTGTTATAACTAAATAATTATATTAAGCCACAATTTGTAATACTAACCTAGGTGTATTTGCTCCACCTCTGATGCCATTACGAAATAGTTCTCTTTCAGTCATAGGAGATAATACATCTACGTCTAATTTACTATTTAACATTCTTAAAAAGTAACCGTGAGATGCAACCATCTACTTCTCATTATAGATTATCAAACATGAACAGTTCCGAGATAATGCCATCATACCACACAATGAGTCATCATCCGTAATTTCGATCACATCATATTGATTTTTTCCTATTGGGTATCAAATTTTAATAATTAGACGATACTCATCTCTTCTTATATTGGTAATTCTATACAATTTTCTCTCGAAATTCCTAAATGCAATATCCATTAGAATGCCATTTAATTTCTTACGACCTCCAATATAATGTGGATTATAATCTTGCATAACAAATTGTCCATTCCAGTGAACACTAATAGCCATATAATTATGAGCCATCCTAATTTCAAAAAAAAAAAATACAAAATAAATACAAAAAAAGTTAATATCATATGATAATCACGATTTAATTTTGCAATTTTTTTTTTTTTTTTTATCAAATTACACATTCTCTATATTTTTCTTTATTGAATTCGGTATACTCTACATTTTTTCAAAATTAAATTCTAACGTCGAAATTACAACCTAAAACCTAAGGCTGCGTTTGGTTCGGGTATAAGCGAAAACTAGTTATTCCTGATATAGGTATAAGTTCAGGTACAAGTAGGAATTAAAGTAATTTTGTGTTTGGTTGAATATAAGAGTTGTACTGGGATAAGAAAAATTGTGTTTGATAAGATAAAAATTTTAATTTAAGATAAAGAGGAATAAGAAAAATAAAGAGGATTAAAATTTTAATTTAAGATAAAAATTTTACTTATATGATTTTAAATATTTAATTTAAAATATTTATTAAAAAATTTATTAAAATTTATAATTTACTTATATATAAAAAAAATTATAAAAAAATTTTTGGTTTTTGAAAATTTATAATTTTTTTTAAATTCAAAATTTTGTATATAAAAATAGGTATAAATTTATAAATTTAAAAATTTTAAAAATTTGGTATAAATTTATTAAAAATTAAAATTGAAAATTTAAAAATTTGTATAAATTGTAAAAATAATAAAATTTAAAATTTTATAAATTTGTAAATTTATTAAAAATTAAAGTTAAAAATTTTAAAAGCTATAAAATTTGAAATTTAAAAATTTATAAATGTTAAAAATTTTAATTTTAATTGTCTCAAAAAATTACAAAAGTAGAAGCAAAAATTTTAATTTTTAAATTAGTATAAATTTAAAAAATTTTATAAAAAAATTTGCATAAATTTAAAAATTTTAAAATTAATAAATTTTTAAAAAAATATAAAAAAATTATATTTTTAGATTTATTAAAAAGTAAATTAAAAATTTTAAAATTTATAAAATAAAAAAAATAAATTTTAAATTTTATAAATTTAAATATCTTATAATTTAGAATTTTTTAATTTAGAAAAAAAAAAAAAAATCAGTAGGTGGAACAACTCAGGTATAACACGCTTGGGGTGGAAACAACCGTTCCCACCCCCAAATATAGTGTTTGGGAATAAGTAGAGGTATAAACCCCTTATCCTCCCTTATCCTCCCCTTATCCCCGTTACCAAATAATACCTAAGGTTGCATTTGGTTCGGGTATAAGCGAAAATTGGTTATTCCGGGGATATGTATAACTTCAGGTACAAGCAAGAATTATAGTAATTTTGTGTTTGGTTGAGTATAAGGGTTGTACCGGGATAAGAAAAATTGTGTTTGGTAAGTTAAAGAGGAATAAGAATAATAGAGAGGATTAAAATTTATAAAATAAAATAAAAAAATTTAAAATTTTATAAATTTAAATATCTTATAATTTAAAAAATTTTAATTTAAAAAAAAAAAATAAGCAACAGGTGGAAACAGCTGTTCCACCTGTGGGGTGGAACAGCTGTTCTACCCTTATACCAGAATAACCTGGTATGGAGGGAATAGCTGTTCCCCCACACTTAAATGCTGTTTGGGTATAAAGGTGGCATAACCTCATTATCCTCCTTTATACCGGTTGCCAAACATAGCATTAAAAGTAATATCAAACCCTAATATAAGATTATTTATAATTTAAATAATCTTGTATAATAATTCAACTAATATTTTTTTTTACTATTAAACTATTGAATATTTTTTTTTAGTAATTCAGATAATATATAATGTATCTCATTATATAATATTTTTTAAAATAATTTAAATAATAAGATTAAATAATTTTTTAAACTCTAAACATAATAAAATTAAACTACTAAATAATAGTAAAGGAGAGAACGCGCATGAGGGTTTAGAGAGAGTGCAATTTTAGCTTGTAACGAAGGTAGAAAGAGAGTGAGCTCGAGCTCGATGTCACGGGGCCAGCTTTTTCGCCTTAGAATTGCCCCGTGCGGCGCCCAAGTGTCGCACACCCAAGCCAGCCTTCCCGAGTCCCTTGCCACGGACACGCCCTCGAACCTGAACAGCGGGATCACAACTCAAGCATTATCCAAGCATGCTCCTCCACGAGCCTGACTGCCCCGCGCCGCGCCTTACGTCGGAACGCGCAAAGGTAGCTCGCTCGGGCCCATTCAAATGAACAAGTGTGAGTTGTTCAACAAGAGCAAGAGAGAGTTGTATTCTTGTAGAGTTATTTTTCTAAGTAAAGAGTGTACTTAGTTTTTTCTGCGGAACCACTACTCTTTTCTTTTTTCTCTACTTTTGCATTTAGTCGTAGGGCGCGAAGGTCCAGGCTAGCAAATAGAGAGCAAGGTTTGCCCTTTTCGAGCAGGAAGACGGGCGCCGCACGGGCTTTTGCTAGGCGAAAAGCTTAAGTCCGTGACATCGAGCTCGAAATGCACAATAAGAGAGAGACTCAGTATTGCCAGGAGAGAGAGAGAGAGGGGGGTAGGGAAGGTGTGTAGTGAGAGAGAGAGGGTGTGGATACTTTGGGGGTAAGAGAGAGAGAGAGAGAGCGGGTGTCTGCGCGGGGAAGAAAGGAGAAGAAAAAAAAAAAAAAAGGAGGACTCGGGTCGGACGGTTGGATAAAATTTTTAAAAACGATAAATGGTTCATCATTTTTAAAAACGATGAATAATTCATCGCTTTATTAAAATTTTATAAATTATAAAATTTTTATATTCGTATTTAAAAACGATAAATCATTCAACGCTTAAAATTATTTTTAAAATTAAAAATTTTTATAAAATTATTTATAAAAAAAATTCGACAAGAATGGCTATTCAAATCGGGTTGTAGGAATCAAATCCGTAAGATAGAATAGAAGAAGGATGATGCCGCCGCATTCCACTCTTGCGCTGCGCCGCTTCCTCTGCTGCGGTAATGGAGCTTCCTCCGCGCTCGATGCAGCGGCCGCGAGAAAGAAGAACCTTGTCTTCTTGGGCTCTCCCCAGGTTACTCTCTCTCTTCCGTCCTTTTCCTCACCTATCCTTTGTGCACCTTCTGACGTCTGTGTGCCATTTCAGGTCTCCGCCTCCATTCTGCACAAATTACTTGCTGCGTCTGAGGCCCCCGACTCCATTTTTCAGGTATTTCGTACTAATATTGGTTTGATTCCAAAAACTCTAATGCTTATAGGACTCATGAATGCAGGGTGTGGTTTGTAGGGTTGTTGATGGAAATCTAGTGCCTTTGGCTGATCCACATTCTTTTTGTATTTAATTGGGTTAAAGTCTTTCTTGATATGTCTTTTTACGCTGAGTACTTGTACGATCGCTTGGTATTGTTTCTGTTTTTTTTTTCTTGTTTATCAAACACAAATTCTATGTGACAAAGTTTATGAATGGATGTCAGAGTACTTGCAGTCTATACATCTGTTGGGTTTGTTTCGAAGCAAAATATTTTAGTTGCTTTTGTTGTTGTTGTTTTTGGTTTTTAAGGATGCCTTCTGTATTCGATTACAGGTTATGTTGCAAGCTATGCAACGATGACAAGATTGATTTGGTTTACAAATGATGACAAGAATTTTTGTTGTTTTACAATTAAAAATTGGCAAACATGAATGTATCCAATTGTGCGTTTGATAGAGTTGGTTGAAAACTGAGAATGATTTGGTTTAGCTTGCAGCAATTGTTACTCAACCGCCTGCTGCACGGGATAGAGGAAGAAAGTTGATGCCTTCGGCAGTCGCGCAACTTGCCCTCGAAAGAGGATTTCCTCGTGAACTCATATTCACTCCTGAACGAGCTGCGGAGGTACATGCTTATGTTTCTAATGCCTAGATGTTGTTCTTGCTTTTCTTATGTGTCCTTGTTTAATTTTCATTGTTTAAGATAGCAAATGTATTATCAAATTCTTTGATTGTCTACCTATTACAAGTGCATCATGCCTATGATGCAGACCTAAATTCAATTAGGTTAGCTCTTGATGCTGTAACTCCAATGTAGTCAGGAATATAATAACTTGAATAAATAATTATATTATTCTTGAATTAAATGTTTAGACAGAAAGCGATAAAAATTGCAAAAAAAATCCAATGAATTAAGGAACAAAAGAACCTATTGTTTTGCTTGGAGCCCTCGGTACTTTTATCTTCACAAAACTGTTGGAAAATGATAATATTGTAGTCGTGATGGGTAACTGTTTAGTCTGGACTAATTTCAACCCAAAACTACCGGTAATTAGCATCTAACAACAACTAAATTGGGAAAAACAACAGCAGGATAACAATAACGAGATAAAGGTGCAAAGAATTTTCAAGCCCAATCTAGGGTGGTGGCGGAAGAGAAGGAATGCTCAGTTCTGGTGCAGAAGGAAGAAGAAGGATGGGCCCAATCCAAGGCTAGATGTGATGCGGCTAATTTAGTGATAGAGTTTCTGGAGAAACGCGACTCAACCAAGCTGAGTCGAAAATTCTGTTGAGTTTGGTTCTTTGTAGCACACTCGATTCTTGGTTCATTGGCATTGGCTCTTTGTAATCACTCAGCTCTTTGGTGCCATTCGGCTATTTCGGGCCTTCGTTTGGTATTTAGGATATTTTTGGAAAGTTTTATATTTTTTCTATTTTGAGTCCGATTATTTGGTTACTTCAAATTTGACTATATTTAGAGATATATTTGAATTAGTTATATTTGTTTTAGAAAAATTGCTAAATTTTAGAAATTTGATTTACAGTAGGATTCGAGTATCGCCTCTATATATATGTGGCGTTTGGTTAATGTAATCAAATTTGACAGAGTTTTACGAATTGAATAATGCTTTTTAGTATTTGTCGAAGAATTAATTCTTTGTGTATTCCTCTCTTGTCCTTGTGCTTCTTCATCTTATCACGTGGCTTTCATTGGCCTGCGTCAAGAAGATTGGAGGAAATTGCCAACGACAAGGACAACACAAAGAGGTGAAGGATTCCTGAGCAGAGAAGTTACGATATCATATATCCATATGTATATAGCAAAAGCAATTAAAAGGAATATTTATACAATCTCTAAAAGAATAGTTTGACTAGAATCAACATAGGAAATAGGTTCGGCAATTAGAAAAGATATTAGACTAGCAAGGGTTTAATAAAGCATAGGTGCTAATTGAATCCGAACTGAAATAAAAGCCAAGATAATCAGATTTGATCCAAAAATTACATAAGGAAAGAATTAACCCAAGTAGACACAAACTGATGGGCAATTAAAGGTTAGACTTGAACTGGATTCAAACTACTTCTCAAAACCATCAAAAGACTCTGAATAAATTGAAGCAATTTCGGGGAAGATAGAAATCTTCTCTAGTCCCACAAGCATTAGGTCGTCGCACCACAAACCATCTATTAAACAATTCAAATTAAATCTTAAATTTTTAAACAAATATTAAAAGACAAAAATCAAAATAAATAGTGAATGTCTCATTTTTATCGTGCATTACCCGACAAGTGTATGGATTCTATACATAGTACTTCATTGCTTTTAATAGCACCCAAGGATACAAAGATCTGTGTTTGAAAAGGTGCGCCTGAGGTGCACACCTAGGTGCGAGGCACAAGCTTTTACTCCTTAGACTACTTAGAGCCTATTTGTTTCGTCAAAAGTAGATTTTGCGTTGAAGTATAGTTTATGTGAAAATTACTTCTTCCTTCTCTATTTGTTTCCATAGCTATGGGAGTGAAGCTTTTTCAGTTCTGTTGTTTCTTTGATAGGAAGTGAAAAGGGTAAAAACTGTAATTTATACATAAATAATAAATAATTTAATAAATTGTGATGCCGCAACTTTCTAGGAGGACACCCATCTTAGGACTACTCTAGCCCTAGTACACTTAACTCTTTTAACCTTTTGGGCCTAGCCACCGCTCAAAATGCTATTGCCGGGTTTAAGAAACTTATAGCCACCAGGCAATATAAGATTCGTCTCACTAACCCCTTAGCCGACCTTGTGGGGAGACACTCTCCACCCATAACAATCGTTAACCGGGGAGCCAGCCCACTTCCTAAGGGGTCATCTATCCTAGAACTACTCTTGTTCTAGCACGCTTAATTCTCTTAACCCTCTTAACTTCTTAGGCCTTACTACCGCCCAACATACTATAGCTGGTTTAAGAGGTTTAGTCCTATTATATCTTTTATATAAGACTATTTCAAATTTCAGGGGTGTCATATTCCTCCTCTTTATAAGTCCTGATGTTCTCGACAGGCTCAGGCATACTTACAAGTACCAGGCGAGTTGAGATTTGTCTCGCTAGCCTTATTTGACCTTGTGGGGAGTCGCGCTCCACCCAAAACGATCATCAGCTGGGGAGCCGCGCTCTGTTCGCTGTATAACCTTGGATCAGCTGAGACTCATCTCACGGCTAGTGATTGACTCTTATGCCAACTATGATGCCGCAACTTCTCAAGAGGTAATCCATCTTAGGACTACTCTAGTCCTAGCACACTTAACTCTCTTAACCTCTCGGGTCTAGCCACCGCCCAAAATATTATAGTTGGATTTAAGAAACTTGCAGCTACCAGGCAATGTGAGACTCGCCTCACTAGCCTTAGTCGACCTTATGGGGAGCCACTCTCCACCCACACCAATCATTAGTCAGGGAGCCACCCCACTTCCCGGAGGGGGTCACCCATTCTAGAACTACTCTTGTTCTATCACGCTTAACTCTCTCAACTTCTTGGGCCTTACCACTGCCCAACATGCTATAGCCGGATTAAGAGGTTTAGTCCTATTATATCCTTTATATAGGACTATTTCAAATCCCGGGGGTGTCACATAAATAATCAATTATAATGTAATAAATAAAAAAAAAAATAATTATATCCCTATATAATTATAAAATGTAATCTAAATTAACAAAATTAAATTTTTTATACATAAATTATAATAATACAACAATAAAATAATAGGTAAAAGAAATATTAATAATCAACCAATCAATTTTCATCTTATTTTAAATGTGCAAACTAAATAAAAGAGAGTAAAACTTAACTAATCAATTTCCATCCCATTTCAAAT
Source organism: Tillandsia fasciculata (assembly GCA_029168755.2). NCBI lineage: Eukaryota > Viridiplantae > Streptophyta > Magnoliopsida > Poales > Bromeliaceae > Tillandsia > Tillandsia fasciculata. The sequence continues at coordinate 8,345,632 of CM054948.1, forward strand.
ATGTAAATTAAATAAAAGAGTAATTAGTTCTACAATTGAATATATTTAAATTTAGGTAGCATTATCCATTATAGTATTTTATTATTATTTTTCCTTCATCTCTCTCTACGTAATTGACTTGGGCCCAGGTTATTTTTCTCGTTCACCTTTCTCTAGCGTAATTGACTTTGGCTCGGGTTGCGCCGAAGTCTATTGCGCTATTTTGGATAACTCGAGTTTAGACAGTATCTTTATTACGACGAATCAAACAACGGAAGTGGCCGTTTACAGCCGAAAACGACTTCACCCCTCTCTATTTGCACCCAAACAAACAAGCTCTTGAGGTACAATGCACTAGCCTAGGATCGTGCATAGGTTGATATGGACGCCTCGGCAGATTATGGTCTTCATAATCTTTTTTTTGTTTTGAATGGTTGTACTCCTAATGTAATTAGTCTCTCTTTATAAATTGATCTGGTAATCATTAATGGATTTAGAATAAAAAAACACTTTTTCTGATATTATCTCTCACAAACTTTCTCAAACCTCTCCCTCTCGCTCTTAACACCCCACTTTCTTTTCGCACTTGGCGTATTAGTGCAAGCAGTTGAAATGACTGTAGAGCCAGCAGCTTTGGTAGCTTTTACCAATGGTGCCGACACATAAAAGAAGAAAAAAAAAGGAATATGTGAAAAAAAAGGAATATGTGATTATGTCATATTTGAGGATAAAATGGCAACCTAAGAGGGGGGACGAATTAGGTTTCTAAAATGAAATTGCAAATTATGAAGCAAATCAAAAATCCCAAATTGAATAAAATAAGCTAAAGTAATAGAAATGCAAACTCAAGAAGCACACGATCGATTTGTTTCGGGGTTCGGCACTCTGCCTACGTCCCCACCAACTCCTCAACACAAGAGAACATTGGATCTCCACTAGATGATACTTTTGCTGGCAAGCACCAAGCCTTTACACCAACTTCTTCTTTCTTCTCCAATAGGATCACAAGGAATCTCTATTCCTTTTCTCTCTTTTACAAAATTTCCTCACTACAAGGATCACTCAAGCTTAGAGAGAGTTTTTGAAAGCTAGGAGCAAAATATCACAAGTTTTTCAAGTTAGTCTACTGTGAAAGAAGCCCCAAAACCTTCTATTTATAGCAAAAGTTCAAATCTGCCCGTTACCAGTTTCGGGTGCGCTAAACTGAATTCGGGTGCCCTAAACTTAAATACTTTTGTTGTATACGCCGCTGCCTGCGCAACGTTAGGATTCGGGTGCCCTAAACCAGATTCTGGTGCCCTAAATTTGAAATTCCCATCATTGTGCCGTCTGCGCCAGTCCTGTCAAGTCGCCAACTTTGACTTTCGGGTGCCCTACACGCTGTCGGGCATTCGAATCAGCCGAAAGTGAAGCATGCACATTAAATGCTTTCACATAAGTTGTGTTCGTAGTTTCGGGCGCACTAAACAACTTCCGGGTGCCCGGAGGCATCGTCGGGCGCATCCTGCGATGATGAGGTGCCCAACACTTTCAGGTGTCCTCAACCCTGTTGCGGGTGCTCTAAACATTAGGATCCTGTTTCGGGGGCTTGGAATTGCGTCCGAAACCTGTAGGAACGTTACAGAATGGGATTTTGAAATTTTGGGTGCCTTTTAGAGTTTTGTAAATGAGTTTTGAGCATTCGTTTAAGCACAATTTCAGATGAGAAACCTTTTTAGCTTTCATTTGCATTTTGGAAAATAATAATTTTTAGGCTAAAATACAGAAAACTCCCTTGTAAATACCCGTTTTTTCACTTTTCCCCCGACTTTCAAAAACCTACATTTTGCCTCCTTAAAATATCAGAAAATATTTTCAGGGAGTTACGGTGTTAATGAAGAGGGTGAAATGACTATATTGCCCTTACTTGTTCTATAAAGAAAAAAATTAATTTTTAATGTATTTCTGTCATTTCAAGGGCATTTTCGGTATAAATTATAAGAAATTAGCGGAATATTGACGGAATCCTGACGGAGGGGGGCCAAATGCATCAACTTGAATTTTCTTTTTTTTTTTTTTTTTTTGAGAGAACATCAACTTAATTTTTTGAGGAGGTAAAATATAGGCTTTTAAAAGTCAAGGGGAGAAAGTAAAAAAGTGGGTATTTACAGTGGGGTTTTATGTAATTTAGCCTAATTTTTATAATAAACTTGATTTTGCCAAACTCTCTAAACTTGAATGTCTTGAAAATAAAAATCCAATAAGAGAGATAATGGTCAATTTGACTTTTAGAAGCCCAATAGGCTTCTTTTACTCATGAGGCTTCATCTTTTGGTCCATGTCTTAAGTTTTCCAAGATTTTAAGAATCTAAATATAAAACTCAAGCAAAACAGATTAGTATCAAAAGATCATCATTATTTGTAATCATCAAAATTTAATAAGGGATTAGGTCCACTAGGCCAACAATCTCCCCCTTTTGATGATAACAAATAATGTGATGCATAATAGGGCAAAAAATAAAGAGATAAAAAGCTTCCCCTAAATATAAGCATATTTTCAAAGTAGTTTTCAAGAAGGTGTTCAAGCAACATCACATAAGTATAAAAACAAAATGCAATTACTTATATCACAAACATATAACCCAAACATCACAAACATCATGAACAACATATGTAACTGAACATCTCATATCGACATATATAACTAAACATCACATATAAATATACTCCCCCTTTGTCATCACAAAAAGAGAAAGAATCAAAGGGAAAAAAAGAGGGTCCATGACATAGAGTACGAAAACGACTAAAATATAAATATATGCATCAAAATAAGAAAACAAAATAAGACACTAGGCCACACAATCCACTATTCCGCGTCATCTTGATCATCATCATCATCTCGATCCATAGGGTTCTCTGGTGGAGGTGCAGCAGATGATGATGGTTGACCGCTGTGGTGTCCGTAGGTCGCAAAGAAAGTGCCCAACTTTGAGTCAAATCTATCGAAACGGTCGTCGATTTGCTGAATTTGCTCGCCAAACTGGGTGAGAGTGTGATCAAAGGAGTCTAGTCGAGTGTATATCGTATCTAGTGGGCTGGTGATGTCCTGATAGAAAGGGTCATGTGGAGAAGGAGTGTGATGTTTCGGCGAGGGAATCAGGGCATCGTCACCTCCCTGATCGCCGTTGCCATCATCTCAATTGTCATCCTTGGCTTCTTCTCCTTTGGTGCTTGAGGATGATTATTGAATGTGCTTCCTTATCCACTGCCCATGCCAGTTTTGCTTGAATCTGATGCTGGTGAAAGTATCTGAGTCGATGCAAGTGGTGACTTTCCTTGACCTTTCACTGGTGGTGGGAATGCCAAAATGCTCAAAAATGGCGGTAAGGAGAGATCCATAGGGAAGAGAGTGCGAAGTGTGAATGACGGAGGCTATAAGATGGTGCATGATAATGTACCCAAGATTTACCATTATCTCTTCCTGAAGGTGATAAAAAAGTATTAAGTCCATTTTCTTGACAATGGCGTGATGACCATCTCGAGGAAGAACCACTTTGGTAAGAAGAAAGAAGGGCGACACGATCAGAAAAAGAAAGTCGAGCACTATCCTCTCGAGAAGTGTTGTGCTCACGAAGGAATCGTCGGCGAATTTCGCTTTTGGCGACTGCCAGAAAATTACAAACATTTGTGGAAAAAAATTCAACTCCCTCATTAGGGATATCTATGAGAGAGTTTAGAAGTTGAGGAGTGACATCAAAATTTACGCCCCTAACGGGCCTAACCCTAGAGGTGATATGAGAATGATTTAGGTTGAAGGTGGCATTTGCATAAAATGTTCGCGTTAGGTCAGGATAGTAGGCTCTACTATTTGCTAAAAAAAGAGTTCCAACCAAGTTGGGTTACACTTTGAACTACCTTTGGGCAATCAAAGTTTGCAAAGTTAAAAAATAAGCAAGGTTGGGTGGATCTACATAAAGCGAATTTTTCTTGAGCATCTATAGAGATAAAATTAAATTGGTCAAAATCTGGCTCAGGTGGTGGAGAAGAGACATTTCTATGTAATCTTCGAGAGCTAGAGGCACCAGAGCTTGGAATCTTGCTCCTGGGCATTTTTCTGTGACAATATTACAAACAAAGTGAGGGCACTGTGAAAGGGTTTGAGGCTAGGCTAGGTCAAAATGGAAAAAATCCAAAAAATGGCCAAATGACAAAGATCTGAGTGGAGATAGGTGAAAAAGTTGTAAAAGTACTGCTAAAAATTAAAGAAACTGATCTAGGAAGAGATCTAAAAACTAGGGTTTCTAGAGAGAAAATGACAGGAAGGAAGAATCGGTGGAAGAAGAGGATGAAAAATGAAGGGAAAAATAGAAGATTTTCACCTTAGAAGCGAGAGGAGGAAGAGATTGAGGTGAATCGGGCGCAAAACAGTCAGATCCGGGCGGCCATAGAGGGTGCGGGAGGTGGGGTCGCGAGCAGAAGAAAAAAGAAGTAGAGAAAAGAAAAGGTTTCAGAGCGGGTTTTAATACTCAGATCCGCTTCCCGGGCGTCCTAAATAGTCTACTGGGCCCTTGGAACCTCGGGGTCCACAGTTTGCTGCGCCAGCCATGAGGACCGGGTCCTGGAGTTCTTACTCCGAATGCGTTCGAAAATTTTTCGGGCGCCCTATGAAGCGGCCTGAATATTTTGGGCGTCCACAGGACATGTTGGGCGCCCGCGACCTCTGAATGCGCGAAAAGCGTGCTCTCGGGTTGGGAGTCCGAAACTCTCTTCGGGCGTCCTAGTGAGGGGCCGAGGAAATCGGGCGCCCAGATGACATTTAGGACGTCCGGAAACAGGTAGACATGCGATAGAAGATTTTCTGCAGGAAGCCGGGCGTTCGGATTAGGAACCGGGCGTCCAAAACTTCCTAGACAACATATATCCAGGAAAATACCAAAATACACACAAGAATGAATATGTAATCAATCACAAGCATATCAAAAGTAGTCAATCATAAGGGTGTTCAGATACCATAGGAATCAATCAATTAATATAATTCAAGCATTCCTAATAAAAATGTCCGCTAATTGATGTTCGGTGTCTACAAATTCTATGATGACATCTCTCTTTGGAACATGATCTCTAATAAAGTGATGTCTAATCTCAATATGTTTAGTCCTAGAGTGTTGAATGGGATTCCTAGAGATATTGATGGCTCTAATATTATGGCATTTGATTGGAATTTGTCGAAAATGAACTCCGAAGTCTTCAAGAGTTTGTTTCCTCCATAAAACTTGTGCGCAACAACTACCGGCCACAATATATTTGGCTTCGGCGGTTGAAAGCGCAACGTAGTTTTGCTTTTTCGAAGACCAAGAAACTAAGGAGTGATCAAGAAATTGACAAGTTCTGCTCGTACTTTTTCGATCAACTTTGCACCCAGCAAAGTCGGCATCTGAAAAGCTAATGAGATTAATACTAGTGCCTTTGGGGTACCATAACCCTAAGTTCAATGTGCCTTTAGCATATCTAATGATTCTCTTTACGGCTACCAGGTGAGATTCCTTAGGTTCAGCTTGAAAACGAGCGCATAAGCAAACACTGAATATAATATCCGGTCTACTTGCGGTAAGGTATAGTAAGCTACCAATCATACCTCGGTAGAGCTTTTGTGTCCACATTCTTGCCTTTTTCATCATTGTCAAGCTTTGTTGATGCACTCATTGGAGTGCTCAACTCTTTTGAATTTTTCAAGCCAAATCTTTTGATTAGATTCTTTGCATACTTTGCTTGGTTGATGAAAGTTCCATACTTCATTTGTTTGACTTGAAGCCCGAGGAAGAATGAGAGTTCGCCTATCATGTTCATTTCAAATTCATCTTGCATCAGCTTAGAGAATTCTTTGCAAAGAGATTCGTTAGTAGCACTGAAAATGATATCATCTACATAAATTTCCACTATAAGAAAATTTTTGACATCAGCTTTACTGAATAGTGTAGTATCCGCCGTTCCTCTTGAAAAATCATTTGAAATAAGAAAGATACTAAGTCGTTCATACCAAGCTCTAGGAGCTTGTTTTAAACCATAAAAAGCTTTGGTTAGTTTAAAAACATGATTTGGAAGACTCTGATTTTCAAAATCGGGTAGTTGCTCAACGTAGATTTCTTCAAAAATATATCCATTTAGAAAAGCATTTTTGACATCCATTTGATATAATTTGAAATTCATATAAGAAGCAAATGCCAAAAGATTTCAAATTGCTTCTAGTCGAGCAACCGGTGCAAAAATTTCATCAAAATCGATGCCCTCAATTTGGTTGAAACCTTAGGCCACCAATCTAGCCTTATTTCGAACCACGACACTGGATTCATCCCGCTTGTTGTGGAAGACCCATTTGGTACCAATAACGGGATGATCACTTGGTCTTTCCACAAGCGTCCGCATTTGGTTTCTCTCAAATTGATTGAGCTCATTTTGCATTACAACAAGCCAATATTCGTCATTGCTAGCCTCATCGAAATTTTTCGATTCAATTTGAAAGATAAAAGCCAAGTGGTCACATAGTAGTCTAATGGAAGATCTTGTGTTGACCTTTTGACTTGGATCCCGAATGATAAGATCTTTGGGGTGATAGGAGGCAAATTTCCACACCTTAGCAAGGGGATTAGGTTCAACATCTTTTGATGTGAACTTCTCAGCTTCCTTGGATTGCTCAATAGCTTGAGGTGTAGAGTTTAAATTTAATTTTTCTAGGTCAAGAAGATCATCTTCATAAGATCCATCTTTTTCCTTAAACCCTTCAAAAGTAATATGCATACTTGCCTCTATTATCAAAGTTCGTCGATTGTAGACTCGATAAGCTTTGCTAGTAGAGGAATACCCCAAGAATATAACTTCATCGAATTTAGCATCAAACTTTCCCAACTTGTCTTTTGTGTTTAAAATGAAATATTTACAACCAAAATTTTTGAAATAACTAATGTTAGGAATTCTACCATGCCATCAAAAGGAGTTTTCTCAAGAATTGGTCGAATTAGAACACGGTTCATAATGTAGCATGCTGTGTTTACGGCTTCGGCCCCAAAAGTACTTTGGTAGCTCCCCTTCAATGATCTATTCTTGCGTTCAACAACCTTATTTTGTTGAGGTGCATGCGGGGAGGAAAATTGATGTTCGATTTCCAGTTCATTGCAAAAATCCTCAAAGTTGCGATTTTCGAATTCACCTTCATGATCACTTCTAATTTTAGAAATCATGTATCCATTTTCATTTTTAACGTGAAAGACGAAATATTTAAAAGATTTAAAGGTGTCATACTTGTTTTTCAAAAATAAGGTCCAAGTAAATCTTGAATAATTATCGACAATCTCAAAAACATAATTGTTTCCACCAAGATTATTGACGTCAATAGGTCCAAAAAGGTCCATATGGATTAAGTTCAATGGCCTTGATGTGGAAACAACATTTTTAGATTTAAAAGAGGAGTTTACTTGTTTTGCCAAGATTCATTAGTTTGAACCGAAAAACACTTTTTACCATCATGAGAAAGCTTGCATAAATCAACGGTGTAAGCATTCTTGGATCTAAAGCCCATGAAAGCAACCTCATTTGTAGAAGGATCAAGAACACTACAATGAGATGCTTCGAATTTTACAAAATAGCCTTTATCACATAATTGACCAATACTTAGTAAATTATGCTTAAGACTTTTCTTTTTCTCGGGCGTATTCTTTAAGGCGTTGTTCGTATTCTTTAAGGCGTTGTTCATATGCCATTAAAGATCCGACAAATTCATCGATCTTCATTTGGTCTAAGTCATGAGCTTTTTGGATAGCGGTGACCTTTGGTAGCCAACTCCTCGGTAGAACACGAAGAAGTTTTCGCACGAAGTCCGACGGAGAAAAGTCTTTACCTAAGGCTTTCAAGCTATTTATGATGTTAGTGAATCTAGTGAACATATTCGAAATGGATTCACTTTCCTCCATTTTGAATAGTTCGTAACTTGACATAAGCATGCTTATTTTAGATTCTTTCACTCTAGAAGTTCCTTCATGAGTAACTTCCAACTTATTCAAAATTTCTTTAGCAGTCACACATGTAGAAATTCAGTTAAACTCTTCTCTACTTAGAGCGCAAAGGAATGAATTAAAAGGTTTAGCATTTAATTGAAAGCGAAGTTTTTCTGCTTCATTCCAATCCGCTCTTGGTTTTGATGGAATAATGTAGCCACTTTCGACTATATCCCGAAGATCAAAATCAAGAGATTGAAAGAATATTTTCATTCTAATCTTCCAAATGGGATAATCAGTGCCATTGAAAAATGGTCAATGGTGGCCGAATAATGGATTGTCCTTCAATATTCTTTCCTATAGATGCCATTCTTACTTAGATGTTAATCCAAATAATGTGAGACCTCGCTCTAATACCAAATGAGGATCAAAATAGCAACCTAAAAAGGGGGGGGTGAATTAGGTTTCTAAAGTAAAATTGCAAATAATCAAGCAAATCAAAAATCCCAAATTGAATAAAATAAGCTAAAGTAATAGAAATGCAAACTCAAGAAGCACACGATCACAGGATTGATTTGTTTCGAGGTTCGGCACTTTCCCTACGTCCCCGCCAACTTCTCAACACAAGAGAATGCTGGATTTCCACTAGATGAAGCTTTTGCGGGCAAGCACTAAGCCTGTACACCAACTTCTTCTTTCTTCTCCACGAGGATCACAAGGAATCTCTATTCTTTTTATCTTTTTTACAAAATTTCCTCACTACAAGGATCATTCAAGCTTAGAGAGAGTTTTTGAAAGCTAGGAGAAAAATATCACAAGTTTTTCAAGCTTAGTCTACTGTGAAAGAAGCCACAAAACCTTCTATTTATAACAAAATTTCAAATCTTCCCGTTACTAGTTTCGGGCGCCCTAAACTTAAATACTTTTGTTTGTATACGATGCCGCATGTGCAATGTTAGGATTCGGGCGCCCTAAACCAGATTCGGGTGCCCTAAATTTGAAATTCCAATCATTCCGTCGTCTGCGCCAGTCCTGTCAAGCCGCCACTTTGACTTTCTGGCGCCCTACACGCTGTCGGGCATTCGAATCCGCCGAAAGCGAAGCATGCTCATTAAATGCTTTCACATAAGTTGTCTCTACAGTTTTGGGCGCCCTAAACAACTTCCGGGTGCCCGAAGGCATCGTCGGGCGCTTCCTGCGATGAGGAGGGTGCTCGATACTTTCGGGCGTCCTCAACCCTATTGCGGGCGCCCTAAACATTAGAATCTTGTTTCGGGCGCCTGAACTGCATCCGAAACCTGTAAGAATTTTACAAAATGGGATTTTGAAATTTTGGGTGCCTTTTAGAGTTTTGTAAATGAGTTTTGAGCATTCTTCTAATCACAATTTAATATGAGAAACTTTTTTAGCTTTCATGTGCATTTTGGAAAATAATAATTTTTATAATTAGCTTGATTTTGCCAAACTCTCTAAACTTAATGTTTTGAAAATAAAATTCCAAAAAGAGGGATACTGGTCAATTTGACTTTTAGAAGCCCAATAGGCTTCTTTTACTCATGAGGCTTTATCTTTTGGTCCATGTGTTGAGTTCTCTAAGATTTTATGAATCTAAATATAAAACTCAAGCAAAACGGATTAGTATCAAAAGATCATCATTATTTGTAATCATCAAAATTAAATAAGGGATTAGGTCCACTAGGCCAACAATATCTCCCTTTTTGATGATGACAAATAATGTGATGCATAATGGGACAAAAAATAAAGAGATAAAAAGCTTTCCCTAAATATAAGCATATTTTCAAAGTAGGTTTCAAGAAAGTGTTCAAACAACATCACATAAGCATAAAAAAAATATGCAATTACTTATATCACAACCCACTAGCTTTCCGTCGATTTGATCTTCGGAAGTTACCACAGTCCGACCGTAGTCACCAAACGTACGGAACATCCTCAAACGCAGCCAATAAGGCTTTAGGATAACCTTTGATCAAACAAAACTAAATCCAAGAAATATAAATCAAAATCATAACGTATAAATCAGAAACACGATTTTTCGATCGAAGGTTTTACCAAAAATTGCATTGAAAACCGTTTTTCGTTTCGTAAAGTGCTCAGATTCCGGACTACTATTCCGTTGACCCCAACCGATGGCGACACACCGTGTAAGGCCGTACCCAAGTCCCACAACACCAACCACGCTCAAAATTTTACCAATTTATAAATGTCTAAATGAAAAGTTATATGATTTTACCAACGATTTGGTGTTTTCGAACCCAACCAAATATGTATGCTCGACGCTCACAATGCTCCGGAGCCCGCACTTACTGTCCGGGGCCCAACCATATAACCCAAAACAATTTTTGGATTCACCCGATCGCTCGTTTGGTGTTATTCGGAGTTGTCGATCACAACGGTGATGCCGCGCGTATCAAGATTCGATCCGAAGCGATTCTTGACGTCCAAGAACACCAAGAATCACTCCTTCGCTGTTCGGAAGATCGCCGAAATCAAGAAGTCCAAAATCTGAACCAAATCTTGAATTTTTTGCCAAAATCAAGATTAGATCTTGGTTTTCTCGATTCCAATCGATTCGAGGGCTGTAACCAAGCAAGAACCAACTAAAGATTGATCCAAAGATGATGAAGAACTGTGCTAGTCTGGTGCTGGAAGCCGCATGAAGGAGAACAAGGATATACAGCCAAGATCTCTCCAACTCGACTCTTACTCGTGCTTTGGCTAGCTTGTGCGGCCTAGCAGCGGCAATGCAGCCTACAAGGCTCCCTTCTTGGTCTCCTAGACGTGCAAGATGAAGCCGAGGATCCCCCTCCCTTTTCTCTTCTTCTCGGTTGCAAAAAGAACAAGAAAAGAAGAAGAAAAGAGAAAGAAAAGAGAGATCGCCGGAATTTTCATCGGAAAGTCGCTGGAGTTGCTCGGATCGCCAGGGAAGATCATGAGGAAGCGTGAACGACGGTTAAATCTTTCTTGATTTGAAATTTAAAAATCTCGCCTCTAACACTTTATTTATAGATCTCATATATGCAAAATTGCACATAAACCCCCTAAACTTTAAAATTTTTAAGCAGGAATTTTCTAGAGGATAATTCTCACGAAAATATCCTTGCCCGTCAAGTTTCATGCAAATCCGCACATAAAATATAGAAACTTTTGCAAAAACTTCAAATTTGACCTATAAGTGATCCGCCGAAAATTACCCTAGTCGCGAACCTACGATCCCCAAATGCGAAAACTAAAACCACCACTAGATTCGGCATTGCCAATTTTTTTAAGTGATGTTTTCGTTTCATCGGATTTTGTTTTCGTTAAGTAACACTATTCAAAAAGTGACTTAAGCGCCGAAAACTTAAAAATTCCAGAATCTAAATTTAATTAAAGGCTAAATTACGGAAAACCTTCTTGTGAAAAATCGTTTTTTCACTTTTCTCCCTTGACTTTTAAAAACTTACACTTTGCTCCCTCCTAATTACGGAATTATGCACTTACCTCCTTGCCGTCATCGTTCCTTATGTGATTCTGTGATCCTATGACCACATTTGATGTGTTGCAGCATCATCGCTGCAGTCATTGGAGCTGAGACTTGCTCATCAACAGTATCAACCCTTCAACTACTTACGCAACGATGATGGCAGGGAGGTAAGTGCATAATTCCGTAATTAGGAGAGGGCAAAGTGTAGGTTTTTAAAAGTTGGGGGGAAAGTGAAAAAGCGGGATTTTACAGGGGGGTTTTATGTAATTTAGACTTAATTAAACTTCAAATTAAAATTTTCCATATTCTATATTAATCATGTCCAACATGCACAAACTCGTTCTCCAGTCCACATATAACTTAGAGTTCCGATGTCTCTATGTTTTACCTTAGGTTTTGACCTAAGTTCAAATGCCACACTTGTTTAACCTATACCTAGGGTTCTCATGACATTACATGCACTTAATCCTCTATCCCATTTTCACACAAGAGGGTCAAAACCCTATTTCTTTCTAGCATGCAACTAAAACTCATTTAGTTCGATAATTACTTTCATATGCTAATAAACCAAAAAATAATGGACAAAGGGAAGATCAAATCCTTTTCGGTGATATTCCCCACCTTTGCTAGATCTCACACAAGATGATGGCCTTGATCTCTTGAAATCCCCAAGAAACCCTAGAAAATGGCTCTAACAAAGTTAAAATTTCAAAAACTTCCATGTTGGAAAATTCTAAAACCAAAACCTCAAAATGCCAACTTACTTCTCTTCCTCTAGCACCCAAAATGTGGATGAAAGGAGCTCCTTCTTCCTCCTAGGACTTACTCTTGAAGTTCTCTGCTATTCCTAAGCTCCCAATGAGATCAATCCCTCCAACGAGATCAATCCCAAGCTTTATCAATGGAATCTAGGGTTTTTTCTTTGATTCTAGAGAGAGAAAGAAGAGAGGGAGAGTGAGGGAAAGGAGGAAATAGGATTTTAAGGTTTTTTGTTGTTGAAATGGGTTATATAGAGGTGCCACAATTGCACCAAAACCCCCTAATCAAACATATTTACAATCCCTCAAAATTTGATGTTCGCAGCATTGAGTATCGGTACTCGAGTTCCAGTACCATTACCTGACTCAAGTATACTAGTACTCTAGGCAAGTTTCGCAAACCAGAATGCTGTTTTTCACAGTTTCTATTGTGTCGGTACATTTCAGTACTGATACTCAATGTTTCAATATCGGTAGTTAAGGGGAGTTCCGCAAAACCTAAGGCAGCATTTGGTTGGGGAACAAGCCTGTAATAAGGTCTTGTTCCAACCTTATTCCCCAAACGCGTTTGGTTATTTATGGAAACAACAGTTCTTGTCTTCCTGGAACAAGCTAGTATAAGTCTGGAACTATTGTTCCACCCTTTTTTCTGGAACAAGCTTGTTACCACTTGAGAACAAGTTTAATTAAAGTAGATATAATTATAATTATTGTACTAACTCTTCAATTAATCTAATATTTTGATTAATCTAATATTTTGATTAATCTAATTATTTTATTAACTAATCATCTAACTATTAAATAATTAACTAATTAATTTATTAAATTATTTGTAGTTAATTAAATTATTAATTAACAATACTCATTGTTAATTATTTTATTAATTAATATTTAGGGTTCTCTAGCAATAATTAATTAAATCAGTTAAATTATTAATTAATTAATATTTTTATGTTAATTAATTGGATAAAATATTATTATTTTAAAATTAGAATTACTCTTATTCTCACTATTCCAATCTAACTATTCAAACACTATTTTTCTTATTCCCGAAAATAACCTAATTTTCATCCAAATGCAGAATTGGTCTTATTCCGGCTAATTTTAGAAATTGTACTAATACTAGGAATAAGTAGATCTTACTTATATCCGAACCAAACGCAACCTGAGAGTTCTCAACTCTCCACAGTTGGGTACCGGTATTCCATTGTAGTACTGGTACTCAGTGCAATTTTTGCAGTCTTGCAAATTTAACTCATCGGATTATGTTTTCGTGCCGTTTTCACGTCGAAAACAATCCAATGGCTCTCAAATACTCTTGAGGTTATAGGAAATAGTTTTAATTACTATTTCTCATTAGAACTTCGCAATTTGTAAAAGTTCAGTGCTTTACACAATATTTTAATTGCTTATTATGTATTTTTATGCAATCTTTTCAACCTGATTGAGATAATTACTTACTAATTTAAAGAAAAGAGAGTTTGAGCTGTGCCATCGGCACAAAAGCTGTTTCGTGCTGATAGCTTGTTGGCACGATACAACACGGTAGATACAGTCTGTACCGATAGACACTTAAATCCATGGGAAGTCATGTACCTGCAAAACCTGGTACCATATTCATATTCAAAAACAATTTGAATCATTGAATGCTAATCCCACGGGACAAAAGATTAAATCATTCTTCTTCTGCTGGGTTAGTCATTCGTTGTGGCATAGCTATTGCCACAGCTACTGTGTGCTGGTGCTGTCGCTGCTAATTTGAGCAGCTGCTGCTGTGTTGTTGCTGTCGCTGCTAATTTGGGCAGCTGTTTCTTATTTTGCGGCTGCTGCTTGGGGTTGAAAGAGAAGGTAAATGGGAGCATAGGAGAAAGAAAGAACGATAGGTGAGAAAGGGGGCTTTTAGTAAGTTTGGAATTTTCAAATACTCTTAATACCGATAATGGGAACTTAAAGTTTGAGGCCTATGTGTACCTTCGAGATGGCGCTGTGTCTTTAGGTGCTTTGAGATTCGAAGGCACTGCATTTTAGGTGCTTTGAGACTCAGAGGTGTGCGCTTCGCATAAGTGCCGCACACGCCACTTGCCCGCCATTTCAAACACTAGAATTTTTACCTTGGAAACAAACTGAAAAAAGACCCAAAACTCAAAAAAACCATAATTTTGTTGATACCGTGTTGGCACAACGTCATGCCATGTGGCAGCACGGCCTTGGTACGATACGGCACAGGCGGCACAGGCAATCCATGGTCTTAAAAGAACATTAAGCAAACCTAGCTCCTTAAACTCCTTTGAGTTGGTTCATTGTTTCTTCTTCAGTCATGTCATGTTACTGTAGTAGATTAAATGCATTATCTTCCACTGTTTATTTTGGTGCTAAATGTTCATTTATGAACAAACGGAACCTGTCGTTTGTTGTGTGCTAGAAATATAATTTTCGTTAGTTTCATCATTGTTATGCAGGTTGCTTTTCTGTCTGATTTGAGTGCCCTAAATCCAGAACTTTGTATCACAGCAGCTTATGGAAATATTTTACCTCAGAAGTTTCTTGATATTCCATCATGCGGTAAGCATGTTTGTTAGATTGTTAATAAAAGAAAAAATGCTGCGGAAAAAGAAATAACAATTAAATAATTTTTTGAATGCTTTCCATCATCTTTTCAGTTTAGCATGTGGCAAGGCATTGGATGTGTTATGCCTGCTTGTAGTGATGTTTTCCTTTTTCTGTGTTTGATGTTATACAGAAATACTAAGTTAACGAGCTGACCTATTTACTTAATCTTACATCTGATGATAGGTACCTGGTCACATTTTTAATTTTTGAATTGTTAGAAAATCATAAAATATGATCTTAAGTATTTTTACCATGAAAGTAGTACAATAATTATAGGTCAGCTTGATGATTTATATGCCATTTTAGTCTGATATGAGGAGTTACATTTTTATCTTTATATAATGTACATAATAAGTAATTTAATTGGGAGTTGCATTTGTCATGGTCCGTCATACCATTTTCATATGCTGACTACAGACGTAATGAAGCCGTCAGTTGTATAATTCATTTTGCCATTTTCAGAGAAGATATATGCAAATTTAGATAAGCTATCACTTGATAGTTGATACCCAGCATATTTCCTCTCAATGATTTTTATTAAATAATGTCTGTACTTCTTTAATTTGCTCCGCTGCAGACATAAAATAAGCTACCTGCCTTTTGTCAATAGTTGCAACTCTCTGTCTGAAATGAAATGAACTGGCAGGAAATTGTGTCTTGAGTTGATTTTCCTACCAATTGTTTATTATGGATAATAGGCTGAACTAAGCAAGTTTAATAGGATTTGATTGCTTTAATTACCCTATTAAGAGGCTGAAATAATATGTAGACAACGCAAATCACAAATAAGTGCAAATAAACAAATCATACCTCGTTCATGACTGATGTCCCCATCAATATATTTCTACTGTAAGCTTGTTCTTCGGCATGCATTTGATAGGTACAGTTAATATCCACCCGAGTTTGCTGCCTCAGTATCGGGGTGCTGCTCCTGTTCAAAGGGCATTACAGGTTTTTGTCGTTCTCTACCAATGATTTTTTTTATTTATTTGAACAATTGAACAATATTATTTTTTTTCAATGGTTAGGATGGTGTAACAGAAACAGGAGTATCCCTTGCTTATACTGTTCGTGCGTTGGATGCTGGACCTGTGATTTCGTATGAAAAAGTGAAAGTTGATGAGTGCATAAAGGTGGGCAACATATTTATCTAGCAATGTTTAGTCTTGACAATTGAAATTGCACTTTTCATAGTATATTAGCATTTTTGGTATTGTTTATAGCACCAAAACATGGAGGTATTTATACCATCAAAAAAGTTGAGGTATTATAAATATAAAATGTGGCTACCATGCTTCTAAAGTTATGGTGCTTTGATGCTTCTTAATTTTTCATTCATAAAATCCGTGTGGAGAGCAGCACAAGCACATCTTGGAGCACATTCCAGTGGGAATCTTGATACCTGCCAAGTTGGTGTGCATCGTGATGCTAGTGTGTGCAAATGTTGATCCAATGCTCAAAAACTTAGATGCCTGAAGGACATACTGCTTCTAAAACCATAGTATGCCCGTTAATATGAAAAAAAAAATACAAGAATTCTTTTTGCATTAAATTCATTACTTTGATTTGTTGTTTCAAAGATGTTACAAGTGTCGCTCGATTTGCTGGTTTTGATGATAGGGCATTCCTAATGACAATCTACACCATTAGTTGTAATTGGAGTACTTGAAGTATCTATTGACGAAGTTTTATTATATTTCAACATCTACCTTATTTTTGGTCTTAAAATTAACAATTTTAATGGCCACCGTGGGGCCTTTACTTGTTTCATCGTCTAGAACTATTTGAATTAGTTGAATATATTGTTGAAAATACTATGTAGATCGAGATAATACCCCTAATCTTATATTTAAGAGTTCTACTCTTTATTTTTAGAAGGTTGTTCAATTTTGACAGTATGTTTTGTGGCCATTTGATGCACTCACAAGTAATTTCAAGTCTTAAATTCTGTTCCTATGCACTTCCAAATATATGCTAAGACATGTTTAGTGATGTTGAAGCCTATTCAGAAGCTCCATTGTTGAAAATTACTTTTTAAGTGTGAAGGCTTGTGTACTTATAGTAGCGATGCTCTGCTCTGTCTCTCTCTCTTTCTCTCAAGAGTGTGTGCTCTATTGCTGTCAAGTCATTTTCAATGATAGGGCATCCAAGTTGACTATCCACATCATTAAAGTGAGCTAGAGCATTTGAGGTTTGTAGGAATCAAATTTCACAATTTTTCGACTATATTTACTTAGCGATAAAGTTTCTTGAAATTGGACTATTTTAACAACCTATGTGAGGTATTTTTCTCATTTACAGAGTAGAAGACTCCAAATGGATTGAGTTTTTGACTATTTTTTTGAAAATTTTAAACTTTTTTTAAGTGCTACAACCCTAGTGTTAAATTTGAGAATCCTATTTTCCATTTTATGAGGTTGTTTGTTTTTGACTGTTCATTTTGGAGACACGTTAAACTCGAATAATTTCGAAATTGATGAAATTCATTTTCTAGAAAGCTCAAATAATTTGGATGATGGGTCATCCAAATTGATGGGTCGACATTGTTAAATATGATCTAGGCTATTTGAGCTTTCTATGAATTGAATTTTGTGATTTTTGGACATCATTTGTGTAGTATTCAAGTGGTCGAAAAATTGATAAATTTTAACAGCTAATAAAAGATGAATTTAAGATACGTGATCCCTAGGTAAATGATGTCGTGAAATCTTGAAAGTCAATTCATAGGAAGTTCAAGTAGCCTAATTGTTTAACGGTGACAATCATTAATTTTGATGCCCCATTTTTAGAAATGACGCCGAAGTAAACGGCCGATTTAAAAGTTTTGTGTGTGTATATAAAGCTAGAATACTTCTAGAAAGCAAATAAAGTTGTTTACTTTTGCATCATTTCTGGTGATGAGGCATCAGAATTGACAATTAGCACCGTTAAACATGATCTAGCCTATGTGAATTTCACTAAAGCCAAATTTCATGATTTTACACTATTTACCTAATGATCGAGTGGTCACAAAGTTACCTTATAGTAGCCATTAAAAATTGTCAATTTTTGGAACCACTTAAATGCTAGACAACTGATGTCGAAAAATCATGTAATTTGATTCCTATGAAGTTCAAATAGCCTAAATCAAGTTTAACAACATTGATCGTTGATTTGATGTCTTATTGTCGGAAATTCTGTAGAAGTAAACAATTTCGTTTACTTCTAGAAGTAATCTTATTCTATCCCTCTCTGGTATATAGAGAGGCCCTCTCTCTATACAGAGAGAGAGAGAGTTGAGCTGGAGTGCTTCTACAAGCATGGAGGCCTTCATGCCTTCACTTTGTTTTCAATGATAGGACATCCAATTCGACTATCGACACTGTCAGACATAACCAAATTTTGTGATTTTTGATGTCATTTACTTAGTGATTGAAAGCTTTTGAAATCTACAACTTTGGTGGCTGATGTGAGGCTTTTGCAAGTTTAATATAAAATCAGATGAAATTTTGATAGAAATTTTTTTTCTACTATCTAGAGTAAGATCAGTATCTCTGGTATGAAATTTTAGAATTGTATCATTATTTTTTGTGAGATTTTCAAATTTGGCTGGCCATTCTAACACCACTTGATCACTGGGTAAATGATGTAAAAGAATCATGAAATTTGGTTTCCCGATACTTCAATGACTTATCCAGTGACATACATATGTTAATATTGGTGATGAGGAAGGATTGCCTGGGCAACATAGGCCTTATGTTTCCCGTGTTGTACCATGTCGAGGCCATGTCAGATCTGGCACGGTGTTGTGCTGATACGGTATCCAAAAAATGGGTGTTTCTGAGTTTTATGGATTCATTTTGAGTTTTATTGAAGTGAAAATGGTTAAGAAAAGGGGTTTTCTAAGATATATTGATCTTGTAGAACTACTAACATCTGGAGCAAGTAAGAGATTTCATTACATAATGAGACTCTTTCATTTAGGGAAAGAAAAAATTGAAGATTTTTTCCCATGTTTTTGTATCATTTTAGAATTTACTTATAGTAAATTCTCTCGATAAATTTTTACTCAATTATTGCTTTAATTTTTGTCTTCATACATGTCCTTCTATAATATGTTTAAAATGACCTTTTTAGTTATTAATATATTTATTACTATGTGAGGAATACCTCTAGTACTATTTTTACACCCATTATTAGAGACATTAAAACACTGTAGCAAAAGGTTTTCTATGAAAAATTGATAAAAGAAATCTGTGCTGATCCTTGCCAATGTGGTAGTTGTGTGCCATTGGCACAAAGGGCCAGACTGATATTGGCATTGGGAGTGTGGCAAACCCTGTGTCAGTGGCACGACTACCTTTAGTGATGAGTTTCTAACAATTTTGGTATATTATGTTTATGTAGGCAATGGAATTGCTTGCGATTCTCTTCAACTTCGGTAAGAACACTCTCTCTTGTTAATAACAACAATTAGTAATGTAGAGTTCTACTGGTAATTTATATCGCGTGGATAAAGTTTAGAAAGCATGTATAAATTGTAACTATGCATTTCTTTTTGATTTTATGGAATTTCTAGAATTAACCGAATGATTGGTCGTCCATGCTACTGATACAGGGGTTACACTAGTATCTTTATCTTCATCCATGACTATTAATACTACGGGTACACTTGTTCTTTTGGCTTCACAAAAAGCTATTACGGGTAGGTTGATAAAGAATGTTTGCCACCTGATTTAGAAATGAGGATTGAGCAAATTTTTTATTTAAGTCAATCTATTGTTTTGTGACCATTTGGGTTTATTAGTAAACTGACTAAAATACCCTTATTCCGATTTCTTTCTTCTTATTCATTTTTCTTCGTTCTCTGTCTTCCTCCTTATCGTTCCTTCCTTTCTTTCTCTTCCCGCTTTCTCTTCCTTCTCCTACTCCACATCCCCATGTTGACACTGCGCTTCTCTCTCCTACCTCTTCCACACCGACGCCGACGGTGGCAATACGGGTTTGGATATGGCATAGATCACGGAGGTGAGGCTGCAGTGGAAGGCGTAGTCATGGACAATGACGGCGGAGGGCGTAGTCGTGGACAACGACGGAGATGAGGGTGTCACAGGATTTGAGGACGACGGAGAAAAAGAGTGTGTCAGGGTGGGGGTGGCTGCAGCGGCAGAGGTCGAAGGAGAGGGTGCGGTAGCAGAAAAGGATGCAGAGGGTGGTAGTAAAAGAAGAAAGAAGAAAAAGGAAAAAAATAAGAAAAATGAAAAAAATATATTTCTTTTTTTCTGGGAAGGCAACTAAGCACCGTGACCGCTACAAGAAACGCCAACAAGCAGAGAAAAAAGAAAAAGAAGTTGCATTGTTTGAGACTTAAGTAGCACCATTTAAAACTATTTGAGACTAAGCTGCAACTTCTCAAATAGTGCAACTTAAGTCTCAAACAGTGCAATTTAGTCTCAAGAGGCCCAAGTCAGAGTAGCATCACCAACTGAAGAGGCCCAACCGAAAGGCCCATGATCCACCTGATTAGCAGCAACAACTTGAGGAGGCCCAACCAAAGAGGCCCAACCAAAGAGGCCCAAGTCAGAGTAGCATCACTAACTGAAGAGGCTCAACCAAAAGGCCCACGATCCACCTGATTAGCAGCAACAACTTGAGGAGGCCCAACCAAAGAGGCCCAAGTCAGAGTAGCATCACCAAACACGAAGGCCCAACAGAGGTGGCCCAACATCAGGCGCAGTGAAAGGCTCAACCCACTAATGAGATAATTACTATAGTAAGTAGAATAGCACTATTAGGATGAGAGAGACAGAGGGAGAGAGCTTGAGAAGGAAGTAGACTTGTATTAATTCTTCATATCCTTACTTACATCTCAGGTATCTATATATATAGTCCTTCACTAATTATGTATATTAGCTAATAGTGCTATTCTATTTACTATAGTAATTGTCTCATTAGTGGGTTGAGCCTTTCACTGCGCCTGATGTTGGGCCTCCTCTGTTGGGCCTTCGTGTTTGGTGATGCTACTCTGACTTGGGCCTCTTTGGTTGGGCCTCCTCAAGTTGCTGCTGCTAATCAGGAGAAATTGCACTATTTGAGACTAAATTGCACTGTTTGAGACTTAAGTTGTACTATTTGAGAAGTTGCAGCTTAGTCTCAAATAGTTTTAAATGGTGCAACATAGTCTCAAACAGTAAAACTTCATCTCAAATAGTGCAACTTTTTTTTAAAAAAAAAAAAAAAAACTTTTTGGCCTTTTTTGTAGCGGTCACGGTACATGCTGGCCTTCTTAAGAGAAGACAAATATATATATATATATATATATATATATATATATATATATATATATATATATATATATATATAGTAGAGCCTTTTAAAAGCACAAGCCCATCCATGCTTGTGAATTTTTTACCATTGGATTCGTATTGGGATTTGTGTTTTTGTAAAGTCAATTAAAGAGAGAGAAAGATGAAGTAAAAAGCACAAATCCCAATACAAATCCAATGGTAAAAAATTCACAAGCATGAATGTACTTGTGCTTTTAAAAGCATATAAGCTCTACTCTCTCTCTCTCTCTCTCTCTCTCTCTCTATATATATATATATATATATATATATATATATATATATATATTCCTTTCTCTCTACACCATTTTCGGCTACTGCGTCCCCTCCCTCGCCTTCTCCCGTCCCCACCCTCTCCCTTTTCGTTCTCATCAAATTTTGCGGTGCCATCGTCACCATTGCTGTCCACAGCCTCACCTTCGCGATCCGTGGCATATCCAAGCCTACGTCGTTGCCGATGGCGTCGGCAGAGGTGTGGGCGAGGTAGAAGAGAAGCATGACATTAACATAGGGGCGGTGGAGGAGGAGGATGGAGAGGAAGCGGGAGGAGAAATAGAGGAAGGAACGACGAAAAAGGGAGACGAAGGGGGTGGAGAATATCGAATGAGTGAGAAATGAGAGCGGGGAATAAGGGTACTTTGGTCAGTTTACTAAAAATCCATACTTAATCTGCAAAACCAAAAAAGTGGCCTATTTTTGCAAATACACAAAACCAATTGATTTTTTAATGCAAATTAGCCAAGATGTAATTGAAGAAAAACAAAACATCTAAATGATTACATAGATATTGTCGTCAGCATCTAATAACTAGAATCTTAATAAGTTTTTGGATAAACAACCATAACATTACTATGGTTGTTCAAATTAGGACCTAAACTTAGAAGAATAACTTTTGAAAAAAGTTTCCCAAAATTTCTGGGGCATAGAGAACATTGCACACGAATAACGCACATCCACTTTGCATATTTAATTTGCTAGTGCCGCCACCTTTGGCTTCCACTCTAGAATTGTTCTTGACATGCGTCTATCTTTTATTTCGGTTAGTTCAATGATACCTCATGGAAGCTCCATGCTCTCAAGCTATTTTGTAGCTCTTGACTCTATGATATCGAAAGGACAAAATGTAGACAATAACACACGACTAGAAACATTAGTACAATATAAGTTACTAGATTGGGCAATACTTACTTTTCCTTGGTGTTCACGAGTGATTTGGCGTAGCTTTTCCTAGGCATAACATCTCATTTTGCTCTTATCCTTCTTGCTAGCATGCTCGCCCCTTTTGCAAAGATTCTTGTTAGCCGTCTTGGGTCATTGACTTGTTTCCTTATCTTTCTTACTTGCTTCTATATTCTTTATGCTTTTTTTTGGGAACTTCACCAGACAGCTTCTAATCGTTGATAAGAAGACTTTGTTAACTTATGGCATTCGTCTTGTAGTTCTAGATGACGTCTTAGATCCTCAAAGGTGTGAAGATAGCAAAAGAGCCCCCATTTACAGATTGTATTGAAATATACATATGAGATACAAGTAATGCTCTAGTCATGTGATGGCTAGATGCTAATATATGTTACACCAAATATGTTACATACTAATACATAATACATATAGTATGCTAACATCTTGCAATATGAGCATTCTTTGGTCGGAAGTGAAGATTGGTACAGAGAAGGGCAAAACAAGTAGAGAAGGGTTTGGTCAAGATGTCTGCGAGCTGCTAGTCATAAAAAAGATATGAGATAAATGCAAAACTCTAGACTGAACCTTCTCGTGCAGAAAGTGATGATCAAGCTCATATGTTTCATGTGTGCATGTAAAATAAGATTTGTAGAAAGATAAGTAGCACTAAGATTATCATAGTAAATGTAAATTGGTCGTTAGAAAAGAATGCAAAAATTTGAAGAATTCGGCAAATCCAAGTAGTCTCAGCAAGAGCGAAGGCAAAGGCAACAGAACGATATTTTGTTGTAGAGCTGGATCTAGAGTTGGTGACCTATTTCTTTGTAGACTAGGAGATAAGATTACGCCCAGCAATGATACAAAAGTCAGAAGTAGAATGCTGTGTACTTGGACGGCCTATCCAATTAGCAACAAAATAAGCAACGAGAGAAGAGAAGCAAGAAAAATGAAGATCGGAAGATAATGTCCCTCAAACATAGCAAAGAATGTGTTTTACTGCTTGCATGTGTAGCTCTTTAGAGGCATTAGTAAAGGTAAGATATTGCAATGCACTAACTAGCTGGTGATAAATTTAAGTATCCTCAAGTAATCGGTCGTCAAGTGTAGAGAGCTGAATACTGGGTGAGAGAGGAGTAAGAACAGGTTTGCCATAAGTAATCGGCCATCAGTAGCTTATGTAGGCTCATAGCAGTAAAGGTCCGAGGAAGTTCATCTAGAATGAAAGTGTAATTGAACCTTGCTTGCACTGAAATGCAGAGTTGTTAAATGTTCCACAAATTTGACACTGGATGCCAGATTGGGCAAGAGAGGGTGGCTGAGTATTGTTAGGCTAATGAGGTTGAGAATGAGAATAAAGTTGTGGTTCTGGGTGATCAGATGTGAGCTGTTGTAGAATTCACAGCTGGAATAAGGATTGCGACCTCCACGCTATTTTTCACCTCCTCGAGATCTACTTCTGCAACCTCCACAAATTCCTCAGCCACAGGTAGCATAGAATGTTGTAGCTTCAATACAAGATGCGGTCAATGGTGCAATATGATTTTCTCTGTGTTACATCTTACTCTCTTCTTGCATTAGAGGTGGACGAAGTGTTCAAAAGTAGGCTTCGTCCTATGAGTGCTCACAAAACTTCTATATTCCTCTAGTAGCATGAGTAGAATAGTTATAGCAAGATATGGTCCGATTTTTCTCCACTTGCCCGAATTGCATCACTAATTGACTTCCTCTTCTATATGTATTCAGACTAGAATTTCAAATAAAGGACAAGAGGAAGTGAAGCCATCCATTAGCTAAATAGGCTCCATGATAGTAGAGTAGACTCATATGGTCATTGCTCCCTTTTTAATGCTTCTTAGTTTTGACTTGAGTGAAAATGCAGTGGATGTGGTTTTGTTGAGAAAATATGCTTTAATAAATTTGCATGTTAACTGTCTTGGTCTAGAGGCAGAAGTATCTTCAGTAAATCTTTCTTCACAGTTCGCCACTTTCATATGTTGATTTATCCTTCTCAAAAATACACATGCTATCATTATCCATATTGGTCAGCAGCGTGATTGGGTGCATGTCACGCCTGGGCACGGAAGCTCAATTGGGCAAAACAAAAACCCGCTATACGGATAGAATTTTTTCTGTATGTGCACGATATCAGACTACAAAGCACCTGTAAACACGATACAACAGAAACCAAAACCTAGGAATTTCATTTTTCAAAAGATATTTGATTGATTACAATTAGTTTGATGGCTTCCAAAATACATCAAAAATTCATCTACGTAAGTTTAATTAATTTTTTTTCTTCCTAAAGGTGGAACTATCTAGCTCATTTTCTTGCCTGCAGCGCGATACACCAAGCCTGACGTATCTTAAAAATAATCTCACAAAGGGTGAGAAACTATATAGTTTTCTAGTGGGTACAACAAACCGTTGAGGGAAAGTTGCACTGATTGGTCAATGAGGAATCAGTAATGATAACAAGGTAAAACTAAAGGAAATTGCGGTACTACTAATATGAAGATAAACTGTGTCTTACTGAATGTCAGTGATATACAACTATGCATCAATCAACACACGTGATTGTCAATTTTTAACCTAATTCACGGCCCTAACTTTTTGATTCCTGGTAAGGCCCTAACTTTTCAATCTCAAACTCTTTTTGCTCGGTTTCCCTTACCTTTTAGTCTTGGGCTCACGATCGAATCGCGACCTTGGGATGACGAAACCACCAGGGCAGCGGAGAAGAGCATAACATTGGTGGCAAGCCATCATGCTCTATGGTCAACAACAATAGTAATAGTAACAAAGCTACGTACCATAACTATAAATCTACAATGACGGACACTTTGGCCAATACGAGTACTACTTTTACTACTAGTCCATAATGTCATCATGAATATGTCGAGATTCAACTAAAATGATTCTCCGGCAAGCAGAGTTCACGACCAGTAAATAAGTCAAAACATGCTACAACTAACATCTATCGTGAGCGAGTAAGCAATGAATATTATATATGTTATTGTCAATCACAATACCAATGCTAGTCCACTACATGAATCCCATAAACTAGCTATAAACCAAGAGAAAGGTTGAGAGAATTGGACCAATGCATCGGGATATCACTATACCCACTTCGTATTGAGCAGCCACCTCAAATAGCTAGCTTGGCAACTTCGGTACGCTTATAGCTCCTAGTCCTTGCTCGCACCTGCGGAAAATACAATCAGGTTATATGCGACACTAGAATGCAATTCCTGACCAAAGAATCCAACAAAAACTAAAGTTTAGAGTTTCTGGGAATTGAGGTTCCGGAATCTAATATTGAGGTTTTGGTTCCAGAACATGGCATAAGGCTTCAAAACCTCATGCCAAGTTCCCCAAAACAATTGCCAACCTGCATTGTTCTATGGGTTGGTTCCAGAACCTTGTTCTAGGTTTCGGAACCAAGCCCTAGCCTGAGCTACTAGTGATGCTAGGTTCGCAAAGTTCACGAAGTCGTGACATCGATTTGAGTAGAATCAACTCCGAATCAAACAAGACGATGGAAAAGCTCCAAAGAGGCAAACTAGCATGGGAAAGCAAGAGTACTAGCTTGATTTCTAGGGTTTGCAAGTTAAAATCGAAATTGATGGATTTTTAAAGAATCAGCTAAGAAAACCTCAATCAATCGCTCAAAATGCTCAAGAAGGCAATGAACCCCATTGCGTCACTGATGCGTGGTGGATCCCTGAGCGTCCATGCCAATATTTGTCCATGCCGAGTTGTCACATATATATATATATATATATATATATATAGAGAGAGAGAGAGAGAGAGAGAGAGAGAGAGAGAGAGAGAGAGAGAGAAGCACGGAGATGCCCGTGCTTATAAGTTGTTTTCGATGTTGGAACTTTCGAATCGACGATCGGCTTCGTTAGACATGATCTAGAGTATTTGAAGTATATAGAAAATAAATTTCGCGATTTTTCGATATCATTTGCCTAATGATCAAAGGGGCTCAAAATCAACAATTTTAATGGTCGTGGTGAGCCGTTTGTAAGTTTAACGGTGTAGAAATATCCAAATCACGTGAAATTTTGATAGAAAATTCTTCATACTATATAATATAAGATCAATATCTTTGATCTAAAATTTTAGTGTCATATCATCACATTTTGTGAGCTTTTTATTTTCAGCCGTTGATTTTGACCCCTTTCGATCACTAGGCAAATGATATAAAAAAATCGCGAAATTTATTTTCTAGGTACTTCAAATACTCTAGATCAAGTCTAACGGAGCCGATCGTCGATTCGAAAGTCCCAACATCGAAAACAACTTATAAGCACGGGCATCTCCGTGCTTATAGTAGCACCCCAGCCACACACACACACACACACACACACACACACACACACACACACACACACACATATATATATATATATATATATATATATATATATATATAAACGATGCTGGCCCCTAAATGGGAAAGTTCATGTTAGCTGGGGTGATTTTTTTGGGGGTGAAATCTATCTAGTAAAAAAAATGATTAAAAAAAACCATAACGCTATTAAAAAAAAAATTCTTTTGTGCTCGATGCTCATCTGTCTCCTCTATTCGTCTCCAGCATACCCTTTCTTTCTCTCCCTTTCTCTTGCCTCTTTACATGATTTAGAATCTTCTAAAGCCTAAAAGTATTCTCTCTCCATCTCTATTTTGTATTAGGGTTATAATATTTTTTGAATTAGAATTTTTTTTGCACTAAGATTATTTTATAATTAGGGTTATGTTTTTTTTTAATTAGATTTTTTTATTTTTAATCCATTATAATAAGGAATAGAGGCTTCAATCTTTTTAGTTGCTTTCTTCAAATAACTTTTATTTTATACTCACAACTTTTCATTAACTATTAATTTTTTAGTTGCTTTATGTTATTTAATTTTTTTTTTCTCAATATTGTAGGATTATGACATGAACTAATGAAAATTTGGTTGATCCTTCGGATCTTTATGGGGTTATGTTAGTAAACTTGATAAAGTATGAGGAAAAATTGATCATTCAAATGTCACCTTTGTAGTATGACTTTCACGGAATCTTATTCAAGAGTTAAAGCTCCATGGTTGAAAATTTTCGATCAAGAAATCAAAGGATGTACAAAAGTGACTCTGCAACATCTTAGCAAATTTAAAAAGAAAAATGAGGAAGCTGAACTTAGGCAAAGAATGCAAAATCGAAATCTGTACTTTTACCACCATTTTCTAGTCAAGGATGATCATCAAGTTGTAGTAATATTATTTCACTCGATAGTTTCCCTTCGAAGAAGAGAAAGGGCAATAGGAACATCCCTTTGGAAAATCCATTTGATTTACAAGTTCGTGAACAATTACATTGGGAAATAGCTAAAATGTTCTACATTGGCAACTTGTCATTTATTCTAGATAGAATCCCTCACTATATTAGTTCCTACATATACTCGGCCAATCATATGATTAGTGGCTATGTTCCTCTTAGTGTTAATATGCAAAGAACTACTTCAACAGGAAATAGCAGATATAGAAAAATTATTAGAATTGATTAAAGAAACATGAAGTGAGAAAGGTATAATTATTGTTTGTGATGGTTGGAGCGATTCTTAAAGGAGGTTGTTAATTAATTTCACGGCAGTGACAGAGGATAGTCCTAGCAATTAATAATGCGGGTGTGGAGAAAGACAAATATCATATTGCAAATTTGATTAAATAGGTACTTTCGGACGTTGGGCCATCGAAAGTTGTCAAAATTATAACCGACAACACTCATGTACGTAGGGCGGCAAGCAGAATTTTAGAGTAACAATTTCGTCATATATTTTAAATTTCATGTGTTGTGCACACTTTAATTTGTGGCTTAAAACTATTTGTGCCACTAAAAACACGGAGAATAATTCAACTACATATAAGGAGTGCAAATGGATTACGGAGATATGTGATGATGTTATGGTTGTAAAGAATTTTATCATGAACCAATCCGTGCGATTGTCTATGTTTAACAAGTTTGTACCTTTGAAATTACTTGCAATTGCTCCTGCATGTTTAGCTTCTTTTGTAGTGATGCTTAAGAGATTCAAACTTGTAAAACGGGGTCTTCAATCTATGGTAATTAGTGATGAATGGTCTTAATAGAAAGAGAATGACATTGGAAAAGCACTTTTTGTTAAAGAAAATATACTTGGCGATATATGGTGGGGCAAAGTTGACTACATCCTTTCCTTTACTGATCCTCTTTATGATGTATTAAGAAAATGAGATATGGATAAACTTCGTCTTCATTTAATTTTGAAATGTGGGATTCAATGATAGAGAGGTGAAAGTGATAATATATCGTCATGAAAGAAAGTAAAGATTTTCTTCTTGTTGTTAGAGAAATTGGAGTACTTCCTCTTTTATTCATTTATTGAAGAGAAATAATTTAGCACCATAACGAGCAGAAGATTTAGTATTTGTTCAATCCAATTTACGTCTTTTATCAAGAAGAAAGCCACAATATCAATAAGGACTTACTAAGATGTGGGATATCGTGAATGATAGTTTTCACTCTTTGATGACATCAGTGTTCTTTAGTTGGCGAATCATTCACTCGATGAACTAGAATTAGAGAAGTTTATGCTTACCGATGGAGATAAGGATGATGAAGATGTCGTGGAAGTTTCTTCATACTGAAATCAAGGATTCAAGTATCCATCGGTTGGTTCATATCCACCGTGCCGTATCGTGCCAACAAGATATCGACACGATATAGCCCCTGTCCAATAAGATACCGGCAGGATATAGCCCCTGGCATGACCTTTCAAAGTTCCCAAAAAGCATTTTACCTAATTTCCTGCACTTTGGAACCCAACCAACACCATAGCCTGACAGGTCTCGACGTTCCAAAGATGATGCTAGCTGTCCGGAGAGCGCGCCGGGGCAACCCGAACCTCAAAATCCAATGTTGTTGGGGGTGGCGCAGTCAAGCACGCAACTCAAGGCGAATTCGATGGCGGCGAAGGTGAGCACGGTGATCTACACACCGTTAAGAATACCGTGCTCCCTTGCGGCGACGTCAGCGACAGCCGGGGTGGCCGGAACGAGAAGCCCTCAAAAACCCAAAAGCCCCAAAATTAACCCTAGAATCACATTCCGTCAAGAACACCCAAAATACTCAGGATTTTTGCGATTAAATTAGCGTAGAATGATCTAAGAATCACTAGGATTCCAATTTTAAAGGAGTTACTAAAATCCCATTCGAAAATTCAAAACCCTCAACTTGGCTGCGAAGCTCGAGCCACCACGCCTGCTTAGGGCTCGATCCACCACTCTCCCGAGGTCATCGGACTCGAACTCCACCCCGGCGGGGTTCCAAGAGCGAGAGGGAGAGGGGTGGTTGAGGAAGAGGGAGAGAGCTTCTCTCTCTTTGTATTACACTGAACTTTAGCGAATTGCGGAGTTCTAGTATGTGGAAGGGTGCTTGATATCCTTCGGATGTTTTGGTAAGCTTCCAGAAGGTTCTAGAAGGTTTCTGGAGAGTTTTGGCGTGAATCGAGAATTTTTAGAAAAATTTGAAAATTTGATGTTTTGGTTTAGGGGTCTGGACCTTGGGGAAAAAGTATAGACCTTCTGTGCGAAAATTGAGGATTCCAGCTTCGGGGGTCCGGACCTTTGGGGAAAAAGTCCGGAACTTTGCCGCGAAGTTGAGCGTGACCCTTCGAGGTACGGACTTTTTTTAGGAAAGTCCAGACTTTTTTGGTCTGGGCAGTCTTGTAAGAAAAGCAATTTCTTTTATTACAAGGGCTTATGAGGATATTGTTACTTTCGGGGTTTTAAACCCTCTTCTTCCCTATTTCTCTTTCATTTGGAGAGAGTGCAAGAGGGCTTTGGAGGTGAGTTCCATTTCACTTTTCTTTGGAATTTCTTCTCCAACTCCACTCTGATCTTCGATTCTTCTTCCTCCTCCTCCTCTCTACCATTAGAGCTTGCACCAAGGTCTTGGAGTGTCACGTCCCAGGAGTAATTTTAAAGCGGAAACAATTGAATTTTGGAACCATTTTTTTTCTTAAAGACCTCCCGCCCTGGCTTGTGCACAGACCCGCCACACATACAAGATCTCTCTGTATAATCGGACATAGTCTCCCCTGTATATGTACGGCGTCCCCATGTACAAAATACATATACGATAAACACATCAACCACATTCACTATTTGATTTATAATTAACAGAGTAGAAGCTATGAATATATTATTATCTTTTTTTTATAAAACAGCGCATACCTGCGCATCAATTTGTTTGAAAGGATAAATCCACAAGGTTTAAAAACAGTGCCCACACGACACTCAGTTTTCTAAAGCCGTTTTCACAAATCCTTTTTATATTTGAAAAACCCACGTCCACACGACGCATCCATAAAAACGTCAACCAAAAACACAGTTTGAAAAGGTATGTTTATCCAACAACACATGACCGTCTCAACATCCACACATCCACAATATCAAAGTCCACACGCATAATATCCGACCATAAGAGGAAATAACCGAAAGAAAGGAGAAAGGAGAAGAACCTGATCGGGGAAAACCTATACCTCGATAGGTAGCGTCCTCACCACCGTCCTGATCCCCACCCCCGACTGAACCTGTCACACAGTGGGAGTCAGTGACATAACCAAGATAATATAAATGGTAACAACTATAAATATAGTGCAAACAAGGTACTATAGTAGCAAAATAACCCCAAATCGTATCTCGAACACTCGAGCACTGTACCGCTACCGATCAATCCATGATAGGAGAAACATCACTGTCATCCGACATGCCGCCATGTCGGTCTATCGACCGCACACAGCAGCGCTCACGGCGGCGCGGGCTGTCAGCGTGCGCGGCGGCGGCACGGGCTGCAAGGCGCCGGGCGACGGAGCACGGCGGCGGCGGCCACGCGACGAGCGCAACTGTAGAGTACCGGGGCTTCGTGTAGTGCACCGACTTCGCAAGATAGCGTGGGGCGGTGAAATCCCTCGCAGCAGGTTCAGAATATGATTACGCTTGAGTTCGGGATGATTCGGATCGACGCGGGAGCGGTTGGATTGAAAAGTGAGTTGACGGCGTCGAAATTCTAAATTGGAAGCCCCAGCTTGATTCGGCAATTTTGGGACATTGCGTACCGGTACCTAAGGATGGGTACCGGAACGAATTAAGTGGATAACCGACAGAGAGTTCGGTTGAGGAAAATGTGAAAAATTTTCTAAGTCCCTGGGTACCGGTACTGATCTGAGCGTACTGGTACCCCATATTCATTTTGGCTTGAGTACCGGAACGCGGATGCGGGTACCGGAACACAGAGATGGATTTATCAGAGTGGGCTTTCGGATTGAGATTTTTATGCTTGGGTACCGGTACGGGGACCCGTGTACCGGTACTTAGCCTCCAGAACTTGGGGGCAGGGTGGTAAATTCCTGTTTTGAGTGAGGGCAAATAGGTAACTTCCCCTCCCAACCACCCTCTGCACCGCATTAACTCCCTCTTCTCTTTATATAGTGACCCCTCCTCCTCCTCTATTCTCAGCTGAAACCAGGGAAAGAGAGAAAGAACGAGAGAAAGAAAGAGAGAAAGAGGAAGAGAGTGAGCAGATTGAGAGAGAGGGAGATGGCTGTGAGTTTTTGATGGATCCTCTTCGCGCCGGAGTTTCGGGTTTCGATCGTGAGCGCGTCGGAGAGCTTGTCCGGTTGAGGAGAGCTCGGTTGCAGCTCGCGCGCGCGGACACAGCCAGTAGAGGTGAGCACTGTGCTTTTTCCGAGTTTTCGGATTTTTCTCGGACTTCGGATTTTGGACAGAGAAATGGATTCTGAGCTTGGATTGGAATTTTTTCATCTTTTTTCTTCTTCCTTGTACTGAGTGGTGCAGCAGAGTGCTGACCGTGCCGCGGAGGAGCGCGGGCTGAGTGCGCAGGTGGGTCGGCGGATTGGATTTCTGTGTTGACCGGAACCTAGAGGGTCCTTGTGCGCGGCTGTGGGAGTGAGCTGAGAGCTCCTTGAGGATTTTCTGGACACTTGGTAGAGGTGCGCGAGACCGGTTGCCGAGGTGCTGTTCGGCAGATTTTGACAGTGAGCGGGTCCGCGCTTCGCCGATTTCAGCGTTGCCTGTGGATAGCGATCCAGGTGGGTTGGAAATTTTTCAAGATGTATGGAATGCCTTCTAATGCTATTGTATGCATGTTTAGCATGTTTAGCTTATCTGTTTTTATAGCTGGTAAATTTGATAGTTGCCTAGAAAATTATAGAAAGACAATCTTGAGCCCCAGATATTTTTAGCATGATCTAGAGATGATTTGACACTAGACTGCATGGTTAGTTGGCACCAAAATAGCATCTGAACTGTTTTAAAAATTATTGAACCGTTTTACCAAAAATCGGCTTTAAAAATAGTTTTTATATATCGAGATCGCCCAGAGGGGTTGAATAGGTTCATGATGAATGTATCCTCGTGCCAGGGGGCCGAGTGGATTTTTAGAGCTCTATGGGATGAGTTTCTAGTGTCATGAGAGAGTTTGAGCATTGTTTCACTTCGGGGGCGGAAGCTACGGGCGGCTGTGCCTGCAGCCTGTTCTTGTTTGATTTGAGTTGTAGGCGGCAGTCTTTCGGAATTTCCGGGCCTCCCCGTGTGAGAGATTGAGGATTGATTCCATTGTTGGGTTGATTGGGTTATTCTAGATCATGGTTTGGGCATTATCAGATTGAGTCGTGGAGGGTTCCTCCGACTTTGCTATGTTTATTGGGCATTATTAGAGTGAGTTGTGGAGGGTTTCTCCGACTTAGCCATGGGCTGTGCATTAGCAGATTGAGTCGTGGAGGGTTCTCCGACTTAGCTTTGTTTATTTGGGCATTTCCAGATTGAGTCGTAGAGGGTTTCTCCGACTGAGTTATGGGTATTTGCGTTTTCGAGTTTTCG
Source organism: Tillandsia fasciculata (assembly GCA_029168755.2). NCBI lineage: Eukaryota > Viridiplantae > Streptophyta > Magnoliopsida > Poales > Bromeliaceae > Tillandsia > Tillandsia fasciculata. The sequence continues at coordinate 8,378,860 of CM054948.1, forward strand.
ATCTGTTTGATCGTGGATTATAGCCTGCATGTGCCACTTGTTGAGACAGATGAGACGCTTTTCCTCGGTGGGGTTGCTCCCCTCGAGTTGCCGCTCCGGATGCGATGGTTATGCGCCTGATGAGGCTGCTTTGCGTGATATTGTGTTAGTCCGATTGGGCACCCTACGTTGGAGTAGTAGGGGCGATTGGACACCCTACGTTGGAGTAGTAGGGAGGCGCAGGTTCGACTGAGCCAGTTTTGGCAGTCATTGAGATTTGGGATGATGTGAGCACCTCGTGAGCAAGTGGATGCATAGCATGTTCTTAGTTGAGTTTTCCTTTGAGCATGATACTTGATGCATAGTAGCAGTAGCGAGTGGAAGCATAGCATGTTCTTAGTCGAGTTTTCCTTTGAGCATGATACTTGAGACATATTAGCTGTAGTTCCATTTCAGCTTTCATATTATCTATCTGCATACCTATTGTTTTGCCTCCAATAGACTTAGTGGGCATACCGTGGATATTGGTGACGGTACCCACTGGGAACTACCTTTTGCAGTAGTTCTCACACCCACTGCGGTGGCAGGTTTCTAGAGGTTGTTGTTCCGGCTCGTTCGTGTGGAGACAGCTGATCGAGGTAAGGACGTGGCCGAGTAGTTCCTTACCCGTTTTACTTGAGAGTCAGAGGTAGATGTACCCTGTATTTTTCTGATTCCACTTTTGTACTGGACAGTCTGTGAGATTTGTATTTATTTACATAGCGGGAGAGACTATGCATTGAGGATTTATTTATATTCAGATGTTCAGTGTATGATTCTGTAGCTACTAGTTTTATTTCAGCTCTGATACATGTTTAGCTATAGATCTGACTTGCAGGGTAGACGCTTCGTCTGTGCGCGGGTTTCCGTACAGATGGCGGATCTGTTGGCGAGCCCGGGTCGCAGTTTCGACCCCGGGGCGTGACAGCAACTGCGGCGGCGGCCTTGCTCACCGCCAAGCGACTCCGATCACCACCTCCACGATGACGAGGGAGACGACGGCACCGATCGCTGGTGCGCAAAACGAGGGAGAAGACGATAGGACCCCGTTCTCTGGTAACGATGGTGTTCTCGGATCCGGTCTCCAATGATAACGACGTTTTCTGTTTCGGCCTCCGGTACGCACCCTGAGGATGAAGAAGAAATCCAATCTTCAAAATCTTTTTGGGAAAATATTGTAAATTAATAAAATCTCATTAATTTTGTGTACGTTCGAGAGTCCCAAATCCCATAATATTTGTAAGATATTTTTATACCAAAATTCCTCGAAAAGCGTGCCAAACTTCCGAAACGTCCCGTAACTGCTAGCACGGATCCCGATGCACCAAAAACTTTAACGGATACCGAAAGTCCCCACACTCACACTCCCGGACCCGATAACTTAAAAGTATCATTCCGGGAGATCCGCAAGTCGGATTCGCGATCCGATTGCACCACCGTCCTCCACTTGACGACGCCGGCGGAGTAACGACCTTCTCATCCGAAGATCTCACCCTAAAAGTGAGTCCGAGCAAAAACGGAGGAAACCCGCAAACCAGTCAAATCCCATTATTCCTCGATTCCGGTGCAACTCGCACCCCGGATTCAAGGACGGGTTTGACCAACCCTTAAACTACCTTTCATCAATAATCCGGTGAAGACCATACCGATAATCAAATTCTCAAAAGGCTAACAACAGCACCCTCCTTAAATTTCGGAAAAGACGAAATAAAATCCAAAATCCGAACTTCACAACCGATTCTGAAATTCAAAAATTGTTGTTATTACATGGAGGGAAGTAGGAGCTTGAAGAAGGAGGTTTGAAGCCTTAATTCCTATTCTTGGCCTTTCAAGGTGGGATTCGAGCTTAAAAGAGATTAGAAACCCTTATTTTCCTTCTCTTTGGGATTTTTCTTATTGGAAAACTTAGTTTTGAAAACTAGGGTTTATTTTTGGGGCTTTTTGATTTGGAGCTTTTGGGGTGGAATTGATAGGGCTTTTGGGGTGGAATTGATAGGTGTAGAACACTCTTATAGGTTGGTTTTGAAGCTTCCTTTACTTTGATTCCAAGATCTAGCAAGATTTCTTAGTCTAAGGTATTTTCCATCCATTTTTCTTATGATTTTTAAGGAATTTCGTGATTATTTCTTTGCGTTGATTTGATCCTTTGGGAACTTGTCTTAGGCCATAAGAGAGCTTGCGGGCAACTTGGTTGTGATCTCTCACAAGGATTTGGCTACTATTCGGTGGGTTTGACCTCACCGAAATCGGTGAACTCCCCCCTATGTCTTCGTTTGATTTATCATGATTTTTAATCATGTATTTGTGAACTCCTTTATTTGTAGAAATTTTCATACTCTATGTAGTAGAGGTATACATTGCATGTGCATGGACACTATAAGAATAGTCATTATCGGAATTTTACAAGTTTTGATATGAGTAGAGAACATTTTATACACGCTATAGAAGGATTGGGACATGTTGTGCATATGATCATGTACATTTGGACAATATAACATTAGTGCCATCTAGTGAAGTTGAGATACAAGTAGAAAACTTCTAAACTAGTAGAACCAAGAGGAAAATTGTGAGATTTCATGCCTGACAATTAGTGTATGATAAACTCTTTAATTATGTAAGACATTGCCTATATTGTATACAAGACATTGACACTATAAGATAATATTATATCCCGAACTAAAGGTCGATGATGCTATTCCGTGTTTTAGACACCATGATCGGGACTTGCTTGCTTGCCGATTGTGCTCATTCGCACATGCTTGGTAGGGTCTCTCATTTCATGCCGGCACTTCGGAGTTAGCCATCGCGACATCATGCTCGCCGTGCGGGATTGGGCGCGGATTGGGCTGCTGTGGGGTAGGCATAGCTCTGTTGGAGGGTGCCACCACAGGACCATGAGGCGTGGCTCAAGCTAAGACTCAATGAAAGTCATCAAGAGAAATGATTAAAGTTAACCAAACTTGTTATTGAACATCACATAGATGATGCATTCATACTAGTTGGGCATTCATGTTAGCATGGTAGTTTCATACTGTTATTACCTTATACTTGAGCATAGAGGCATGATAGTAGTAGAATTACTTTACTCCAGTTGTTTATTTATTTACATTTCATTTCAGTAGTTATACTATCTTTTGCTTCAGTTGACTTAGTGGTGTGTTTTGCTTCTCTCAGCGGCTTACCCACTGGGAACTATTGACTAATAGTTATGGGTCCTCATTGGTTTGCTGTTTTTATTTCAGAGCCATCCACAGCAGTAGAGGCTTGGGATCGTGGCAAGGGAACAACGCACAGCTAGATTCGTCCCTTTCGTGCCACTCGAGGTGGTTACAGGACGCCTTTCATTTTTGTTTTAGTAGTGAGAGGTGTTTTTGTATTTTGTTATAGAGACCACCCATGTATTTTGTAGGATGTACTTGAGAGGATTCTTATTGTATTTTGTTTTAAATCTTGCATGATTGTAGTTACTTCTACTAAATCGTGCATGATTGCAGTTACTTGTACTTATTTTATGCTTAGATTAGTTGTACTTATGCTCTGATTATTAGTAGGATGTGTATATTGTCTTCTTTTCACTTTGTTGTTGTAGACGGCTTGTGTGTTCTGGGGGTGCCTTGTACACACGGCGGGGTCTGTGCACGTGCCGGGTAGGCTTCCGTTGGGGGCCGGGGCGTGACACGCACACTCTCTCTCTCTCAGTGTGTGTCGTGTGGGTTAGGCAGGAAAAAATGAAAGAGGGTTCCCTTTATAAAGACCCCACCACCAAAATTACGTAAATGCCTCTCATTGGGCATTTTGTCGCTGACGGACCGGTCCTCCATTCCATGGACCGGTCCCCGAACCTTCACTCCGATCACTATGCGGCGACGGACCGGTCCGCCTTTCTACAGACCGGTCCCCGAACTTGGACATCAGGGTTTTCGGGGCAAAGGATTGATCTCCTCTCAGGGTCTGGACTTTCAAGTCAGGGTCCGAACCTTTAAGTCAAGGTTCGGTCCTTGAGCCCTCAATGGCCTAAAATTGCTTCGTCCGAAAATTTTCATTTTTGCTTCATAGAGCTCCAACTCTATTCTAATCGTTTCGAAATCTTCAGGACTCTTTCCGGGCTTTTTCATAGTTGTCTCTTAACTGTTCTTTGGCCAATTTGGTCACAGTTTCATATTTCAAATTCTGTTTTCGCACCGAGTCCGCCTTGAAAACACTTTAATAAGTTTGAAATTTCGCCAGGACCACAAGCATAGTCCCCCAAGCTACTTTCCACCCATACTTTGCTATTGTGCAGAAGTTTGGGTCATTACATAGAACGTGCTCCAATAATGCACATATGTAATCAGCATCTTCAAATTAACCGGTCGCATCGACTGACTTGTGGAAGACCACGTTGCCATTGCAATAAATTAAAAAATTTATAATGCTCATTTTTGTCGGTCTTGTCTAACTATCACACATCAAGGTAACATCATACATCTCCCACTGTTGTTTGAAGTTTTTTACCTATGCATGAATATCATTGACCTCCGTGTCAAGGTATTTGCCGGCAATCTTATACGACGTTGGGGGTTCAACTCCTGAACTCTTCTTTTGTACGATGGTGATAATTGATTTATAATATGGATTGCTTGCTGCATGAGAAGGAATATGATTGAAGTGAAAAAACTTTGATATTGCTCGACCAATTTTGCCTTTTTTTTAATCTTTTTTTAGCAATGTATCTATGCGCTTGTTGAGCATATGGACTAGGAAATGCTATTAGGTCTCTATATCTATAATATTTGGAGCTTTTCCACTTTTTCCTTATGGCATTTTTTTAAATTTGTCGAACATTCGGCCAACAAAACCACTTTGAGCTAAACCTGATCGTACAGAGTCAGACCTAGACGCACCACCGACATCAAACTGAGAGGTCCTAAATTGTGCTCAATGCCGTTGGATCTCATCTTGCGCCCATCTTTCTTGTAGAGATACTTCCATGGCAACTCTAGTATCAATATCAAATTCATCGCTTATACCTTCATATGGGTCAACAAGGGGATACTTAGCCGCTCCTTTATCTAGTTCATCTCTATCATCCCTCATTTTTTTTTTTTTTGCTATCTTTGTAGATTCTAATTCAATTTTCATTGCATGTCTTATCTCCTAATGAACTTTAGGGTATTTCGCTATTTCGAAAAAATCTCCAGCGATATATTTCTTTAGGCAAGTGACACCTCCACCCATTCCGACCATATTACGGTAATTACACTTCCAATTAAATATGTTCCCACTAACCATTTGTCCGTGCTGTCAATCATAATTTTCTGTTCTCTTAGGTGGCATTATGATCTACACAAGTTTTTTACATAAAAACAACTATCATATAATCCATTAAAAGAAAAAGAAAAAGAACAATATGATGAGAAAATCATATCTATCAATTTTGAAAATTATTTTAATTTTATCTTATTTTTAGAATTGAAAAAATTATAAAATATAAAATTAGAAAAAATTATATTTTTTCTCAAAACTTTATAAGATCTATATATTGATTTAACAAGAGATCATATGATGATTAGAGAAATCAAAATAGGGCCGCAAGTACACTGATAAATTTTTTTATTTTTGATTTTTTTAAAATATTTATTCAAAATTTTTAGATTTTTTTTTCAAAATTTTTAGAATACTTGTGAGAATTGATTAATTTTTATAATTATTTTGATTTTATCTTTCTTTTCTTCGAATTTAAAAAAATCATAAAATACAAAATTAGAGAAATAGTTTTTCTCAAATAGTTAATGAATATTTGCAATATTGATCCATATTAATTCGACGAGGGACCGTGTGATAAATAGATTAACTATAATACAAACCGCATTTCGATAACTTCTTTCCATTCGAATTTTTAAAAATATTTATTAAACATTTGAAGAAAATTATTTTTTTATTAATATTTTTAAGAAAAATTGTTAGACGTATTCATAAAAATTTAGCAATAAATATATGACAAACAAATTAAATAAATTTATATATCAATTGATTTAATTTAGCTTTTAATTTTATCAGCATTTTCAATCTTCTAACTTCAAAAATAGAATTTTATGTTAGATGTGCCTTGAAATTTTGTTTTTGAGTTCGATTTTGTGTCCGTGATTTGCCGAAAGTTTCACGCTGCAACAAATTTTGAAAAAATTGTGGAGAAAAGACGGATGTCTATGGTGGAAGCGGATGTCTCGGGCCAATAGGATTGGGTCTGATAATTAAAAATTTGACTATATAATAATTAAATCAAGTAGATCTAGTTTCAACTTTTTATAAACTATTAATAAAAAATTGTCTAATTTTATATTTCTTCAAAAAAGGAGCTTTACAAATAAGAAATATTCAAAATATATAATTAATAATTTAAATTATATTTTTTTTTACTTATCTAATAAGTAGAGTTTTGATTTGCAATTTCTTTGCCTATTCCTTAAGTGATGAAAGAAGAAGGAAAATTTTTGAAGAAGATATGTAAGAAGAAAGGGAGAGAGAGAGTGAGTGAGAGAGAGAGAGTATATGCTGTGGGAGGGGGGGAGGGAGGAAAAGAAGAGGACACAAAGGCCCTCCGGAAGGAAAAAAGGGAATAAAAAAGTTTTTTAATCACGGGCAGAAAGGAAAAAGGAAAAAATAGAAAAACCGACACAATATTGTGCCGCGATACCCAAGTGGGTGCGCTGTCTTGCGCGATACCCACTTGGGTATTGCGGCACGGGGGATTCCTACGAGACACCCCCTGTACCGTGTCCATATATTAGGGGCAAAGTATGTGCCGCCCAATACAACATGGGGCGGCATTTTATTCCTTGGTTTAAGCCTTCTATTATTTATCAGAGGCATTCCTAAAGTGTTCCAAAGTGGTGGTTTTTGCTATATCAGAAGAGGCTTCAAGGAAGGTGTGGCATTATTTGAATGATTGTATGCCCATTATAATAGAGCAGTAATCTCCAACTGTACTTTTGTGATCTCCTCATTTTGGTAGTGGATTTGATATATCCCGTGCCTATCAAGTATCAACATAGCTTAATAATAGCGGGTGAACCACGTAAATTCTCGTATTGTGATTATGCTTGAGTTCTCTTTTGCTTCACCTTACCATTTTCTTGCACATCCTAGTTGCAGGTGATTTAGATCCAACCTTTTGGTTCATTTGTGTGGTTGGATCCTGGTAGTGCGGGTTCTAATGTTGCCACACTACACTTTCTACTAAACTTTTGTGTTTATTACTAAACAAACCCATACACTATGGCATAAAATTTGTACTTAAAAGAAAAAATGGCAACAATACCAAACAAAGTCTAAGCTTTCTGCATCATATTATGAGAAACATGAAGGACAACTATCGTTGTTCACTGAGGTCCAGTTGACATATAAAATTCATATCTTGTTGTTTGCCAATAAAAAGAACAACAAGATAATCATGTGAATGAAGGAAAATATGTGGAACTACTTTCTACCTGTGAGTTACTTGAAAATGTGCAAGAAAAGTACAAACTTAAAAATGAATGTATTATCCTCTCCTCTTCAAAGCGGCCAGTCAGGCTACAAGTGAGTTGCCTTCATGTGATGTGATCTTTCTGAAAAGGTTCTAAAGGCGTTAAATACTGTACAAAATGCTTGCAGACCAAGTTAATGTTGCGACATTTCTTGATGCCTATAGGCCTTATACATTTCTGATGCCACACCGTTATAACAACAATATTGGCAAGTTTTCTTCTGCCTCAGAATTGTTAATCATATTATTTGCATGTAGTAATTTGAGTTTGTTTGTTGTAACACTGACCCTTTATAATCTTTGCTAATTACTATGGTGAAAATCACATAGATCAAATAGTATTGCGCTCATAATTTATAAAATTTGCCTTTGTAATCAGCAAGAATAAAAATAAACTAGATCAAACATTACTTTGCTCATAAAAATTTACTTTTGTCTTTTTGCTAATTGCTTGTGATTTTGATCAGCAGGAGCTGAACTACTTCTTCGTGAGCTTCCGTCCATTCTTGATGGATCTGCAAAATTGAAAGCACGACCACAAGATGACACTAAAGCTACTTTTGCACCCAAGGTATCTTCTGTCTCATTTGGAATTTGTTCACTTAAATTATACTTGCTCTTGAGCTACTCATGGTTTTAGCTTTCTGCTTTTAATAGTTCATATACTCCGTTGCACATAATTTATAAAGTATAATTGATTAAAGTTTAGAAATGGCCCGATTTTTGGTAGGAGAAAAAAAAATCTCTCAGAACCACTAGAATTTTGGCCTTATTGTAAATTGCCACATGAAGTTCAAAAGGTTGAAATTTTCTAGATGAACAATCGATTTGTTTTAGTTGACCACCCAGCCCATAATCTCATCGGGTTCTCTTAAATGTCATTAGAACATCATTGTCACTTGATGTCATGCCCCGAGGTTTTTTTGTAGGTCTTTTTACCGAAAGAACAATGGAAAACATATAAAACCTTTTTTTGAAACCAACACCAAATATGCCCTGAAACGTGTATAGACCCTCCACATGGATAGAGTCTCTCCTGTACAAACGAACAGAGTCTCCCATGTACATGTACGGCGTAGAAATCTAGAGTACAACAATCAACCATATCATCAACCACAACAACAATAATGACAACAACAATAGGACGAATAACAACAAATACTATCACAACCATAACTGATCCACTAAACTAAAACAAAGAAACCAAAAACCTCAGGAATAGGGAAAATCCAACCAAAACTAAACTCAAGGCTACAAGTCCATGAGGTACAATCATAACCTGATAAGGAAATAGATACACCTGGAAGGTAAAACAAAAAACTAGCATGAGCTATCTAGGCGCTAACTAACCACGTCCTCATGCATCGCCCTGACCAACACTGTCGGCAAAACCTGTAAAAATAGTGGGGTGAGAAACATATACATATATTTTCTAGTGGGTATCGCAAGCTGTACTCACCGGTAAACATGGAAGAGAGATAATGTAATTTGAAAAATATGAATAAGTAACATAGGTACAGTAGCAATAGTAAAGTTGGAATAGAAATAAACAATTAACAACTGATATGTATATACAAACCGCTATTGTAATATGAATAAGCAAACGAGTGTGCATCAACCGGACGAACAATGCAAATAATCAACCTAATCCATATACTGCCATTTTGGTCTAAAGACCTCAGGCAATGCCACCCCTGCTCAGTCACCGGGCATATCACTCCACTGCAAAACATACCACATAGGGCTCACGAGTCGATACACAACCACTTTTCTGAAAAAGAACACCGTTGCGGTGGCCAAACCACTGGTGTACGTGAAATGCTCTGTAAGCCGTGGCGATCGATGCTATATGATCAAATGATCGAACCGTGGCGGGAAGCCGCAAAGCTCATGAGGAGCAATCAAGTAATCGAACCACGGCAGGAAGCTGCAAAGCTCACGAGGAGCAATCAAGTAATTGAATCGCGACAAAAAGTTGCAAAGTTTACAAGGTGCTGTCTACCGACCACAAAGGCCAAAATCATAGAGTAAAGCCGACCACAAGGTCACATAATGTCTTATCCATAATCGAGTGTAACCGACAAACAAGATCAACATCTACAAAGTAGTCATGTGTCATCCAGATCCTACTCTATATGTCATATGTCCAACACGATAGTCTACATACAAGATAATCATGAAGCATATGAAGAGGAATACAAAAGAGCCGACATGTAGAGTAATTGTCACGCTCCGTGACCGTCTATTTGGTCGGTTCGGCACGCTAACAGACTCGCCAATCGGGCATAGGGAAGGATTGTAGCTTTCCTCTCGGTCGCTAGTGTTCATCCTTCACCTGCTGACACACCAAGCACTGAGCCACTTGCTGAGCCACATCCATTTTTATTCCTATCTACCAGAAATTCAGCTTTAGACATTGAGACATCTTGGTTCTACCAGGATGAACAGTATACGGAGGCCGGTGTGCCTCAATTAGGATCTCCCACCTCAATTTAGAATCATCCGGCATGCACAACCGATTTCGAAAATGGAGAGAACCATCAGTGTATCATGAACTCTCCTATTTTCCCTTGCTCGATATCCGTCTGCACTTTCTTTAGGTACGGGCCCAATTATTGCCCGAGCTTAATCTTATCTACAAGGGTAGGCTATACCACCAAAGTCACAACTAGGCAGTGGCCCCCGAGGGTACAACCTCCAACTCTAATCGATGAAACTCTTCCACCAAGTGATCGATCTTGGTGATCATGATTGACAGCTCGGCCTGCTTCCGGCTCAAAGCGTCGGCCACCACATTCGCCTTTCTTGAGTGATACTGGATAGAGGTCATAGTCTTTAAGGAGCTCGAGCTACCACATTTGCTTAAGGTTTAGCTCCTGTGTAAAAAAGTACTTCAAACTATGGTGATCTGTAAACACCTCGCAGTTCGCCTTGTATAAATAGTGCCTCCACAACTTAAAGGCGAAACCCACTGTTGCGAGCTCAAGGTCGTGAGTCGGGTAGTTCCTCTCGTAATCCTTCAATTAGTGTGACGCGTACGCAATAATCCGATCTTGCTGCGTAAGAACACACTCCAAACCTATTCGTGAGGCATCGCAATAGACCACGAAGTCCTCATCAAGTCTCGGCAATGCTAGGATGGGGCCGCATGTCAATCTGTCCTTGAGCTCCTCAAAATTCCTCTGGCACTTGGGAGTCAATTGGAACTTTTTACCTTTTCTTGTTAGTTTGTCTAGCAGGACGGCAATTTTAGAAAAGCTTTCAACAAATCGCCGATAATAGCCTGCCAAACCAAGGAAGCTCCTGATCTGGGTTACGCTAATTGGTCGAGGCCAATCCACCATCGACTCCACCTTTTTCAGGTACACAGTAATACCCGACGGGGTCACAATATACCCCAAGAAGGATGCCTCGCAAAGTCAGAACTCATATTTCTTGACTTTGGCGTAGAGCTTGTTCTCCCGAAGGATTTGGAGAACCTGCCGAAGATGATCATCATGCTCCACATTGCTTTGCGTGTAGATTAGTATGTCGTCAATGAACACCACCACAACTGATCTAGATATGGCCTAAAGACTCTGTTCATCATGTTTATGAATACCGCTGGGGCATTAGTAAGCTAGAAAGGCATCACCGTGATCTCATAGTAGCTGTAACAAGTCCTGAACACAGTCTTTGCCACATCATCAGTCTTGATTTTTAGTTAATGATATCTTGATTGCAAATCGATCTTCGAGTAGATCGATGATTCCTGCAACTGATCATAAAGATCCTCGGTCTGCAGAAGTGGGTACTTGTTCTTAACTGTGAGTCTGTGACTTTCTTTAGCTCCTGATAGTCAATGTATAATCGCAGACAACCGTCTTTCTTTCTAACAAAAAAGGACAGGTGCACCCCAGGAAAATACGCTAGGCTTAATGAATCTCTTATCCAAAAGATCCTTGAGCAGAGCCTTCAGCTCGGCAACGGCCATTTTGTATTGAGCCTTCAGGATAGGAGTCATCCCAGGAGCCAAGTCTATAAAGAACTCGATTTCTCAATTCAGAGGCATTTCGGGCAGTTTGTCGGGAAATACATCGAGGAACTCACGATCTACCAGAATCTCCTCAAGTTTTGGAGCCGCCTGGTGTTTGATGTCTACCGAAGCCAGGTCGGCTACACATCCGCTGATCACGAGTTGCTTGGCCCTAGCCGAAGAGATGGTCATAACGAAGGAGCTCTTACATGCTTGACTCTTTAGTGTTTTCCTTTAGAGTTAATAACACTTACCTCGGAGGCTACAGTCTCTCACCAGCCTACATTAAAGGCTACAAAACTCAACAGTCAACACTCACCGTCGAAATATATGGTGGCATTCAACTAGGTCCAAGAACTAACCTTCCGCCTGAGCCAAAAAGTCCAAGGCTGCCACTGCCAATTGAGCTTATCAATTTCAACTCACTCACCTTCACCGTTCGAGTACATCTGACTCGACGATTCCCCTTGTCACTAAGTAACTAGGGTTGTCAATCACAACATGCGACCATAACTACCAATGATGTCCAATATCTGTCTCTACGAGATCCTGTCGCTCCTGTTCCCTAGGGGAACCCAAGCGATCCATGCCTTCGGGCAACACTAAGTACCTGTCTCAATGGAAACCCCAGCGTGTTTGTCACCAAGTGACTAGAACAACAATTGTATTGCAACAGATTTCTAAGTGTTCACCACTTTTGATCCCCGTGATAGACATATCGTAACCCGCACGCTCTCGTGCGCCACATCGCATGAACCTACGACTAGACTTAGACTACTCATCAACTGCGAATCCAAACGTCACGATAATTCAACTGAGACTATCCCACCTATCAGACGATCGAGTAGTGCAAGGCACAACGACGAGACTGGCATGCAACCAAGCCAGAATAGAAACATGCACAAATTGCGGCGATAATAAGTCAACTGCGTATATACTGCTTGGTAATTACCGAAGGTTCACTCGTGTGAACGAAGACTACCACACTCCACACTCCCCACAAGACAGTTAATAAGGATTGACTTGTAGGAGACGCATACAAACCCAATCATGATATCTCCACACGGGGTAGAGTATTTTGTCCCCACTTTTGATGCTATATTGTCTGCAGTCAACGTATTTATGTCACGCCAGTCTTTTGTTGGAATCCTATTTTAAAATCAGTTTGTGGAAAGCCAAATTTTTTTTTTCAGCCTTCCTAGGGAAAGTACAAATCCGCCACGAATACAGAGTTTCCTCTATATTTGCATGGTGTACCGACCTCGTCAACAATCACAATAATCGTTTAATCACACAACTATTTTCGTGAATGCACGCATTTTTATTCGTTCAACCTATTCTTTTGAAAACGTTTCACACCCGAGAATATCGTTGAAAAGTCTAAGATATGAAACCAAAACCATTTTTAAAACCATTTGAAAACTATTTTCCACACGGAAACACTTTATTAAAAAACAGCTACCACGAGGAGTAGAAAATCAATCCAAAATAAACCATCTCAAAAATCACCATGCCATTCTAAATCACAATTATAACCCTAATATAATCCTATCAAAATCCAATCAAGCCAGTATATAAAAACATGACCAACTGAACCGCTAAACTCTAAGCAAAAGTGTACAGTAAATGAACAAGGAAGTCGCTATGCTCTAGACCACCACGATCCTCACACCGCACCCGTGCCCGCCTCACCGATCACGTCACCTGTGGAGACAGGGGACATGAGAAACCAAACAAAGGTTTTCCAATGGGTACAACCTGTCACGAGGACAAGTCATGCTCACCAGAAGAAAAAAACATAGTGGATATATAAGGAAATGCTAACAGAGAGCGATAATATAATCCTATAGCAGACTAGATAATGGATATGCCACTACTGTAATAACACTTGTCCACTATATGCCTGTGACGCCCCCAATAGTCCCACATCGGATGTGGATGCAATTGTGATTGGGTTTATAAGAGATATGGACACTATAATAATAACCGGGCTTAAGCATTTTGGGCTGTGGTTTGGGCTCAACGAGTTATTATTGCTAGTGGGCCGGGTCGTTACATTTGGTATCAGAGCCAATAACCAGCCGGAAGTGTGTGATGAGTCTCGGCTGAGCCTGGGTCTAGATGACAGGGCTAGTGAGACAAGCCTTACATCGCCTGGTGATCTTGGGCTGTGCGTGTGTTTGGGCTGACGAGGACGTCAGGCCTAAACGGGGGGAGTCTGTGACGCCCCCAATAGTCCCACATCGGATGTGGATGGAATTATGATTAGATTTATAAGAGACATGGACACTATAATAATAACTGGGCTTAAGCATTTTGGGATGTGGTTTGGGCCCAATGAGTTATTATTGCTAGTGGGCCGGGTCGTTACAATGCCATGCCAAATACTAGTCCCAACTTGTGCCGAAAACCACAACCTGCCATATCAGTCCGTCAACCTCAGGCACTGCCTATCACAACCTCGCACTGAACTTGACCTATGCGTCATGAAAGACGACCTATCCGGATAAGTACACCCCTTGTCGGTGGCCAAACCGACGGTATCCATGAATACTCCAAAGTGCAGTGACTAATAAAGCCTTCGGCAAGAAGCCGATAACCTCGGCCGAAGCCAAACCGTGACCAAGTAGGTTGTATCAGAATACCATATACCAAACCCCACGGACCTAAAGGTCCTGATATAATCAAATAAACAACCTATCATACATGTCAAAACCAGCCTGTCTCTATGCAAGATAATAATAATGATAAAGAGAAAGTAAAACTGACATGTGAGAGAAAAAAGAGAAGATACAATTTCATTGACTACAAGTATAGAGTACCCACCTCTATCGATCAAAACCTCGGGTTGCTGACCCCCTCTTGGTCATACTCCTTGTCCAAGCCCGGACCTACAACAATTCCAATCTGCTAATTACCTTAACCCGTGATCCAAACTTTAATAATCTTGCGAATGATGTTGGGGTTGTGGATCTCAACAAAGATCATCGTAGAACTCCCGATTCAATCGTACCGACCTGTCGGAATGTCATCCCAACCTACGGGACACCCCGAAACAAGTCCTACACCCAACATACCTCACCCGCTGTCCCGAATATAAAATTTAAAGCCGTTGGGATAGCCGCACAAACAGTGCGCTGAAACGAAAAATCGGGACTCCGAAATTTTGCCGATTTGGTTCCTGGGATGCCCAATTGGTCTTGGAACCAACCAATAACTTTACACCTCGTGGAGAGTCGATTGCACGCACACCTCTCTGATTGGTAGTTCATTTCTTTCCTTGTTACACCTCATGGGGAGTCGACTCTCGCACATCTCCACCAATCGGTAGGTAAATGGGGTCGGTTGCTCCCAGGCTTCCCTAAGTACCTCATAGGGAGTCAATTGCTCGCACACCTTTTTTACTTTTGATACTTTCGGAAGGTCACATATGCTTTACCATTACACTCTATGTTCATGTTACCTAGGGTTATCCACATTATTTGTTTATCATTCTCTTATTCTCTAGCTTAAATTTAGCCTAGAATTTAATGCCAATGTTTCGACATCCTAGATTCATGACTAGGGTTATCAACCATGTCCATTCACCAAACTTGTTCTCTAGTTCACATTTAACCTAGGGTTTCCATGTCACTATGTTTCACCTTAGGTTTTGACCTAAGTTAAATGCCACACATGTTTAACCTATATTCTAGGGTCATATTACACTATATTTCACACCCTAGTTTCCATCCTAGGTTAGATGCCACTTATTTCACCTATACCACAACAAGGATTTTAGTATCTATTGGCACAGTCCGAATCCACCGTGCCGTATCGTGCCAACAAAATACCGGCATGATACAGCCCCTGTGCCAATGACACAACTCAAAACCCTATTTTCTTTAATTTATTAAGTAATTTTCTCAATAAAGTCCAAAAGATTTGATAAAGATATATAATAAATAATTAAAAAAATTTGTTGCTAAAGAAAATAAATATTTCATGCCATTATATGTCAGCACACATGTATTTTTTATGATCGGCACTCATCGGCACTGCTCGGCACACACCGTATCGTACCGTGCCGACAAGTTTTTGGCACGACCTCGTGTCACGACACTTAAATCCTTGACCACAAGGTTTATAAAATCCTCATATATGCATGCCCAATGTTTACCATTTGCTATACAAGGGTTAAAACCCTAATTTTTCCGAGGTCAAAGATACAAAACCATCTTAACCTACTTGATTTCCTAGCATACAACTAAATGCACTTTAGCTTACATACTAATAATATATTCATGCAATCAAAGAAATGCTTTAGTCAAAGAGGAGATCAAATCCATTTTGGTGATAATCCCACCTTTGTTGGGTCCTCCACCCAGGAGATGGACTTGATCTCTTGAAACACCTAGGAAAACCTAGAAAATAGCTTTAGCAAGGTTAAATCCCCAAGAACTCCCATTTTGGAAAACCCTAGTACCAAAATCTGAAAATACCAACTTACTATTCTTCTTCTAGCACCCAAAACGTGGATGAGAGGAGCTCCTTCCTCCTAGAGCCTTCTCTTAAAGCTCTTCATCGTTCCTAAGCTCCCAACAAGATTAATCCCTAATGTTATCAATGGGATCTAGGGTTTCTTTTTAATTCTAGAGAGAGAAAGAGGAGATGGAATGCGAAGGAGGGGGAAATAGAAATCTAGGATTTTTGGCTGTGATTTTGGGTTATATAGAGATGTAACAATTACACCTAAACCCCTCAATTAATCATATTTGCGTTCTCTCAAAATTTGCTGTTCACTGCATTGAGTATCGATACTCGGGTTTTAGTACTGGTAAGCGACTCAAGTGTATCGATATTCCAGGAAAGTTCCGCAGAAGCTGAATGCTGGTTTCTCTATTTTCTATTACGTATCAGTACCCGCAAACATCAATACCGATACTCAACGAATTAATACTGGTACTTGGGGGAAGTTCTGCAAAACCCGAATTAATACTGGTACTTGGGGGAAGTTCTGCAAAACCCGAGAGTTCCCCCCAATCCCAAATAGTTGGGTACCGGTACTCGGTGCAAATTCTGTAGTTTTTGCAGGTTTGACTATTCGAAGCCTGTTCTCGCACTGTTTTTGTAATGACCTTACCCGCTAACAATAAAAACTCGGGCCTAAACCACGACCCAAAATTCTTAAGCCCAGTTATTGTTACAAAGGTGCTTGGCCTATTATATTTCTAATTAGAACCCATTACCATCCGATGGGGAACTATTAGAGGGAGGCGCTATAGACTCCCCCCATTTAGACCTTGATGTCCTCGTTAGGTTCCAAACCCAATCACAGATCACAAATATAAACCAGAATTACCAGGCGATGCGAGATTTTAGAGGTGACTCCTACGGGTGCAAGAGGTGGCTCCCACCAAATCCATGGTGTTGCACTTTATCATGCATAGCACTTAGCTCTCATACTTCCGTTTGGTAACCTGGCTTAGATACCAATTGTAACGACCCAACCCGTTAGCAATAATAATTCGTTGGGCCCAAATCACGACCCAAAATTTTTTATGTCTAGTTATTATTACAAAGATGCGTGGCCTCTTATATTTCTAATCAGAACTTATTTCCTATCCGATGTGGGACTATTGGGGGTGTTACAGTTTACACGCCGAAAACTCTGCATTGCTTTCCAAACACCATTGTGGTAACTCAAAATAGCTTTAATTACTATCTCTTACTAGAACTCAACAATTTGTGAAAGTTCGGTGCATTACATCCCTCCCTCCTTAATAGGACTTTCGTTCGCGAAACTAAAACACAAGTTGATTTTTCAAATATATGAGGAAAACAATTTTGCATGGTGTCCTAGATCCCTCAAGAGACTCGGTATGTGAGCATGTCGCCCCGTTGTTGGGCCTACACACCTTTAGTCTCAAATTGCTCAATGGGTCGAGGACTCAACCTTCCTCAAAAACCAATCCTCTTATTTCTACTTGTCGGTGACACTTTTAAGGAGACACATTCTTCTGCTTGACTTTCCCATTCGCGCTGACGCTTGTTCACATAGCTCTATGTTGAGAACTTGTACCATCAATGGTCGTTCGCGCATGAAGCGAACATTCTCTTCGGCCTCTTGCACTACGCCCCGGCCTAAGGCAAATTTCTTGCTAACCTCACTCCGACGCAATGGACAGTATTTCTTCTATACTAGGGTCCAAAGGTGCAATCCCAACGCTCTCCCGAAAACTATTTTTGTAGACGAACTCCACCACTGACTACTATTGTTCTTATCCACACCATTGTCCAATATCATTCCACTTAGTCAGCTCGTTAACTCGACTCACTCAAATAGCCTACCTCACACAATACGACTCTCCTTCCTACTTATTGCTTTATTTCCTAACCCAATGTTGTCCTTTTGCCATCCTTGACAATCCCACGTGCTACTAACTCCCTTTCTACCAAAGCACATTGGTTAATTCATGTACTGCGGGTTATAGAGATAGGTCCTTTGACCAACAATCTCATTCAGGCTTGCCGTCTAATGCCCTAACCAATACTGTGTGACGTTCCCTCTTTCACACGTACGGATTTACTCATCACATGGCGGAATCCTCATCTAGGACTTTCGCACACATACTCCAACAAGGAGTAACTAACATCAAGGAATAAAGTGCCGTCCCGTGCCGAGCGGCACGGGGCGGCACGTACCGTGACCGCAATATGGGGGCACGGTATAAGGAGGGAGCCAAGGCACTCCCCGTGCCGCGATACCCTCGCGGGTATCGCACGAGACAGCGCGATACCCGCGAGGGTATAGCGGCACAGTGCCGTGCCTTTTTTTTTTTTTTCTTCTTTTTTTTTTCTTCTGTTTTTTGGTGCAAATCCTTCGCGCTCTCTCTCTCTCTCTCACACATACACACACAGAGTTAGTTTTGATTTTTTTGTTGTGGTTGTTTTTCTTTTCTCTCTCTCACAGTTAGTTTTGATTTTTCTGTTGTGATTGTTTTTTATTTTGGGTGGGCTTTTGTACGTCTCATCCGTTGTCGTCTTTTTTTTTTTTAATGAATTTTTTTTCTTTTGGTAGGTCCTTATGTCCCCCATCCATTTTTTTTGGGGGGTTGGCCTTTATATTTCCCACGTGATTTTTTTTTTTTGAATATTTTTAATTTGTTAAGTTTTTTTTTTAAGAAATATAAAATTAGGTAATTTTTTTATTTGTAGTTTATAAAAAGTTGAAAATAAATATAATTGATTTAATTATTATATAGTCAAAATTTTAATTATTTTAGATAGATCTAGTATTTTATATGAGATTTGCGATACAAATATTTTTAACTTTGAAAATTCTATTTTTGAATTTAAAAGATTGAAAATACTGATAAAATTAAAAGATAAATTAAATCAATTAATACTTAAATTTGTTTAATTTATTTGTCATATAATTTATTGCAAAGTTTTTATGAATAGATCTAATATTTTTTAAAAAATATTTTAATAAAAAAATATTTTCTTCAAATATTTAATAAATATTTTTAAAAAATTCAAATGAAAAGGAATTATCAAAGCAATTACGGTCCTATTATGTTTAATCTAAATATCTAGCGGTCTCTCGTCGAATCAATATGCATCAATCTTGCAAATGTACATTAAAATTTTGAGAAAAAATATTTCTCTAATTTTGTATATTATATATTTTTTTTAAATTTCAAGAAAAAAAAGATAAAATCAAACTAATTTTAAAAGTTAATCAATTCTCATAATTTTTCTAAAAGTTTTGAAAAAAATATTTTTCTTCAATTTTAAAAAAGTAAAAATAAAAAGAAATTATCGGCATAATTGCGATTCTATTCTGGTCGCTCTAGTCATCATATAATCCCTCGTCGAATCAATATATGAATTTTGAAAAATTTTGAGAAAAAAATTATAACTTTCTATGAATTTATATTTTATAATTTTTTAACTTCTGAAAAAAATAATAAAATCAAAAGAATTTTTCAAGTTGATAGATATGATTTTCTCATTATGTTGTTCTTTTTCTAACTTTCTTGAATAAATTTTATTCGAAAATTTTATTATTATATTTTAATTTCTATTCTCTATGAGATATAATTTTTTTTACATTTAAAAAAGCTTACTAATACAATAATTGATGAGTATAGTAAGCTATATATAGTCAATATTTATAATTATTTAACTAAACCTTTCAAAATAACATTATAAAAGTTTATTAGTAAAAAAAAAAAAAAAAACGTACCAGAGCGTGCCAGTGGAAAGTCATGCGTATCCATCGGCACGCAAGCGTGCCACGTGTCCGCACGGAGGCGTGCCTGTACCATACCGTGCCAAGCATTCATCGGTACGCCCCGGTGCCAAGGCACTATTCCTTGACTAAAATCCCAAACCATCACGAGCTTTACAGTTAGGTCATCTACCCCCTTCAGCAGCACTTTTTGTCAAGCTACACGAGACCTTGGTCCACTAGCAACATTATAGTTCGCACGCGGTACTCCACATCCCCGGGTCATGGCTCGGACTACCATCCCAACCATAGATTCTTAGCTAAGGCCTACCCATGAGTCCTGGGCTGCTGCCACACAGCCGACTATGCTTGTCTCTAAAGGCCACAGGCTGCACAGTCCTCAAGTAGTCCAGGCACAGGTAGTTTCCAAGAAAAACCCGTTAACTGTCAACACACGACTGAGGCGCTCCCGTGGCAATGGACCACGGGCCGCCCAGATTGTAGATATTCTCCAGACACCCTACCTCAAGCGGAACAACTGCTATAGTTTGAGTCATCGAACATCTAAGTCTAACTCATCCAACTAGTGGTTTCGCTCCAATGAGCAACCAAAACTTCCATCGGCCTCTAGGCACGTGAAAAAACTACTAGTCCTTTGAGCGGTCCTCGGCCTCCTTCACTACTAGCCGAAGCTCAAGTGCTACCGCCAACGAACCCTCTTTAGCTAAATATTCAATTTGCACCCCGTGGGCGTTCCATTATCGAGTGTACTGTAACACCTGCAGTGAAGAGAATAGGGATTAGTTTGGTGAAGGAAAGGGGAAGAGGCATAGGCAGTAAGAAGTGAAGAAGACTTAGCTTCAAGGAGCAAAGGCACCGGGGGGTTTAGATCTTCCAGATCTTCAAGAGGAAGAACGGAGGGAGGTGCTCGGTTATGGTAGAAGGGGAAGATGATGCAATGGCTGTGGGCACGCAACTCGATGGGAGGCGATAGGGACAAAGGCTCTAGAAGCTCTTTCAGAAGGAGTAGGTGGAGCGGATCAGAAGGCGTCGCCCGACCCGTTATGATGTGCAAGTCATCCCAGGCCCAGGGAATTTACAGTTACAAGCTCAACAGATTGGTGGCCCCAATACTGATTGGGCCCAACTAACCATGTGGTCCATTTATCATACAAAGTAACAGTAAACAACTCAATGTAACTGCATTCTACTATAACTCTCACTACTATAAATAGCTACCTTGTAACTGAGACATAAGAAAGAAATATACAAGTTAGTTCTACCTTCTCTCTCCCTTCTCTTCTTCTTCTTCTTCTTCTTCTTCTTCTTCTTCCTTACTAAACCTTCTTCAACTCCCTGCTCTCTCCGTTGGACAAGTATCACCTACCACTCTTGAGTTCCTAGGATCTACTTAAGCTGGAGTAGGAGTGAAGATGCAGTGTGAGTCCGAATCTTCATCGGCGCCATCACACTCAGGATCGGTCTCATCATCGTGTGTGCGCCTCCGATTCAGACCAAGGCACCAGGAATCATCATCGTAGCCATCCGTTACTCGTGGAAGATCCCCGAGTAGGTTGCATCTCAGATTCGGGTGTGACAAGTGGTATCAGAGCTGTTCCGGTCCCAGGGAGAAGGCGGGTAAGCACTTATCTGGAATTCAGGTAAACCACACCATTATCCTTGATTTTAGTATAAGCAGTAACATACATGAATGTGGATGATTGCATTAGACATTGAGGTGTAGAAAGCATTCCTGCGATTCTTGATTCTGCGGGATGGGCTAGTTGCTGGCGAGATTGGGAATAAGAACCATAATCGGTTCAGGTTCTCACCTAACAGCGACAAGATGGCCGAAAGCACTAGATTGAAAGATATGAATGAACACATCTTGGTGTTAGAGTCAAAAATGTAAAAGCTCACCTCAGAATATCAAGACAAAAGCAAAAATTGGCAACACAGATCGGTGAAGTGAGGGAAGTAGAGCAAAAACATTATGAATCCTTACAGATAGAAGCAACACATAGGCATGAGTTGGTGCTCAAGGATAATGCCACTAAGCTTGAGGAATTACTTCAATTGTTAAGCCATAGGGTTCCTCCTGTATATACAGAGCAGGGTCCTCAAGCAAAACATACCTTCAAATGCCAGATCCCCAGGAATGGAGGCTAGGTGGAGTTCTCATAGTACAAGGATATTAAGGGCAAGGGCCTACTCCCCATGCCTCCTAAGGAGATGGACCCAGAAGAAGAAGATAGGAAAGCCAGGTGGGGAAGTAAAAACTTCCATTATCAGCACTACCCTTTTCCAAAGTTGGAATTTCCCTCCTTTGGGGGTGAGGAACCCCCGACTTGGGTGGAGAATTATGAGCATTACTTTGAGATATATCAAATTCCACCGTCCCAATGGCTAAGTATCGCGTCGATGCACTTAACTGGGAGGGCCCGGACTTGGAAACAAAGCTACTTTGTTTAGAGGCAAGGGGTGAGTTCGGCAGAGTTCACCGAAGCACTCTATCGCCGATTTAGGCAGATAGGGGAGAGGTATCTAGTGAGGGAGTTTGGAAATCTCAAGCAAGTGAACTCAGTCGAGAGGTATCAAGAAAGGCTCGAGGAGCTGAGAACACAGCTACTATTTTTCAACCCTCACCTAACCGAGGAGCACTTTATTTGCTGTTATATTAGCGGGCTACTAGAGGACTTGATTCCATTCTTGGATTTCACACATTCGAATACCCTGGAAGAAGCGTACGAGCAGGCCAAGCTGCATGAAAGAGCCCTGCCAGTAATAAATAAGAGGTTCAAGAATAATACCAGAGCACCAGGGAGTACCTTTCCGACGCCTCATTACCTTAAATCAGCACCAGGTATAAACCCCAACAAGCTTTCAGCACAAGACCCACAAGAAGTCCAGGGGGGTCAATCAGCCAACAACAAGAGCATAATAGAACAAAGGAGAGCAGCCGGCCAATGTTTCAAATGTGGCGAAAGGTATCATCGTGGACACACCTGTGCCCCTAGACCCCTCCACACTATGCAAGGGGTGGAGGGTATTTCAGAGGTGTATGATGAGGATTGCCTCCAAGAAGCACTGCCCGAGGAGGAAATGGAATGTCAAGAGAAGGAAGAGGAAGTGACTGTCCATGAGACAGGAGTGTCTGTGCATGCCTTGAGTGGGGAAAAACAGCAAGATACAATCAAAATTCAAGGGGAGGTTAAGGGGCAACTCCTTACAATCTTAATAGATACGGGTAGCACCCACAGCTTCATGGATTTTCAGACGGCCAAGAACATCAAGGCTCAAATGGTGGCGGGAACACCCCTGGTGGTCACCATGGCTAATGGCTAGAAGGTGCTTAGCAAACTGCAATGCACAGGATTCCATTGGAACATGCAAGGGCATGAGTTCTAGTCTGATTTGAGGGTCATTAGACTGAACGGGTCTAGTGTAGTATTGGGAATTGACTGGTTGAGATCTTACGGCAAAGTAACTTTTGATTTCCATCAAAACTCCATAACAGTTATGAGGAATGGTCAACCCCTGGTACTGAAGGGCATAGAGGAGAGGGCCAAGTCGAAGTTAATTACGACAAGTCAATGGTATCAAGAGTTGCAGTTTGGGAATTGTTGTGTCTTGAGGCAGGATCAACACAATAGTGGCAAGGAAGAGAATCCACCACTAAATTCGGGATTACAAAAAATTCTAGATTAGTACTCGGACGTATTTGAAGAGCCCAAAGAGTTGCCCCCACAAAGATCAATAGATCATAGGATACCCTTACAACCTGTGACCACCCCGGTTAATCTCAGACCATATCGGTATTCCTTTGTCCAAAAAGGCGAAATAGAAAATCAGGTTAAATAGATGCTTGCATCTTCTATAATACAAGTTAGCAACAGCCCGTTCGCCTCACCGGTATTACTCGTTAAGAAGAAGGATGGGAGTTGGAGAATATGCATTGATTATAGGCAGTTAAACAAGGCCACAATCAAGGATAAGTTCCCAATTCCTATTATCGATGACCTCTTAGACGAGTTGGGGGGTTCCAAAATCTTCTCTAAGTTGGACTTGCGGTCAGGTTATCATTAGATTCGAGTCCATATTGATGATATTTCGAAAATAGCCTTTCGGACTCATCAAGGACATTACGAGTTTAAGGTAATGCCTTTTGGGCTAACCAATGCACCCGCGACCTTCTAGGCCTTAATGAATTCAGTGTTCGCTCCGTATTTACGAAAGTTCGTGCTCGTATTCTTTGATGACATATTGATTTATAGCAAAACGTTTGCGGATCATCTAGAGCACTTAACTGTGGTATTAGGGGTGATGAGGAGTAACAAGTTGTATGCTAAGCGAAGCAAATGTGTATTTGGGGATAAACAGGTTGAATACCTAGGACATGTGGTATCCGGGGAAGGTGTGGCTACTGACAGCACTAAGATTGAGGCCATGACCAAGTGGCCGGAGCCAAAATCAGTTAAAGGCTTGAGGGGTTTCCTGGGCTTAACGGGTTACTATAGAAAATTTCTCAAGAACTACGGAACCATTAGTAGGCCCCTTACTGATCTCCTCAAGAAGGATCAATTCCTTTGGTCACATGAAGCACAACAGGCTTTTAAGGTGCTGAAATTAGCCATGACTAGAGCACGAGTATTGCGCATGCTCGACTTTGGAAGACCTTTTGTATTAGAAGTAGACGCCAGTGGGGAAGGAATAGGAGCAGTGTTATCTCAGGAGGGAAGGCCCATAGCCTATCTCAGTAAAGCGATAAGAGGAAAAAATTTGGGCCTATCAACTTACGAAAAAGAGTTTTTGGCCATTTTAATGGCCACTCAAAAATTGAGGCACTACTTGATGACGGGAACGTTTATTATTAAAACTGACCATAAGAGTCTCAAGTACCTCTTGGAGCAGAAAATCATTACTCCCATGCAACAGAAGGGCATGTTAAAACTCATGGACTTTAACTATATCATAGCTTATAAAAAGGGAAAAAAAAAATGTTGTCGCAGATGCGTTATCCAGGCAAGGTTGGGACCAAGGCCAAACACTAGCAATTACTGTAGTAATTCTAGCATGGGCAAGAGAACTCAGTGACAGCTACCAAGGGGACCCATATTATGAACAGGTAGTGGAAGAGATAACCCTTACACCCAGAGAATTATGTACAGTATACCTACAATCAAGGAATCTTAAGGTATAAGGAGAAGGTGTGTGTGGGAGCTACGGGGGGCTTAAGAACTACATTGATAAAGCAGTTCCATGATTCTGCAATGCGAGGGCACTCTAGGGTGCTCCAAACTTATCATCGAATAAAAGGTCACTTCCATTGGCATGGCATGAAGAAACAGGTGGAGGCATTTGTTCGCGAATGTGAGATATGTGCTGAAAATAAGGTGGATCAACAAGCATACCCAGGATTACTTCAACCGCTTCCCATACCCAATCAAATATAGGAAGATGTAAGTATGGATTTCATTGAATTCCTGCCAAAATCTGAAGGTAAAGACACAGTACTGGTGGTGGTAGATCGGTTAACTAAGTATGCGCACTTTATACCTTTGAAGCACCCGTTTACAGCCGTTGATGTGTCACGAGCATTCATGAATACGGTATACAAGCTGCATGGATGTCCTAAGAGTATAGTAACCGACAGGGACAATTTTTACGAGTCGGTTTTGGAAGGAATTGTTCAAACTGCTGGGAACTCAGATTAACATGAGCACATCTTACCACCCACAAACAGATGGGCAGACAGAAAGGGTTAACCGTTGCTTAGAAACTTACCTTCGATGCATGTGCTTCCAACACCCTAAACAGTGGATGAAATACCTGTCATTAGCCGAATGGTGGTATAATACCAACTACCATTCCTCGTTGGGAACTACGCCCTATAGGGCCCTTTATGGGGTGAACCCACTCAACACCCTGGTGGTCGCTGCCGGGGCAGCTTCCTCCCAAGAGGTGAGAGGACTAGGCTGAAGAACGAGAGAGACTGACCAGAGAATTAAGAGATAGGTTACAGGTGGCCCAGAATCGCATGAAACAATAGGCTGATAGGCATAGAAGGGAAAAGGAATACGCAGTAGGGAGTTGGGTGTACCTCAAATTACAGCCTTATAGGCAGGTATCACTAGCAGCAAGGAAAAACCTGAAGTTGGCAGCTCGGTATTTCGGACCCTTCGAGATTATTGCAAGGGTGGGAAAGGTGGCATACAAGCTACGATTACCTGAGGATTCACAACTGCATCCCGTATTCCATATCTCACAGCTTAAGCAAAGCCTTTCTTCAGGTGATCAAGCCATGGCTACCGCACCCTTGACAGGAGCCTGGGGGGAACCGTTAGCGGAACCTTGAGGAGGTGTTGGAGAAGCGTACAGTCAAGCGCGGAAGAAGGGTCACTGAGGAGGTGCTCGTCAAATGGGTTAGTCTGCCGAAGGAGTCAGCCACGTGGGAAGATGAGGAGATACTCCGGCAAAAGGTTCCCAAATTTTGTTCCTGTGGGCAAGAACCCCTTTAAGGGGAGGGGATTGTAACACCTGCAGTGAAGAGAATAGGGATTAGTTAGGTGAAGGAAAGGGGAAGAGGCATAGGCAGTAAGAAGTGAAGAAGACTTAGCTTCAAGGAGCAAAGGCACCGGGGGGTTTAGATCTTCCAGATCTTCAAGAGGAAGAACGGAGGGAGGTGCTCGGTTATGGTAGAAGGGGAAGATGATGCAATGGTTGTGGGCACGCAACTCGAAGGGAGGCGATAGGGACGAAGGCTCTAGAAGCTCATTCAGAGGGAGTAGGTGGAGCGGATCAGAAGGCATCGCCCGACCCGTTATGATGTGCAAGTCATCCCAGGCCCAGGGAATTTACAGTTACAAGCTCAACAGAAAGGGGGCCCCAATACTGATTGGGCCCAACTAACCATGTGGTCCATTTATCATACAAAGTAACAGTAAACCACTCAATGTAACTGCATTCTACTATAGCTCTCACTACTATAAATAGCTACCTTGTAACTGAGACAGTAAGAAAGAAATATACAAGTTAGTTCTACCTTCTCTCTCCCTTCTCTTCTTCTTCTTCTTCTTCTTCTTCTTCAACTCCCTGCTCTCTCCGTTGGGCAAGTATCACCTACCACTCTTGAGTTCCCAGGATCCACTTAAGCTGGAGTAGGAGTGAAGCTGTAGTGTGAGTCGGAATCTTCATCGGGGCCATCACACTCAGGATCGGTCTCATCATCGTGTGTGCGCCTCCGATTCAGCCCTAGGCACCAGGAATCATCATCGTAGCCATCCGTTACTCGTGGAAGATCCCCGAGTAGGTTGCATCTCAGATTCGGGTGTGACATGTACTTTGCCTCTATTTGCTCCCCTCACGGTCAAGATCATTAAGCAGTTATGCTATAGCGCACAATACCTTCTAGTTGCGCTTCCTCATTTCAGGTTGCTGCACCTCAAGGCTAACTTATCTATACTTGGTGATCGTCACACCAACTTTATGGCACCGAGATCACTTCTACTACAAAGCCACCGGAGGGCTCTCAAATTAGAGGCTTATGCCGCTAAAATCTTTCCGTGTCATCCTATACTTAGCACTATGTCCGACTTATATTGACTGCTAATAACCAGTCCACGGCGAATGCCTCCTCCCCACAATGAACATTGTCCATAATTCCCACAATGTTTGTTATGGCTTCGTCAACCCAAAACTTATATTACATGCCATGCCCAGTGTCAATTTCAACTTGGCATTAACCAAGCCTGATTTTCCCTTACTATTGGGCACTTTTCCACATAATCCAATTTCGATGTCATATGTGCATCTCATTGGCACTACGATTGGGTTATTTACTCATTCAATCCTCCAACTTACAATCTTCTAGGAAACTATCACCAACACAATCAACATAGTGTGCAACATCCCATGCTTGCTAATTAACTCGAACCTGTACATTTCTACAAGCCACATAGCGTTCCCCACCTTGGAAGAATGAGGCGATCATCTCAATGATATTCTGCCTACACACTTTCACTCCAGGCACTTAATCTCCTTTTAACCAACTAGGCGAAAAGAGTAACCACGAGGAAAAGCCTTTATCAGTTCGACTTCATTTCCAAACGTTGTCGCTCGGCTTCCTCTATCACGTTAATCGACCATGGTCCGGTCTTGATTAAACTTCTGCCTCATGGGTCGTGCTTCCGCATCTGTCACCCATCGTACTTGGGCCTAACGCACTAACATTCACCTGAATGGAAATTGCTAGATCTCCATAGCTATTAGTCTTGACACCAAGTCGGGGCCTGCGTTTGCTCCTATAAGTCTTGCATCTCGGCCCGAACAAGAGGTCTTATGCTTTTAGTGATGCTTACATCGCAACATAGGAGGGCTATCTAGTCACCTGCAACACCTGTCCCACCAAGTAATTCCTTACATTACTCGAGGGATAGCACATGGACACCTAAGCGACCCAATGATCAAATTCAATCCGTCACACACCAAAGTTGACCCAGTTAAGCGAAAGTTATTGAGGAACATTCTCTAAGGCTTATTGTTTACCAAAACCACTTAGGGTTGTTCTTAGGCTCTGATACCACGCTTATCTATCACGCCCCGAGACCGTCAATTTGGCCCGCTCAGGCACGCGCACAGGCCCACTGAACGAAGCAGAATCGTACATCAACCTGTACAATCTCATACATGATGGAATACAATAAAGCATCAGAGTGAATACCAGAAACTAAGCATTGCAACGTTAAATTTAAAGTTTACATCAATTTTTTCTCATTTCCAATATATTCCAACTCTCTTAATGCTCATACAAAAGGTTAATCACTAGACCTCTCACTTGGTCTAACTACTCCGTGACACCATTGCAGCTGTCTCGCGCCTCATCGGTGATGATAGGATCTGAAAAGCAACAAACCATAGGGAGTGAGAACTTGAAACAACCACCGAAAGTGGTGCTCTGCACACACTCGATCCTAAGAAGGCATTAGTAGATAGTTATAAAGAATAATATCTATTTCTACAAAGAAATGCAATAGAAGAAAATACAACTATAATGCCTCATATGCATAACAATATGCCACCAATGCTACACCATGTTTTTGGTTTCTTATTTACCCAAATTATCTCATGTCTCTAACCATTTATTTGATTGGTTCTATTTCACAACGCACCACATGGATGTACCATGCACCCCAATGAAACTCTACGTCATTGGTTTATACATTTATCTCAATTCATTTCGTACTTTTAACCAACTTATTAGTTTGGTTGCCCAAACCATGTTACACATCTTGAACCAACTTATTAGTTTGACATCTTTTCTTATTACACCTCACGGAGAGTCGATTGCATGCACTCCTCTCCAATTGGTAGTTCGTTTCTCTTCTTTTTACACCTCATGGGAAGTCGATTGCGTCGATTTCTTGCACATCTCCACAAATCGGTAGGTAAATGGGGTCGGTTGCTCCCAGGCTTCCCTAAGTACCTCATAGGGAGTCAATTGCTCGCACACCTTTTTTACTATGACACTTTCGGAAGGTCATATATGCTTTAACCATTGCATCCTAAGTTCATGTTACCTAGGGTTATCCACTATTTTTTTATCATTATCTTATTCTCTAGCTTAAATTTAGCCTAGAGTTTAATGCCAATGTTTCCATATCCTAGGTTCATGACAACTAGGGTTATCAACCATGTCCATTCACCCAAACTTGTTCTCTAGTTCACATTTAGCCCAGAGTTCTCATGTCACTTTGTTTCACCTTAGGTTTGGACCTAAGTTAAATGCCACACATGTTTAACCTATATTCTAGGGTTATATTACACTGTTTCACACCTTTGTTTTTCATCCTAGGTTAGATGCCATTCATTTCACCTATACCACAAGGTTTACAAAATGCTCATATATACATGCCCAATGTTTACCACTTGCCATACAAGAGTTAACACCCTAATTTTTCCTAGGTCAAATGCACAAAACTATCTTGACCTACTTGATTTCCTAGCATACAACTAAATGCACTTTAGCTTACATACTAATAATATATTCATGCAATCAAAGAATGCTTTAGTCAAAGGGGAGATCAAATCCATTTTGGTAATATTCCCAACCTTTGTTGAGTCCTCCAACCAAGAGATGGTCTCGATCTCTTGAAACACCTAGGAAATCCTAGAAAATAGCTCTAGCAAGGTTAAATCCCCAAAAACTCCCATTTTGAAAAAACCTAGTACCAAAATCTCAAAATGCCAACTTACCACTCTTTTTCTAGCACCCAAAACGTGGATGAGAGCAGTTCCTTATTCCTCCTAGATCCTCCTTAAGAAACTCTTCACCATTCCCAAGCTCCCAACGAGATCAATCCCAAACTTTATCAATGGAATATGCGGTTTCTTTTTTATTCTAGAGAGAGAAAGAGCAAAGGGAATGTGAGGGAGAAGGAGAAATAGAAATCTAGGAATTTTGGCTGTGATTTCGGGTTATATAGAGATGTAACAATTACACCTAAACCTCTCAATTAATCATATTTGTATCCCCTCAAACTCTGCTGGTCGCAGCATTGAGTACCGGTACTCGAGTTCGAGTACCGGTACGCGGCTCAAGTGTACTTGTATTCCAGGCCAGTTTTGCAGAACCTAAACGCTGGTTTTCTTTTCTATTGTGTACCGGTAACCACGAACATCAGTATCGGTACTCGACGAATCAAAGTTCTGCAAAACCCGAAAGTTCTCTCCAATCCCAAGTAATTGGATATCGGTACTCCATCCCAGTATCGGTACTCAGTGCAAATTCCGCAGTTTTTGCAGGTTTGACTATCCGAAGTCCGTTTTGCGCCGTTTTCGTGCCGAAAGCACTCCATTGCTTTTCAGACACCATTGAGGAGACTCAAAATAGCTTTAATTACTATCTCTTACCAGAACTTAGCAAGTTGCGAAAGTCCGGTACATTACAGCATTATGAAGAAGAAATGAGATTTTGAGCATCAAAGGATAAGCTTCTGTTCTTCTCTTCTGGTTTTGTTATAGAAAGAAGCTGTTGGGAGTATTTTAGTGTTTGTTCTAATAGTGAAACTCAGACAGCTCTTCATCGAACAATATTTCACCCTACAACAAGACCAAACAATGCCCTGGGATTAAAACATACTAGGCCGACATTTATCTTTTTTTCGTTGGATTTGTTGGTTGTCCAGTGAAATGATGGAACTCTATGAATTACAAAAAGTAAAGGTTGTCTAGCGAATGATGGATCTCTCTATGAAATACAAAATAAAGAAAACCCTCAAAAACTGAACCGAACCGAACCAAACAAAATTGTTTGGTTTGTTTGGTTCGGTTGATTCGTTCCTATAGAAATTTGGATAAATATATATTAAACTGCTGAAAAGAAGATATAAGTGTGATTAATTTATCATAAAATCTTTAATCTAAAGATATGATGGTTGCACTTTCTAATTATTTGATTATTATATAAGACTAATTTATATTGCGTAAAATGTTGGAGACTAATTTGTATCAAAAATATTACAAATTAGGTTGGTTCGCTTTTCCTAGTTTTCATTTTTCAATACCGAACTGAACCAAATTACTTATAAAACCGTAACCGAACCGACCAAACTCGTTGGTTTGAATAGGTAATTTGGTTTAAACTGAACAGTGATCACCTCTAGTGATGATCCAACATGCCTCTAGTCCACATTTTGGTGCGCACCAATTATACTTCTCTATGTTTGTCGATTCGTTGACAATGTAATTAAAAGTTTAATTGAAAAAAATATCTTGTCAACTTAAACATGATGAAATTGATATAAATATACATATCTAACTAGTGTTTCTTATAGAACCATGCTAAATGTGGTATTATAAAACCTAGGGTTAAATTGATTATAATTTGATTTTTCCCTCTCTTCATTACCTTTTAAGTTCCTTTTGCAGAACCGAAAACTCTAGATGCCCATGCTAGACACTTTCTTTTAAGGTATTGCACGTTTGGTGAAAGATACTACTCTAATAACATTGTATGGCAAAGTTAGAAATATATTTACCTTGTAAGATACTGCAGGATTAATCTTCAGACTGCATTAGGCCTAGTTTGTTAATGCGTTTCTGCAAGCACCTAATTTTATACTTTAGAAGGTAAAAAAAATCCAAAAGCACTTTCAATATTCCCTCCATTTATGCTATAAAATTGTGGTGGCAACCGCCACTGCTTCTCCGATGGCGGTTGCCATCACAATTTTATGGCATAAATGGAGTTAAGTTGGAAAGCGCTTTTGGACTTTTTGTACCTTTCAAAGTATAAAATTGGGTGCTTTTGAACACGAAACTGGGCCACTGCTTCTCCGGTGGCGGTTTCCACCACAATTTTATGGCATAAATGGAGTTAAGTTGGAAAGCGCTTTTGGACTTTTTGTACCTTTCAAAGTATAAAATTGGGTGCTTTTGAAAATGTATCGCGAAACTGGGCCGCTGCTTCTCCGGTGGTGGTTGCCACCACAATTTTGTGGCATAAATGGAGGACTTTGGTACCTTTCAAAGTATAAAATTGGGTGCTTTTGAAAATGTATCACGAAACTGGGCCTTGGTAGAGTTTGACGTGCTGGCCTTTATCCAACCTTTGATGCTATGGTACTATTTCAGACTCATTAATAGATAGAGAGTCTCACATAGAACTTTAGTATAGCTTACAACTCTATGCGGACGGAAAACCTGACATGAGGCTGTTAAAGGAAGTTTTTAATAAAAAGAAAGACTAAAGTGTTGACTAGTCAAAATATTTTTTTACAAGTTCCATGCTGTTTCTGTGTTGGATATTTCTAATAATTTTGTCCAGATTTCACTTAAAAGAATCCTCTTTAATATTTCAGTTGACCTCTGAGGAGTCATGGATCTCATTCGGTGAAGAAGCTAAACGGATACATAACAAGGTAAATTTCAAGCTGGTTAGCTTATTTCCAAAAGAAAATTACAAACCAACTCGTGTAGGTACGAGCATTTGCAGGTTGGCCCGGAACTCGGGCAAGAGTAGAAGTCGTGAATAATGTTGGCTATCATAATGAGTTGGAGATTAAGATAATTACCTCAAGTGTGTGTAATGCTTGCAATAAAGCAAGTGATGGAAATGAGATCCTCTTTTCTGGGAGGGCATTGCTGATTCCATGTGCTGGGGAGTCATGGCTTGAGGTGTTCTATCCATCTTAATTTATATTTATTTTCAATTTGTTTTCTGGAGATTTTCTTTTTGATTTACTTAGTGATTCTGACGCTATTAACTATGCTAGGTCCTTGAGCTGCAGCTTCCAGGAAAGAAGGTTATGACTGCTCGTGATTTTTGGAATGGCTTGCGGGGTCAGAAGTTGAAGAAACTAAACTAGGAAGGAATTACACAATGATATCAAGAAATCCACAGAACTTCCGGTACACACAAAGTACTCACAGAGCTTTATGATTTTTACCAATTTTCTCCTCGTAACAACATACTGGGATCACTCCCATGCTGAACTTTGTTTTTTCTCCCCTCTCTTTCTCGAGTTGGTACTTGTTACAGCTGTCTTGAGGCTTCAGCTGTGGAATTTGCATTAACTCAATTTTTATGGGTTTTTTGTCCTGTCAATCTCAGCTCTCAGTAGAGAGGATTGTTTCACAACTCTTAAAACCTTCTTCAAAGACTATTTTAAATCGAGGGTTTATGTTGTACACTTCTCGCTATCATGCCTACAGCTTGCTTTTTTAATTCTTCCCAGGTTGATTAATAATCTCTTCACTTTTCAGTATCAATTTTTTCATTATAATTCGAAGTTTTTTGCAGGATGATTGCTAGGATTCGATAGTCAATAGTTTTTCAGGCACCGGTCGGTCAGTTGATCCTTGAAGACTGCTAAGGCTTCAATCTTCGACGATGTCTGAATCTTGCATAAATTATGAACTTTTCCTGATTCATCACTAAGTGCGTAGAAATGCTCTGCTGCACTATGCTGCTTACTGAACTCTAGGCTCATCAAATCTCTAGCTTACCACCGATCATCTGAATAATGGGTTGGATCTTTATAAATTCTCCCCGTATTCACTTGTTTGATGGAATTTAAGAATTGCCGTATTTTTCTTAGTGAGTGACAAGCGTAAATACCTTGGGCATGCTTGTATCGAAGTTAGTTATGCTTTATGAAATCTTAGAGAACAATTTCTGCAGCATTAACTTATTCTTTGTTTTTTTTTTCCTTTAACATTTTTCGTTAGCACATGCAAATGTAACCACAGTACATAAGTCGATGACCTTCTGAGGCTTGGAGCTTCTGGCCATCCTCTTCCGTCTCCTGTGGCAGCAGCATCCCGGCTCTGCCAGGTTGTTTCTGGCGGACGCGGCCGAGCTCACCCTTCATGGAGCACATTGCAAATCCTCCGTACAGTAGCCAACAATCCGAATGGATCACCCGTCTGTTATAAAGACTACTAGACGGAGCAGAAGCATAAGAACCTCTGGCCTTTTGCATAGCATATGGTCATTAAAACTTTACTTAATTTTATATTTTCCAACTTTTAATTCTTTTGTAATTAACCATATAGCTTTACCATCCAACCATCCATCAACAAAAAAGTGACTAATAATAGTTAAAAAGTCGAGAAACGATAGAGGAAATACGCCTCGAAAATACAAGTTTGTTATGACGTCAAAAGTTAGTCTTATAGTAAAGAATTTGATTTTCTAGCATTTGGTTGAGTGGGCAGAGAAAAATTGCGTCCAACCACGTGGTGCAATGCGGGTTGTGGGCAGACGGGTAAGGTCCCTGGGAGTGAAAGGTGCGATCTAATATGGTCTTAGGCGCAGACCGGAGGCTGGGTTCGAGTTCGAGGAAAGGCCTCGACGTCTTCGCACGAACGAGCGGATGGCCTGGTGCTTTGGCTGTCACGTCCCGAGTTCGAAAAACAGCGTCTAAATTTTTTTATTATTATTATTATTATTATATCAGAGTTATAAAACAGCCCGGACATGACAGACCGCCACATATATAAAAAAGTCCCAATCTTCCTTGGGATTGAGCCTTTTCTATATATGCACGGCTAAGCTTTTACACTAACATCAGAGTACTCTAAACTACGTTCTACTAAAAGTTATTACAATAACTTAAACAATTAAGTTTACAACTTGCTGTACAATTACAATCTCGAACTTTAACATCTTCTAATACACAGATACGGCTGTCCAGGGTTAACTTCTAACTCGGAACCTCACCAACACGTCCCGACATCCCAACACCCGAACGACCTGAAAAATAGTCACCCAGGGGGTGTGAGATACATCGACAGTGTATCCCAGTGGGCACGACGAGCCGAGAAATAGCTAATTGTACCTACTGGATACAATAATCTGCGGATAGTAAATAAATCCATAGGTAAAGCTGAATAATCAATGAAATGTCTACGGATAATCAAGATATAACTGAGCAGATATGGGTACAGAAATAAACGGTAAAACATGCTAGAATATGAAAATATAAGCTATGCATCAACAAAAGAACAGCAAGTACCAACCGATGCCACTATTGGTCACGGGGACCTCAGGCGAAGATATCTATGCAAAGCCAACCACAATCATCCTGGATTCCACCTAGCCGAGCTGAACAACAACCCCGTACCATTGATATAGCCAAGAGGATCCTCGTACCTAACGGTACAGCCAAGAGTTTTCCTTATATTGGTACAGCCAAGGGGCTCCCCGTACCCAGTGATACAGCAAGAGGGGATAGCTCACGGGTCAACCAGACCCTTTACCGGTAAAGAACGCAATGTGGGGGATCAATCCCACAGCGTACGCGAACGAACAGCAGGTGCACAATCATCACAATGCGAATGCTAAATCTCACGGTCCACAGACCGGGTAATCGGCAACATGCCGGAAATCCCCACATGGATGCCAATGTCTGTATATCAATCATATATCATGCAGTCTGGAATACGAAAAGTATGTATCTCTAAATAAAGGCAAGTATAATGACCAAACATATGCTACTGTGCTGAGATCTGAATAGAAGCAAGTCTATGTAGTGATCGAGCAAACATGATATATATGTCCAAATATGAGCTAATGAACTGTTATCTAACTAATGGCCAATCAAGCAGGTATATGTCCAGGTATAAGCAAGGGATGCTAAATCAACAGAATAAAGCTCATAAACATAATCTGGGCTAAATAGAAGAACAGGTGTCCGACTGGACTAAAGCAAACAGAGGGCCGAAAAGATAAAGCCCGGACCGAAGATAACCCACCTGTGTGTAGGCGGTCCAACGACTCCAACGGAAGGCTCGTGGGCCGGAGTCAGACTACAAGGACCTGGATCATGAAATACTAATCAGGGACGGATAACATCTATAAACTGTTCTTTTACATCGAAGTACGCGAAACTCGCGCCGAAAGCCGTTAAATCGACGATTTTGTCGATTTACGATTCGAGATCCGTTTCCTGCTCAACTAGAGTCCACAGAACTTTAACAAAAAGCTTAGAGGGTGCGTAAATACTGTCTAAAGACAGCCAGCATGTTACATTTGCAACTTAATCCATTATTTACCTTTAAATCGCATAATTACACCAATTTGAACACTGTTTTGACCCGTTCTTCCAAACCAGGAATCCAAAGACAGCGTCGTAAGTTTCAGCGCATCTGTTACGACGAGTCGAAGCTCGTGCTCACCATTTGGGAGCAGCACGAGACCCGAGGAAAACTTCGGGCCATAAAATTCCTCCCCAACATAGCCAAATAGCATTTTTGTTTCTCCGGCTCATCAAAACCCAAATCCGACGCGAGCATCGCGTCCAGTGACCCCAAAATAGCCAGGAGCTCATTGTCGCGGCTTCGCAAACAGCCCAAAACCAGGACTTAAGCCAAACAACTTAATCCAAGACTTTTTAATACAAAACTCCTAAACTACATGTGCCATTAGCCAACCAGCTTGAGCATCTTGCTCAGGGCACCACAAGGACTCAAGGGCTTGCCCAAGTGCAGCCCAGAAACTGCTGGATCGAAAGATCCAAATCCCTCGCTCACTAACATGACAACATTGCTCCACACACCAATCCACACAGATCCTATTTGATCTGAAGTGAGCATCAAGCTCAGGGGACATAATGGAGCAACTTTCATTTTACAATCGAACCCTAATTCCATTTAAAAACTCACTGTGGCATTTCATCAAACACCTTATGTGCATAGCTTAAAAACAAGCAACTAAGCTTTTCCCGAGCTCATTCTCAGCAAGGGCACAATCTGGGGTTCTAAGATGGATAGGAAGCTAGCACATAAGGTTTAGAGGTTACCTGGGTGGTTGGCCGGCGACCGGAGGCGGGGGCGGCGGCCGGAGCTCGGGCTCGGGTTGCACAAATGGTGAAACCACCAAGGATGGAGAACCTATGTAAAATGGTTCATACAGATGCATGCTAGGCTTCTAACAGACCACACTAACTCACCTTGGTCACTTTCCGGCGGCGTGGAGCGGCGACGATCGCCGGCGACGAAGCTCGGTGGAGCTCGGGCAAACCTTGGGTGCAACAATGGGAGGTAAGTATTTTTACGTAAAAACTTCCATGCAAGCACATGAGAAGTCTACTACTGTTCCAAAGAACGTACCTGGGCCATTTTCCGATCGCGCGGAGCCCCGGCGATCACCGGCGGCGGAGCTCGGCCAAGCTCGAGAGAGCTCTAATGGCGGATTTTGATCCGGTGCACGAGGGGTCCTCCAACTTGGACCAGATGAGTCCCCTCGGCTCCCCGATGCTTCCTATGGTGGTGGCCGGCGGCGTGGGTGCACGGCGGCGCCGGACGGCAAAGCTCGGCCGAGGCTCTCTTTTGCTCGGTTCTAGGGCAAGCTTGTACTTCGTGGATCCTTAACCGATCAGCCCGAAAGTTCATGGAGCCCTTGCAGTCATCGAGACGAAGAGGTTCAACGGTCTTGATCCTCATCTCGACGGTTGGATCCTTCCCGCACTCAAGATCGGCCAAAAACCGACTTCCGGCAAGAAAAGGCTTCCGCCGGCGACCGGGACTACGGCGACGGCCGGGACTACACGCGGATGATCGTATCAACGTCAGGAAGTCCATGGTAGGGTCTAAGAGCCATCTAAGAACAAAAACTTCCAACAACTTACCTTGCCGGAGAAGAGGAAGAAGGAGACCATCCCCCGCGGCGGCGCACGGCGGAGGCCGGCGTCAGTTCACCCCAGGCTCGGTTGAGGCTTCACAGAGGAACACTCAGTTGATATTTGGATCATCTATTCTCCCTCTTGATGCATCCCACACCAATAACCCGAGAATATGCTCTCTATTCTTTGCGTTCTTGGGTTGCTCCGGCGACGGGGACGGCGGTGGCGCCGACGCGACGCTTGGGAGAGGTGGAGGAGGGGCGTCGGTTCCAGAGAGGAGGTGAGGGGGTGGCTCGGGTTTGAGGAGATGCCCTAGGGTTGTATGTATGCGTGTATTAATAAGCATAATGTAACATTTGCATCAAACCCCCCTCCATCACTTGTTATTTCGAGCCAAGTCCTTCACTGAAGACTTGTCTCGCATAGTAGTCCCTCTCTATAAGGTGGCACGCATTACGGAGCATAAAATATTAGGTTTTTCTGCAAAATACTCTATTTTTCGCTATATTTCACGCTTTTCGAGATGAACGATTCATCGAAATGCGAAACGGACTTCGCCACGACGTCCGGCTCGTCAAGATCTTTCAAAGGGCATATTTGTTTGCTAGATTCGGCGCTCGAGTAAAATCTCGGGCCATAAAGTTCTGCTAGTTGCAGATCGACGCACGTACTTCGATGCACCCGGATCGCCAAATGCGAAAACCGTCAGTGCCATTGCGTTCAGAACGTCGAAAATAGTTAGGATTGACTACTCATACCACTATGTTCGGGGTCCAAACGGCGAATCGGCCGACGTTGGTCGAAAAGGAATTTAAATCAGGGGTTACTGTTCACAACTTAAGTTGTGGGGCCCGCTTTTTCTTCGCTGCTTTGCGGAAGATCCGACCGTCGGATCGAAGACATATATATATATATATTAATTTTTCATGTTTCGACGAGACGGTCGCAATGGTGATCTCGGATTTTCGAGATCAGATCCCGATCAAAAGTCAATATTTTCGGGCCAAAATTGCACTACTAATAATCTATTTTTGCCATTTAAATAATCCAAAGAAATTATTTAACTTAGATTTTGGATTTCAAAAATCATGGTTACTACATCACCTACCACTTATAGGAAGTTTCGTTCCTGAAACTTAAACTTAACTAAACCACTATTAAGCCTCTAACAGGTTCGCAGAAGTGACAATCAGTCACAAAATATCGGCAACTCTCAGGCTACTCTTTTAGACCCAATCTGATACTCCCCATTACAAGGCAGCGTATTTCCTCAGTTTTTTCGACAGTACGTTGTCTGCAGCCAACGTGCTTACCAAAAGAAAAGCGAAATACCATAGATCTGTCGCCAACATCTGGTTGGGGACACAACTCCCATCAGAAGGTATATCCCATACCTCCCAACACAGTCTCAGTTCTAAAGACATAACCTTTATCAAGGATTACTACCACATCGTGGTCATAAATACCACCCTGACTAACACATAGGAGAGTCTACGTCGGTCCACAAAATCTGTGCAAAAGGTAGGGCCAATTTGAATCCATCCCAAAACAGGGTTACCATCGAGCCCATAGGCCACTGAATTATGACACGGGAACACTGAAGGATCAACAACTTGTTCAACCTCTGGGCAAACTGTAGGGCTGGTGCAATACTAGCAGTCATCTACTGCTGTGCCATCAGTTAAACAATTTCGGCAAGAACGGTGGTCAATCCTTCAACCACATGTACTGTAACTGATCTGAGCCCTCTGGCTCCACTGAAACAATCAAGCCCACGGCCGAAACCATGCCGCTAACCCTGTACTAACAACGATCCCCAAAACCAGAGTTCGTACGACTAATAACCAATACAACGAGACTCAACTGTGTGAAACACAC
The DNA here is from genome assembly GCA_029168755.2 of Tillandsia fasciculata. NCBI lineage: Eukaryota > Viridiplantae > Streptophyta > Magnoliopsida > Poales > Bromeliaceae > Tillandsia > Tillandsia fasciculata. The sequence continues at coordinate 8,418,615 of CM054948.1, forward strand.
GTGAGCTCCAAACCACTATGCCAATACCCTGCGCTCTCGCGTGAACACCGTCATCCTAGGGTTCGTTCCTAGCCAAACCTAGGCATCGTATTCCTATGCTCTGATACTATTTAATCTGTCACGCCCCGAGTTCGAAAAATAGCGTCTAAATTTTTTTATTATTATTATTATTATATCAGAGTTATAAAACAGCCAGGCCATGACAGACCGCCACATATATAGAAGAGTCCCAATCCCCCTTGGGATTGAGCCTTTTCTATATATGCACGGCTAAGCTTTTACACTAACATCAGAGTACTCTAAACTACGTTCTACTAAAAGTTATTACAATAACTTAAACAATTAAGTTTACAACTTGCTGTACAATTACAATCTCGAACTTTAACATCTTCTAATACACAGATACGGCTGTCCAGGGTTAACTTCTAACTCGGAACCTCACCAACACGTCCCGACATCCCAACACCCGAACGACCGGAAAAATAGTCACCCAGGGGGTGTGAGATACATCGACAGTGTATCCCAGTGGGCACGACGCCGAGAAATAGCTAATCGTACCTACTGGATACAATAATCTGCGGATAGTAAATAAATCCATAGTAAAGCTGAATAATCAATGAAATGTCTACGGATAATCAAGATATAACTGAGCAGATATGGGTACAGAAATAAACGGTAAAACATGCTAGAATATGAAAATATAAGCTATGCATCAACAAAAGAACAGCAAGTACCAACCGATGCCACTATTGGTCACGGGGACCTCAGGCGAAGATATCTATGCAGAGCCAACCACAATCATCCTGGATTCCACCTAGCCGAGCTAAAC
>CM054948.1:8419543-8514543 GCA_029168755.2 Tillandsia fasciculata
AACTATAGATAATCATCAGGGAAGTAATGTGGAGATCAAACAGTCATTACGAGAATCAATAAGGATATATAATCATGAAAGTAATTTGGAGTTCAAATAGACAACATGAGAATTAACAAAGATATATAATCATGAGATCAACAGATGTCTAATCAGGGGAATAACATGGAGATCACCCTATATCAATATATGTAAATCACGATTAGGATAACAACTATGAGGTCATGATAAGATAATTAAAAGCATTCAACAAGACTTGACATGAATAGGTGGATATTAGTAAACCAAATAATCTCAGCATCTATGGGTGAATATTAGTAAATCAAATCAACGAATCAGCGGAATGTGACGGAATGAAACTGAACAATCAATAACAAATGCATCAACTGATGAAATATAAAGTATACCCAATCATGAGCTACCATATTGGTCGAAAGACCTCAGGCAAGGCTGCCCAAACTAGCACCAACCTGGCTGACATTCTCCCCCTGGGAGTCACGGGCCTTTCAACAGACCACTTTACCGGTAAAGAACAAAGCGCACGGGTGCGACCCCGGATATGTTCGTGAAGAACAGCGGTGCGGGCGATCAATGCAAATGCTCAAGCTCTCGGTCAACAGACCGGGTAATCGGCAAAAAGCCAGAACAATCCCCTATGGGATGCAACGGTGATATCAAGATCTTAACTCAATGCAACATCAACAACCAATCTCAACTCAATGCAACATCAACAACAAATCTCAACTCAATGCAACATCAACAACAACGATTATGGAACATGAAACTAATGTAGGGATGACATTATTCAGAAATTCAAGTCATGGTACGTAAGAAACAACTGATCATCAATCTAGCAAACGAACCAACCATACACCACTAAACACACACTTTTGGAAAAATTATTTTAAAACAGATTTTAAATCCAAACCTCGAAGAGCAGTGCCTTTGTCCTATCAAACAAGAACAGACTCCGGCGACCCAACGATGTTCGGTAAAAAGTAATTTAATTAAAATAATGTGTCTAGCAGTGTACCGAAAATCAACAGGTAAACAGGCTAAACATCTAATGCTAATCAAGAGGCATGGCAATGTCCAGATAAGGATATGAAATAATGAAAGCAACTAGAATCAAATATACTTTGCACAGATAAGTAGAGATCAGGCATAAAGCATTCAAAGAAAGGATAAGCTCAAAGTAGAAACTAAGCTTCAAAAACAGGGGTCCAACTAATACTGTACCCCAGAGGGCCGAAATGATAAAGCCCGGACCGAAGATACCCACCTGTCAAATCGCAGGTGACTAGGCTGAATCGACTGTACGCTCAGAAAAACCCGATGCAGATTGGACAGACCTGAATTAAAGACAGTATTCAGGAACAACTTAACTTTTAATCCGACCTTTTTCAAATCAACTTAAAACCTTTTCATTATGTCAACTCGACTTAAAACCCTTTTAATCCCTTAGCAGTTGTGCTTGTTAACATCCAGACCGACATATCTTTTAATGTATATTTGGTAAAATTACCAAATTGCCCCTCCGGAAATTCCCTTTTTGAATTTTCGGAAAAACTCAGGCTTAATCTTGCCGCTGGCTCAACCAGATTCTACTGGGACTCAACAGTCGGCTGGTGAAACCGCTGTAATTTCTCAAATTACACGATTGCCACCCGATACCGTAAAATCGACGATTTTGCCGATTTTCGGATTGTTATCCAATTTCTGCTCAACGGAGCCGTTGGATTCCTAACGAAAAGCTTAGGAATCACTTAAACATTTTACTAAACAGTATATGATGTGAATTTTGCGTTTAGACCCCTAGGGTTCATAAATTACCCTTTTAATGCCATTTTGAGCATTGTTTTCGCTCGTTCTTTCAACTGGAAAATCATTTTGACGACCGTCACTTCCAGCAGGTGACATTTATCATGTTGAACACCGTGCTCACCAATTTGTGGCAGCACGGAACCCGAGGCAAACTTCGGGCCATAAAAGTCTTGACTAACATAGCCTTAATGCATTTTTGTTTCTTCGAGACTCCAAAACCCAAATCTAACGCGAGCATCGCGTCCAGTGACCCCAAATTAGCCTAGGACACACTGTCGCGGCTTCGCAAACAGCCTAGAATAAGGTTTTGTTCCAACATTATAGTTTCAGGTTGATTTCATCATAACTTTTGTTCTAATCTTCAAACAACTAAAGTTTGTATATCAATATTGCTCTAAACCATGTTAATATGCCAGGGCTTGCACTGGTTGCAGCCCAGGTCTGCTGGATCACAGAGATCCATCATCTTGCAAACCTACAAGTTCACATTGCTCCAATTTTTATTCCACCCAGTTTCTGTTTGAACTGAAGTGAGCACACAGCTCAGGGGATCATTGGAAGCAAGTTTGATATTTACAGTTTTGTCAAATTCTGCTTAGAAGTTCTTTGAAGCATTTCTTCAAACACATGGTATGCACAACTTACAGCATTATTCACAAACCCCATTTCACATTAGATCTCTGCAAACCACAGCACCTGGGGGCTTCCAACTTGGAAGGAAGTGTTCTACAGAGTTAGAGCAAGGTTCCCAACAACTTGGACTCGACCATGCACCCACGGATGGCCACAAGTTCGGGGAAGAAGATGACTCCCCATGCTTTGAAATTCGTGATGATCAACTTGAGGCATCTGGGACTCAACTAATGGCACCAGTAGGTGCACCTCATCTCCCTGATGCTTTCCAAACCCATGCCTGGTCGACGGGGTGAGGCGGCGGCGGTGGGGAGCAAAGCTCCGTTTTGGAGCTTCACCCCGTTAATGGCAGATTTTTACCGAGGCTATAAGAAGCCTTCAAACTTGGATAGAAGGTTCCTCTGGTCCATACAAAGCTTCCCGACCAACCCTCCCCGGCCGGAGTTGGCCGGAACGCCGGCGGCCGAGATTTGATCCCATTTCGAACCCATCTTAGCCGCGCTTCAACCGCGCTGCATGGTTGCCATGCAAGGGCATGGATGCAACCCCCTCACTCCCAGGAAGCTTCCCGACCACTTGGCCGGAGGCGGGGAGACTCGCCGGCGCCGGAGCAACAAGCTCGGCCGAAAGCATAAAACCGCAAAAGCTAGGGCATCAATTTTCTCCAAATTTACTCTACCAAAATTGCTCAAAATTTGCAGAATTTATCTATGGTTCCTACAGTCCTTGCATACCAATTTTGACCCGTTTTGGTCCATTGGTTGAAGAGAACGACCGCGGCGGAGCTTACTTACATTTCCGGCAAAAGCTTGCTCCCGCCGGCCATGCAACGTGCATGGGGCCTTGGGGCTTGGTAGGGAGAATGCTAGGACCTATATTAACTACTTCTAGAGGTCTCGGGCTCAAACAAACCGAGGTTAAGATGATCTTACCTTGGCCGGAGTCGATGAAGAGAGGATGAAGCCGGTTTCTCTCCTCCTCCTTTGCGCGGCCACAGCCCACCACCAAGGTGCTCTTCCAGTCACGAGGGAACACCCCAGGCACTCAGAAACTCCTTTGGTTAAAGTTGGTTCCAACCTCTTCACTCTCTCCCTCTCTCTCGGATTGCACTCATGGGGTTTGTGTCCACAACAACCCAGCACTCGGGACTTGTTCAGAGGAGTTCAAAGATTCTTGTGATGCTTCGAAATCCAACCTAGACCCCTCGTACTCACCCCAAGGATACCAAAGGCCATCTACATTTAATACTAGATTCCTTGGGCAATTAGCCTAAACCCGATTCACACTGATCCCCATTGTTCCGAGCACTTCTTAGTGGGTGCAAATTGCACCCAAGCACCTCATGTTAAAGTCCCTAACACTTTGGGTCAAGAAAACACAAGTTTAGTATAAAATATAGCTTTTTCGGCCACTTTCACGCATTTCGAGAAAATCCGTTCGCCGAAATGCAAAACGACTTCGCCACGACGTCCGGCTCGTCGAGACCTTCAAAATAGGCTACTCATTTGTCTAAGTTGGTGATCATATGAAATCTCGGGCCATAAGGTTCGACGTTTTGCGGTGTGCTGCACGCATCCCGATGCACTCGGATCGTCAACTCAAAATCCGTCAGTGCCATTGCGCTCAGAACGTCGAAATTAGCTAGGACTCATACTCATACCCCTATGTTATATTTTAAAACAGTGAATCGACTTTTAGTGTTCTAAGGGGAATTAAGTTATAGGGTTTACTATTCACTTAAGTTGTGGGACCCGCCCACTTCTTTTCTGATTTCTGGAAGATCCGACCGTCGGATCGAAAACATATAAATATGAAATTTCTATGTTTCGACGAGACGATCGCAGTGGCGATCTCGGATTTTCCAGATCAGACTCCGATCAAAAGTCGACGCCTGAGCCACTATTGACCCACTAACCTTTAACATTTTGCCAAAATTACCTATTTAATATTTTCAAAAGCAAACAGAAGTCTTTAAAATTTTAGATTACTACAATCCCAATAAGGGTGCAATGCAGAGTATAATCAATAACCTCGAAAGCATAGATCAGGATATACTGATAATCAAGCATAAATGTGCAAGCTAATTAATGACCAATCAGGCATGGCAATTGTCCAGGAATAAAGTCATAATATCTGGAAGCAACTAAAGATCAATCATGCAAGATATCATATAATCAATTTTGCAGATAAGGATCATAACTCAGCATATAGCAGAATGGAACTGATCAAAAGAAAGGCAGGCTCAAATATCAACTAGGCTACAAGAACAGGGGTCCAACCAATACCGTACACAGAGAGCCGAAATGATAAAGCCCGGACCGAAGATAAACCCACCTGTCAATTCGCAGGCGACTAAACCGAATCGACTGTACGCACGAAACCCAAAGTAACCGAACAGACCTGAATCAAACATATTGTTCAGGAAATAATTCTAACTTTAACTTAGACGTCAGTGTTTAACAACAACACTCAGACTAACTCAATCGTATATCCAAACTTTGGTAGAATTACCAAATTGCCCCTCCCGGAAATTCCTTTTGGATTTTCGGGAGATTCAGGCTTTAACTCTTAGCCGCTGGCTCAACCAGATTCTACTGGGACTCAACAGTCGGCTTGATGAAACCGCCGTAATTTCTCAAATTACGCGATTGCCACCGGAATACCGTTAAATCGACGGTTTTGCCGATTTTCGGACCGATTTCCGATTTCCGCTCAACAAGAGCCGTTGGAATCCTAACAAAAAGTTTAGGAAACACCAACACATTGTTCGAAACAGTACGCAGTGCCAAAATTGCATTTAGACCCCTAGGGTTTCTAGAATATACATTTTTAGCGTCATTTGAGCGCTGTTTTCGCTCGTTCTTTCAACTGGAAACTCATTTTAACGAGCCGTCACTTCCAGCAGGTGACTTTTAACTTGCTGAACACCGTGCTCACACATTTGTGGCAGCACGCAACCCGAGACAAACTTCGGGCCATAAAATACTTTACTAACATAGCCTAAACACATTTTTGTTTCTCCGGGACTTCAAAATCAGTTTTTAACGCGAGCATCGCGTCCAGTGACCCCAAATTAGCCAAGGGCACACTGTCGCGGCTTCGCAAACAGCCTAGAACAAGGTTTGGGCCATAACTTTAGCCTAAAGCTTGATTATGATACAACTTTTAACCACTTCACTATTTGATAAAACTTTGTATATAAAAATGTCCCTAAATAGTGTCAAGATACCAGGGCTCATCCTAGTTGTAGCCCAGATCTGTTGGTTCAATCAGAACCAAAGCCTTGCACACATACAAGTTCACAATGCTCCAAACTTTATTCCACACAGATCCTGTTTGATCTGAAGTGAGCATCAAGCTCAGGGAAACATTTGGAACAACTTTCATATTTACATCCAAGTCTAATTCTGTAGTTTACTTCATTGTGGCATTTTGTCAAACAATTGGCATGCACAGTATATAATATATAACATAACCAAAGTTAAGGCTTGGTTCTCTGCAATTTCTGCACCTGGGGCAAAATTTCTTGTAGCAAAATGATCTACTAAGTCCCTGGTACACTTCCCCTCAACCTGGAGCCACCAAAACCCCCTAAGTTGGCCGGGCTCGAGGAAGAAGATGAGCCTCTTTGCTTTGAAATTCGTGATCACACAACCAGAGGTTCTGGGACCCAACCAAAAACACCAACAGGTGCTAAAACCCTCGGGGAACCTTCCTGTACTTGTGGCCGGCAACAAAACACGGCGGCGGCGCGGCGGAGCCAAGAGCTCGGTTTGGAGCTCTCACCTCTAATGGCGGATTTTCACAGAGGCAACTTGGAGTCTTCCAACTTGGATGGAAACCTTCTATGGGACCACACGAAGCTTCCCGACCATTCCTTCCCGGCCGGAGATGGCCGGAGCGCCGGCGGCTGCGTTTTGATCCACTCTCGGGTCATCCATGGCCGCACCACTTTGGTGCTGCATGGATGCCATGCAAGTGCATGGTTGACATCCTCTGGGTCCCAGCATCACTTCTGGGCATGTGGCCGGCGTCGGAGAAGCCCGCCGGCGCCGGAGCACAAGGCTCGGCCAACTTGTAAAAACCCGAAAAGCTAGGGCATCAATTTTCTCCCACAATACTCAACCATCTTTGCTCAAATTTTGCAGAAATGGTCTACATGTCCTACAGTCCAAACCCTCCAAATTTGGCCCGTTTTGGTCCAATGATTGCAAAGTATAACCGAGGCGGAGCACTATTAGGTTTCCGGCGAGACTTTGCTCCCGCCGGCCAACCGCTGTGCATGGGGAGCTCAAACTTGGCAGGGAGCATCCTAAGGGCCTAAGGAGTCTACTGCTATGGGTCTAAGGTGCAAACAACCATTGGTTAGGCTTCCTTACCTTGGCCGAGCTCGGGGAAGAAGGGAGGAAGCCAGAATCTGGGTCCTTCCTCCACGCGCAACCTCGGCAACCTCCAGGAACACTCCACAGACCCAGAGGAAGCCTCAGAGCACTTCAAAACCCAACTTGATGGAAGTTGGTTCCAACTTCTTCTTTCTCTCCCTTACTCGGTTTACTCTAATGGTGATGGTGTTCCTCGGCCACCCACACACCTAAGGCTTGGTCTGGGGATGCAGAGGAGAAGTTGGATGCTTGGAATCCAACTTGACTCCTCGGGTACACCCACAAGGAGACCAAGAGCCATAAACCCTTTAATGCATGATTCCTTTTGCAAATTCTCCTCAAACCGGGTTCACACCAATCCTAATGCTCCGAGCACTTCACAGTGGGTGCAAATTGCACCCAAGACCTTGATGTTTAAGCCTTATAAAGTTTGGTACAACATACAAAAAGTTTTCTCAAAAATACACCCTTATTCGATGCATTTCACGCATTTCGAGAAAATCTGCTCGTCAATTCGCGAAACGGACTTCGCCACGACGTCCGGCTCGTCGAGACCTTCAAAATAGGCTATTCATTTGTTTAGTTTGGTGCTCGTATGAAATCTCGGGCCATAAAGTTCGACAGAAAGTGGTGCATTGCACGCACTTCAATGCACCCGGGTCGCCAAATGCGAAATCCGTCAGTGCCATTGCGTTCAGAACGTCGAAATTAGCTAGGTTTCATTACTCATACCCCTATAATAAATTTCTAGACAGTGAAACGGCCGTTAGTGGTCGCGAGGGAATTAAAATAGGGGGTTACTATTCACAACTTAAGTTGTGGGACCCACTATTTCTTCGCTGATTTCTGGAAGATCCGACCGTCGGATCGAAGACATGAATATGAAACTTTTATGTTTCGACGAGACGATCGCAATGGTGATCTCGGATTTTCCAGATCAGGCCCCGATCAAAAGTCGATATTTTTAGGGCCACTATTGCCTATTAATTGCCTATTTTGTCATTTAAATAATCCAGAAAATTATTTAAACTTATATTTTGGATTTTTAAAAGTCACAGTTACTACATCACTCCCACCTTACAAGAAGTTTCGTCCCCGAAACTTAATACAACTAAACCTCTGGTAAATCTCAAATAGATTCACGATAGTGACAACTAGTCACAAGATATTAATAATCTCCAAGGCTACTAAGTTAGACCCAATCTGAATATTCCCCATCACAGGGCAGAGTATTTCTCAGTTCTTTCGAAAGTACGTTGTCGGCCGCCAACGTGCTTACCAAAAGAAAAGCGAAATACCATAGATCTGTCGCCAACAACTAGTTGGGGACACAACTCACATCTGAAGGTACATCACATACCTTCCTTCACAGTCCCTATGCCGATGATATAACCTCTACCATAGGTCACTACTTCTTGTGGTCAGGAATACCACCCTGTCTATTTACAAGAAACTGGAATCCTATTCCAATGTTCACTAACATCTCATTAGAATCGACACATAGGCCAAAATTTAACTCCTACCCAGTTCAGGATTACCATCGGGCACATAAGCCACTGAATTACGACACGAGGATACTGGATGGTCAATAATCTGTACAACCTCTGGCAAACTGTGGTCAATCCTCAACCACATGCACTGTAACTGATTTGAGCCCTCTGGCTCAACTGAAACATCAAGCCCATGGTTGGAACCATGACCGCGGCTAATCCTACACTAACAACAATCCTCAAAATATGAACACGAAACACTCTTAAGCTCCAAACCTACTATACCAAAACCCAGCGCTCTCTCGTGAACACAAGTCATCCTAGGGCTCGTTCCTAGCCAAACCTAGACATCGTATTACTATTGCTCTGATACCATCTAATCTGTCACGCCCCGAGTTAAAAACCAGCGTCTAAATTTTTTTTTTTTTTTTTTTTTTTTTTTTTTTTTTTTTTTTATCAGAGTTTCAAAACCAGCCAGGGCGCAACAGACCGCCACATATATAGATGAGTCCCAATCCCCTTTGGGATTGAGCCTTTTCTATATATGCACGGCTAGCTTGGCAACAACATCAGAGTACTAACTACGTACTACATCTATTAAAAATTACAAATTAATTATTACAACAACTTTACAAAATAAATTACACTTTTCTTTTTACTAATACAATTACATGTGCTTTTCGGCTGTCCAGGGTCAATCTCTAACTTGGAACCTCACCAACTCGTCCCGACATCCCAGCACCCGCTCAACCTGGAAAAATATTCACCCAGGGGGTGTGAGATACACTGTACATGTATCCCAGTGGGCACGACGAGCCGAGAAATAGCAGATCGTACCTACTGGCATACAATACTAGAGGATAGTAAATGATCACATGTTAGGATAAGCAGATATATAATTGGAGCTGTAATTAAATCAACTTATAAAATCTTAAAGCAAGCATAGGCTGACATCTATAACAGGAATAGGAATCAGGAAAATCATATGATATGATAAAAGCAGGCTAAAGCAAGCAACAAATGCATCAATAATTGAAATAACAAGATACCCAATCACAAGTCACCATATTGGTCTACAAGACCTCAGGCAAAACTCGCCGAACCTGGCAACAACCTGGCTGACATACTCTGGCACCCTCGGGCACTAACCTGGGAGTCAACGCTCCGGCACCCTTGGGCACTAACCTGGGAGTCACGGATCGTATACCAGACCACTTTACCGGTAAAGAACATCCACACGGGTAGCTACTCCGCTGATGTTCGTGAAGTACAGCAGTGCGGGCGATAAATCATGCGAATGCTCAAACTCACGGTCCACAGACCGAGTACTCGGCAACAAGCCGGAATCAATCCCCTCTGGGATGCAACAGTGATATGATAACAACATCTCTACTCAGTGCAAGATCAACAACAACAACTGAATACCAATCATGCAGACTAACCAGTCATGCAGACTAAACACATGTTTTTGAGAAAAACATTTTGAAAAGTCCAAACCTCGAAGAGCGTTGCCCTCGTCCTATCAAACAAGAACAGACTCAGGCGACCCTACGAAGCTCGGTAGGTTTTAGGTCCAAACCTCGAAGAGCGTTGCCCTTGTCCTATCAAACAAGAAAAGACTCAGGCTACCCTACGAAGCTCGGTAAAAACATTTATTTAATAAAATCATGTATTTAGCAGCATAACGGGTGAACAACAAGCCGAAACAAGCCAATCAACGATGCAATATCAGAATCAACTGAATCTCAACTCATATGTAGGAATAATCATCAACTACTATAGCATGGATCAGATAATCAGGGGGTACTGATAAACAGGTATGCAAATGACCAAAATCCCAATAAGGGTGCAATGCAGAGTATAATCAATAACCTCGAAAGCATAGATCAGGATATACTGATAATCAAGCATAATTGTGCAAGCTAATTAATGACCAATCAGGCATGGCAATTGTCCAGGAATAAAGTCATAATATCTGGAAGCAACTAAAGATCAATCATGCAAGATATCATATAATCAATTTTGCAGATAAGGATCATAACTCAGCATATAGCAGAATGGAACTGATCAAAAGAAAGGCAGGCTCAAATATCAACTAGGCTACAAGAACAGGGGTCCAACCAATACCGTACACAGAAGGCCGAAATGATAAAGCCCGGACCGAAGATAAACCCACCTGTCAATTCGCAGGCGACTAAACCGAATCGACTGTACGCACGAAACCCAAAGTAACCGAACAGACCTGAATCAAACATATTGTTCAGGAAATAATTCTAACTTTAACTTAGACGTCAGTGTTTAACAACAACACTCAGACTAACTCAATCGTATATCCAAACTTTGGTAGAATTACCAAATTGCCCCTCCCGGAAATTCCTTTTGGATTTTCGAGAGATTCAGGCTTTAACTCTTAGCCGCTGGCTCAACCAGATTCTACTGGGACTCAACAGTCGGCTTGGTGAAACCGCCGTAATTTCTCAAATTACGCGATTGCCACCGGGATACCGTTAAATCGACGGTTTTGCCGATTTTCGGATCGATTTCCGATTTCCGCTCAACAAGAGCCGTTGGAATCCTAACAAAAAGTTTAGGAAACACCAACACATTGTTCGAAACAGTACGCAGTGCCAAAATTGCATTTAGACCCCTAGGGTTTCTAGAATATACATTTTTAGCGTCATTTGAGCGCTGTTTTCGCTCGTTCTTTCAACTGGAAACTCATTTTAACGAGCCGTCACTTCCAGCAGGTGACTTTTAACTTGCTGAACACCGTGCTCACACATTTGTGGCAGCACGCAACCCGAGACAAACTTCGGGCCATAAAATACTTTACTAACATAGCCTAAACACATTTTTGTTTCTCCGGGACTTCAAAATCAGTTTTTAACGCGAGCATCGCGTCCAGTGACCCCAAATTAGCCAAGGGCACACTGTCGCGGCTTCGCAAACAGCCTAGAACAAGGTTTGGGCCATAACTTTAGCCTAAAGCTTGATTATGATACAACTTTTAACCACTTCACTATTTGATAAAACTTTGTATATAAAAATGTCCCTAAATAGTGTCAAGATACCAGGGCTCATCCTAGTTGTAGCCCAGATCTGTTGGTTCAATCAGAACCAAAGCCTTGCACACATACAAGTTCACAATGCTCCAAACTTTATTCCACACAGATCCTGTTTGATCTGAAGTGAGCATCAAGCTCAGGGAAACATTTGGAACAACTTTCATATTTACATCCAAGTCTAATTCTGTAGTTTACTTCATTGTGGCATTTTGTCAAACAATTGGCATGCACAGTATATAATATATAACATAACCAAAGTTAAGGCTTGGTTCTCTGCAATTTCTGCACCTGGGGCAAAATTTCTTGTAGCAAAATGATCTACTAAGTCCCTGGTACACTTCCCCTCAACCTGGAGCCACCAAAACCCCCTAAGTTGGCCGGGCTCGAGGAAGAAGATGAGCCTCTTTGCTTTGAAATTCGTGATCACACAACCAGAGGTTCTGGGACCCAACCAAAAACACCAACAGGTGCTAAAACCCTCGGGGAACCTTCCTGTACTTGTGGCCGGCAACAAAACACGGCGGCGGCGCGGCGGAGCCAAGAGCTCGGTTTGGAGCTCTCACCTCTAATGGCGGATTTTCACAGAGGCAACTTGGAGTCTTCCAACTTGGATGGAAACCTTCTATGGGACCACACGAAGCTTCCCGACCATTCCTTCCCGGCCGGAGATGGCCGGAGCGCCGGCGGCTGCGTTTTGATCCACTCTCGGGTCATCCATGGCCGCACCACTTTGGTGCTGCATGGATGCCATGCAAGTGCATGGTTGACATCCTCTGGGTCCCAGCATCACTTCTGGGCATGTGGCCGGCGTCGGAGAAGCCCGCCGGCGCCGGAGCACAAGGCTCGGCCAACTTGTAAAAACCCGAAAAGCTAGGGCATCAATTTTCTCCCACAATACTCAACCATCTTTGCTCAAATTTTGCAGAAATGGTCTACATGTCCTACAGTCCAAACCCTCCAAATTTGGCCCGTTTTGGTCCAATGATTGCAAAGTATAACCGAGGCGGAGCACTATTAGGTTTCCGGCGAGACTTTGCTCCCGCCGGCCAACCGCTGTGCATGGGGAGCTCAAACTTGGCAGGGAGCATCCTAAGGGCCTAAGGAGTCTACTGCTATGGGTCTAAGGTGCAAACAACCATTGGTTAGGCTTCCTTACCTTGGCCGAGCTCGGGGAAGAAGGGAGGAAGCCAGAATCTGGGTCCTTCCTCCACGCGCAACCTCGGCAACCTCCAGGAACACTCCACAGACCCAGAGGAAGCCTCAGAGCACTTCAAAACCCAACTTGATGGAAGTTGGTTCCAACTTCTTCTTTCTCTCCCTTACTCGGTTTACTCTAATGGTGATGGTGTTCCTCGGCCACCCACACACCTAAGGCTTGGTCTGGGGATGCAGAGGAGAAGTTGGATGCTTGGAATCCAACTTGACTCCTCGGGTACACCCACAAGGAGACCAAGAGCCATAAACCCTTTAATGCATGATTCCTTTTGCAAATTCTCCTCAAACCGGGTTCACACCAATCCTAATGCTCCGAGCACTTCACAGTGGGTGCAAATTGCACCCAAGACCTTGATGTTTAAGCCTTATAAAGTTTGGTACAACATACAAAAAGTTTTCTCAAAAATACACCCTTATTCGATGCATTTCACGCATTTCGAGAAAATCTGCTCGTCAATTCGCGAAACGGACTTCGCCACGACGTCCGGCTCGTCGAGACCTTCAAAATAGGCTATTCATTTGTTTAGTTTGGTGCTCGTATGAAATCTCGGGCCATAAAGTTCGACAGAAAGTGGTGCATTGCACGCACTTCAATGCACCCGGGTCGCCAAATGCGAAATCCGTCAGTGCCATTGCGTTCAGAACGTCGAAATTAGCTAGGTTTCATTACTCATACCCCTATAATAAATTTCTAGACAGTGAAACGGCCGTTAGTGGTCGCGAAGGAATTAAAATAGGGGGTTACTATTCACAACTTAAGTTGTGGGACCCACTATTTCTTCGCTGATTTCTGGAAGATCCGACCGTCGGATCGAAAACATATGAATATGAAACTTTTATGTTTCGACGAGACGATCGCAATGGTGATCTCGGATTTTCCAGATCAGGCCCCGATCAAAAGTCGATATTTTTAGGGCCACTATTGCCTATTAATTGTCTATTTTGTCATTTAAATAATCCAGAAAATTATTTAAACTTATATTTTGGATTTTTAAAAGTCACAGTTACTACACCGGTACCCCATATTCATTTTGGCTTGAGTACCGGAACGCGGATGCGGGTACCGAAACACAGATGGATTTATCAGAGTGGGCTTTGGGCTTTCGGATTGAGATTTTTATGCTTGGGTACCGGTACGGGGACCCGTGTACCGGTACTCAGCCTCCAAAACTTAGATCCTCTTCGCGCCGGAGTTTCGGGTTTCGATCGTGAGCGCGTCGGAGAGCTTGTCCGGTTGAGGAGAGCTCGGTTGGAGCTCGTGCGCGCGGACACAGCCAGTAGAGGTGAGCACTGTGCTTTTTCTGAGTTTTCGGATTTTTCTCGGACTTCGGATTTTGGACAGAGAAATGGATTCTGAGCTTAGATTGGAATTTTTCCATCTTTTTTCTTTTTCCTTGTACTGAGTGGTGCAGCAGAGTGCTGACCGTGCCGCGGAGGAGCGCGGGCTGAGTGCGCAGGTGGGTCGGCGGATTGGATTTCTGTGTTGACCGGAGCCTAGAGGGTCCTTGTGCGCGGCTGTGGGAGTGAGCCGAGAGCTCCTTGAGGATTTTTTGGACACTTGGCAGAGGTGCGCGCGACCGGGTGCTGAGGTGTTGTTCGGTAGATTTTGACAGTGAGCGGGTCCGCGCTTCGCCGATTTCAGCGTTGCCTGTGGATAGCGATCCAGGTGGGTTGGAAATTCTTCAAGATGTATGGAATGCCTTCTAATGCTATTGTATGCATGTTTAGCATGTTTAGCTTATCTGTTTTTATAGCTGGTAAATCTGATAGTTGCCTAGAAAATTATGGAAAGACAATCTTGAGCCTCAGATATTTTTCGCATGATCTAGAGATGATTTGACACTAGACTGTATGGTTAGTTGGCACCAAAATATCATCTGAACTGTTTTAAAAATTATTTAACTGTTTTACCAAAAAATCGGCTTTAAAAATAGTTTTTATACATCGAGATCGCCCAGAGGGGTTGAATAGGTTCAGGATGCATGTATCCTCGTGCCAGGGGGCCGAGTGGATTTTTAGAGCTCTATGGGATGAGTTTCTAGTGTCATGAGAGAGTTTGAGCATTGTTTCACTTCGGGGGTGGAAGCTACGGGTGGCTGTGCCTGCAGCCTGTTCTTGTTTGATTTGGGTTGTAGGCGGCAGTCTTTCGGAATTTCCGGGCCTCCCCGTGTGAGAGATTGAGGATTGATTCCATTGTTGGGTTGATTGGGTTATTCTAGATCATAGTTTGGGCATTATCAGATTGAGTCGTGGAGGGTTCCTCCGACTTAGCTATGTTTATTGGGCATTATTAGAGTGAGTCGTGGAGGGTTTCTCCGACTTAGCCATGGGTTGTGCATTAGCAGATTGAGTCGTGGAGGGTTCTCCGACTTAGCTTTGTTTATTTGGGCATTTCCAGATTGAGTCGTAGAGGGTTTCTCCGACTGAGTTATGGGTATTTGCGTTTTCGAGTTTCCGATCTGTTTGATAGTGGATTATAGCCTGCATGTGCCGCTTATTGAGACAGATGAGACACGCTTTTCCTCGGTGGGGTCGCTCCCCTCGAGTTGCCGCTTCGGATGCGATGGTTATGCGCCTGATGAGGCTGCTTTGCGTGATATTGTGTTAGTCCGATTGGGCACCCTACGTTGGAGTAGTAGGGGCGATTGGACACCCTACGTTGGAGTAGTAGGGAGGCGCAGGTTCGACTGAGCCAGTTTTGGCAGTCATTGAGATTTAGGATGATGTGAGCACCTCGTGAGCGAGTGGATGCATAGCATGTTTTTAGTTGAGTTTTCCTTTGAGCATGATACTTGAGGCATAGTAGCAGTAGCGAGTGGAAGCATAGCATGTTCTTAGTCGAGTTTTCCTTTGAGCATGATACTTGAGACATATTAGCTGTAGTTCCATTTCAGCTTTCATATTATCTATCTGCATACCTATTGTTTTGCCTCCAGTAGACTTAGTGGGCATACCGTGGATATTGGTGACGGTACCCACTGGGAACTATCTTTTGCAGTAGTTCTCACACCCGCTGCGGTGGCAGGTTTCTAGAGGTTGCTGTTCCGGCTCGTTCGTGCGGAGACAGCTGATCGAGGTAAGGACGTGGCCGAGTAGTTCCTTACCAGTTTTACTTGAGAGTCAGAGGTAGATGTACTCTGTATTTTTTCTGATTCCACTTTTGTACTGGACAGTCTGTGAGATTTGTATTTATTTACATAGCAGGAGAGACTATGTATTGAGGATTTAT
Source organism: Tillandsia fasciculata (assembly GCA_029168755.2). Classification (NCBI taxonomy): domain Eukaryota; kingdom Viridiplantae; phylum Streptophyta; class Magnoliopsida; order Poales; family Bromeliaceae; genus Tillandsia; species Tillandsia fasciculata. Next base: position 8,435,382 of record CM054948.1, read on the forward strand.
TTATATTCAGATGTTCAGTGTATGATTCTGTAGCTACTAGTTTTATTTCAGCTCTGATACATGTTTAGCTATAGATCTGACTTGCAGGGTAGATGCTTCGTCTGTGCGGGGGTTTCCGTACAGATGGCGGATCTGCTGGCGAGCCCGGGTCGCAGTTTCGACCCTGGGGCGTGACAGCAACTGCGGCGGCGGCCTTGCTCAGCGCCAAGCGACTCCGATCACCACCTTCGCGACGACGAGGGAGACGACGGTCCCGATCGTTGGTGCGGAAAACGAGGGATAAGACGATAGGACCCCGTTCTCTGGTAACGATGGTGTTCTCGGATCCGGTCTCCAGTGATAACGGCGTTTTCGGTTTCGGCCTCCGGTACGCACCCGGAGGACGAAGAAGAAATCCAATCTTCAAAATCTTTTTGGGAAAATATTGTAAATTAATAAAATCTCATTAATTTTGTGTACGTTCGAGAGTCCCAAATCCCATAATATTTATAAGATATTTTTACACCAAAATTCCTCAATAAGCGTGCCAAACTTCCGAAACGTTTCGTAACTGCTAGCATGGATCCCGATGCACCAAAAACCTTAACGGATACCGAAAGTCCCCACACTCACACTCCCGGACCCGATAACTTAAAAGTATCATTCCGGGAGATCCGCAAGTCGGATTCGCGATCCGATTGCATCGCCGTCCTCCGCTTGACGACGCCGACGGAGTAACGACCTTCTCATCCGAAGATCTCACCCTAAAAGTCAGTCCGAGCAAAAACGGAGGAAACCCGCAAACCCGTCAAATCCCGTTATTCCTCGATTCCGGTGCAACTCGCACCCTGGATTTAAGGACGGGTTTGACCAACCCTTAAACTACCTTTCATCAATAATCCGGTGAAGACCATACCGATGGTCAAATTCTCAAAAGGCTAACAACAGCACCCTCCTTAAATTTCGGAAAAGACAAAATAAAATCCAAAATCTGAATTTCACAATCGATTCTGAAATTCAAAAATTGTTGTTATTACATGGAGGGAAGTACGAGCTTGAAGAAGGAGGTTTGAAGCTCTAATTCCTATTCTTGGCCTTTCAAGGTGGGATTCGAGCTTAAAAGAGATTAGAAACCCTTATTTTCCTTCTCTTTGGGATTTTTCTTGTTGGAAAACTTAGTTTTGAAAACTAGGGTTTATTTTTGGGCCTTTTTGATTTGGAGCTTTTGGGGTGGAATTTATAGGTGTAGAACACTCTTATAGGTTGGTTTTGAAGCTTCCTTTACTTTGATTCCAAGATCTAGCAAGATTTCTTAGTCTAAGGTATTTTCCATCCATTTTTCTTATGATTTTTAAGGAATTTCGTGATTATTTCTTTGCGTTGATTTGATCCTTTGGGAACTTGTCTTAGGCCATAAGAGAGCTTGCGGGCAACTTGGTTGTGATCTCTCACAAGGATTTGGCTACTATTCGGTGGGTTTGACCTCACCGAAATCGGTGAACTCCCCCCCTATGTCTTCGTTTGATTTATCATGATTTTTAATCATGTATTTGAACTCCTTTATTTGTAGAAATTTTCATACTCTATGTAGTAGAGGTATACATTGCATGTGCATGGACACTATAAGAGGGGATTGAATAGTCATTATCGGAACTTTACAAGTTTTGATATGAGTAGAGAACATTTTATACATGCTATAGAAGGATTGGAACATGTTGTGCATATGATCATGTACATTTGGACAATATAACATTAGTGCCATCTAGTGTAGTTGAGATACAAGTAGAAAACTTCTAAACTAGTAGAACCAAGAGGAAAATTGTGAGATTTCATGTCTGACAATTAGTGTATGATAAACTCTTTAATTATGTAAGACATTGCCTACATTGTATACAAGACATTACACTATAAGATAATATTATATCCCGAACTAAAGGTCGATGATGCTATTCCGTATTTTAGACACCATGATCGGGATTTGCTTGCTTGCCGATTGTGCTCATTCGCACATGCTTGGTAGGGTCTCTCCTTTCATGCCGGCACTTCGGAGTTAGCCATCGCGACATCATGCTCACCGTGCGGGATTGGGCGCGGATTGGGCTGCTGTGGGGTAGGCATAGCTCTGTTGGAGGGTGCCACCACAGGACCATGAGGCGTGGCTCAAGCTAAGACTCAATGAAAGTCATCAAGAGAAATGATTAAAGTTAACCAAACTTGTTATTGAACATCACATAGATGATGCATTCATACTAGTTGGGCATTCATGTTAGCATGGTAGTTTCATACTGTTATTACCTTATACTTGAGCATAGAGGCATGATAGTAGTAGAATTAGTTTACTCCAGTTGTTTATTTATTTACATTTCATTTCAGTAGTTATACTATCTTTTGCCTCAGTTGACTTAGTGGTGTGTTTTGCTTCTCTCAGCTGCTTACCCACTGGGAACTATTGATTAATAGTTATGAGCCCTCATTGGTTTGTTGTTTTTATTTCAGAGCCATCCACAGCAGTAGAGGCTTGGGATCGTGGCAAGGGAACAACGCATAGCTAGATTCGTCTCTTTCGTGCCACTCGAGGTGGTTACAGGACGCCTTTCATTTTTGTTTTAGTAGTGAGAGGTGTTTTTGCATTTTGTTATAGAGACCACCCATGTATTTTGTAGGATGTACTTGAGAGGATTCTTATTGTATTTTGTTTTAAATCTTGCATGATTGTAGTTACTTCTACTAAATCGTGCATGATTGCAGTTACTTGTACTTATTTTATGCTTAGATTAGTTGTACTTATGCTCTGATTACTAGTAGGATGTGTATATTGTCTTCTTTTCACTTTGTTGTTGTAGACGGCTTGTGTGTTCTGGGGGTGCCTTGTACACACGGCGGGTCTGTGCACATGCCGGGTAGGCTTCCGCTGGGGGCCGGGGCATGACACGCACACTCTCTCTCTCTCTCAGTGTGTGTCGTGTGGGTTAGGCAGGAAAAAAAGAAAGAGGGTTCCCTTTATAAAGACCCCACCACCAAAATTACGTAAATGCCCCTCATTGGGCATTTTGTCGCTGACGGACCGGTCCTCCATTCTATGGACCGGTCCCCGAACCTTCACTCCGATCACTATGCGGCGACGGACCGGTCCGCCTTTCTACAGACCGGTCCCCGAATTTGGACATCAGGGTTTTCGGGGCAAAGGACTGATCTCCTCTCAGGGTCTGGACTTTCAAGTCAGGGTCCGAACCTTTAAGTCAAGGTTCGGTCCTTGAGCCCTCAATGGCCTAAAATTGCTTCGTCCGAAAATTTTCATTTTTGCTTCATAGAGCTCCAACTCTATTATAATCGTTTCGAAATCTTCAGAACTCTTTCCAGGCTTTTTCATAGTTGTCTCTTAACTGTTCTTTGGCCAATCTGGTCCCAGTTTCATATTTCAAATTCTATTTTCGCACCGAGTCCGCCTTGAAAACACTTTAATAAGTTTGAAATTTCGCCAGGACCACAAGCATAGTCCCCCAAGCTGCTTTCCACCCATACTTTGCTATTGTGCAGAAGTTTGGGTCATTACATAGAACGTGCTCCAATAATACATATATGTAATCAGCATCTTCAAATCAACCGGTCGCATCGACTGACTTGTGGAAGACCACCTTGCCATTGCAATAAATTAAAAAATTTATAATGCTCATTTTTGTCGGTCTTGTCCAACTATCACACATCAAGGTAACATCATACATCTCCCACTGTTGTTTGAAGTTTATTACCTATGCATGAATATCATTGACCTCCGTGTCAAGGTATTTGCCGGCGATCTTATACGACGTTGGGGGTTCAACTCCTGAACTATTCTTTTGTACGACGGCGATAATTGATTTATAATATGGATTGCTTGCTGCATGAGAAGGAATATGATTGAAGTGAAAAAACTTTGATATTGCTCGACCAATTTTGCCTTTTTTTTTTATCTTTTTTTAGCAATGTATCTATGCGCTTGTTGAGCATATAGACTAGGAATGCTATTAGGTCTCTATATCTATTAGATTTGGAGCTTTTCCACTTTTTCCTTATGGCATTTTTTAAAATTTGTCGAACATTCGGCCAACAAAACCACTTTGAGCTAAACCTGATTGTACAGAGTCAGACCTAGACCCACCACCGACATCAAACTGAGAGGCCCTAAATTGTGCTCAATGCCGTTGGATCTCATCTTGCGCCCATCTTTCTTGTAGAGATACTTCCATGGCAACTCTAGTATCAATATCAAATTCATCGCTTATACCTTCATATGGGTCAACAGGGAGATACTTGGCCGCTCCTTTATCTAGTTCATCTCTATCATCCCTCGTTTTTTTTTTTTTTTTTTTTTGCTATCTTTGTAGATTCTAATTCAATTTTCATTGCATGTCTTATCTCCTAATGAACTTTAGGGCATTTTGCTATTTCGAAAAAATCTCCAGCGATATATTTCTTTAGGCAAGTGACACCTCCACCGATTCCGACCATATTACGGTAATTACACTTCCAATTAAATATGTTCCCACTAACCATTTGTCCGCGCTGTCAATCATAATTTTCTGTTCTCTTAGGTGGCATTATGATCTACACAAGTTTTTTACATAAAAACAACTATCATATAATCCATTAAAAAAAAAAGAAAAAGAACAATATGATGAGAAAATCATATCTATCAATTTTGAAAATTATTTTAATTTTATCTTGTTTTTAGAATTTAAAAAATTATAAAATATAAAATTAGAAAAAATTATATTTTTTCTCAAAACTTTATAAGATCTATATATTGATTTAACAAGAGATCATATGATGATTAGAGAAATCAAAATAGGACCGCAAGTACACTGATAAATTTTTTTATTTTTGATTTTTTAAAATATTTATTCAAAATTTTTAGATTTTTTTTTTCAAAATTTTTAGAATACTTGTGAGAATTGATTAATTTTTAAAATTATTTTGATTTTATCTTTCTTTTCTTCGAATTTAAAAAAATCATAAAGTACAAAATTAGAGAAATAGTTTTTCTCAAATAGTTAATGAATATTTGCAATATTGATCCATATTAATTCGACGAGGGACCGTGTGATAAATAGATTAACTATAATACAAACCGCATTTCGATAACTTCTTTCCATTCGAATTTTTAAAAATATTTATTAAACATTTGTAGAAAATTATTTTTTTATTAATATTTTTAAGAAAAATTGTTAGACGTATTCATAAAAATTTAGCAATAAATATATGACAAACAAATTAAATAAATTTATATATCAATTGATTTAATTTTAGCTTTTAATTTTATCAGCATTTTCAATCTTCTAACTTCAAAAATAGAATTTTATGTTAGATGTGCCTCGAAATTTTGTTTTTGAGTTCGATTTTGTGTCCGTGATTTGCCGAAGTTTCACGCTGCAACAAATTTTGAAAAAATTGTGGAGAAAAGACGGATGTCTATGGTGGAAGCGGATGTCTCGGGCCAATAGGATTGGGTCTTATAATTAAAAATTTGACTATATAATAATTAAATCAAGTAGATCTAGTTTCAACTTTTTATAAACTATTAATAAAAAATTGTCTAATTTTATATTTCTTCAAAAAAGGAGCTTTACAAATAAGAAATATTCAAAATATATAATTAAAAATTTAAATTATATTTTTTTTTACTTATCTAATAAGTAGAGTTTTGATTTGCAATTTCTTTGCCTATTCCTTGAGTGATGAAAGAAGAAGGAAAAATTTTGAAGAAGATATGTAAGAAGAAAGAGAGAGAGAGAGAGAGAGAGAGAGAGAGAGAGAGAGAGTATATGCTGTGGGAGGGGGGGAGGGAGGAAAAGAAGAGGACACAAAGGCCCTCCGGAAGGAAAAAAGGGAAAAAAAAGTTTTTTAATCACGGGCAGAAAGAAAAAAGAAAAAAAAAGAACAACCGACACAATATTGTGCCGCGATATCCAAGTGGGTGCGCTGTCTTGCGCGATACCCACTTGGGTATTGCGGCACGGGGGATTCCTACGAGACCCCCCCGTACCGTGTCCATATATTAGGGGCAAAGTATGTGCCGCCCAATACAACATGGGGCGGCATTTTATTCCTTAGTTTAAGCCTTCTATTATTTATCAGAGGCATTCCTAAAGTGTTCCAAAGTGGTTTTTCCTATATCAGAAGAGGCTTCAAGGAAGGTGTGGCATTATTTGAATGATTGTATGCCCATTATAATAGAGCAGTAATCTCCAACTGTACTTTTGTGATCTCCTCATTTTGGTAGTGGATTTGATATATCCCGTGCCTATCAACATAGCTTAATAATAGCGGGTGAACCACGTAAATTCTCGTGTTGTGATTATGCTTGAGTTCTCTTTTGCTTCACCTTACCATTTTCTTGCACATCCTAGTTGCAGGTGATTTAGATCCAACCTGGTTCATTTGTATGGTTGGATCCTGGTAGCGCGGGTTCTAATGTTGCCACACTACACTTTCTACTAAACTTTTGTGTTTATTACTAAACAAACCCATACACTATGGCATAGAATTTGTACTTAAAAGAAAAAATGGCAACAATACCAAACGAAGTCTAAGCTTTCTGCATCATATTATGAGAAACATGAAGGACAACTATCGTTGTTCACTGAGGTCCAGTTGACATATAAAATTCATTTCTTGTTGTTTGCCAATAAAAAGAACAACAAGATAATCATGTGAATGAAGGAAAATATGTGGAACTACTTTCTACCTGTGAGTTACTTGAAAATGTGCAAGAAAAGTACAAACTTAAAAATGAATGTATTATCCTCTCCTCTTCAAAGTGGCCAGTCAGGTTACAAGTGAGTTGCCTTCATGTGATGGGATCTTTCTGAAAAGGTTCTAAAGGCGTTAAATACTGTACAAAATGGTTGCAGACCAAGTTAATGTTGCGACATTTCTTGATGCCTATAGGCCTTATACATTTCTGATGCCACACCGTTATAACAACAATATTGGCAAGTTTTCTTCTGCCTCAGAATTGTTAATCATATTATTTGCATGTAGTAATTTGAGTTTGTTTGTTGTAACACTGACCCTTTATAATCTTTGCTAATTACTTATGGTGAAAATCACATAGATCAAATAGTATTGCGCTCATAATTTATAAAATTTGCCTTTGTAATCAGCAAGAATAAAAATAAACTAGATCAAACATTACTTTGCTCATAAAAATTTACTTTTGTCTTTTTGCTAATTGCTTGTGATTTTGATCAGCAGGAGCTGAACTACTTCTTCGTGAGCTTCCGTCCATTCTTGATGGATCTGCAAAATTGAAAGCACGACCACAAGATGACACTAAAGCTACTTTTGCACCCAAGGTATCTTCTGTCTCATTTGGAATTTGTTCACTTAAATTATACTTGCTCTTGAGCTACTCATGGTTTTAGCTTTCTGCTTTTAATAGTTCATATACTCCGTTGCACATAATTTATAAAGTATAATTGATTAAAGTTTAGAAATGGCCCGATTTTTGGTAGGAGAAAAAAAAATCTCTCACAACCACCAGAATTTTGGCCTAATTGTAAATTGCCACATGAAGTTCAAAAGGTTGAAATTTTCTAGATGAACAATCGATTTGTTTTAGTTGACCACCCAGCCCATAATCTCATCGGGTTCTCTTAAATGTCATTAGAAGATCATTGTCACTTGATGTCATGCCCCGAGGTTTTTTTGTAGGTCTTTTTACCGAAAGAACAATGGAAAACATATAAAATCTTTTTTTGAAACGAACACCAAATATGCCCTGAAACGTGTATAGACCCTCCACATGGATAGAGTCTCTCCTGTACAAATGAACAGAGTCTCCCATGTACATGTACGGCGTAGAAATCTAGAGTACAACAATCAACCATATCATCAACCACAACAACAATAATGACAACAACAATAGGACGAATAACAACAAATACTATCACAACCATAACTGATCCACTAAACTAAAACAAAAAAACCAAAAACCTCAGGAATAGGGAAAATCCAACCAAAACTAAACTCAAGGCTACAAGTCCATGAGGTACAATCATAACCTGATAAGGAAATAGATACACCTGGAAGGTAAAACAAAAAACTAGCAATCAAGATTCACGGCACGAGCTATCTAGGCGCTAACTAACCACATCCTCATGCAATGCCCTGACCAACACTGTCGGCAAAACCTGTAAAAACAGTGGGGTGAGAAACATATACATATATTTTCTAGTGGGTATCGCAAGCTGTACTCACCGGTAAACATGGAAGAGAGATAATGTAATTTGAAAAATATGAATAAGTAACATAGGTACAGTAGCAATAGTAAAGATGGAATAGAAATAAACAATTAACAACTGATATGTATATACAAACCGCTATTGTAATATGAATAAGCAAACGAGTGTGCATCAACCGGACGAACAATGCAAATAATCAACTGAATCCATATACTGCCATTTTGGTCTAAAGACCTCAGGCAATGCCACCCCTGCTCAGTCACCGGGCATATCACTCCACTGCAAAACATACCACATAGGGCTCACGAGTCGATACACAACCACTTTTCCGAAAAAGAACACCGTTGCGGTGGCCAAACCACTGGTGTACGTGAAATGCTCTGTAAGTCGTGGCGATCGATGCTATATGATCAAATGATCAAACCGTGGCGGGAAGCCGCAAAGCTCATAAGGAGCAATCAAGTAATCGAACCACGGCAGGAAGCTGCAAAGCTCACGAGGAGCAATCAAGTAATTGAATCTCGACAAAAAATTGCAAAGTTTACAAGGTGCTGTCTACCGACCACAAAGGCCAAAATCATAGAGTAAAGCCGACCACAAGGTCACATAATGTCTTATCCATAATCGAGTGTAACCGACCAACAAGATCAACATCTACAAAGTAGTCATGTGTCATCCAGATCCTACTTTATATGTCATATGTCCAACACGATAGTCTACATACAAGATAATCATGAAGCATATGAAGAGGAATACAAAAGAGCCGACATGCAGAGTAACTGTCACGCTCCGTGACCGTCTATTTGGTCGGTTCGGCATGCTAACAGACTCGCCAATCGGGCATAGGGAAGGATTGTAGCTTTCCTCTCGGTCGCTAGTGTTCATCCTTCACCTGCTGTGTAGAGTACCGGGACTTTGTAGAGTGCACCGACCTCGCGAGATGGCGTGGTGCGGAGAAATCGCCTTGGGCGTGTTCCAATTGTGTTTACAAATGAATTCGGGATGATTTTGTTTGATGCGGAGGCTCCGAAGGCGAAAAGTGAGTTGGAATTGGCAATTAAAGGATTAATTAATTAATTTAATTAATTGATTGTAACCTGCTTTGGAGTTAAGAAAAGAATGAGAAGAGAATGCAAGTGAGGGTTTTTCTTGTAAGAGTACCGGATTTTGGATTGAGCACACCGACTCAACAGTTGAGCTTTTTGAGTGGGGAAAAGCTTTGGACATGTGTATTTTATGTTTACAGTGGGGTTCGGGAGGTTTCAGAGTGGCGCGGAAGCTTCCGGGGCAGAAAGTGAGTTGACGGCGAAGGAATCAGAAGCTTCAGCCTGATTTTCGAGTGGTTGGGCATTGGGTTCCGGAACCAAGCTGCTGGTTCCGGAACTGCATGCTGAGTTCCGGAACCGGATGTTTGGTTCCGGAACCAAACCGGTTTGGTACCGGTACCCCACTATGGGTACTGGTACCCAGTGTCACAAGGAACCCGATTTTGGTCTGAGTTGGATATTTTGAGGGTGTTTTGGTCTTTTCACCTCTCCAGTTGCCTACCACCCACGCCACCCTCTATATAGAGCCCCCACCCTGCCTTCTTTTCCACGACAGAAAGAAAGAAAAGAGAGAAAGTAAGGAGAAAGAAAGAGAAGAAGGAGAAGGAAAAGAAAGTGAAGTGTGAGGGTGCAGCTTGTGTTGTCCTGCTGCTTGGAGTTGAGCGGAGCCGCGGGCGCGTCGGCTGTACGTGAGGTAAGTGACAGATTTTTCCAAGCGTGGGTTTTTGGATTTGATGATGGTTTTGATGAAGCTTTGAGCTGAATTGGTTGCTTCTTTCCATCTTTTCACATGCACATTGAGGAGGAGCTTGTTGTTACGCGTGGTTGTTGAGTTTTGTATTTTCACTGCGCGGAGCCGAGGTGCATGCGCACATGCTGTGAGTTGACAGTGAGGGAGCCGGAGCGCGCAGGATTTTGTAGAGGACTCGAGGGATTTGTTTGAGCTTCCGGGGATTTTTTCGAGGTTCGCGACAGTGTGCGCGCGCGCGCGGCGCGGTTTGGTGTTTCGGCAGATTTTGGACAGTGAGCGGGTTCGTGCTTCACCGATTTCAGCGTTGCCTGTGGAAAGCGATCTAGATGGGTTAGAAATTCTTCAAGATGTATGGAATGCCCTCTAAAGCTTCTGTATGCATGTTGAGCATATATAGTTACCTGTTTTTATATTTGATAAATCTGATAGTTGCCTAGAAAATTGTAGGAAGACAATTGTGAGCCCCTTATATTTTTAGCATGATCTAGAAGTGATTTGACACTAGACTGCATGATTGGTTGGCATTATATTGGCATATGAACCGTTTTAAAAATCGTCGGACCTGTTTTAATGAAAACTGAGTTCTGAAAATAGTTTTAAAATATTGAGATCTTCCAGACGGGTTGAGTAGGTTCAGGATGCATGTGTTCTCGTGCCGGGGGGCCGAGTGAATTTTTAGAGCTCTGTGGGATGAGTTTCTAGTGTCATGTGAGTTTGAGATTCCTTGTTGAGATTGATGAGATTATTCTAGATCGTGGGTTGTGCATTATCAGATTGAGTCGTGGAGGTGGTTCTCCGACTTAGCTATGAGAGTTTTGGGTTCTGGCAGATCGAGTCGTGGAGGTTTCCCGACTTAGCCATGGGTTGTGCATTATCAGATTGAGTCGTGGAGGGTTCTCCGACATAGCTGTGAGAGTGTTTGGGCATTTCCTGATCGAGACGTGGAGGGTTTTTCGACTGAGTTGTGTTATTTGAGCATTGAGTTTCCGATCTGTTTGATCGTGGATCACAGCCTGCATGTGCCGCTTGTTGAGACAGTTGAGACAGATGAGACACACTTGAGCTCAGTGGGGTCGCTCCCCTCGAGTTACGCTCCGGATGCGATGATGATGATGATGATGATGATGATACCCCTGGCTGAGTTACCATGGGGTCACTTTGAGTGAGATTGAGATAGTCAGTTTAGGACGCCCCACGTAAATTCCGTCCTCTTGTGGATGCGTGGTAGTGGGCAGGTGCGTTCCTAGACGACAGGCACAGGCTTGACTGAGCCAGTTTTGGCAGTCATTGAGATTTGAGTTTTGTGAGCACCTCGTGTGCGAGTGGTGTATGCATAGCATGTTCTTAGATGAGTTTTCCTTTGAGCATGGTACTTGAGGCATATTAGCAGTAGCGAGTGTATGCATAGTGTGTTCATAGTAGAGCTTCATTTTGAGCATAATGGTTGAGACAGATTAGCTGTAGTTTCATTCAGCTTTCCTATTTATCTATCTGCATACCTATCTGTTTGCCTCCAGTAGACTTAGTGGGCATACCGTGGATATTGGTGACGGTACCAACTGGGAACTACCTTCTGCAGTAATTCTCACACCCGCTGCGGTGACAGGTTTCCTGAGGTTGCTGTTCCGGCTTATCTCGCGCGGAGACATCTGATCGAGGTGAGGATGTGGCCGAGTAGTTCCTTACCAGCATTGAGAGTCAGAGGTAGATGTACCCTGTATTTCTGATTTCCACTTTTGTACTGGAGAGTCTGAGAGATTTGTATTTATTTACTTAGTGAGGGTGAGAGACTTTGTATTGAGGATTTATATTTATTCAGATCAAGGATTTAAATGACGTGGCACGGGGTCGTGCCGAAAACTTGCCGGCACGGTACGGCACGGTGCGTGCCGGGCCGTGCCAATAAGTGCCGGTCACAAAAAATAATACGTGCCGACACATAATGGCACGAAATATTTATTTTCTTTAGTAATAAAATTTTCTAATTGCTTATTATGTATCTTTATCAAATATTTTGAACTTTATTGAGAAAATTACTTAATAATTTAAATAAAAAAGCGTTTTGAACTGTGCCATCGGCACGAGAGCTGTATTGTGCCGGTATCTTGTTGGCACGATACGGCACGATGGATACGTCCCGTGCCGATGGATACTTAAATCCTTGATTCAGATGTTCAGTTGATTTCTGTAGCTACTGGTTTTGGTTTCAGCTCTGATACATGTTTGGCTATAGATTTGACTTGCAGGGTAGACGCTTCGTCTGTGCGGGGGTTTTCGTACAGATGGCGGATCTGTTGGCTAGCCCGGGTCGCAGTTTCGACCCTGGGGCGTGACAGATTAGGGTGGTATCAGAGTCTAGGAATATAAGTCGTTGAGGACTTAGTGACCCTAGGCTATTGGTTGGACAGTAGGATGACTGTCGTGAGAGACGTGACTTTAGCGAGAGTCCTGATTGAGTTTGTACCTCCCCTGGGGATTGGGGTGAGTGATTTTACATGTTTATTCTCTAAAGTGATTATGTTGGCTGCAGACAACATAATGCTTTAGAATGTGTGACATGTTTAGACTTTCGTTTGATCGGGTCGAGAGTGTTTGAGGTCTTGATATTTGGTTTGTGGCAGTTGTGTTTGATGCCTCCGAGACGCCGTGCAGCGGCGAGGGTGTGTTTGACCTTGGATGAGAAGCCCGAACAGCGAGAGGCTGAATGGACAATGCAGAGTAAGGCCTGAGAGTTACCGGCCCAGGTAGCCCAGATGTTTGAGGCGATGCGGCGCCAGAAAGAGAACATAGAGCGCATGATGCGCATGCTTGGACAGAGAGTATTCCCCGTGGTATTGCCAGTAGTACCTCCAGCTGCGACATCGTCGACTTCGACCCAGATCGCACCACTGATGGTGCAAGAGCAGCGAGAGCTTACTGATTAGTTGTTGGATATCAGCCTGTTCCATCCCCCGCAGTTTTGAAGGCAGAGTTTGGAGCCTTGGGAGGCCGAGAACTGGATTGCTGCTATGGAGAAGTTATTTGAGGATTTGTTCATCCAGGAGAAGCATCAGGTGCACTTGGTTACGCATTTTTGGATAAGGACGCCGAGAGTTGGTGGCGTCGAGTTCGTCCCGTTGGACCACCGGGAGCGCAGTAGATGACCTGGAGCGAGTTTCGTGCTTGGCTGTTCGGGGCCTTTTTCCCGGCAGTGTAAAGCAGAAACTGGAAGGGGATGTGAGACGCCTGCAGCAGGGGAGTCGACCCCTTCAGGAGTATGTTCGCGAGTTTCTGCGACGGTTGAGCAGTGTGCCCCATGTTGCCCAGGATGAGGCCCAGAAGGTTGATCTGTTTGAGGGGGACTGCATCGGGATATCTATCACTTTGGGCATTCTCGGCGAGCGCCGACTTTAGATGCAGCGATTGTGCATACTCGATGGATTGACCGAGGTCAGTGATCATGTCCGAGAGGGACGGAGAGCGAGGGACCAGCTCCGGAGAGAGACGTCCAGTATCGCCTGATTTTGGGACAGTCGAGTGGATCAAGGTTGCCATGATTCCAGTCTCAGGGTCATGGATCTCAGAGGAGATAGAGACCAGGAGGTTCTCGACAGTCGAGGCACCAGCAGTAGTGTCAGGATGAGTATGTCATTTGCGGTGGGCCGCATTCATCGCCATAGTGTGACCTCAGGCAGGGGCGATGCTTTTCATGTGGATAGTCAGGACATTTTCAGGCAGAGTGTCCCAGAGTAGTGCTCATGGTTTTGTCGCTTGCGACGGCACCCCTACTACCCCGTCAGGATGAAGAGGTTCATCCGACTTACCGGTAGGTTGTTAGAGCCGTGATGCCGAGGCAGATAGAGCGATGGCCACCAGGATCTAGTGGATGAGATTGTGCAGTCGGTTAGAGGGCGCCAGGATAGTGGATCGCATCTTACCAGGTGTGGTTTCCTTACGGTCGTCGGGTTAGAGCATGGTTGATGCCGACACCGCTTGTGTGTGTTTTAGTAGAGCAGGCGTAGCTTCGCGTCGGCTAGAGATGGGACTGTTGGCTTGTGCACGTGAGGATCAGGTTCCAGTTCACGTATAGCACATGGATGAGTGTTGCCAGTCCTGCCCAGGGCAGTTAGGACCTTGGATTTGATCATTGAGTTGTTAGTCCTACATCAGCTCCGAGATGTTGATTTGAGGTTGTTTAGGGATTGGTTACCCCAATGTTATGCTATCATGGATTGTCGAGAGAGGACAATGATCCTCCGTGGACCTGGTCAGGAGAAGTGTGTTTATAGAGGATGCTAGAGCACGACAGAGGTTGAGTCGTGGTCGTATCGCTTTGTTAGCGACTGTAGAGGAGATGCCTACGGCGGCACCGGGACTAAAGAATATCCTTATCGCCCGTGTGATCCCGGGTGTGGGTCTACCTGAGCTGATATTGAAGCCGCCGTTTAGTGAGATTGAGATCGAGATGGTGATTGACGTGGTTTTGGAAACCGCGCCGACTTCGGTAGCACCTCATGGAGTATCACCTGTGAGAGCTTTCATTCAGGGTACTACACACATCTTCTCGTGAGAGAGAGAGCTGATATTGCAGTTGCGGGATCTGATGGATCGAGAGGTCTGTGTGACCCAGTACCACGTCGTGGGAATACGACAGTGAGGATCCGAGAGATTGATACTTGTGGATGATGCCATGCCGTTGGTACACGGCAGTGATGCCACGTTGTGGGTACACAACGGTGAGGGTTCTATGATGGTTCGAGCACAGACAGGTTTGGATTGTATTTCGGCAGATCCCATTTTGTGAGATTGATAGCTTTATGGAACCATACGGCTGAGGGCTGTGCCCTGATAGTGTTCAGAACCCGGTAGGGGCATTATGAGCTTACAGCGCGGTCAAGTGGGTTGACTAATGCCCTGCGGCCTTTAGGATTTGAGGAATGGTGTATTCCAGCTGGGTTTGGACGGGTTGGTAGTAGTACCCGTTGTGGGTATTTGGATTTATTTCCGAGGAGATATAGAGCAAGAGGAGCACTTGAGGATAGTGCTGCAACTTCTAAGAGAGAAGAAGTTGTTTGCTAAGTTGAGAGAGTATGCATTTTGACTTCGGAAGGTTTTGTTGTTAGGCCATGTGATTTCAGTTGCAAGAGTGACAGTGGACCCAACGAAGAGTGATGCCGTTTGGGAATTAGCCTAAGCCTACGATTGTGACAGAGGTCCGAAGCTTGCGGAGTAAGTGGTGACAGTGTAGCTTTGAGAAGATAAAGCTGAGGAGGATACCAGCATTGATGTGGATGTTTGCCAGTGATAGAGAGAGAATTGAGTTAGCCATAGACCCTTGAACCTGAAGTACTTGGTTACTCAGGAGTATTTTGGTTGAGGCAACGCCGGTGGACAGAGTTATTGGACCTGTAGGATTGATCTTGTAGTATTATCCCGGACGAGGACATTATGGTCAGTTACGCCTTGTCTAGGCGAGCAGTGCAACCTTGGAATGAGGTGATCGATCAGTGGGTGCCACTTTTGGAACTTGAAAATTGAGAGTTGGGAATTTGGGGAATGTTCCCGATGTTGAAATTCTTTCCCTGTGGAGGGATGTGAGAGTGCATTTGTGGAGTGTTGAGCATTTTGGTTGCTAAGGAACAACGGAGGAGTTATGCCAATTGGAGGCTTGGAGTTTTGGATTTGGAGACCATGATCTGTGGAAGCCACTATCCGCAGGGATGTGTAGATTCGAGTTTACGCGGGGAGCTTGGTCCGCGAGTATTTGTCTGGCTGGAAGAAGTGTATTTGATCCCTCGCATGTTTTGGATTTCACTTCCTTGGAATTGGACGATGATTTTGGTTATCAGGAGCAGCTGATGCAAATTCTTGCTTGTGAGGCAGAAGAATTATGCAGTCAGGTTATACCTTTGGTGAAGGTTTAGTGGAGCCATCCTGATGAGTGAGAACGACCACCTGAGAGCCTGAGGATGAGTTGAGGATCTCCTATTCCCATTTGATTGAGACACCCTCCTGAGTTATGGATTTATTCTGGTTTCGAGGACGAAACCCTTTTAAGGAGGGGAGAGTGTAGAGTACTGGGACTTTGTAGAGTGCACCGACCTCGCGAGATGGCGTGGTGCGGAGAAATCGCCTTGGGCGTTTTCCAATTGTGTTTACAGATGAATTCGGGATGATTCTGTTTGATGCGGAGGCCCCGAAGGCGAAAAGTGAGTTGGAATTGGCAATTAAAGGATTAATTAATTAATTTAATTAATTGATTGTAACCTGCTTTGGAGTTAAGAAAAGAATGAGAAGAGAATGCAAGTGAGGGTTTTTCGTGTAAGAGTACTGGATTTTGGATTGAGCACACCTACTCCACAGTTGAGCTTTTTGAGTGGGAAAAAGCTTTGGACATGTGTATTTTATGTTTACAGTGGGGTTCGGGAGAGGTTTCAGAGTGGGGCGGAAGCTTCCGGGGCAGAAAGTGAGTTGACGGCGAAGGAATCAGAAGCTTCAGCCTGATTTTCTAGTGGTTGGGCATTGGGTTCCGGAACCAAGCTGCTGGTTCCGGAACTGCATGCTGAGTTCCGGAACCAGATGTTTGGTTCCGGAACCAGATGTTTGGTTCCGGAACCAAACCGGTTTGGTACTCGGTACCCCACTATGGGTACCGGTACCCAGTGTCACAGGGAACCCGATTTTGGTCTGAGTTGGATATTTTGAGGGTGTTTTGGTCTTTTCACCTCTCCAGTTGCCTACCACCCACGCCACCCTCTATATAGAGCCCCCACCCTGCCTTCTTCTCCACGACAGAAAGAAAGAAAAGAGAGAAAGTAAGGAAAAAGAAAGAGAAGAAGGAGAAGGAAAAGAAAGTGAAGTGTGAGGGTGCAGCTTGTGTTGTCCTGCTGCTTGGAGTTGAGCGGAGCCGCGCGTGCGTCGGCTGTACGTGAGGTAAGTGACAGATTTTTCCAAGCATGGGTTTTTGGATTTGATGATGGTTTTGATGAAGCTTTGAGCTGAATTGGTTGCTTCTTTCCATCTTTTCACATGCACATTGAGGAGGAGCTTGTTGTGCCGCGTGGTTGTTGAGTTTTGTATTTTCACTACGCGGAGCCGAGTGAGTTGACAGTGAGGGAGCCGGAGCGCGCAGGATTTTGTAGAGGACTCGAGGGATTTGTTTGAGCTTCCGGGGATTTTTTCGAGGTTCGCGACAGTGTGCGCGCGCGCGGCGCGGTTTGGTGTTTCGGCAGATTTTGGACAGTGAGCGGGTCCGCGCTTCACCGATTTCAGCGTTGCTTGTGGAAAGCGATCCAGATGGGTTGGAAATTCTTCAAGATGTATGTAATGCCCTCTAAAGCTTCTGTATGCATGTTGAGCATGTATAGTTACCTGTTTTTATTTGATAAATCTGATAGTTGCCTAGAAAATTGTAGGAAGACAATTGTGAGCCCCTTATATTTTTAGCATGATCTAGAAGTGATTTGACACTAGACTGCATGATTGGTTGGCATTATATTGGCATCTTAACCGTTTTAAAAATCGTCGGACCTGTTTTAATGAAAACTGAGTTTTGAAAATAGTTTTAAAATATTGAGATCTTCCAGACGGATTGAGTAGGTTCAGGATGCATGTGTTCTCATGGAAGGTTTTCCGACTGAGTTGTGTTATTTGAGCATTGAGTTTCCGATCTGTTTGATCGTGGATCATAGCCTGCATGTGCCGCTTGTTGAGACAGTTGAGACAGATGAGACACTTGAGCTCGGTGGGGTCGCTCCCCTCGAGTTATGCTCCGGATGCGATGATGATGATGATGATACCCCTGGCTGAGTTACCATAGGGTCACTTTGAGTGAGATTGAGATAGTCAGTTTAGGACGCCCCACGTAAATCCCGTCCTCTTGTGGATGCGTGGTAGTGGGCAGGTGCGTTCCTAGACGACAGGCGTAGGCTTGACTGAGCCAGTTTTGGCAGTCATTGAGATTTGAGTTTTGTGAGCACCTCGTGTGCGAGTGGTGTATGCATAGCATGTTCTTAGATGAGTTTTTCTTTGAGCATGGTACTTGAGGCATATTAGCAGTAGCGAGTGTATGCATAGCGTGTTCATAGTAGAGTTTCATTCAGCTTTCCTATTTATCTATCTGCATACCTATCTGTTTGCCTCCAGTAGACTTAGTGGGCATACCGTGGATATTGGTGACGGTACCCACTAGGAACTACCTTCTGCAGTAGTTCTCACACCCGCTGCGGTGACAGGTTTCCTGAGGTTGCTGTTCCGACTTATCTCGCGCGGAGATATCTGATCGAGGTGAGGACGTGGCCGAGTAGTTCCTTACCAGCATTGAGAGTCAGAGGTAGATGTACCCTGTATTTCTAATTTTCACTTTTGTACTGGACAGTCTGAGAGATTTGTATTTATTTACTTAGTGAGGGTGAGAGACTTTGTATTAAGGATTTATATTTATTCAGATGTTCAGTTGATTTCTGTAGCTACTGGTTTTGGTTTCAGCTCTGATACATGTTTAGCTATAGATTTGACTTGCAGGGTAGACGCTTCGTCTGTGTGGGGGTTTCCGTATAGATGGCGGATCTGTTGGCGAGCCCGGGTCGCAGTTTCGACCCCGGGGCGTGACATGCTGACACACCAAGCACTGAGCCACTTGCTGAGCCACATCCATTTTTATTCCTATCTACCAGAAATTCAGCTTTAGACATTGAGACATCTTGGTTCTACCAGGATGAACAGTATACGGAGGCCGGTGTGCCTCAATTAGGATCTCCCACCTCAATTTAGAATCATCCGGCATGCACAACCGATTTCGAAAATGGAGAGAACCATCAGTGTATCATGAACTCTCCTATTTTCCCTTGCTCGATATCCGTCTGCACTTTCTTTAGGTACGGGCCCAATTTATTGCCCGAGCTTAATCTTATCTACAAGGGTAGGCTCTACCACCAAAGTCACAACTAGGCAGTGGCCCCCGAGGGTACAACCTCCAACTCTAATCGATGAAACTCTTCCACCAAGTGATCGATCTTGGTGATCATGATTGACAGCTCGGCCTGCTTCCGGCTCAAAGCGTCGGCCACCATATTCGCCTTTCTTGAGTGATACTGGATAGAGGTCATAGTCTTTAAGGAGCTCGAGCTACCACATTTGCTTATTAGGGGGCGTTTGGCAACCGGTATAAGGGGGGATAAGAGGGTTATCCCCCCCTTTATACCCAAACAGCATTTAAGTGTGGGGGGAACAGCTGTTGTTCCTCCCATACCAGGTTATTCCGATATAAGGGTAGAACAGCTGTTCCACCCCACAGGTGGAACAGCTGTTCAACCTGTTGCTTATTATTATTTTTTTTTAAATTAAAATTTTTTAAATTATAAGATATTTAAATTTATAAAATTTTAATTTTTTTTTATTTTATTTTATAAATTTTAATCCCCTCTATTATTTTTATTCCTCTTTAACTTACCAAACATAATTTTTCTTATCCCGGTACAACCCTTATACTCAACCAAACACAAAATTACTATAATTTTTGCTTGAACCTAAACTGATACCTATCCCCGGAATAACCAATTTTCGCTTATACCCGAACCAAACGCAGCCTAAGTTAAGGTTTAGCTCATGTGTAAAAAGGTACTTCAAACTGTGGTGATCTGTAAACACCTCGCAGTTCGCCTTGTATAAATAGTGCCTCCACAACTTAAAGGCGAAACCCACTGTTGCGAGCTCAAGGTCGTGAGTCGGGTAGTTCATCTCGTAATCCTTCAGTTAGTGCGACGCGTACGCAATAATCCGATCTTGCTGCGTAAGCACACACTCCAAACATTCGTGAGGCATCGCAATAGACCACGAAGTCCTCATCAAGTCTCGGCAATGCTAGGATGGGGCCGCATGTCAATCTGTCCTTGAGCTCCTCAAAATTCCTCTGGCACTCGAGAGTCAATTGGAACTTTTTACCTTTTCTTGTTAGTTTGTCTAGCAGGACGGCAATTTTAGAAAAGCTTTCAACAAATCGCCGATAATAGCCTGCCAAACCAAGGAAGCTCCTGATCTAGGTTACGCTAATTGGTCGAGGCCAATCCACCATCGACTCCACCTTTTTCAGGTACACAGTAATACCCGACGGGGTCACAATATACCCCAAGGATACCTCGCGAAGTCAGAACTCACATTTCTTGACTTTGGCGTAGAGCTTGTTCTCCTGAAGGATTTGGAGAACCTGCCGAAGATGATCATCATGCTCCACATTGCTTTGCGTGTAGATTAGTATGTCGTCAATGAACACCGCCACAACTGATCTAGATATGGCCTAAAGACAATATTCATTATGTTTATGAATACCGCTGGGGCATTAGTAAGCTAGAAAGGCATCACCGTGATCTCATAGTAGCTGTAACAAGTCCTGAACGCAGTCTTTGCCACATCATCAGTCTTGATTTCCAGTTAATGATATCTTGATTGCAAATCGATCTTCGAGTAGATCGATGATTCCTGCAACTGATCATAAAGATCCTCGATCTGCAGAAGTGGGTACTTGTTCTTAACTGTGAGTCTGTGACTTTCTTTAGCTCCTGATAGTCAATGTATAATCGCTGACTACCGTCTTTCTTTCTAACAAAAAAGGACAGGTGCACCCCAGGAAAATACGCTAGGCTTAATGAATCTCTTATCCAAAAGATCCTTGAGCAGAGCCTTCAGCTCAGCAACGGCCATTCTGTATTGAGCCTTCAGGATAGGAGTCATCCCAGGAGCCAAGTCTATAAAGAACTCGATTTCTCAATTCAGAGGCATTTCGGGCAGTTTGTCGAGAAATACATCGAGGAACTCACGATTTACCAGAATCTCCTCAAGTTTTGGAGCCACCTTGTGTTTGATGTCTACCGAAGCCAGGTCGGCTACACATCCGCTGATCACGAGTTGCTTGGCCCTAGCCGAAGAGATGGTCATAGCGAAGGAGCTCTTACATGCTCGACTCTTTAGTGTTTTCCTTTAGAGTTAATAACACTTACCTCGGAGGCTACAGTCTCTCACCAGCCTACATTAAAGGCTACAAAACTCAACAGTCACACTCACCGTCGAAATATATGGTGGCATTCAACTAGGTCCAAGAACTAACCTTCCGCCTGAGCCAAAAAGTCCAAGGCTGCCACTGCCAATTCCGCCTGATCACGAGTTGCTTGGCCCTAGCCGAAGAGATGGTCATAGCGAAGGAGCTCTTACATGCTCGACTCTTTAGTGTTTTCCTTTAGAGTTAATAACACTTACCTCGGAGGCTACAGTCTCTCACCAGCCTACATTAAAGGCTACAAAACTCAACAGTCAACACTCACCGTCGAAATATATGGTGGCATTCAACTAGGTCCAAGAACTAACCTTCCGCCTGAGCCAAAAAGTCCAAGGCTGCCACTGCCAATTGAGCTTATCAATTTCAACTCACTCACCTTCACTGTTCGAGTACATCTGACTCGACGATTCCCCTTGTCACTAAGTAACTAGGGTTGTCAATCACAACATGCGACCATAACTACCAATGATGTCCAGTATCTGTCTCTACGAGATCCTGTCGCTCCTGTTCCCTAGGGGAACCCAAGCGATCCATGTCTTCGGGCAACACTAAGTACCTGTCTCAATGAAACCCCAGCGTGTTTGTCACCAAGTGACTAGAACAACGATTGTATTGCAACAGATTTCTAAGTGTTCACCACTTTTGATCCCCGTGATAGACATATCGTAACCCGCACGCTCTCGTGCGCCACATCGCATGAACCTATGACTAGACTTAGACTACTCATCAACTGCGAATCCAAACGTCACGATAATTCAACTGAGACTATCCCACCTATCAGACCATCAAGTAGTGCAAGGCACAACGACGAGACTGGCATGCAACCAAGCCAAAATAGAAACATGCACAAATTGCGGCGATAATAAGTCAATTGCGTATATACTGCTTGGTAATTACCGAAGGTTCACTCGTGTGAACGAAGACTACCACACTCCACACTCCCCACAAGACAGTTAATAAGGATTGACTTGTAGGAGACGCATACAAACCCAATCATGATATCTCCACACAGGGTAGAGTATTTTGTCCCCACTTTTGACGCTATATTGTCTGCAGTCAACGTATTTATGTCACGCCAGTCTTTTGTTGGAATCCTATTTTAAAATCAGTTTGTGGAAAGCCAAATTTTTTTTTTCAGCCTTGCCAGGGAACGTACAAATCCGCCACGAACACAGAGTTTCCTCTATATTTGCATGGCGTACCGACCTCGTCAACAATCACAATAATCGTTTAATCACACAACTATTTTCGTGAATGCATTTATTTTTATTCATTCAACCTATTCTTTTGAAAACGTTTCACACCCGAGAATATCGTTGAAAAGTCTAAGATATGAAACCAAAACCATTTTTAAAACCATTTGAAAACTATTTTCCACACGGAAACACTTTATTAAAAAACAGCTACCACGAAGGGTAGAAAATCAATCCAAAATAAACCATCTCAAAAATCACCATGCCATTCTAAATCATAATTATAACCCTAATATAATCCTATCAAAATCCAATCAAGCCAGTATATAAAAACATGACCAACTGAACCGCTAAACTCTAAGCAAAAGTGTAGAGTAAATGAACAAGGAAGTCGCTATGCTCTAGACCACCACGATCCTCACACCGCACCCGTGCCCGCCTCACCGATCACGTCACCTGTGGAGACAGGGGACATGAGAAACCAAACAAAGGTTTTCCAATGGGTACAACCTGTCACGAGGACAAGTCATGCTCACCAGAAGAAAAAAACATAATGGATATATAAAGAAATGCTAACAAAGAGCGATAATATAATCCTATAGCAGGCTAGATAATGGATATGCCACTACTGTAATATCACTTGTCCACTATATGCCTGTGGCGCCCCCAATAGTCTCACATCGGATGTGGATGCAATTGTGATTGGGTTTATAAGAGATATGGACACGATAATAATAGCTTGGCTTAAGCATTTTGGGCTGTGGTTTGGGCTCAACGAGTTACTATTGCTAGTGGGCCGGGTCGTTACATTTGGTATTAGAGCCAATAACCAGCCGGAAGTGTGTGATGAGTCTCGGCTGAGCCTGGGTCTAGATGACAGGGCTAGTGAGACAAGTCTTACATCGCCTGGTGATCTTGGGCTGTGCGTGTGTTTGGGCTGACGAGGACGTCAGGCCTAAACGGGGGGAGTCTGTGACGCCCCCAATAGTCCCACATCGGATGTGGATGGAATTATGATTGGATTTATAAGAGACATGGACACTATAATAATAACTCGGCTTAAGCATTTTGGGATGTGGTTTGGGCCCAATGAGTTATTATTGCTAGTGGGCCGGGTCGTTACATTGGGCCGGGTCGTTACAATGCCATGCCAAATACTAGTCCCAACTTATGCCGAAAACCACAACCTGCCATATCAGTCCGTCAACCTCAGGCACTGCCTATCACAACCTCGCACTGAACCTGACCTATGCGTCATGAAAGACTACCTATCCGGATAAGTACACCTCTTGTCGGTGGCCAAACCGATGGTATCCATGAATACTCCAAAGTGCAGTGACTAATAAAGCCTTCGGCAAGAAGCCGATAACCTCGGCCGAAGCCAAACCGTGACCAAGTAGGTTGTATCAGAATACCACATACCAAACCCCACGGACCTAAAGGTCCTGATATAATCAAATAAACAACCTATCATACATGTCAAAACCAGCCTGTCTCTATACAAGATAATAATAATGATAAAGAGAAAGTAAAACTGATATGTGAGAGAAAAAAGAGAAGATACAATTTCATTGACTACAAGTATAGAGTACCCACCTCTATCGATCAAAACCTCGGGTTGCTGACCCCCTCTTGGTCATACTCCTTGTCCAAGCCCGGACCTACAACAATTCCAATCTGCTAATTACCTTAACCCGTGATCCAAACTTTAATAATCTTGCGAATGATGTTGGGGTTGTGGATCTCAACAAAGATCATCGTAGAACTCCCGATTCAATCGTACCGACCTGTCGGAATGTCATCCCAACCTACTGGACACCCCGAAACAAGTCCTACACCCAACATACCTCACATGCTGTCCCGAATATAAAATTTAAAGCCGTTGGGATAGCCGCACAAACAGTGCGCTGAAACGAAAAATCGCTACTCCGAAATTTTGCCGATTTGGTTCCTGGGATGCCCAATTGGTCTTGGAACCAACCAATAACTTTACACCTCGTGGAGAGTGGATTGCACGCACACCTCTCTGATTGGTAGTTCATTTCTTTCCTTGTTACACCTCATGGGGAGTCGACTCTCGCACATCTCCACCAATCGGTAGGTAAATGGGGTCGGTTGCTACCAGGCTTCCCTAAGTACTTCATAGGGAGTCAATTGCTCGCACACCTTTTTTACTTTTGACACTTTCGGAAGGTCACATATGCTTTACCATTACACTCTATGTTCATGTTACCTAGGGTTATCCACATTATTTGTTTATCATTCTCTTGTTCTCTAGCTTAAATTTAGCCTAGAGTTTAATGCCAATGTTTCGACATCCTAGATTCATGACAACTAGGGTTATCAACCATGTCCATTCACCAAACTTGTTCTCTAGTTCACATTTAACCTAGGGTTTCCATGTCACTATGTTTCACCTTAGGTTTTGACCTAAGTTAAATGCCACACATGTTTAACCTATAT
Source organism: Tillandsia fasciculata (assembly GCA_029168755.2). Classification (NCBI taxonomy): domain Eukaryota; kingdom Viridiplantae; phylum Streptophyta; class Magnoliopsida; order Poales; family Bromeliaceae; genus Tillandsia; species Tillandsia fasciculata. The sequence continues at coordinate 8,460,065 of CM054948.1, forward strand.
TCTAGGGTCATATTACACTATATTTCACATCCTAGTTTCCATCCTAGGTTAGATGCCACTTATTTCACCTATACCACAACAAGGATTTTAGTATCTATTGGCACAGTCCGAATCCACCGTGCCGTATCGTGCCAACAAAATACCGGCATGATACAGCCCTGTGCCAATGGCACAACTCAAAACCCTATTTTCTTTAATTTATTAAGTAATTTTCTCAATAAAGTCCAAAAGATTTGATAAAGATATATAATAAATAATTAGAAAATTTTATTGCTAAAGAAAATAAATATTTCATGCCATTATATGTCGGCACACATGTATTTTTTATGACCGGCACTCATCGGCACTGCTCGGCATACACTGTATCGTACCGTGCCGACAAGTTTTTGGCACGACCTCGTGTCACGACACTTAAATCCTTGACCACAAGGTTTATAAAATCCTCATATATGCATGCCCAATGTTTATCATTTGCTATACAAGGGTTAAAACCCTAATTTTTTCGAGGTCAAAGATACAAAACCATCTTAACCTACTTGATTTCCTAGCATACAACTAAATGCACTTTAGCTTACATACTAATAATATATTCATGCAATCAAAGAAATGCTTTAGTCAAAGAGGAGATCAAATCCATTTTGGTGATAATCCCACCTTTGTTGGGTCCTCCACCCAGGAGATGGACTTGATCTCTTGAAACACCTAGGAAAACCTAGAAAATAGCTTTAGCAAGGTTAAATCCCCAAGAACTCCCATTTTGGAAAACCCTAGTACCAAAATTTGAAAATACCAACTTACCATTCTTCTTCTAGCACCCAAAACGTGGATAAGAGGAGCTCCTTTCTCCTAGAGCCTTCTCTTAAAGCTCTCCATCGTTCCTAAGCTCCCAACAAGATTAATCCCAAATGTTATCAATGGGATCTAGGGTTTCTTTTTAATTCTAGAGAGAGAAAGAGGGGATGGAATGCGAAGGAGGGGGAAATAGAAATCTAGGATTTTTGGTTGTGATTTTGGGTTATATAGAGATGTAACAATTACACCTAAACCCCTCAATTAATCATATTTGCATTCTCTCAAAATTTGCTGTTCACTGCATTGAGTATCGATATTCGGGTTTTAGTACTGGTACGCATCTCAAGTGTATCGATATTCCAGGAAAGTTCCGCAGAAGCTGAATGCTTGTTTCTCTATTTTCTATTATGTATCAGTACCCGCAAACATCAATACCGATACTCAACGAATTAATACTGGTACTTGGGGGAAGTTCTGCAAAACCCGAGAGTTCCCCCCAATCCCAAATAGTTGGGTACCGGTACTCGGTGCAAATTCTGTAGTTTTTGCAGGTTTGACTATTCGAAGTCCGTTCTCGCACTGATTTTGTAATGACCTTACCCGCTAACAATAAAAACTCGGGCCTAAACCACGGCCCAAAATTCTTAAGCCCAGTTATTGTTACAAAGGTGCTTGGCCTATTATATTTCTAATTAGAACCCATTACCATCCAATGGGGAACAATTAGAGGGAGGTGCTACAGACTCCCCCCATTTAGACCTTGATGTCCTCGTTAGGTTCCAAACCCAATCACAGATCACAATTATAAACTAGAATTACCAGGCGATGCGAGATTTTAGAGGTGACTCCTACGGGTGCAAGAGGTGACTCCCACCAAATCCATGGTGTTGCACTTTATCATGCATTACACTTAGCTCTCATACTTCCGTTTGGTAACTTGGCTTAGATACCAATTGTAACGACCCAACCCGTTAGCAATAATAATTCATTGGGCCCAAATCACGACCCAAAATTTTTATGTCTAGTTATTATTACAAAGGTGCGTGGCCTCTTATATTTCTAATCAGAACTTATTTCCTATCCGATGTGGGACTATTGGGGGTGTTACAGTTTATACGCCGAAAACACTGCATTGCTTTCCAAACACCATTGTGGTAACTCGAAATAGCTTTAATTACTATCTCTTACTAGAACTCAACAATTTGTGAAAGTTCGGTGCATTACATCCCTCCTTCCTTAATAGGACTTTCGTTCGCGAAACTAAAACACAAGTTGATTTTTCAAATATATGAGGAAAACAATTTTGCATGGTGTCCTAGATCCCTCAAGAGACTCGGTATGTGAGCATGTCGCCCCGCTGCTGGGCCTACACACCTTTAGTCTCAAATTGCTCAATGGGTCGAGGACTCAACCTTCCTCAAAAACCAATCCTCTTATTTCTACTTGTCGGTGACACTTTTCAGGAGACACATTCTTCTGCTTGACTTTCCCATTCGCGTTGACGCTTGTTCACATAGCTCTATGTTGAGAACTTGTACCATCAATGGTCGTTCGCGCATGAAGCGAACATTCTCTTCGGCCTTTTGCACTACGCCCCGGCCTAAGGCAAATTTCTTGCTAACCTCACTCCGACGCAATGGACAGTATTTCTTCTATACTAGGGTCCAAAGGTGCAATCCCAACGCTCTCCCGAATACTATTTTTGTAGACGAACTCCACCACTGACTACTATTGTTGTTATCGACACCATTGTCCAATATCATTCCACTTAGTCAGCTCGTTAACTCGACTCACTCAAATAGCCTACCTCACACAATACGACTCTCCTTCCTGCTTATTGCTTTATTTCCTAACCCAATGTTGTCCTTTTGCCATTCTTGACAATCCCACGTGCTACTAACTCCCTTTCTACCAAAGCACATTGATTAATTCATGTACTGCGGGTTATAGAGATAGGTCCTTTGACCAACAATCTCATTCAGGCTTGCCGTCTAATGCCCTAAACAACACTGTGACGTTCCCTCTTTCACACGTACAGATTTACTCATCACATGGCGGAATCCTCATCTGGGACTTTCTCACACATACTCCAACAAGGAATAACTAACATCAAGGAATAAAGTGCCGTCCCGTGCCGAGCGGCACGGGGCGGCACATACCGTGCCCGCAATATGGGGGCACGGTATAAGGAGGGTGCCAAGGCACTCCCCGTGCCGCGATACCCTCGCGGGTATCGCGCGAGACAGCGCGATACCCGCGAGGGTATAGCGGCACAGTGCCGTGCCTTTTTTTTTTTCTTCTTTTTTTCTTCTGTTTTTTTGGTGCAAATCCTTCGCGCTCTCTCTCTCTCACACATACACACACAGAGTTAGTTTTGATTTTTTTGTTGTGGTTGTTTTTCTTTTCTCTCTCTCACAGTTAGTTTGATTTTTCTGTTGTGATTGTTTTTTATTTTGGGTGGGCTTTTGTACGTCTCATCCGTTGTCGTCTTTTTTTTTTTTAATGAATTTTTTTTCTTTTGGTAGGTCCTTATGTCCCCCATCCTTTTTTTTTGGGGGGGGGGTTGGCCTTTATATTTCCCATGTGATTTTTTTCTTTTGAATATTTTTAATTTGTAAAGTTTTTTTTTTAAGAAATATAAAATTAGGTAATTTTTTTATTTGTAGTTTAAAAAAAGTTGAAAATAAATATAATTGATTTAATTATTATATAGTCAAAATTTTAATTATTTTAGATAGATATAGTATTTTATATGAGATTTGCGATACAAATATTTTTAACTTTGAAAATTCTATTTTTGAATTTAAAAGATTGAAAATACTGATAAAATTAAAAGATAAATTAAATCAATTAATACTTAAATTTGTTTAATTTATTTGTTATATAATATATTGCTAAGTTTTTATGAATAGATCTAATATTTTTTAAAAAATATTTTAATAAAAAAATATTTTCTTCAAATATTTAATAAATATTTTTAAAAAATTCAAATGAAAAGGAATTACCAAAGCAATTACGGTCCTATTATGTTTAATCTAAATATCTAGCGGTCTCTCGTCGAATCAATATGCATTAATCTTGCAAATGTGTATTAAAATTTTGAGAAAAAATATTTCTCTAATTGTGTATATTATATATTTTTTTAAAATTTCAAGAAAAAAAAGATAAAATCAAACTAATTTTAAAAATTAATCAATTCTCATAATTTTTCTAAAAGTTTTGAAAAAAATATTTTTCTTCAATTTAAAAAAAGTAAAAATAAAAAGAAATTATCGGCATAATTGCGATTCTATTCTGGTCGCTCTAGTCATCATATAATCCCTCGTCGAATCAATATATGAATTTTGAAAAATTTTGAGAAAAAAATATAACTTTCTATGAATTTATATTTTATAATTTTTTAACTTCTGAAAAAAATAATAAAATCAAAAGAATTTTTCAAGTTGATAGATATTATTTTCTCATTATGTTGTTCTTTTTCTAACTTTCTTGAATAAATTTTATTCGTAAATTTTATTATTATATTTTAATTTCTATTCTCTATGAGATATAATTTTTTTTACATTTAAAAAAGCTTACTAATACAATAATTGATGAGTGTAGTAAGCTATATATAGTCAATATTTATAATTATTTAACGAAACCTTTCAAAATAACATTATAAAAGTTTATTAGTCAAAAAAAAAAAAAAAAAAAAAAAAAAAAAAAAAAAACGTAGCCAGTGGAAAGTCATGCGTATCCATCGACACGCAAGCGTGCCACGTGTCCGCACGGAGGCGTGCCTGTACCATACCGTGCCAAGCATTCATCGGCACGCCCCAGTGCCAAGGCACTATTCCTTGACTAAAATCCCAAACCATCACGAGCTTTACAGTTAGGTCATCTACCCCCTTCAGCAGCACTTTTTGTCAAGCTACACGAGACCTTGGTCCACTAGCAACATTATAGTTCGCACGCGGTACTCCACATCCCCGGGTCATGGCTCGGACTACCATCCCAACCATAGATTCTTAGCTAAGGCCTACCCATGAGTCCTGGGCTGCTGCCACACAGCCGACTATGCTTGTCTCTAAAGGCCCCAGGCTCCACAGTCCTCAAGTAGTCCAGGCACAGGTAGTTTCAAAGAAAAACCCGTTAACTGTCAACACACGACTGAGGCGCTCCCGTGGCAATGGACCACGGGCCGCCCAGATTGTAGATATTCTCCAGACACCCTATCTCAAGCGGAACAACTGCTATAGTTTGAGTCATCGAACATCTAAGTCTTACTCATCCAACTAGTGGTTTCGCTCCAATGAGCAACCAAAACTTCCATCGGAGCGGTCCCCGGCCTCCTTCACTACTAGCCGAAGCTCAAATGCTACTGCCAACGAACCCTTTTTAGCTAGATATTCAATTTGCACCCCGTGGGCGTTCCATTATCGAGTGTACTGTAACACCTGCAGTGAAGAGAATAGGGATTAGTTTGGTGAAGGAAAGGGGAAGAGGCATAGACAGTAAGAGGTGAAGAAGACTTAGCTTCAAGGAGCAAAGGCACCAGAGGGTCCAGATCTTCTAGATCTTCAAAAAGAAGAGCAGAGGGAGGTGTTGGGTTATAGTAGAAGGGGAAGATGATGCAATGGCTGTGGGCACGCAACTCGATGGGAGGCGATAGGGACAAAGGCTCTAGAAGCTCATTCAGAAGGAGTAGGTGGAGCGGATCAGAAGGCGTTGCCTGACCCGTTATGATGTGCAAGTCATCCCAGGCCCAGGGAATTTACAGTTACAAGCTCAACAGATTGGTGGCCCCAATACTAATTGGGCCCAACTAACCATGTGGTCCATTTATCATACAAAGTAACAGTAAACAACTCAATGCAACTGCATTCTACTATAACTCTCACTACTATAAATAGCTAACTTGTAACTGAGACATAAGTAAGAAATATGCAAGTTAGTTCTACCTTCTCTCTCCCTTCTCTTCTTCTTCTTCTTCTTCTTCTTCTTCTTCTTCTTCTTCTTCTTCCTTACTAAACCTTCTTCAACTCCCTGCTCTCTCCGTTGGACAAGTATCACCTACCACTCTTGAGTTCCTAGGATCCACTTAAGCTGGAGTAGGAGTGAAGATGCAGTGTGAGTCCGAATCTTCATCGGCGCCATCACACTCAAGATCGGTCTCATCATCGTGTGTGCGCCTCCGATTCAGACCAAGGCACCAGGAATCATCATCGTAGCCATCTGTTACTCGTGGAAGATCCCCGAGTAGGTTGCATCTCAGATTCGGGTGTGACAAGTGGTATCAGAGCTGTTCCGGTCCAAGGGAGAAGGCGGGTAAGCACTTATTTGGAATTCAGGTAAAAGACACCATTATCCTTGATTTTAGTATAAGCAGTAACATACATGAATGTGGATGATTGCATTAGACATTGAGGTGTAGAAAGCATTCCTGCGAATCTTGATTCTGCGGGAATGGCTAGTTGCTGGCGAGATTGGGAATAAGAACCAGAATCGGTTCAGGTTCTCACCTAACAGCGACAAGATGGCCGAAGGCACTAGATTGAAAGATATGAATGAACACATCTCGGTGTTACAGTCAAAAATGTAAAAGCTCACCTCAGAATATCAAGACAAAATAAAAAATTGGCGACACAGATCAGTGAAGTGAGGGAAGTAGAGCAAAAACATTATGAATCCTTACAGATAGAAGCAACACATAGGCATGAGTTGGTGCTCAAGGATAATGCCACTAAGCATAAGGAATTACTTCAATTGTTAAGCCATAGGGTTCCTCCTGTATATACAGAGCAGGGTCCTCAAGCAAAACATACCTCCAAATGCCAGATCCCCAGGAATGGAGGCTAGGTGGAGTTCTCATAGTACAAGGATATTAAGGGCAAGGGCCTACTCCCCATGCCTCGTAAGGAGATGGACCCAGAAGAAGAAGATAGGAAAGCCAGGTGGGGAAGTAAAAACTTCCATTATCAGCACAACCCTTTTCCGAAGTTGGAATTTCCCTCCTTTGGGGGTGAGGAACCCTGGACTTGGGTGGAGAATTATGAGCATTACTTTGAGATATATCAAATTCCACCGTCCCAATGGCTAAGTATCGCGTAGATGCACTTAACTGGGAGGGCCCGGACTTGGAAACAAAGCTACTTTGTTTAGAGGCAAGGGGTGAGTTCGGCAGAGTTCACCGAAGCACTCTATCGCCGATTTAGGCAGATAGGGGAGAGGTATCTAGTGAGGGAGTTTGGAAATCTCAAGCAAGTGAACTCGGTCGAGAGGTATCAAGAAAGGCTCGAGGAGCTGAGAACATAGCTACTATTTTTCAACCCTCACCTAACCGAGGAGCACTTTATTTCCTGTTATATTAGCGGGCTACGAGAGGACTTGATTCCATTCTTGGATTTCACACATCCGAATACCCTGGAAGAAGCGTACGAGCAGTCCAAGCTGCATGAAAGAGCCCTGTCAGTAATAAATAAGAGGTTCAAGAATAATACCAGAGCACCAGGGAGTACCTTTCCGACGCCTCATTACCTTAAATCAGCACCAAGTATAAACCCCAACAAGCTTTCAGCACAAGACCCACAAGAAGTCCAGGGGGGTCAATCAGCCAACAACAAGAGCATAATAGAACAAAGGAGAGCAGCGGGCCAATGTTTCAAATGTGGCGAAAGGTATCAGCGTGGACACACCTGTGCCCCTAGACCCCTCCACACTATGCAATGGGTGGAGGATATTTCAGAGGTGTATGATGAGGATTGCCTCCAAGAAGCACTGCCCGAGGAGGAAATGGAATGTCAAGAGAAGGAAGAAGAAGTGACTGTCCATGAGACAGGAGTGTCTGTGCATGCCTTGAGTGGGGAAAAACAGCAAGATACAATCAAAATTCAAGGGGAGGTTAAGGGGCAAATCCTTACAATCTTAATAGATACGGGTAGCACCCACAGTTTCATGGATTTTCAGACGGCCAAGAACATCAAGGCTCAAATGGTGGCAGGAACACCCCTGGTGGTCACCGTGGCTAATGGCTAGAAGGTGCTTAGCAAACTGCACTGCACATGATTCCATTGGAACATGCAAGGGCATGAGTTCCAGTCTGATTTGAGTGTCATTAGACTGAACGGGTCTAGTGTAGTATTAGACTGACTGGTTGAGATCTTACTGGAAAGTAACTTTTGATTTCCATCAAAACTCCATAACAGTTATGAGGAATGGTCAACCCTGGTACTGAAGGGCATAAAGGAGAGGGCCAAGTTGAAGTTAATTACGACAAGTCAATGGTATCAAGAGTTGCAGTTTGGGAATTGTTGTGTCTTGAGGCAGGATCAACACGATAGTGGCAAGGAAGAGAATCCACCACTAAACTCGAGATTACAAAAAATTCTAGATTCGTACTCGGACGTATTTGAAGAGCCCAAAGAGTTGCCCCCACAAAGATCAATAGATCATAGGATACCCTTACAACCCGGAACCACCCTCGTTAATCTCAGACCATATCGGCATTCCTTTGTCCAAAAAGGTGAAATAGAAAATCAGGTTAAATAGATGCTTGCATCTTCTATAATACAAGTTAGCAACAGCCCATTCGCCTCACCGGTATTACTCGTTAAGAAGAAGGATGGGAGTTGGAGAATGTGCATTGATTATAGGCAGTTAAACAAGGCCACAATCAAGGATAAGTTCCCAATTCCTATTATCGATGACCTCTTAGACGAGTTGGGGGGTTCCAAAATCTTCTCCAAGTTGGACTTGCGGTCAGGTTATCATTAGATTCGAGTCCATATTGATGATATTTCGAAAATAGCCGTTCGGACTCATCAAGGACATTACGAGTTTAAGGTAATGCCTTTTGGGCTAACCAATGCACCCGCGACCTTCTAGGCCTTAATGAATTCAGTGTTCGCTCCGTATTTACGAAAGTTCGTGCTCGTATTCTTTGATGACATATTGATTTATAGCAAAACGTTTGCAGATCATCTTGAGCACTTAACTGTGGTATTAGGGGTGATGAGGAGTAACAAGTTGTATGCTAAGCGAAGCAAATGTGTATTTGGGGATAAACAGGTTGAATACCTAGGACATGTGGTATCCGGGGAAGGTGTGGCTACTGACAGCACTAAGATTGAGGCCATGACCAAGTGGCTGGAGCCAAAATCAGTTAAAGGCTTGAGGGGTTTCCTGGGCTTAACGGGCTACTATAGAAAATTTGTCAAGAACTACGGAACCATTAGTAGGCCCCTTACTGATCTCCTCAAGAAGGATCAATTCCTTTGGTCACACGAAGCACAACAGGCTTTTAAGGTGCTGAAATTAGCCATGACTACAGCACCAGTATTGCGCATGCTCGACTTTGGAAGACCTTTTGTATTAGAAGTAGACGCCAGTGGGGAAGGAATAAGAGCAGTGTTATCTCAGGAGGGAAGGCCCATAGCCTATCTCAGTAAAGCGATAAGAGAAAAAAATTTGGGCCTATCAACTTACGAAAAAGAGTTTTTGGCCGTTTTAATGGCCACTCAAAAATTTAGGGACTACTTGATGACGGGAACGTTCATTATTAAAACTGACCATGAGAGTCTCAAGTACCTCTTGGAGCAGAAAATCATTACTCCCATGCAACAGAAGGGCATGTTAAAACTCATGGACTTTAACTATATCATAGCTTATAAAAAGGGAAAAGAAAATGTTGTCGCAAATGCGTTATCCATGCAAGGTTGGGACCAAGGCCAAACACTAGCAATTACTGTAGTAATTCTAGCATGGGCAAGAGAACTCAGTGACAGCTACCAAGGGGACCCATATTATGAACAGGTAGTGGAAGAGATAACCCTTACACCCAGAGAATTATGTACATGATAGATGGGCAAAAAGCATGTCCTATGGTTTGTATTAACATCAATTATATAGTACATGAGAAGGTATTTCTATGGTAACAATGACAACCATAGTAATAATATAACTAGGATTACATGCTATATAATCCTACGCTATAGATGGTAGGTAATATATAGTATAGAAACAATAAAGATAATACTAAATATATCGTAACATCCCCCCGCAAGCTAAGCATCAGGTGGACGAATGCGAAGATTGAGCCGTAATATCGAAAACCGAGAGGGTGACAAGGGCTTGGTGAAAATATCAGCAAGTTGTTTATCAGAAGAGATATGAACCAACTCTAAATCACCAGTCTGAACTTTTTCACGCAAGAATTGATGATCAAGTTCAATATGCTTTGTGCGAGCATGAAGAACCGGATTTACCGCTAGATAAGTAGTGCTTAGATTATCACAGTAGATATTAATAGGTTGCCAGAGGAAAACATGAAGATCACGAAGTAGACGACGGATCCATATCGTCTCCGCAAGCGCGTAGGCGACAGCACGGTATTCTGCTTCAGAACTAGAGCGAGAAATGGTGGGCTGCTTTTTGGCGGACCAGGAGATAAGATTGGGCCCTAAAAATATACAATATCCAGAAGTAGACCGACGTATATCTGGACAACCGGCCCAATCAGCATCTGCAAATGCGACAAGAGAGGGATTGAAACAGCGAGATATAGGCAGTCCATAAGTCAGCGTGCCCCGAATATATCGTAGAATGCACTTAACCGCTTGCATGTGTGGTTCACGAGGAGTATGTAGATACTGGGCAACAGAGTTGACAGCATATGATATATCCGGTCGGGTGAAAGTAAGATACTGGAGAGCACCAACAAGCTGACGATAGCTATAGGGATCCTCAAGAAGTTGCCCTTCATGAGAAGATAGACGAGAGGTTGGAGAGAGAGGACTAGAGACGGGCTTACTATCAAGAAAACCATGGCGCTGAAGCAGCTGATGCGCATATTTGTGCTGAGTCAGATGAAAACCAGAAGATGACCTATTTACCTCAATGCCCAAGAAATAATGTAGCGGCTCGAGATCCTTCATTGCAAATTCCTGCTGTAAGGTGGTAATAAGAGCCCTTAAAAGAGAGGAGGAACTGCCAGTGACAATAATATCATCAACATATAATAGAAGAATAAGAGTGCCAGAAGAGGAGTGACAAATGAACATTGAAGGATCAGCAGTGCTCCCAACAAAACCAATTTCAGATAGAAATGACGTAAACCGTTGAAACCAAGCCCGAGGTGCTTGCTTAAGACCATAGATGGCTTTGCGTCGACGACAAATATGATGCGGAAAAGAGGGATGCACAAAATCAGGCGGTTGTCTCATATGAACTTCTTCAGAGAGTGTGCCATGAAGAAAAGCATTCTTCACATCAAGTTGTCGAAGAGACCACCCTGAGGAGAGGGCCACTGAAAGAACAGTGCGAATAGTGGTCGACTTGACAACGGGAGAAAAGGTCTCATCAAAATCAATGCCTTGTTGCTGTTTATAACCTTGAGCCACAAGCCAAGCTTTCAGATGCTCAAGAGACCCATCCGCCTTCTGCTTTACTTTGTATACCCATTTACAACCAATAAGATTAACAGGCGAAGGAGGTACAAGATCCCAAGTAGCATTTGTCAGGAGGGCATCAAACTCCTCAGCCATGGCAGCGTGCCAACCTGCATCCTGAAAGGCCTCATGAAATGAGTTAGGCTCAGTAGGTAGAGCAGAACCCGTAGAGGCCAGTAAGGAGGTAGACTCAGTTAAACCCTTAGTCATAGATCGAGTGCGCATAGGATGTATGCGGGGAGGTGAAGAAGGCTCAGACGGCACTATAGTAGGCTGAGGGGAGGGCGGACGATCAGAGGTGGACGGTGGTGGTTTAACAATAGTAGGTGTAGTAGCAGCAGATCGTGTAATGTGTCATCTGGTATAGACACGAAGTTCTGATGGACCAACGGGAGTGGCATCGTTCCCATTCCTAACCTGTGAGTCATCAGAATTCAAGGTAGAAGGAAACGTTGATAATTTCTCAGACGGTGAAACAGGTGGACGTGTACCGGAACCACTCTCAGCAGAGGGGTGTGTGAAGGAGAAGCCAGAGATTGCATCAATGATAGAAGGATTCTCACCCAACAAAGGAGGATTTGAAACAAATTTTTGAAACATATCAAGGTTGGAAAAAGTAGAGGAAGGAGAAGAAAATTTAGAAAGACAAGAAAACGGAAAAACAGTTTCCACAAAGGTAACATGTCGAGAAATAAAAACCTTGCCAGTGCTGAGATGGAGACATCGAAAACCTTTATATTTATCAGAGAGTCCTAAAAAGACGTAAGGAAGTGACCGAGGAGAGAGCTTGTGAGCTGCAATATCCTGCACATCAGGGTAACACAAACATCCAAAAGTTTTGACAAGTTGCAAGTCAGGGGAAGAGCAACCATGCAGAATTTCATATGGCGATTGTCCTTTTAAAACAGTAAGAGAGGGAATTCGATTCACAAGAAATACAGCAGTTTGAATGGCATCAGCCCAAAAACGAGGAGGCATACAAGCTTGAAATAGTAAACTTCTAACAACGTTAGTTAAATGTCTATGCTTCCTTTCGGCGAGGCCGTTTTGTTGAGGAGTATAAGGACAAGAAAAACTGTGAAAAATTTCATTTTGTGAACAAAGGTTGGAAAACTTATCATTTACAAACTCCGTACCATTATCAGATTGGAAAATCTTGATTGAGCTATGAAATCTATTTTCCACCATTGCTTTAAATTCGAGAAATTTGTCAAAAATTTCGTGTTTAAATTTCAAAAGGTAAAGCCAAGAAAACCGAAAATAATCATCAATAAATATAACATAATATTTATAACCAGAAACAGATGGAACAGGTGATTGCCACACATCAGAATGCACAATATGAAAGAAAAAAGCAGATTTAGATTCTGAATCAGAAAATGAGAGTTTAACATGTTTTCCCATGTTACAAGCATTGCAAACAGATAATGTCAAAGCAGAATTACCATCAGAAACAATGTTATTATTTTTAATAAATGCCGAAAGAACAGGAAGACTGGGATGACCTAATCGTCTATGCCAAACATCGCTACTAAATCTAGATGCAACAAGACCAATCTGTTGCATATTCCCTACACTTGCAACTTTAGAAGGAATTGGATAGAGTAATGTTCCCGAGCTAGGGCAGTGCAGAAGCTCCGTCCTTGTTACCTTGTCCTTCACAGAAAAACCAGAAGAGTCAAATTCAAAAACGGAATTATTGTCACGACAGAATTGACGCACCGAAAGTAAATTTCTCTTGATGGAAGGAACAACAAGAATATTTTTAAGAGCAAAGGATTTAGAAGATGTATTCAATTGAGTTTCACCTGTCTGAGTAATATCAAGTAAATTTCCATTACCAACTAGAATTTTCTCATGCCCAATATAAGGTTTGGAAGAGAAAAGAATACCAGAATTCGCGGTCATGTCATTGGAAGCTCCAGTGTCTGGATACCATACTTCCTCAGCAGGTTCATAGAGATTCATAGCAGCAAAAGTTTGAGGGACATCATCGGCCACGAATGAGTGATTGAAGCGTTGTCTGCATTGAAGAGCAGAGTGGTTGTACTTTCCACAGATCTGACACTGTGTGCCAGACTTCGAAAAATAAGATTGTTGATTTGGAGTATAAGGTTGAGGAAGATTATTGGGTGAAGAATGTGGATAGATTCCAGGAGATCCACGACCATGATATGAGTTGTGTCTACCGCGATGTCCTCGACCACCGCGATATCTGCCTCCACGACCTCCACGATTTCCGCGTCCACGATTTGCATAGAGAGCTTCGCTGTTGATAGTGGGAATGGCAGGTGATGTTGTTGAACTAGTACGACGTTGTACTTCTGTTTCTTCTTGCATCAGAAGTGGACGAAGTTGATCAAAAGTGGGCTTGTTTCGGTGTGTATTAAGGGCACTGACGAAACCTCTATATTCTTCTGGTAACCCGAGAAGAACAGTCATGACCAAGTTATGGTCTGACTCAGTTTCACCAATCGCTTGCAGGGCATCGCCAATAGATTTAATCTTTTGCATATAATCATTCATATTCATTGAACCTTTCTTGATGCTTCGTAATTCAAACTTTAGAGAGAAAGCGGTGGAAGCAGTTTTATCAAGAAAATATGTTTCGATAATTTTCCAAGCATCATACGCAGTTTTAGGAGAGCTAGAAACAACCATCTGTAATATGCTAAGCGAAAGGGTGGCATTAATCCACAAGAGTATAGTGGTGTCTTTTTTTTTCCAATTTAGATATTCCGGGTTCATAATTGTTTTCTTTTCAGAAGTGTCAATAGTCTGAGGAGGTATAATACCAGTTCCGTCCACATGTGGAGTAACACCAAAACTCTCCAAAACATTAAGAAATATTTGTTTCCACACAAGATATGTGGAATCTGTTAGTTCAAGTGGTATGAGAGTTTTGATATTAACCACTGGTAAATTTGAGAAAGAAGACATGTTACCACAAAAAGAAAATATCACCACGAGAGAGTAACCGAGGCAAATCCGACGAGTAGAAAATAATACCAAGTAGTCACAAATCCAGAATAAAGACAAGTCAGATTAGAACCCGATGGGAAAAGCTGAATGAATCAAAGTTGACCTTGATTGCACCCGAGAAGAACCAAACTACACCAAGGAGCAAGTACGCATCTGAACGACACCAGAATAATGAAGAGAGGCCGAAATTACTGTACCGCCAGTACTGTAGCAGCGGTACTGTAGCAGCGGCACTGTAGCAGCAGTTGTGACGGAGAGAGAAATCCAAAGAAAAAAAAACTATGGAAGAATGTGAGACTCGTGGTAGATGGTGGCTAAGGATCGATATTCCCAATATTAGGGTTCCCGCTCTGATACCATGATAGATGGGCAAAAAGCATGTCCTATGGTTTGTATTAACATCAATTATATAGTACATAAGAAGGTATTTCTATGGTAACAATGACAACCATAGTAATAATATAACTAGGATTACATGCTATATAATCCTACGCTATAGATGGTAGGTAATATATAGTATAGAAATAATAAAGATAATACTAAATATATCGTAACAGTACAGTATACCTACAATCAAGTAATCTTAAGGTATAAGGAGAAGGTGTGTGTGAGAGCTACGGGGGGCTTAAGAATTACATTGATAAAGCAGTTCCATGATTCTGCAATGGGAGGGCACTCTAGGGTGCTCCAAACTTATCATCGAATAAAAGGTCACTTCCATTGGCATGGCATGAAGAAACAGGTGGAGGCATTTGTTCGCGAATGTGAGATATGTGCTGAAAATAAGGTGGATCAACAAGCATACCCAGGATTACTTCAACCGCTTCCCATACCCAATCAAATATAGGAAGATGTAAGTATGGATTTCATTGAATTCCTGCCAAAATCTGAAGGTAAAGACACGGTACTGGTGGTGGTAGATCGGTTAACTAAGTATGTGCACTTTATACCTTTGAAGCACCCGTTTATAGCCGTTGATGTGTCACGAGCATTCATGAATACGGTATACAAGCTGCATGGATGTCCTAAGAGTATAGTAACCGACAGGGACAATTTTAACGAGTCGATTTTGGAAGGAATTGTTCAAACTGCTGGGAACTCAGTTTAACATGAGCACATCTTACCACCCACAAACAGATGGGCAGACAGAAAGGGTTAACCGTTGCTTAGAAACTTACCTTCGATGCATGTGCTTCCAACACCCTAAACAGTGGATGAAATACCTGTCATTAGCCGAATGGTGGTATAATACCAACTACCATTCCTCGTTGGGAACTACGCCCTATAGGGCCCTTTATGGGGTGAACCCACTCAACACCCTGGTGGCCGCTGCCGGGGCAGCTTCCTCCCAAGAGGTGAGAGACTGGGCTGAAGAACGAGAGAGACTGACTAGAGAATTAAGAGATAGGTTACAGGTGGCCCAGAATCGCATGAAACAATAGGCTGATAGGCACAGAAGGGAAAAGGAATACGCAGTAGGGAGTTGGGTGTACCTCAAATTACAGCCTTATAGGCAGGTATCACTAGCAGCAAGGAAAAACCTGAAGTTGGCAGCTCGGTATTTCGGACCCTTCGAGATTATTGCAAGGGTGGGAAAGGTGGCATACAAGCTACGATTACCTGAGGATTCACAACTGCATCCCGTATTCCATATCTCACAGCTTAAGCAAAGCCTTTCTTCAGGTGATCAAGCCATGGCTACTGCACCCTTGACAGGAGCCAAGGGGGAACCGTTAGCGGAACCTTGAGGAGGTGTTGGAGAAGCGTACAGTCAAGCGCGGAAGAAGGGTCACTGAGGAGGTGCTCGTCAAATGGGTTAGTCTGCCGAAGGAGTCAGCCACGTGGGAAGATGAGGAGATACTCCGGCAAAGGTTCCCAAATTTTGTTCCTGTGGGCAAGAACCCCTTTAAAGGGAGGGGATTGTAACACCTGCAGTGAAGAGAATAGGGATTAGTTAGGTGAAGGAAAGGGGAAGAGGCATAGGCAGTAAGAAGTGGAGAAGACTTAGCTTCAAGGAGCAAAGGCACCGGGGGGTCCAGATCTTCCAGATCTTCAAGAGGAAGAACAGAGGGAGGTACTGGGTTATAGTAGAAGGGGAAGATGATGCAATGGTTGTGGGCACGCAACTCGAAGGGAGGCGATAAGGACGAAGGCTCTAGAAGCTCATTCAGAGGGAGTAGGTGGAGCGGATCAGAAGGCATCGCCCGACCCGTTATGATGTGCAAGTCATCCCAGGCCCAGGGAATTTACAGTTACAAGCTCAACAGAAAGGGGGCCCCAATACTGATTGGGCCCAACTAACCATGTGGTCCATTTATCATACAAAGTAACAGTAAACCACTCAATGTAACTGCATTCTACTATAGCTCTCACTACTATAAATAGCTACCTTGTAACTGAGACAGTAAGAAAGAATATACAAGTTAGTTCTACCTTCTCTCTCCCTTCTCTTCTTTTTCTTCTTCTTCTCTCTTCTTCAACTCCCTGCTCTCTCCGTTGGACAAGTATCACCTACCACTCTTGAGTTCCCAGGATCCACTTAAGCTGGAGTAGGAGTGAAGCTGTAGTGTGAGTCGGAATCTTCATCGGGGCCATCACACTCAGGATCGGTCTCATCATCGTGTGTGCGCCTCCGATTCAGCCCTAGGCACCAGGAATCATCATCGTAGCCATCCGTTACTCGTGGAAGATCCCCGAGTAGGTTGCATCTCAGATTCGGGTGTGACATGTACTTTGCCTCTATTTGCTCCCCTCACGGTCAAGATCATTAAGCAGTTATGCTATAGCGCACAATACCTTCTAGTTGCGCTTCCTCATTTCAGGTTGCTGCACCTCAAGGCTAACTTATCTATACTTGGTGATCGTCACACCAACTTTATGGCACCGAGATCACTTCTACTACAAAGCCACCGGAGGGCTCTCAAATTAGAGGCTTATGCCGCTAAAATCTTTCCGTGTCATCCTATACTTAGCACTATGTCCGACTTATAATTGACTGCTAATAACCAGTCCACGGCGAATGCCTCCTCCCCACAATGAACATTGTCCATAATTCCCACAATGTTTGTTATGGCTTCGTCAACCCAAAACTTATATTACATGCCATGCCCAGTGTCAATTTCAACTTGGCATTAACCAAGCCTGATTTTCCCTTACTATTGGGCACTTTTCCACATAATCCAATTTCGATGTCATATGTGCATCTCATTGGCACTACGATTGGGTTATTTACTCATTCAATCCTCCAACTTACAATCTTCTAGGAAACTATCACCAACACAATCAACATAGTGTGCAACATCCCATGCTTGCTAATTAACTCGAACCTGTACATTTCTACAAGCCACATAGCGTTCCCCACCTTGGAAGAATGAGGCGATCATCTCAATGATATTCTGCCTACACACTTTCACTCCAGGCACTTAATCTCCTTTTAACCAACTAGGCGAAAAGAGTAACCACGAGGAAAAGCCTTTATCAGTTCGACTTCATTTCCAAACGTTGTCGCTCGGCTTCCTCTATCACGTTAATCGACCATGGTCCGGTCTTGATTAAACTTCTGCCTCATGGGTCGTGCTTCCGCATCTGTCACCCATCGTACTTGGGCCTAACGCACTAACATTCACCTGAATGGAAATTGCTAGATCTCCATAGCTATTAGTCTTGACACCAAGTCGGGGCCTGCGTTTGCTCCTATAAGTCTTGCATCTCGGCTCGAACAAGAGGTCTTATGCTTTTAGTGATGCTTACATCGCAACATAGGAGGGCTATCTAGTCGCCTGCGACACCCGTCCCACCAAGTAATTCCTTACATTACTCGAGGGATAGCGCATGGACACCTAGGCGACCCAATGATCAAATTCAATCCGGCACACACCAAAGTTGACCCAGTTAAGCGAAAGTTATTGAGGAACACTCTCTAAGGCTTATTGTTTACCAAAACCACTTAGGGTTGTTCTTAGGCTCTGATACCACGCTTATCTATCACGCCCCGAGACCGTCAATTTGGCCCGCACGCGCACAGACCCACTGAACGAAGCAGAATCGTACATCAACCTGTACAATTTCATACATGATGGAATACAATAAAGCATCAGAGTGAATACCAGAAACTAAGCATTGCAACGTTAAATTTAAAGTTTACATCAATTTTTTCTCATTTCCAATATATTCCAACTCTCTAAATGCTCATACAAAAGGTTAATCACTAGACCTCTCACTTGGTCTAACTACTCCGTGACACCATTGCAGCTGTCTCGCGCCTCATCGGTGATGATAGGATCTGAAAAGCAACAAACCATAGGGAGTGAGAACTTGAAAAACCACCGAAAGTGGTGCTCTGCACACACTCGATCCTAAGAAGGCATTAGTAGATAGTTATAAAGAATAATATCTATTTCTACAAAAGAAATGCAATAGAAGAAAATACAACTATAATGCCTCATATGCATAACAATATGCCACCAATGCTACACCATGTTTTTGGTTTCTTATTTACCCAAATTATCTCATGTCTCTAACCATTTATTTGATTGGTTCTATTTCACAACGCACCACATGGATGTACCATGCACCCCAATGAAACTCTACGTCATTGGTTTATACATTTATCTCAATTCATTTCGTACTTTTAACCAACTTATTAGTTTGGTTGCCCAAAACCATGTTACACATCTTGAACCAACTTATTAGTTTGACATCTTTTCTTATTACACCTCACGGAGAGTCGATTGCATGCACTCCTCTCCAATTGGTAGTTCGTTTCTCTTCTTTTTACACCTCATGGGAAGTCGATTGCGTCGATTTCTTGCACATCTCCACAAATCGGTAGGTAAATGGAGTCGGTTGCTCCCAGGCTTCCCTAAGTACCTCATAGGGAGTCAATTGCTCGCACACCTTTTTTACTATGACACTTTCGGAAGGTCATATATGCTTTACCATTGCATCCTAAGTTCATGTTACCTAGGGTTATCCACTATTTGTTTATCATTATCTTATTCTCTAGCTTAAATTTAGCCTAGAGTTTAATGCCAATGTTTCCATATCCTAGGTTCATGACAACTAGGGTTATCAACCATGTCCATTCACCCAAACTTGTTCTCTAGTTCACATTTAGCCCAGAGTTCTCATGTCACTTTGTTTCACCTTAGGTTTTGACCTAAGTTAAATGCCACACATGTTTAACCTATATTCTAGGGTTATATTACACTGTTTCACACCTTTGTTTTCATCCTAGGTTAGATGCCATTCATTTCACCTATACCACAAGGTTTACAAAATGCTCATATATACATGCCCAATGTTTACCACTTGCCATACAAGAGTTAACACCCTAATTTTTCCTAGGTCAAATGCACAAAACTATCTTGACCTACTTGATTTCCTAGCATACAACTAAATGCACTTTAGCTTACATACTAATAATATATTCATGCAATCAAAGAATGCTTTAGTCAAAGGGGAGATCAAATCCATTTTGGTAATATTCCCAACCTTTGTTGAGTCCTCCAACCAAGAGATGGTCTCGATCTCTTGAAACACCTAGGAAATCCTAGAAAATAGCTCTAGCAATGTTAAATCCCCAAAAACTCCCATTTTGAAAAAACCTAGTACCAAAATCTCAAAATGCCAACTTACCACTCTTTTTCTAGCACCCAAAACGTGGATGAGAGCAGTTCCTTATTCCTCCTAGATCCTCCTTAAGAAACTCTTCACCATTCCCAAGCTCCCAACGAGATCAATCCCAAACTTTATCAATGGAATATGCGGTTTCTTTTTTATTCTAGAGAGAGAAAGAGCAAAGGGAATGTGAGGGAGAAGGAGAAATAGACATCTAGGAATTTTGGCTGTGATTTCGGGTTATATAGAGATGTAACAATTACACCTAAACCTCTCAATTAATCATATTTGTATCCCCTCAAACTCTGCTGGTCGCAGCATTGAGTACCGGTACTCGAGTTCGAGTACCGGTACGCGGCTCAAGTGTACTTGTATTCCAGGCCAGTTTTGCAGAACCTAAACGCTGGTTTTCTTTTCTATTGTGTGCCGGTAACCACGAACATCAGTATCGGTACTCGACGAATCAAAGTTCCGCAAAACCCGAAAGTTCTCTCCAATCCCAAGTAATTGGATATCGGTACTCCATCCCAGTATCGGTACTCATTGCAAATTCTGCAGTTTTTGCAGGTTTGACTATCCGAAGTCCGTTTTGCGCCATTTTCGTGCCGAAAGCACTCCATTGCTTTTCAAATACCATTGAGGAGACTCAAAATAGCTTTAATTACTATCTCTGACCAGAACTTAGCAAGTTGCGAAAGTCCGGTACATTACAGCATTATGAAGAAGAAATGAGATTTTGAGCATCAAAGGATAAGCTTCTGTTCTTCTCTTCTGGTTTTGTCATAGAAAGAAGCTGTTGGGAGTATTTTAGTGTTTGTTCTAATAGTGAAACTCAGACAGCTCTTCATCGAACAATATTTCACCCTACAGCAAGACCAAACAATGCCCTGGGATTAAAACATACTAGGCCGACATTTATCTTTTTTTCGTTGGATTTGTTGGTTGTCCAGTGAAATGATGGAACTCTATGAATGACAAAAAGTAAAGGTTGTCTAGTGAATGATGGATCTCTCTATGAAATACAAAATAAAGAAAACCCTCAAAAACTGAACCGAACCGAACTAAACAAAAATGTTTGGTTTGTTTGGTTCGGTTGATTCGTTTCCTATAGAAATTTGGATAAATATATATTAAACTGCTGAAAAGAAGATATAAGTGTGATTAATTTATCATAAAATCTTTAATCTAAAGATATGATGGTTGCGCTTTCTAATTATTTGATTATTATATAAGACTAATTTATATTGTGTAAAATGTTGGAGACTAATTTGTATCAAAAATATTACAAATTAGGTTGGTTCGCTTTTCCTAGTTTTCATTTTTCAATACCGAACTGAACCAAATTACTTATAAAACCGTAACCGAACCGACCAAACTCGTTGGTTTGAATAGGTAATTTGGTTTAAACTGAACAGTGATCACCTCTAGTGATGATCCAACATGCCTCTAGTCCACATTTTGGTGCGCACCAATTATTCTTCTCTATGTTTGTCGATTCTTTGACAATGTAATTAAAAGTTTAATTGAAAAAAATATCATGTCAACTTAAACATGAGATGAAATTGATATAAATATACATATCTAACTAGTGTTTCTTATAGAACCATGCTAAATGTGGTATTATAAAACCTAGGGCTAAATTGATTATAATTTGATTTTTCCCTCTCTTCATTGCCTTTTAAGTTCCTTTTGCAGAACCGAAAACTCTAGATGCCCATGCTAGATACTTTCTTTTAAGGTATTGCACGTTTGATGAAAGATACTACTCTAATAACAGTGTATGGCAAAGTTAGAAATATATTTACCTTGTAAGATACTGCAGGATTAATCTTCAGACTGCATTAGGCCTAGTTTGATAATGCGTTTCTGCAAGCACCTAATTTTATACTTTAGAAGGTAAAAAAAAGCACTTTCAATATTCCCTCCATTTATGCTATAAAATTGTGGTGGCAACCGCCACTGCTTCTCCGATGGCAGTTGCCATCACAATTTTATGGCATAAATGGAGTTAAGTTGGAAAGCGCTTTTGGACTTTTTGTACCTTTCAAAGTATAAAATTGGGTGCTTTTGAACACGAAACTGGGCCACTGCTTCTCCGGTGGCGGTTTCCACCACAATTTTATGGCATAAATGGAGTTAAGTTGGAAAGCGCTTTTGGACTTTTTGTACCTTTCAAAGTATAAAATTGGGTGCTTTTGAAAATGTATCGCGAAACTGGGCCGCTGCTTCTCCGGTGGTGGTTGCCACCACAATTTTGTGGCATAAATGGAGGGACTTTTGTACCTTTCAAAGTATAAAATTGGGTGCTTTTGAAAATGTATCACGAAACTGGGCCTTGGTAGAGTTTGAAGTGCCGGCCTTTATCCAACCTTTGATGCTATGGTACTATTTCAGACTCATTAATAGATAGAGAGTCTCACATAGAACTTTAGTATAGCTTACAACTCTATGCGGGCGGAAAACCTGACACAAGGCTGTTAAAGGAAGTTTTTAATAAAAAGAAAGACTAGAGTGTTGACTAGTCAAAATATTTTTTTACAAGTTCCATGCTGTTTCTGTGTTGGATATTTCTAATAATTTTGTCCAGATTTCACTTAAAAGAATCCTCTTTAATATTTCAGTTGACCTCTGAGGAGTCATGGATCTCATTCGGTGAAGAAGCTAAACGGATACATAACAAGGTAAATTTCAAGCTGGTTAGCTTATTTCCAAAAGAAAATTACAAACCAACTCGTGTAGGTACGAGCATTTGCAGGTTGGCCCGGAACTCGGGCAAGAGTAGAAGTCGTGAATAATGTTGGCTATCATAATGAGTTGGAGATTAAGATAATTACCTCAAGTGTGTGTAATGCTTGCAATAAAGCAAGTGATGGAAATGAGATCCTCTTTTCTGGGAGGGCATTGCTGATTCCATGTGCTGGGGAGTCATGGCTTGAGGTGTTCTATCCATCTTAATTTATATTTATTTTCAGTTTGTTTTCTGGAGATTTTCTTTTTGATTTACTTAGTGATTCTGACGCTATTAACTATGCTAGGTCCTTGAGCTGCAGCTTCCAGGAAAGAAGGTTATGACTGCTCGTGATTTTTGGAATGGCTTGCGGGGTCAGAAGTTGAAGAAACTAAACTAGGAAGGAATTACACAATGATATCAAGAAATCCACAGAACTTCTGGTACACACAAAGTACTCACAGAGCTTTATGATTTTTACCAATTTTCTCCTCGTAACAACATACTGGGATCACTCCCATGCTGAACTTTGTTTTTTTCTCCCCTCTCTTTCTCGAGTTGGTACTTGTTACAGCTGTCTTGAGGCTTCAGCTGTGGAATTTGCATTAACTCAATTTTTATGAGTTTTTTGTCCTGTCAATCTCAGCTCTCAGTAGAGAGGATTGTTTCACAACTCTTAAAACCTTCTTCAAAGACTATTTAAATCGAGGGTTTATGTTGTACACTTCTCGCTATCATGCCTACAGCTTGCTTTTTTAATTCTTCCCAGGTTGATTAATAATCTCTTCACTTTTCAGTATCAATTTTTTCATTATAATTCAAAGTTTTTTGCAGGATGATTGCTAGGATTCGATAGTCAAGAGTTTTTCAGGCACCGGTCGGTCAGTCGATCCTTGAAGATTGCTAAGGCTTCAATCTTCGACGATGTCTGAATCTTGCATAAATTATGAACTTTTCCTGATTCATCACTAAGTGCGTAGAAATGCTCTGCTGCACTATGCTGCTTACTGAACTCAGGCTCATCAAATCTCTAGCTTACCACCGATCATCTGAATAATGGGTTGGATCTTTATAAATTCTCCCCGTATTCACTTATTTGATGGAATTTAAGAATTGCCGTATTTTTCTTAGTGAGTGACAAGCGTAAATACCTTGGGCATGCTTATATCGAAGTTAGTTATGCTTTATGAAATCTTGGAGAACAATTTCTGCAGCATTAACTTATTCTTTGTTTTTTTTTTCCTTTAACATTTTTCGTTAGCACATGCAAATGTAACCACAGTACATAAGTCGATGACCTTCTGAGGCTTGGAGCTTCTGGCCATCCTCGTCCGTCTCCTGTGGCAGCAGCATCCCGGCTCTGCCAGGTTGTTTCTGGCGGACGCGGCCGAGCTCACCCTTCATGGAGCACATTGCAAATCCTCCGTACAGTAGCCAACAATCCGAATGGATCACCCGTCTGTTATAAAGACTACTAGACGGAGCAGAAGCATAAGAACCTCTGGCCTTTTGCATAGCATATGGTCATTAAAACTTTACTTAATTTTATATTTTCCAACTTTTAATTCTTTTGTAATTAACCATATAGCTTTACCATCCAACCATCCATCAACAAAAAAGTGACTAATAATAGTTAAAAAGTCGAGAAACGATAGAGGAAATACGCCTCGAAAATACAAGTTTGTTATGACGTCAAAAGTTAGTCTTATAGTAAAGAATTTGATTTTCTAGCATTTGGTTGAGTGGGCAGAGAAAAATTGCGTCCAACCACGTGGTGCAATGCGGGTTGTGGGCAGACGGGTAAGGTCCCTGGGAGTGAAAGGTGCGATCTAATATGGTCTTAGGCGCAGACCGGAGGCTGGGTTCGAGTTCGAGGAAAGGCCTCGACGTCTTCGCACGAACGAGCGGATGGCCTGGTGCTTTGGCTGTCACGTCCCGAGTTCGAAAAACAGCGTCTAAATTTTTTTTTTATTATTATTATTATATCAGAGTTATAAAACAGCCCGGACATGACAGACCGCCACATATATATAGAAAAGTCCCAATCTTCCTTGGGATTGAGCCTTTTCTATATATGCACGGCTAAGCTTTTACACTAACATCAGAGTACTCTAAACTACGTTCTACTAAAAGTTATTACAATAACTTAAACAATTAAGTTTACAACTTGCTGTACAATTACAATCTCGAACTTTAACATCTTCTAATACACAGATACGGCTGTCCAGGGTTAACTTCTAACTCGGAACCTCACTAACACGTCCCGACATCCCAACACCCGAACGACCTGAAAAATAGTCACCCAGGGGGTGTGAGATACATCGACAGTGTATCCCAGTGGGCACGACGAGCCGAGAAATAGCTAATCGTACCTACTGGATACAATAATCTGCGGATAGTAAATAAATCCATAGGTAAAGCTGAATAATCAATGAAATGTCTACGGATAATCAAGATATAACTGAGCAGATATGGGTACAGAAATAAACGGTAAAACATGCTAGAATATGAAAATATAAACTATGCATCAACAAAAGAACAGCAAGTACCAACCGATGCCACTATTGGTCACGGGGACCTCAGGCGAAGATATCTATGCAAAGCCAACCACAATCATCCTGGATTCCACCTAGCCGAGCTGAACAACAACCCCGTACCATTGATATAGCCAAGAGGATCCTCGTACCTAACGGTACAGCCAAGAGTTTTCCTTATATTGGTACAGCCAAGGGGCTCCCCGTACCCAGTGATACAGCAAGAGGGGATAGCTCACGGGTCAACCAGACCCTTTACCGGTAAAGAACGCAATGTGGGGGATCAATCCCACAGCGTACGCGAACGAACAGCAGGTGCACAATCATCACAATGCGAATGCTAAATCTCACGGTCCACAGACCGGGTAATCGGCAACATGCCGGAAATCCCCACATGGATGCCAATGTCTGTATATCAATCATATATCATGCAGTCTGGAATACGAAAAGTATGTATCTCTAAATAAAGGCAAGTATAATGACCAAACATATGCTACTGTGCTGAGATCTGAATAGAAGCAAGTCTATGTAGTGATCGAGCAAACATGATATATATGTCCAAATATGAGCTAATGAACTGTTATCTAACTAATGGCCAATCAAGCAGGTATATGTCCAGGTATAAGCAAGGGATGCTAAATCAACAGAATAAAGCTCATAAACATAATCTGGGCTAAATAGAAGAACAGGTGTCCGACTGGACTAAAGCAAACAGAGGGCCGAAAAGATAAAGCCCGGACCGAAGATAACCCACCTGTGTGTAGGCGGTCCAACGACTCCAACGGAAGGCTCGTGGGCCGGAGTCAGACTACAAGGACCTGGATCATGAAATACTAATCAGGGACGGATAACATCTATAAACTGTTCTTTTACATCGAAGTATGCGAAACTCGCGCCGAAAGCCGTTAAATCGACGATTTTGTCGATTTACGATTCGAGATCCGTTTCCTGCTCAACTAGAGTCCACAGAACTTTAACAAAAAGCTTAGAGGGTGCGTAAATACTGTCTAAAGACAGCCAGCATGTTACATTTGCAACTTAATCCATTATTTACCTTTAAATCGCATAATTACACCAATTTGAA
The DNA here is from genome assembly GCA_029168755.2 of Tillandsia fasciculata. Classification (NCBI taxonomy): domain Eukaryota; kingdom Viridiplantae; phylum Streptophyta; class Magnoliopsida; order Poales; family Bromeliaceae; genus Tillandsia; species Tillandsia fasciculata. Next base: position 8,486,231 of record CM054948.1, read on the forward strand.
CACTGTTTTGACCCGTTCTTCCAAACCAGGAATCCAAAGACAGCGTCGTAAGTTTCAGCGCGTCTGTTACGACGAGTCGAAGCTCGTGCTCACCATTTGGGAGCAGCACGAGACCCGAGGAAAACTTCGGGCCATAAAATTCCTCCCCAACATAGCCAAATAGCATTTTTGTTTCTCCGGCTCATCAAAACCCAAATCCGACGCGAGCATCGCGTCCAGTGACCCCAAAATAGCCAGGAGCTCATTGTCGCGGCTTCGCAAACAGCCCAAAACCAGGACTTAAGCCAAACAACTTAATCCAAGACTTTTTAATACAAAACTCCTAAACTACATGTGCCATTAGCCAACCAGCTTGAGCATCTTGCTCAGGGCACCACAAGGACTCAAGGGCTTGCCCAAGTGCAGCCCAGAAATTGCTGGATCGAAAGATCCAAATCCCTCGCTCACTAACATGACAACATTGCTCCACACACCAATCCACACAGATCCTATTTGATCTGAAGTGAGCATAAAGCTCAGGGGACATAATGGAGCAACTTTCATTTTACAATCGAACCCTAATTCCATTTAAAAACTCACTGTGGCATTTCATCAAACACCTTATGTGCATAGCTTAAAAACAAGCAACTAAGCTTTTCCCGAGCTCATTCTCAGCAAGGGCACAATCTGGGGTTTCTAAGATGGATAGGAAGCTAGCACATAAGGTTTAGAGGTTACCTGGGTGGTTGGCCGGCGACCGGAGGCGGGGGCGGCGGCCGGAGCTCGGGCTCGGGTTGCACAAATGGTGAAACCACCAAGGATGGAGAACCTATGTAAAATGGTTCATACAGATGCATGCTAGGCTTCTAATAGACCACACTAACTCACCTTGGTCACTTTCCGGCGGCGTGGAGCGGCGACGATCGCCGGCGACGAAGCTCGGTGGAGCTCGGGCAAACCTTGGGTGCAACAATGGGAGGTAAGTATTTTTACGTAAAAACTTCCATGCAAGCACATGAGAAGTCTACTACTGTTCCAAAGAACGTACCTGGGCCATTTTCCGATCGCGCGGAGCCCCGGCGATCACCGGCGGCGGAGCTCGGCCAAGCTCGAGAGAGCTCTAATGGCGGATTTTGATCCGGTGCACGAGGGGTCCTCCAACTTGGACCAGATGAGTCCCCTCGGCTCCCCGATGCTTCCTATGGTGGTGGCCGGCGGCGTGGGTGCACGGCGGCGCCGGACGGCAAAGCTCGGCCGAGGCTCTCTTTTGCTCGGTTCTAGGGCAAGCTTGTACTTCGTGGATCCTTAACCGATCAGCCCGAAAGTTCATGGAGCCCTTGCAGTCATCGAGACGAAGAGGTTCAACGGTCTTGATCCTCATCTCGACGGTTGGATCCTTCCCGCACTCAAGATCGGCCAAAAACCGACTTCCGGCAAGAAAAGGCTTCCGCCGGCGACCGGGACTACGGCGACGGCCGGGACTACACGCGGATGATCGTATCAACGTCAGGAAGTCCATGGTAGGGTCTAAGAGCCATCTAAGAACAAAAACTTCCAACAACTTACCTTGCCGGAGAAGAGGAAGAAGGAGACCATCCCCCGCGGCGGCGCACGGCGGAGGCCGGCGTCAGTTCACCCCAGGCTCGGTTGAGGCTTCACAGAGGAACACTCAGTTGATATTTGGATCATCTATTCTCCCTCTTGATGCATCCCACACCAATAACCCGAGAATATGCTCTCTATTCTTTGCGTTCTTGGGTTGCTCCGGCGACGGGGACGGCGGTGGCGCCGACGCGACGCTTGGGAGAGGTGGAGGAGGGGCGTCGGTTCCAGAGAGGAGGTGAGGGGGTGGCTCGGGTTTGAGGAGATGCCCTAGGGTTGTATGTATGCGTGTATTAATAAGCATAATGTAACATTTGCATCAAACCCCCCTCCATCACTTGTTATTTCGAGCCAAGTCCTTCACTGAAGACTTGTCTCGCATAGTAGTCCCTCTCTATAAGGTGGCACGCATTACGGAGCATAAAATATTAGGTTTTTCTGCAAAATACTCTATTTTTCGCTATATTTCACGCTTTTCGAGATGAACGATTCATCGAAATGCGAAACGGACTTCGCCACGACGTCCGGCTCGTCAAGATCTTTCAAAGGGCATATTTGTTTGCTAGATTCGGCGCTCGAGTAAAATCTCGGGCCATAAAGTTCTGCTAGTTGCAGATCGACGCACGTACTTCGATGCACCCGGATCGCCAAATGCGAAAACCGTCAGTGCCATTGCGTTCAGAACGTCGAAAATAGTTAGGATTGACTACTCATACCACTATGTTCGGGGTCCAGACGGCGAATCGGCCGACGTTGGTCGAAAAGGAATTTAAATCAGGGGTTACTGTTCACAACTTAAGTTGTGGGGCCCGCTTTTTCTTCGCTGCTTTGCGGAAGATCCGACCGTCGGATCGAAGACATATATATATATATATTAATTTTTCATGTTTCGACGAGACGGTCGCAATGGTGATCTCGGATTTTCGAGATCAGATCCCGATCAAAAGTCAATATTTTCGGGCCAAAATTGCACTACTTTTTTTTTTGAGAGAAAAGTAGCATGCTACCCGCTTCGTTTATTTTTTTAATAAACTTAGCTGGAAATGTGAAGCAACTAGGCTTCGAACTCGGGTCACGAGTATCAACCACCAAGCCCTATGCCACTTGCACTAGGGACAGTTGATCAAAATTGCACTACTAATAATCTATTTTTGCCATTTAAATAATCCAAATAAATTATTTAACTTAGATTTTGGATTTCAAAAATCATGGTTACTACATCACCTACCACTTATAGGAAGTTTCGTTCCTGAAACTTAAACTTAACTAAACCACTATTAAGCCTCTAACAGGTTCGCAGAAGTGACAATCAGTCACAAAATATCGGCAACTCTCAGGCTACTCTTTTAGACCCAATCTGATACTCCCCATTACAAGGCAGCGTATTTCCTCAGTTTTTTCGACAGTACGTTGTCTGCAGCCAACGTGCTTACCAAAAGAAAAGCGAAATACCATAGATCTGTCGCCAACATCTGGTTGGGGACACAACTCCCATCAGAAGGTATATCCCATACCTCCCAACACAGTGTCAGTTCTAAAGACATAATCTTTATCAAGGATTACTACCACATCGTGGTCATAAATACCACCCTGACTAACACATAGGAGAGTCTACGTCGGTCCACAAAATCTGTGCAAAAGGTAGGGCCAATTTGAATCCATCCCAAAACAGGGTTACCATCGAGCCCATAGGCCACTGAATTATGACACGGGAACACTGAAGGATCAACAACTTGTTCAACCTCTGGGCAAACTGTAGGGCTGGTGCAATACTAGCAGTCATCTACTGCTGTGCCATCAGTTAAACAATTTCGGCAAGAACGGTGGTCAATCCTTCAACCACATGTACTGTAACTGATCTGAGCCCTCTGGCTCCACTGAAACAATCAAGCCCACGGCCGAAACCATGCCGCTAACCCTGTACTAACAACGATCCCCAAAACCAGAGTGCGTACGACTAATAACCAATACAACGAGACTCAACTGTGTGAAACACACGTGAGCTCCAAACCACTATGCCAATACCCTGCGCTCTCGCGTGAACACCGGTCATCCTAGGGTTCGTTCCTAGCCAAACCTAGGCATCGTATTCCTATGCTCTGATACTATTTAATCTGTCACGCCCCGAGTTCGAAAAATAGCGTCTAAATTTTTTATTATTATTATTATTATATCAGAGTTATAAAACAGCCAGGCCATGACAGACCGCCACATATATAGAAGAGTCCCAATCCCCCTTGGGATTGAGCCTTTTCTATATATGCACGGCTAAGCTTTTACACTAACATCAGAGTACTCTAAACTACGTTCTACTAAAAGTTATTACAATAACTTAAACAATTAAGTTTACAACTTGCTGTACAATTACAATCTCGAACTTTAACATCTTCTAATACACAGATACGGCTGTCCAGGGTTAACTTCTAACTCGGAACCTCACCAACACGTCCCGACATACCAACACCCGAACGACCTGAAAAATAGTCACCCAGGGGGTGTGAGATACATCGACAGTGTATCCCAGTGGGCACGACGAGCCGAGAAATAGCTAATCGTACCTACTGGATACAATAATCTGCGGATAGTAAATAAATCCATAGGTAAAGCTGAATAATCAATGAAATGTCTACGGATAATCAAGATATAACTGAGCAGATATGGGTACAGAAATAAACGGTAAAACATGCTAGAATATGAAAATATAAGCTATGCATCAACAAAAGAACAGCAAGTACCAACCGATGCCACTATTGGTCACGGGGACCTCAGGCGAAGATATCTATGCAGAGCCAACCACAATCATCCTGGATTCCACCTAGCCGAGCTAAACAACAATCCCGTACCATTGATATAGCCAAGAGGATCCTCGTACCTAACGGTACAGCCAAGAGTTTTCCTCATATCGGTACAGCCAAGGGGCTCCCCGTACCCAGTGATACAGCAAGAGGGGATAGCTCACGGGTCAACCAGACCCTTTACCGGTAAAGAACGCAATGTGGGGGATCAATCCCACAGCGTACGCGAACGAACAGCAGGTGCACAATCATCACAATGCGAATGCTAAATCTCACGGTCCACGGACCGGGTAATCGGCAACATGCCGGAAATCCCCACAGGGATGCCAATGTCTGTATATCAATTATATATCATGCAGTCTGGAATACGAAAAGTATGTATCTCTGAATAAAGGCAAGTATAATGACCAAACATATGCTACTGTGCTGAGATCTGAATAGAAGCAAGTCTATGTAGTGATCGAGCAAACATGATATATATGTCCAAATATGAGCTAATGAACTGTTATCTAACTAATGGCCAATCAAGCAGGTATATGTCCAGGTATAAGCAAGGGATGCTAAATCAACAGAATAAAGCTCATAAACATAATCTGGGCTAAATAGAAGAACAGGTGTTCGACTGGACTAAAGCAAACAGAGGGCTGAAAAGATAAAGCCCGGACCGAAGATAACCCACCTGTGTGTAGGCGGTCCAACGACTCCAACGGAAGGCTCGTGGGCCGGAGTCAGACTACAAGGACCTGGATCATGAAATACTAATCAGGGACGGATAACATCTATAAACTGTTCTTTTACATCGAAGTACGCGAAACTCGCGCCGAAAGCCGTTAAATCGACGATTTTGTCGATTTACGATTCGAGATCCGTTTCCTGCTCAACTAGAGTCCACAGAACTTTAACAAAAAGCTTAGAGGGTGCGTAAATACTGTCTAAAGACAGCCAGCATGTTACAATTGCAACTTAATCCATTATTTACCTTTAAATCGCATAATTACACCAATTTGAACACTGTTTTGACCCGTTCTTCCAAACCAGGAATCCAAAGACAGCGCCGTAAGTTTCAGCGCGTCTGTTACGACGAGTCGAAGCTCGTGCTCACCATTTGGGAGCAGCACGAGACCCAAGGAAAACTTCGGGCCATAAAATTCCTCTCCAACATAGCCAAATAGCATTTTTGTTTCTCCGGCTCATCAAAACCCAAATCCGACGCGAGCATCGCGTCCAGTGACCCCAAAATAGCCATGAGCTCATTGTCGCGGCTTCGCAAATAGCCCAAAACCAGGACTTAAGCCAAACAACTTAATCCAAGACTTTTTAATACAAAACTCCTAAACTACATGTGCCATTAGCCAACCAGCTTGAGCATCTTGCTCAGGGCACCACAAGGACTCAAGGGCTTGCCCAAGTGCAGCCCAGAAACTGCTGGATCGAAAGATCCAAATCCCTCGCTCACTAACATGACAACATTGCTCCACACACCAATCCACACAGATCTTATTTGATCTGAAGTGAGCATCAAACTCAGGGGACATAATGGAGCAACTTTCATTTTACAATCGAACCCTAATTCCATTTAAAAACTCACTGTGGCATTTCATCAAACACCTTATGTGCATAGCTTAAAAACAAGCAACTAAGCTTTTCCCGAGCTCATTCTCAGCAGGGGCACAATCTGGGGCTTCTAAGATGGATAGGAAGCTAGCACATAAGGTTTAGAGGTTACCTGGGTGGTTGGCCGGCGACCGGAGGCGGGGGCGGCGACCGGAGCTCGGGCTCGGGTTGCACAAATGGTGAAACCACCAAGGATGGAGAACCTATGTAAAATGGTTCATACAGATGCATGCTAGGCTTCTAACAGACCACACTAACTCACCTTGGTCACTTTCCGGCGGCGCGGAGCGGCGACGATCGCCGGCGACGAAGCTCGGTGGAGCTCGGGCAAATAATAATAGAATGCTAGGAAACTAAAATCCTCAATATTAAAATGCTGCTATGCATATAATGGGTTGCTGCACTATCTGTGTATCCTCATCGACCCAACACTACTCTGTCCAGCCATACCAGGCTACTATGCACCAACTCGGCCACTATGCCGCTGTATACATGGTTAAACTAACCCGGCCACCTTGGCCACTGTATTTTCTCTTTATTCTTTACATTCTGGTGGTTTAGTTCAAGTTAACCCTCAGAAATTCTTATCCAACGGGCCCCAGCCGGGTAGTCATGCTACCACAAGATAAGATTTCTAAGATTGCCGATAACACCCGCAAGTGTTACCCCGTCATACGGGAGAAACGTGCCAGACGGATCACTACCCGGGAGAAGGACACTGCCCATAACTCCAACAAGGGCTACGTTTCACCCCCGAAGGTACGCCCGTTTTATCTTTATCTTTTCTTTCTTTTCTTTTGCCTTTAGCTCTTTACTTTGCCTTTCCTTTGGGAAGCTGAGTCTTGCTCACACACTTCCCCCGGGAGTGAAATATGCTCAACCCTCCCGTTGGCAACTTAGCTTTAATTCTTTAATTCACTTAGGAGTGACTTATGGTCAACCCTCCTATTAGCCATTTAGACTTTTCTTTTACAGCTTACATTTACCGGGTCCGAGGATTCCAAAAGAAGGATGCCTACAACCCCAATCAAACAAGAACAGGTTGTAGCACCGCCTCCCGTAGTGCCCAGCCCAATGTATTTTATTTTTCCTTTTTTTTACCTTTCTTTAATCATTCTCTTTCTTTAAACATTCTCTTTACACTTTAGGTTCAGATTAGTTTAAAGCACCTTGGCACTCATCTACCCGGGAGTGACATATGCTCAACCCTCCCGTTAGCATTTATGCCTCAATGCTTCTCTTTTACTTTTCTCTTTTAGCCTTTCGAAAGTACCTCGTCCGACGGGTCACTGCCCAGGGAGTCCTACTCCACTTGACGAGTCTCAAATTCGAAGGCGTCATTTATATTCTCTTTCTGTTCTCTTTCTGTTCTCTTTTTCTTTAGCAATCTGCTTGTCTTGCTTATTAAGCCACTTTTAGCTTTCTCTTAAGCAATTTGATTGTCTTGCTTATTAATCCTTTTTAGCTTTCTCTTAAGCAATTTGCTTGTCTTGCTTATTAAGCCCCTTTTAGCTTTCTCTTAAGCTTTATCTCTTTTATCCTAAGTTCTTTACTCTAGAATAATTTGGGTGTCTCTAACACCAATTTAGGTTTGAACTTCTTGTTCATTTACATTTACACTTGTTTTGTCACTTGGCAATTTCTTTAGTTCCCTAGCCCCCTTTTAAACTCTTCTTTACTTGTTCTCAATTCACAACCCTATGTTTCAATTACCCTTAAAGTTACACTATGTCACAAGGACACTAGTCACTTTCAATTTTAGCTAACTTAGAGTTTATTAACTCTATTTCCCATTTTCCCTTTCCTTTATTTAACTCAGATTGAAGTTAAGATAATTTGTCCATTTGCACAGACGTCCTATGACTTTCTAGCATTATATTTGTTTGATTCTTTAATCTTGGGATTACATCCCCTTTTTCTGACTCCTCACTGAATCCTAGAGTTATACTAACTCTATTTTCCCGTTCCCTGTTTAACTTAGAGTTTGCCCTAACTCTATTTCATCACTAGAGTTTAACTCCACTAGTTCACCTTAGGTTCCTTTACCTAAGTTCCATATCATGCTCATCCTAGAGTTCCTTGACTCTATGTTTAATACTCTATTCTCAACCTTAGGTTATTTCCTAAGATAATGCCACTCGTCCATTTAGGTGTATCTCCTAGGTCATCATACCACTCGTTAAATCTAAATCCAGGTTTTCTCCTAGGCCTCACTACCATCATGCATTTCTTTTCCCTTATGCTTTCACATGGTTTCTAGGGTTACACCCTAACATGATCACAATAATAACTGAATGTTTATCACTTTCATGCATGCAATTATTTCCATACCCATCATAAAATAATATTTATCCTCTACGCATGCAATTATTATCATGATTCCCTAACACCTCTAACAGGCTACTATCATGCTTCTAGATCGAAAAGCAAAGGAGCAAGGGGAGAGGTCACCCAATTTCGACAGAATCCCCCACCTTGTGGTGTACCCAATTGCTTGTAGACACTTGCAATTGGTCTCCGCGCGATTGTTCCTGCTTTCTCGAGCTTGCACGCAAAATGGTGCACGTCCCTCGAGCCCGCACGCAAAACGATGCATGTCCTCCGAATCTGCACGCAAAACGGTGCACATCATTAGAGATTGCATGCAAAACGGTGCACATTCATCTAAGTTGTACGCAAAATGGTGCACGCAAAACGGTGCACAATAACTCAACCTGCACGCAAAACGATGCACGTAAAACGGTGCACGTTCCTTCTTCAATGTTGCACGTAAAACGGTGCATGTTTTTCTAACCCTGCACAAAAAACGGTGCATAATATTAGAGACTGCACGCAAAACGGTGCACACTATTAAAGTCCGCACGTAAAACGGTGCTCGTTGTCCAAACCTGCACACAAAACGATGCACGTACTCCGGGTCTGCACGTAAAACGGTGCATATTTTTCTTCAAGGTTGCGCGCAAAATGGTACACGATCTTTGAGGTTGCACGCGAAACGGTGCACGTTTCTCTAGATTGCACGCAAAACAAAGCATGTCGAAACGCCCGACGGCACTTCGCGCAGTAAAACGGTACAGTCGACGGCGCTCCTAACATGCCCAACGGCATGGGGTCAAATCCAAAACCCAAAAAAGAAATCTCAAAACTATGCCAAAAATACCGCAAAATGACGAGCAGAACCTACCTTGACATCGTCGCGCAGTCCAACGCGTGCATACGCGCCCATCCGGCTTTTTGGAACACCCTGCACGCACACCACGGGGTTCTCGGTGTAGAGTACCGGAGCTTCGGGCAGTGTGCCGACTCCACGTGGCAGCCTGGTATTGTGGAAATACCTTCAGCAGACTCTATTTGTACTTACAGCGAGGTTCGGGTGGTCCCGGAGCGACGCGGAGGTATTTTTGTAGAAAAGTGAGTTAGCGTCGGCTTTGGAGCTTGCGGGTCGAGCTGTGGTTTCTTGGATGGTTTTCTTGAGAGTTGATCACTTGGGACAGGTGTTCTATGTTTTTACAGAGGTGTTCGGTTGGTTTCGGGGTGATGCGGAGGTCCCGAGGCAAGAAAGTGAGTTGACGGCGCGTTTTGGGGAGCTTCAGGCTGAATTCGGGCCTTTGGGTGGCTGGGTTCCGGAACCAAGCAGCTGGTTCCGGAACTGGCCACTTGGTTCCGGAACCAGCAGCTTGGTACCGGAACCAAGGGGTGTGTACCGGTACCCCCATGTTGGTACCGGTACACAGCCACAAGAATGCCCAGAATAAGCCCGGTTTTGCACAGTAATGCGGTATGGCCTTCTTCTCTGTTCCAACCACTCCCAACGTGATATTTATACGCATAGCCATCTGCTCCCTCACCCACATCTCATCCTTATCCTCACCTCCATTTCTTGCTGCCAGAGGAGAAGAAGAAGAGGAAGTAGAGGGAGAAGTGAAGGTGGCTGTGGAGTGTGCTGCTTGAGGAGCAAATTGAGGTAAATTGATCATCGGAGATTATGGATTTGGATTTGTTTGTTCTCCTCTTGGGTTTTATTGTTGGAATTGGTTGAGATTTAAGCTTTAATTCCATCCTTTCTCTCCCTCTCTCCCTGTGCTCTCGGATGCAAGCAGGGAAGTTACTGCGCAGTTCCGCAACGCACGCATGCTTGAATTCATGGATTGGAGGGATCAGATTGAGCTGAGATTTTTATGGTGACCTAGCTGGGTGCCGTGGAGATTGTTGTGAGCTCCGTGGATTTTTCCGAGACGCGCGACGGCGCGCGTGCGCGCGAGAGGCTCTGTGCAGTTTTTCGGCAGATTTCTCGCCGTTTCTTCACCGATTTCGGCGCGGCCTTCGGAAAGCATTTGAGGTGGGTTGGTTTTTCTTCCAAAAATCGTGGAATGCCCTCTAATGCTTCAGAACGCACTTTGATCATGTCAAAACTGTATATTTTAGCTGTTAAATAATCTGATAGTTGCCTAGAAAATTTCAGAAAAATTATCTGAACCCCGGAATATTTTTAGTGGACTCTTGGCATTGTATGACACTAGTCGATATACTTGGTTGGTCTCACTTAAGCACCTGAACCGTTTTAAAAATCCGAAAGCCCGTTTTATTGGAAAATTGACTTTTAAAAATGGTTTTAAAATGTCTAAGGGTTCTTGTGATGCTGCATGGGTTTGGGGTGCATGTTCTCTCGTGCCGGGGGGCCGAGGAGATATTGGTTGATTTTTAGAGCCATGTTATGATTTTCTGAGATTTACTAGTGTCGTTGGGGGTTCTATGAGAGCACTACAGATTGAGTCGTGGAGTTTACTCCGACCTTGACATGAGAGTGAGTTGTCAGTTCACTGTTTCCGATCTATTTGATCGAGGATTATAGCCTGCTGAGCCTGGCAGTTATGCCAGTTATGAGATACTTGAGTTCGGTGGGGTCGCTCCCCTCGAGCTACGCCCCGGGTGCGATGATGTTACCGAGCCTGACGAGGCTGCGATGTGTTACTGATAGTCCTTGAGGGACACCCTACGTAAGTCCGTTCCTCCGGGATGTGCGGCCGTAGATGAGCGCAGGCGGGACCTTGACTTGGTCTAGACTGATCCAAAGTGGACAGTCATTGAGATTTGGGTGAGATGTGTGAGTGAGTTACACGACATGTTCATAGATGAGTATTTTTTCCTTTGAGCATATGTAGAGGCATATAGAGATAGATTTCCTGCTTTCATATCTATCTATCTATCTATCTATCTGTTTTATTGCTGTGCCTCCGGTGGACTTAGTGGGCATACCGTGTGCTTTGAGGACGGTACCCACTGGGGACTACCTTTGCTGTAGTTCTCACACCCGCTGCGGTGCAGGTTTCCCTGAGGTAGCTGCTCCGACTCCTTCCCGTGCGGAGTCTTCAGATCGAGGTAAGGGCGTGGCCGGCTAGTCGCTTACCCGAGTCAGATTAGTGGAGAGGTAGCAGTACCCCTTTTGAGTTTCCACTTTTGTAGAGTGAGTTTTTGTAGTGAGGTTATTTATGTATCTTGAGGACAGCTTGTATCTTGGATTTGTTTACTCTAGTACAGTTGTTCTGTTTACTTTCTATAGCATGTACTTACTTTTGCTCTGATATCTGTTAGCTATAGATTTATTTGCAGGGTAGACGCTTCGTCTGTACGGCAGTTTCCGTACAGATGGCGGATCTGTTAGCGTGCCCGGGTCGCAGTTTCGACCCCGGGGCGTGACAGATTAGAGTGTGAGCCTAGTTAATAGGTCATTGAGGATTAGAGACCCTAGGCTACTCTGGTTGGACTTAGGATGACTCGGTTGGCGCGATTTCTGTTTAGAGAGTCATGATTGAGTTTTAACTTCCCCAGAGGGAGGGGAAAATAACTTTGCAGTTATGGAGGAGTCGGCTGCAGACGACATTACACTTTGGACTGGATAACATGTATAGATCTCGTTGATTGGGTTGAGCGGGGTCCTAATGTTTGACTTTGGGATTGACGATGCCTCCGAGACGGAGTGACGACGAGAGCTCACCCAGACCAGGACTGACGGCAGGAGGCTCCACCTGCCGATGGGGAGCAGGCCGCCCAAGTGGCCCATTTGTCCGAGGCCGACCCAGGAGAGGCGCGCCAGCAGCAGGCGCGGAGGAGGCAGCCAAGTGCCACAAGAGTGCGGTTGGTGAGGTTACTTGGCAGAGGGCACCCCAGTGCGGCCCCTTCTATTCGTCTGCGTCAGCCGCCAAGCAGAGGGGCTCGCCACGCTGGCAGGCCATCCCCGCGGTTCTCCCTGAGTTTAGAACCGGGATGTAGAGCCTTGGATTGCAGCGATGGGAAACTTTTTGAGAACGAGTGGGGAGCCAGCCACGTGGAGAAGGACCCGAGACTTGGTGGCGTCTTCGCCCCGTGGGACCGCCGGGAGTTCAGTTGTTGACATGGCCTGAGTTTCGGGCTTTGCTGCGCGGGGCCACTTTCCCGATAGCGCAAAGCAGAAATCCGGGCATCTTCGACGTCGCAATCCGTGCCTTTATGTTCGAGATCTAGAATTGCTCGAGATGCCACATGTTGCCTCGAGATCCGTGGACATTGCCATCAGGACATCCATCTTTGCACTTGGGATGCGTGAGAGAGCTCGAGATCCGCGCAAGGTGACCTCGAAAGGCGTGCGCCAGTCTCGAAATGCGTGCACCGAGGATCGAAATGCAGACCGCCCCCGCCACAGTAGAAGCCGTGGGGCCGCTACAGAGGCAAACCGGTCGCCCGATTGCAGCGGCAAAGCGTCTGATAGATGCCCATTTTGGCGGGCCTTGCCTATCAGTGTCGACCGTTTTCGCTGCGGTTTTGTCACATAGCATCTTCCCGTTTTCGCCCAAATTTGACAGCAGGACTCCTCCCTTGCCTTGCAGGCAGTGGGATACCCCGAGTTTTCAGGGGGGGCCACCTTTGGGCAGTCAGAAGACGACCCCCTCCAGAGCGCGGGTGTACCCCGTTCTCGAGGATTCCGGGCAGCTGATCAAGTAGCGGAATTGTTTACTGTGGCCCGTTCGAGCATTTTTGACACTGAGCTCACGTTCATTTATCAAACATTTGCATCTGCACTGAAATTTTGGCTTACATTGAGCCCAGATCCTGATATGTATTCTAGATGAGTTATTTTCCTCCCAGATTTAGGACCGTGGATTTCCCATTGACCTGTTCTTTTCGCCGACTCCAGGATTTTAGTGGTTTTATGGATTGGTTATTTACTATTTATATTATTGTAGAATGAGGAGTACCCTTACACCGTGGACCTTTTTATAGGGACAGGGCCATTGTTTGCTGCAGTATCTTCCGAAACCAAGTCAACCCTAGACTGTAAATGCGCTAGTTGCCCGGACTCAAAAATCAACCTGGGACCCGGATGTTTTTCCCTCTTATCTTCCCGCCGGACTAGAGATAGAGTTTGTGATTGACCTATCCCTTGATTATTTCTTAGGTCAGCCGGCAGAGTGACAATGTGTTCAATTGGATGTTGGATCAATGACCTACTCGTGGGGAGCGCCGATTTTTTTGTAAAACCATCTTAATTGTGTGTGGCCCTCGAGGTTTAAAGTGAGCGAAAAAACCTGTCCCCAGGATTTTTTTTTGATCATTCCAGCTACTCCGAAGTGACCCAGACCCGCCACACTTGAGGAGGATGTGCCCCAGCCACGACTCGGACAGAGTTCTGCCCTTTGGTATAATGCCCGGCGTCACTTCAGGATTTTCAGTTTAACCACACCAGTCACAGGAGTTGAGTAGAGGGAAGAAGATAAGTTGTATGCCAATAAGAAGTGCGGTGAGCTAGGCCATTTTCAGGAGTGGCAGTGGACCCGGCGTTTGTTCAACAGTGCCCACGACGACAGAGGTTTCTTTTGCTAAGTCGTTTTGTGCAAGCTTTTCTCCCCTCACTCGGTTGAAGGAAGGGGATCTTTGTGACAGAGCGGCTTCGAGGAGTTGAAAGAGGTTGATTACAGCACCAGTCCTTTCACTACCAGTCATGGGAGAGGGATTCGTGATTTATAGTGATGCCTCCCACAGCGGCTGATGTGTGTTGATGCAGCGGTAGGGTAATTGCTTATGCTTCGCGTCAGCTAAAGGATTAAGAAGAACCCTACGCACGATTTGGAGCTAGCCGCTGTTGTCTTTGCTTTGAAGCTTTGGCGGCACTATCTTTATGGAGAGCATTGTGAGATCTTCACCGACCACCAGAGTTTGAAGTATTTGTTCACCCAGAAGGAACTCAACTTGAGGCAACGCCGGTGGCTAGAGCTGCTAAAGGATTATGATCTGAGCATTCAGTATCATCCCGGCAAAGCCAATGTGGTCGCAGACGCCTTGAGCAGGCGAGTGGGGCAGTCTTTGAGCTTGTTGATTACCCAGCAGATGCCCCTGAGAGAGCAGTTGAGGCGTTTGGATATAGAGGTGGTGTCCCCTGGGGTTTCTGCAAGACTTATGTCTATGGTCTTGCAGCCCACTCTGTTGGACAGGATTAGAGAGAAACAGAGTGAGGACCCCGAGCTCGTGAGGATTAGAGATCAGCTTCAGCATGGTCAGAGTGGGGACTTTTCGGTCGACTCAGCGGGAGTACTTAGGTACAGGGACCGCTTTTGTGTGCCCGGGGATCTTGAGATTAGAGAGCTGATTTTGAGGGAAGCTCACTATACACCTTACACCCTCCACCCTGGAGGAACTAAGATGTATAGGGACTTGAGGGCACAGTTTTGGTGGCGCGGCATGAAGAGAGATATTGGAAGGTTCGTGGCTCGTTGTCTAACTTGTCAGCAAGTTAAAGCTGAGCATCAGGTTCCAGCTGGCAAGTTGCAGAGCCTTCCAATACCTGAATGGAAATGGGACCATGTCACTATGGATTTTATTGTGGGATTACCGAGGACTCAGAGTGGTTCTGATGCCATATGGGTGATTGTGGATCGTTTGACCAAATCAGCCCACTTTCTGCCGATGCAGCTGAGTTGGTCCTTGGAGAGGTTAGCACAGTTATATATGGAGGAGATTGTGAGACTACATGGGGTGCCGGTATCGATTGTGTCTGACAGGGACCCGAGGTTTACTTCACAGTTTTGGAGGAGTTTGCACACAGCCTTGGGGACCCAGCTTCAGTTTAGCACCGCCTTTCACCCACAGACTGATGGACAGTCAGAGAGGACCATTCAGACTCTGGAGGACATGTTGAGAGCATGTGTCCTGAGCTTCAGTGGCAGTTGGGATCGACACTTGAGATTAGCCGAGTTCGCATATAACAATAGCTTCCAGGCGAGCATTCAGATGGCGCCCTATGAAGCATTGTATGGTCGGAAGTGTCGATCGCCTCTATTTTGGAGTGACGTGGGTGAAAGGAAGACCTTGGGGCCAGATTTGCTTGTTGAAGCTGAGGAAAAGGTCAGGATCATTCGGCGACATTTAGAGACCGCTCAGAGCCGTCAGAGGAGTTATGCAGACAGGAGGCGGCGAGACTTGGAGTTTCAGGTGGGAGACCATGTTTTTCTAAAAGTCTCGCCATCTCGGGGAGTTCGCCGATTTGGAGTACGCGGAAAGCTTAGTCCGCGGTTTATCGGTCCATTCGAGGTGCTAGAGCGCATTGGTCCAGTGGCTTATCGAGTTGCGCTACCGCCGCGGTTGGCAGGCACCCACGATGTATTTCATGTATCCACCTTGAGGAAATATGTGTTTGATCCCTCACATATTTTGGATTTCACATCCTTGGAGTTAGATGAGGACTTGAGCTATCAGGAGCGACCGGTGCGGATTCTTGCTCGAGAGACGAGAGAATTGCGCAACCGGATCATACCTTTTGTAAAGGTTTTATGGAGTCATCATGAGGAGCGAGAGGCCACATGGGAGCCTGAGGATGAGCTGAGAGTTTCCTATCCCCACTTATTTGAGTTGCCCTCCTGAGTTGTGATTTTATGGTTTCGAGGACGAAACCTTTTGAAGGAGGGGAGAGTGTAGAGTACCGGAGCTTCGGGCAGTGTGCCGACTCCACGTGGCAGCCTGGTATTGTGGAAATACCTTCAGCAGACTCTATTTGTATTTACAGCGAGGTTCGGGTGGTCCCGGAGCGACGCGGAGGTATTTTTGTAGAAAAGTGAGTTAGCGTCGGCTTTGGAGCTTGCGGGTCGAGCTGTGGTTTCTTGGATGGTTTTCTTGAGAGTTGATCACTTGGGACAGGTGTTCTATGTTTTTACAGAGGTGTTCGGTTGGTTTCGGGGTGATGCGGAGGTCCCGAGGCAAGAAAGTGAGTTGACGGCGCGTTTTGGGGAGCTTCAGGCTGAATTCGGGCCTTTGGGTGGCTGGGTTCCGGAACCAAGCAGCTGGTTCCGGAACTGGCCACTTGGTTCCGGAACCAGCAGCTTGGTACCGGAACCAAGGGGTGTGTACCGGTACCCCCATGTTGGTACCGGTACACAGCCACAAGAATGCCCAGAATAAGCCCGGTTTTGCACAGTAATGCGGTATGGCCTTCTTCTCTGTTCCAACCACTCCCAACGTGATATTTATACGCATAGCCATCTGCTCCCTCACCCACATCTCATCCTTATCCTCACCTCCATTTCTTGCTGCCAGAGGAGAAGAAGAAGAGGAAGTAGAGGGAGAAGTGAAGGTGGCTGTGGAGTGTGCTGCTTGTGAGAGTTGACCGAGTCAACGTGCGCGCGCGAGGAGCAAATTGAGGTAAATTGATCATCGGAGATTATGGATTTGGATTTGTTTGTTCTCCTCTTGGGTTTTATTGTTGGAATTGGTTGAGATTTAAGCTTTAATTCCATCCTTTCTCTCCCTCTCTCCCTGTGCTCTCGGATGCAAGCAGGGAAGTTACTGCGCAGTTCCGCAACGCACGCATGCTTGAATTCATGGATTGGAGGGATCAGATTGAGCTGAGATTTTTATGGTGACCTAGCTGGGTGCCGTGGAGATTGTTGTGAGCTCCGTGGATTTTTCCGAGACGCGCGACGGCGCGCGTGCGCGCGAGAGGCTCTGTGCAGTTTTTCGGCAGATTTCTCGCCGTTTCTTCACCGATTTCGGCGCGGCCTTCGGAAAGCATTTGAGGTGGGTTGGTTTTTCTTCCAAAAATCGTGGAATGCCCTCTAATGCTTCAGAACGCACTTTGATCATGTCAAAACTGTATATTTTAGCTGTTAAATAATCTGATAGTTGCCTAGAAAATTTCAGAAAAATTATCTGAACCCCGGAATATTTTTAGTGGACTCTTGGCATTGTATGACACTAGTCGATATACTTGGTTGGTCTCACTTAAGCACCTGAACCGTTTTAAAAATCCGAAAGCCCGTTTTATTGGAAAATTGACTTTTAAAAATGGTTTTAAAATGTCTAAGGGTTCTTGTGATGCTGCATGGGTTTGGGGTGCATGTTCTCTCGTGCCGGGGGGCCGAGGAGATATTGGTTGATTTTTAGAGCCATGTTATGATTTTCTGAGATTTACTAGTGTCGTTGGGGGTTCTATGAGAGCACTACAGATTGAGTCGTGGAGTTTACTCCGACCTTGACATGAGAGTGAGTTGTCAGTTCACTGTTTCCGATCTATTTGATCGAGGATTATAGCCTGCTGAGCCTGGCAGTTATGCCAGTTATGAGATACTTGAGATACTTGAGTTCGGTGGGGTCGCTCCCCTCGAGCTACGCCCCGGGTGCGATGATGTTACCGAGCCTGACGAGGCTGCGATGTGTTACTGATAGTCCTTGAGGGACACCCTACGTAAGTCCGTTCCTCCGGGATGTGCGGCCGTAGATGAGCGCAGGCGGGACCTTGACTTGGTCTAGACTGATCCAAAGTGGACAGTCATTGAGATTTGGGTGAGATGTGTGAGTGAGTTACACGACATGTTCATAGATGAGTATTTTTTCCTTTGAGCATATGTAGAGGCATATAGAGATAGATTTCCTGCTTTCATATCTATCTATCTATCTATCTATCTATCTGTTTTATTGCTGTGCCTCCGGTGGACTTAGTGGGCATACCGTGTGCTTTGAGGACGGTACCCACTGGGGACTACCTTTGCTGTAGTTCTCACACCCGCTGCGGTGCAGGTTTCCCTGAGGTAGCTGCTCCGACTCCTTCCCGTGCGGAGTCTTCAGATCGAGGTAAGGGCGTGGCCGGCTAGTCGCTTACCCGAGTCAGATTAGTGGAGAGGTAGCAGTACCCCTTTTGAGTTTCCACTTTTGTAGAGTGAGTTTTTGTAGTGAGGTTATTTATGTATCTTGAGGACAGCTTGTATCTTGGATTTGTTTACTCTAGTACAGTTGTTCTGTTTACTTTCTATAGCATGTACTTACTTTTGCTCTGATATCTGTTAGCTATAGATTTATTTGCAGGGTAGACGCTTCGTCTGTACGGCAGTTTCCGTACAGATGGCGGATCTGTTAGCGTGCCCGGGTCGCAGTTTCGACCCCGGGGCGTGACACTCGGCGTGCCGTTGCACCCCACGAAATCCCCTCCCTCTCTCTCCCCTTGGTGCTCGGTTGGAGAAGAAAAGGAAAAAAGGGAGAAGAAAATAGGTGCGCAGTTTGGAGGAGGGAAAAAAAAAGAGAAGAAGATGGAGGGGGGAGGGGGGGGGGGGGGGGAGGGGGGAGGGAGGGGTATTTCATTGGACCAACTACACGGAGCCCCCCAATGGGGGCCCACCACGTGGCGGTCCACCCCACCCAGTTGACGCGCGCCAGCACAGGCGCGCGCCCCTGCGCCACACGAGCGCGCGGCACACGGGCGCGCGTCCCCGCGCGGACGCTTCATGCGTCTGCGCAGCCGCCAACGGGGGCCCGCCACGTGGCGGCCTCCCGCGTTGACCCGCGCCACCCCGCGCACGCCTGCTGCGCGCAGGGTTGCAACGAGTGGGGCGCCGCCACGTGGCGCCCCACCTGCCTCCCCTGCGCGCCTCGCGCAGTGCGCCATCGCGCGCGCTTGCCGCGCGCCATCGCGCGCTTGCCGTGCCTCGAAATCCGTGCATTTTTTTCGAAATCCGTGCATTTATCTCGAGATCTATGCATCTGAGATCCGTGTGTTTGCCTCGAGATCCGTGCATTGCCTCGGAATCCCTGCGTTGCCTTGGGATGCGTGTCGTCTCGAGATCCGCGCACGCACCTCGAAACGCGTGCTAGTCTCGAAATGCGTGCCCGACTCGAAATGCATGCCCGCCTCGCTACTGTAAACCGTGCGCCGCTACAATGCAAATCAGTCGCCCGATTGTACGGCAAATTTTCTTATTTTGCCCATTTTGTCCGTTCTTGCCTATTTTTCGACCGTTTTCGTCTGTTTTTGTCCGTTTTCTTCCCGTTTTCGCCCAAATTTGACAGGCAGGTTCATCTCAACTTAATTTATCACGGGATATTTTAAATTTTCAGTTTGGGCCATTTTTGGGTCACCAAAAGTCTTGCTGTATCCAGAATCGCTGGCGGACCCCGTTCTCACTATCCGGGTATCCGATCAACGCGGAACTTTTACTGTGGCCTTAAAACATAATTACAGAGCTCCCGTAATTTTCTCAAAATTTTCTGACACTGAAATTTTCGCTTACAATCTGAGCCCACATCCTCATATAAAATTCTAGATCTCTTATTTTAATCCCGATTTGGGTCCAATTCATTTCCAAATCATCCTCTACTTTTCTAAACTCAATAAAAATAGTATTTCATACCATTTTTATTTATATTTATTTATATACCAAAATCTAGTACATTACACCGTGGACCTTTTTCATAGGGACGGGCCATTAACTCTGCATACATAGAAACCAAGTCAACCCTAGACCTAAATGATCTAGTTCCATGACCAAAAATCAACCAGGGACTCTATTTCTCCCCTCCCCCCCCCACCCACTAAAGCACTCGCGCTCTACGCACCTATACCTTGATTATTTCTTAGGTCAGCCGCAAGTGACAATGTGTTCCGTGGATGTTGGACAATGACTACCGTGGTTAAAGTTGTTTTTCTCTAATACCATCTTAATCTGTCACGCCCTGGGGGTTTAAATAAGCGAAAAACATGTAAGTTTTTTTTTTGAAACATTCCCACCCTCCGATACGTGCCCAGACCCGCCACACATACAAATTCACCCCACGAACGGACAGAGTCTCCTTTGTATATGCACGGCGTCACAAACAGAATTTTCACTTTAACCACACCAGTCAAGGAGTTAAGTAGAGGGAAAAAGATAATCATGCGCAATAACCAAGTCGGCCACCTAAATTTTGAAAGGATAAATCCACGGGTTTGTAAAACAGTGCCCACACGACACTTATTCTTTTCAAAACCATTTTCGCAATCCTTTTCTTTTATTTGAAACTGGCCGTACCTGAAATAAACGTAAAGGAAAAATTGTTCATCACGTAATGCCCCACATCCACAAATAAATACCACACACACAAGCTGACTAACTGAAATAATCAAAAACAAAATAACGGAGAGGTCACCAGCCCTAAACGAGGCTAACTTCCTCTAGTCGCGGCCTCACTGTCGTCCCGGATCCCACCTCTGACCGAACCTGTCACCGTGTGGGAAGTCAGCGACACAAAGAGTAAGAGGTAAAAGTAAGATGTGCAAAATGCTATAAATACTAGAAATAAAGCAAACCGAAAACCAGAACATCCACACTCTCCCGCATGGATCAACAGTAACCCCCGATAACTCAAAACAGTGCATGCAAAAGAAAACACCTTGCTCGCACCTTGTTGCTTTTAAACCCTCCACGGCACTTGTGCAGCACCTTAAGTAACCGCGAGGGGTCCCCACTACGTCACCTTGTGGGGTACACGGGTCAACGTACCACCTTTTCGGAAAAGTACACCGATGCGGTGGCCAAACCGCTGGTGTGCGTGCAAGCAGCCATGAGCATAATGACCGAAGTCAATGTGTGATAATAGGGATACTCATACAAAAAGGGGTTAGTCAAGAATCATTAGCACATCTACTTTACTCTTACGTATTACATATGAGACCACAACCAAAATGCAAGAGAAAGGTACCCACCTGAAACGAAGATACACGACCGCGCCCGCGACCCTCCAAAGTAACCAACACCACCCGCGGGCCTAATAAAATATCCAAAACACCAATCAACATTTTATCCCCCAAACCAGCAAAATTGGTGGTCCCGACTACTGTACCCAAAACCTCTTCTATCCCCAAAACAGAAATCGACGAAAGACTCCGTGTCCAAAAATCCCTCCGGTGGCAAAAACCGTATTTTCGACGCGATCCGACTGTCGACGAGGCAATTGACTGAAAGACGGGTTCCCATCGTTGCCTTGGCGAAGTCTGCGATGAAAAACAACCGTGCGGAGGCTCATCCGATGAAAAACGAAAACAACTGCGTCGAGCGAACTGCACCGTCAAGCGGACTGCACCGTCGACGAAAATGCCAAATAAATGGTCAAACTAAAAACTGTCAAGCCAAAACCGTCGAGCAGAACCGTCGATAAAAACGCCAAGTAAAAGGTCAAAAAAAACTGTCGAGTCAAAACCGTCGATAAAAACGCCAAGTAAAAGGTCAAACAAAACTGTTGAGCCAAAACCGTCGAGCGAAACCGTCGACGGTAGCGGCTCGACCCATGCAGACTTACCGGCGGTGCGGCGGCCCGCGCGGGCACGCGCAAGCAGCGCGGCGTGGTAGCCCCGCGTGGGCACAGCCCCGCGCGGATATGCGCAAGCAGCGCGCGGCGTCAGGCAGCGCGGCGCGGTAGCCCCGCGTGGGTGCTGCGGCGGCGCAGCAGCCCCGCGCGGGCCCAGCCCAACGCGGGTGCGCGCAAGCAGCGCGACGACAAGCAGCGCGGCGCAGTATCCCCGCGTGGGCGCCGCAGGGGCGCAGCACCCCGCGCGGGTACGCGCAAGCAGAGCGGGCGGTGCCGCCCGCGCAGCGCGGTAGCCCCGCGCGGGTACGCGCAAGCAGCGCGGGGCTGCAGGCAGCGCGGCGCGATAGCACCGCGTTGGCACAGCCCCACACGTGCGCGCGCGGGCGGCAGCCCGCTTGGCTGCGCGCTGCGACAACGCCTCGGCGACGCGCAGCCTACGGTGGCAGTGCGCGGCGGTGGCGGCGGCTCGGCTAGGGCATCGAGCGGCGGCGGCGGCTCCGCTAGGGCATCGAGCGGCGGTGGCGGCGGCAGCTCGGCCAGGGCATCGAGCGGCGGCGGTGGCAGCGGCTCGGCTAGGGCATCGAGCGGCGACACAGCCACCGTCGACGATCCTTAGCGTCCCCGCCGAAAATCTCAAAAACTCGTCACCAAGAACGAAACCTACGAACAAAACCCAACAATCGAACCGAACAAAACCGACGAACCAAAGCCATCCAACGATCAAACCAAACAAAATCACCGAACGAAACCATCGTACGAATCAACGATCAAAACGAACAAAACCAACGAACCCTAACCCAAAACTAATTACCGAAAACTGAGAGACGAGACCCACAACACGAAACATGAAAATACTAACGATCAAAAAACCGACGAACGGAACCAACCAACGACATTCAAGAACGCAAAGAAATTAAAGTAACGATAACTAAAGATCAAGATTCACAAACGAAGATGAAAAGGGTGCTAACCTAGCTCCGACGGAGAAGACAACGCGATCTCGATCTCCGCGGGCGGTGGTGTTTCTGGATCCGCTCCTCGGTATCGGCGACGCTTCCGGTCTCGGTTTTCGACACGCGCAACGAGGAAAGAGAAAGAGGAACGATCTTTTCACCAAAAATTAGGGTTATACGGTATTTGGGATATAAATATCTTTTTATTAATATTTTATTTATTTATTTATTTCTCTTTTGTACGTACGAAAATTTCAATATTCGATATTTTAAAGATATTTTTAGCCGATTTCTCGATAAGCGTGCCGATCCTCCGAACGGTCCTGTAACCGTTAGCACGAATCATGATGCACCAACAACACATAGCGGGTTCCTAGGATGTCAGAACTTACCTTTTGGACCCGCTAACACTGAAACCCTCATTCCGGAAGATCCGTAAGTCGGATTTCAGATTCGATCACTTTGTCATTCTCCGTTTTTCGAGCTCTAACACAGAAAAGAATACTCGCAAGCGCAGAAGATCTACCCTAAAAAGTCGAGACACTACAAATTTGTTTTATTAATCATTTTTAAAGATTAATATATTGACAACTATTTTTGTATTTTGAAATTTCGCGACATTTAGATTTGCAAAAATTGACAACTATTTCTGACTTTTGTCAATGATTGGTGGCGACAAGAAAATCAAAAATATATCCTCTTGTCTATCGATTAGTTAAACTTATACTAACTCTTCCAGTTTCAACTGCAACTTCCGAACGGGCATTTTCTGCTATGATCATTATTAAAACCGATCTCCGGAATAAAGATGAATGATGACTTCTAACTAATTCCAAGATGGATGATGACTTTCTCACTAATTCTTTGATTATGTATATTGAAAGAGAAATTGCCGAAAAATTTACTATTGATTCAATCATTGATGAGCACTATTATAACTTTTGAATGATAAGCTTCTAAATTTTCTTTAGTATTTTTGTATTCTAAATTTGAATGGTTGGTGGCAACATACATATAAAAAATTTGAGGATCAGCATGAATCATTAATTGCATAATATTTTTTTATTCACACAAATTTAATGTATATTTATATATAGATATTAGTATATTTTATTATCTAAATAATATTTGAATATAGATCCCACCCATCCAAATTCAAATTCATATTCCAAAAAAATATATAAATGAGAATATAATTTTGTAAAGATTGGATTGTTTTCACTCCTAGGTAGAGGGCGAAAGATTGGTCCGCTAATGTTATATGCAAAGAATCCGACTGTTTTCCGCTGCAGTCAGTAATATTCACTCTAATCAAAACAAACGGCAAGAACTCTATAAAGAGCGTCCAATGTTGAACCGAAGGAAGTACTAAATTAAAATTGACTAGAAGTTCAGGAGGAAGATAAATGCCATGCACGGAATGGAAGAAAAGTTAAAAACGATCAAAAAATTGTCACTTGGGAGAGAAAAAAAAAAAAAAAAAAAAAAAAAATTCCCCCCTCATCTCCTAATATGGGCTCACTTTCCACACCCTAATGGTTCCATCGGTGAACATCGTGCTCCCGTCAATGCAACAACTCAAGCTCGTGCAATACCAGCATCTGTCAATTGTCACACCCCTCGTCTCCTAATATGGGCTCACTTTCCACACCCTGATGGTTCCGTCGGTGTAACCGGTGAACAGTGTGCTACCATCAATGCTCCAACTCAAGCTCGTGCAATACAGCATCTGTCAATTGTCACAGAAAAAACCAAGTATTAAATCTTTTCTTCAGATGAAATATTGAACCAAATCTTGTTGCCAAGACTCAAGAAGATATATACTTCGCTCACAGCAGTTGTAAGACAATAACAAGTCTATAGCGCTTAATTATGAAGCAGGAAACAAATTAATCACATTGTAACTCTTCAATCTCTAAGTGTTTCTTGTAGCAACATCTCCTACACAGCAAACAAAAGAGAGAGAGAGAGAGAGAGCATCAGGTTAATGTTTCACTTGATAATCCTCTAGTCCGTCAACAAATAAGATTCGCATCAGGTTGCTTCTTCATTTGATAATCCTTTAGCCCGTCCACCAGGCAACAAATAAGGTTCCATTGCACAAAGAATATAGAGCATTATGTTTCTGTTTCGTTTGCTTATCCATAAATTAGTCCGCCACAGGCAGCAAATAAGTTTCCAGCGCACCAACAATATAGAACAAAAAAAATCAACTAAACTAGAATTTAAATTCTCACTCCACCAAGGGCGCACAATTACCGTTTGCTAAACTATTGCCCAAGTTAAGCTTTCGTCAATAAATGTTGAATGATTGCATTAGGGGGCTCAAACTATTAAAATGTTACAATCTCGGCCCAACATTAGCACTCGCCACAATGAGATGCCAAAGAACAAAGTGGCATGTAACTGACTGTTCTCAAGCACCTCAACTGTGTGCGCACAGGAAATACGGTGTCATGGACCCCACACGACAAATCTCATTTCAAGAACCAAACTTTTTTGAAGTGAAATTTGGCATGTGGGGCCATTGTGATCATGTTTTATTGGAAAATCACATAAGTGACGGCTTAGGTGTAGTGGCTAGGCACGCCACATCAAAATTCCATATGGAGGGGTTACCAATACTGACAGTGGGACTGACAGAAACATTCAAAAAGCTCAAACCCCCTAATGCAATTCATCAAAGTTTAGAGACCATAGTGCAACTCAGGTCATTATTTAACAACTAAAAGCATAATTTATGCTTCCTAAAAGAACTTCAAGATGGATCTTAATAGACAAAATTTTACACTCCTTATTCTATTAAAAATATTAATAAAAACAAGAAGTGAAAGAAAATAATCTTTTCAAAATTCTCATAAAATCATTTCAAGGATTTTCCTGAGGTTAACCAATTAAATATCTCCATAACCCAACATTTTTTACAAAAGAAAGAATACACATATTTTTGTAAGTCCTACAAAAAGTTGAATGCTGAACCCCAACCCTTCCTGGCTTCATTTACAATCACATCAAGGAGCAAACAAGTTGTAAATATTCCCTTAACTTCTACTAAAAAATGTCACCAGTCACTCTATGGAAGGTAAGACTTAATTTTGCAAGTAGCCGAGTATGATAAATGTTTTCGATTAAGCGCATACGTGGCACGATGACAAGAGTAAGCAAGTGTGAAAGTTCTAAACTCAACTCGTTCTCAACACTTTGGTACAATTAGACCCCCTAGGTATAATTAAACCGCCTGGTCAATCATGTTAGTGTTAAAATAATTTTTAGCAAAAGTCCAATTAGTACTTTATTTCACATAAGTTCTAAAAATTCTCGGTTTGCCACTTTCTGCGATCAGCATTGCGAACAAACAGTGGGTGTAGACGAAAGAGGCAACATTGCCTCTCTTTTCTTCTTCTTCCTAATCCTCTGTTTTGAGAGGAATCTTGAAGCTTCTACAGGAACCTAAGTTAGTTTTGTCCGTCTTAGCTTAAGTAGGTCCGAACCAACAATAAATGCCTATAAATAGGTGTGAAGCCCTCACACCAAGACACAATGTGGTGTACCAGCAACAGAGAGAGTGAGAGCATAGAGAGTTAGTGCAGGGTTAGTATGTGTCTTTCGCAACTTTGGGTGTGAGTATGCTTGACTCTACAACAAAAAAAAAGTGGTATGTGAGGGATTGTATAAGTCTTTTGCAACTTTTATATGTATTAATAAAAGGAGTTTTGTTGTCATTTCGGTACGCCAATATTCTACAATTTGGAATCAGACCAAGATTGTAGAAAATATTCTGCTAGTTAGGTTGGTAAAATTCTACCAGTTTAGGCAGTTAAATGTTAATATAAGCAAAAATTCTGCTAGAGCACAGTTTGGGACTGTGAAGTTGGTTGGTCTGGGACCAGACTTGGTTGACTGCAGGGCAATCACTAAGTCACTACGGTTGGCGCAACTAGTGGAATTAAGAAGCTAAGTAATCATAATTATAGTTATTGGCAAACCTGCATTGAATCCTACCTACAAGGGCAGGACCTATGGGAGTTAATCGGTGGTGCTGAAACAATTCCACCACGGGAAAAATGAAGAGGTACTAAGGAAGTGGCGTATCAAGGCTGGGAAGGCGATGTTCATCTTGAAGACGACAATCAAAGAAGAGCTGCATGAGTATATTAGAGAAGCAGACACACCCAAGGCTGCATGTGCCCGCAAGCATGTAAATGACAATACCTCCTAATCCATGATAATCTAGTATTCCAACCACCTAAAAATCTACAATGATTCTACTACTTCACTAACACCTTTTACAACTACTCGACTTGAGTAGAATTGTAATGATTTGAATATTTTTAATAAAAAAATGAGAGAATTTACAAACCGTGAACAAAACAGGCCCTAAATTCAATTTCACACTACATCTTAGTTTCTTCTGATAAGAAGAAAAATCTGAGAATAAAAATTAATAATCTTTATATGCTATTTGAGGAATTCCCATGTAATACTATGTTAAGAAATCCCAAGCATTAGAGTGCTTGACAAAGAGTTATTGACAGAATGCATGTAAAGAACTGCAGCACCAACATGAATAGCTATACGAACAGTCTCTTTTTAGGCCCGCCAGCCTGGGTCAAATCAAAGCGAACAATCAGGGCCGATATATGCTTTGGAACATCAATGCAGATCAACACGTATATAACGTCAATAAATTCCTTTCATTATAATAGCATTTTCTTTCTGTTTTTTTTTTTTTTTTTTTTTCAGTCTAGATTTAGGCATTCTCTCTCTTGTAGTAGGGAGAAAAAAAATTAAAATGGAAACTAAATAAATCTAAAATCTGAATATTTTTTACAATTCTTGATCTTTCTGAGATCCGCATTGTGAACGGGTATGGAGTCGGAGGTATGCAAACAATTACGGACCATGCATATCAGGACACAAAGCGCAGAATAATCAATCAGAAGAGACAAACCCAAAAAAAAAAAAAACCACTGATAATGATGATAATGATGAGTCTACCTGATTCTTGCTGGTCGGGGTCTCGGGCTTGAGGTCCTGGACGATGGACTTGCTCTCAAGGTCCCAGATCTTGACGCTGTCCTGGGTGGCGGCGCAGAGCCAGTAGCGGTTGGGGCTGAAGCAGAGGGCGTGGATGATGGCGCCGGCGTCGAGCGAGTAGAGGCGCTTGCCCTCGGCGAGGTCCCAGAGGAGGGTGACGCCGTCCTTGCCTCCGCTGGCGCAGAGGGAGCCGTCGGGGCTGACGGCGACGGTGTTGACGTAGCCGGCGTGGCCGGTGAGGGTGCAGCGGAGCTTGCAGTTGGTGAGGTTCCAGACTTTGACGGTGCGGTCCCAGGAGCCGGAGACGATGAGGGGTTGATAAGTGCTGGGAGAGAACCGTACGCAGCTGACCCAGTTGGTGTGGGCGTCGGCGTCCTGAATGGTGTATTTGCACTCGCCGAGGGTGTTCCAAAGCTTGATGGTGCGGTCGCGCGAGGCCGAAACGATCTGGCGGTTGTCCACGGAAAAGGCCACGGACAGCACGTCCTTGGTGTGCCCCACGAAGCGGCGGGTGGTGGTGCCCAGGTTGAGATCCCAGAGCCGGAGCTCCGCGTCCCAGGACCCCGAGAGGGCGAACTGCCCGTCCGAGCTCAGCACCACGTCCTGCACGAAGTGCGAGTGCCCCGTCAGCCGCCGCAGGGGCACGCCGTACGCCGCGTCACCTCCCGCCGACGCCGCGTCCTTGGTCAGCTTCCACACCAGCACCGACTTGTCGCGCGACGACGACACGATCCGGTCCGAGTTGTCGATCGGGGTC
>CM054948.1:8517043-8688005 GCA_029168755.2 Tillandsia fasciculata
CCTTCTACAAGGACTAACGCCGATTCGACATCGCCCGCTCCCCCAACTGCACCTACTCAGTAACCAATATTGGGTTCAGCCGCAGCAGGTACCTTAAGGCGGTGTTTGGTTAGGGGATAAAGGGGGAATAACCCCCTTTATCCCCCTATTCTTGCCAAACACCATACCAAAAAGACAAGGGATATTTTTTTTTTTTATCCCGGTCTTAACGGGTTATCCTAGGATAACCCGTTAAGAGCTATTCTTCACCCACCATGGAATTGTGCTATCCCGTATTTTAAACTAGGGGCATTGGATGGAAAGTGGTTACAGTTAATGCTCCCATCCTCCTCTCTTCTCCCAGGCCATTCCTCCTCTTCGTTAGCTCCCATCCTCCTCCCTCGTTAATGCTCGCTCCCATCCTCCTCCCTCGTTAATGCCCTAGCTTCTTCCGAATCCCCTCTAGCTTCTTCCAAATCTCCTCGATCTTGTGTCGGACGCGATCTTGTGCCGAATCGTCTGCCGTTAATGCCCTAGCTTCCTCGTGTTGGCCGCCATCTTCATCCGAGCTGATCCTGTGGCAAAAGGTTGGTAAAAATGGAGATCTTCGTTAATGGCACACACCTACCTTCCTCCTCCCGCCTCGCCATTCGTTAATGCCCTAGCTTCCTCGTGTGGGACGCCCTCTTGTTCCGAGCTGATCCCAGTGGCAAAATGTTGGAAAAATGGGCATCTTCGTTAAGACCCGATCTCGTGCTTCCTCGTGTCGGGCGCCATCTCCATCCTCTCTACTTCTCTCATCTCATCTTGCAGTGAGCATAATAATTATAAAGATCTCCTTTGAGATCCACCTACATGGTAACCCCTTTGTTCTTTCTCTTTACTCTCCTGCACTCTGACTCTTGCAATCTGAGGTAACCCCTTTCTCTTTACTCTCCATTACTGAGTAGTGCGACCACCAATTAAGTGCGACCACCAACCTGAGTTTGCCTTAGGTAAACAGGTTGGTCCACTCTCTTCCTTTCCTCTATAAAAGAGAGTAGTCCGGATCTGAGGAATCAAAGGTAAAGCTTGCCTGAGTAGTCCATTGTCTTATTATTCTGTGGTGTTGTTGAAGTCTTCACTGGTGGATATTTGAACATTACCTGTGCTGCTGTAGGAGTGGTCACTGTTGGTTTTTCAGCATTGTTCTTATCTTATTAAGGTGATGCTTTCTTTGATTATACTCCCTATTAAGCTATCACATATTATCACATGTCATGTTGTTATTATGCATAAACGAATGTGGAGGGGACCTATGATGAATTCAAAGCTGAAAAGAGTTGGTTAAATTTGGGAGAAATTCAGCCAATATTTTGATACTGCCATGCATAAGAAAAGTGCATAACTGCATATCAAAAATTGAGGGAAAGAGTTGGGAAAATTAAGGCGATGATGTAGGGAAAAACTATAAACATATCCATGGGAGGGAGGCATGGTTTATTTAACTAATGCAGCCGTCATGGAGTCATGTATTGTCTTATCCCCTGAGCCTCTTGATAAAAATATTCAACCATTTTGAGCCTGTTTTATACTAATGTTCTATGTTTGCAGATGGCCCCTCTAAAAAAGTTGCAACCTACTTTGAAAAACAATCACTCAATTATTGATGTTCCCTCTGCTGATAGCCAATCGACCCATTTGCAACCTACTTCAACATGCAAATCGACCCATTGCCCACGGAAGACAACGAAAATGAATCAACACCTCCGTTTGGCCCAGATGAGTCTCAGCGAGGCGATGCCCTTCGCACAATGATCACAGACCAATTGTGGAACAATAGATAGGAGAAAATATGTAAACTTCTTTATCTACATGTTGTAAACTTATTTCTCTACATGTTGTAAACTGCTTGATCTACCTATTTGCTGTTCGTTGCTAGATAGGAAAAAATGTTCGCACTCTTTGTATTATTTCCCTGCTTGCTGATCACAGCACTGCTTGATCAACTGGTGTCTTAGTTGTTTCCTGAATCTTGGAGAGACTTTAATGTTGGATGGCTTTTTTGTTTTATCTGAGATCAATTTCTACAGAAATTTTCTGCAGCATGTTCCTTGTTTGGATATCTTTAGCTGTGTATACTATTTGCTATTTTAGCTAGAAATGAAACTTAACTGGATTTTGATTGCGAAAGTTGCTATGGTTTCTGAATTATCTTTGCTCTGTTTAAGCTGTTGTGGATTTTGTTTAAGCTTTGCTCGAAATTATCTTTGCTCGGAATTATCTTTGCTCTGTTTAAGCTGTTTAAACTTAACTGGATTTGTGTTTGTGGATTTTGTTTTCACCCCTTATTTCTAACATTTTCAAACTTTTTTTTTTCGTAGAAGAAAAGAGAGGAAAAAGTAGCAGCAGCTCTACTACTAAACTATATAATTTACCTAATTTAGTATGGTACTATTTTTCTAATTGTATTTTCTATAAATATTCTGTGCAGTAATAGTGTACTATGATAATTCAAATGTATATGTATCAAATTATATGATTTTCTGTTCTTGAAAATGACCTTTTGCAGGAATTTGAAATGAGTTCTTCTTAATTGTGTGACAAAGATTGAACTATCGAGAATGAAAATTGTTATGTGGAATAAATTAGTAACAAATCTTCAAACCCTCCTTGAAACTACCGAATTGCTGTTAAAAAAAAAAAATCACTATTAAATTTCAGTAAATAAAAAAAAAACAAAATTTGAGTAAAAAAAAAATTTCAGCAAAACAAAACATTATTATTAAGTTGTTATTAGTGAGTATTAAATTAACACAATTTAAACCAACCCAACATTTTATTCACTCATGAAAAAGGCTAAGGGCAAAATTGTCAATATAAAAAAATAACTACCATATACTTTCACTATTCTTGTTTATTCTAAGAAATGAACCAAACAGAATTTCAGCTTTTCATAAGAATAACAGCTTTACAAACCAAACACTATTTTCCTTTTATCCCTGACTATTCTGGAATAGCAAGCTATCCCAGGTATAAAAAAATTTATCCCCAAGCTTACAATCCCCGAACCAAACATAGCCTAAGTTCATGCGAGCGGTTCGTCTCTCCATCTCTCTCTCCCTCTCTATTTTTAATTTATTTAAATTCTAAGCATATTGATGGGAAATTTTGTCTGTGTTAAACCCATACTATTTAAGAATTTTGTTTGTGTATTAAATAACTGATCAAGAGCACAAACAAATTAACTATTTAAATATTATTCGCTTTAATGATGCGGATTTGGTTTGTGCTGTCTTCTAAAAATTACGGAGAGTTTTGTAGTAAAATTTTCATATTACTATTATACAAATATTTGTCATATATTCTTTATATTTTTGTTTTTATGCTTTTGATGAGTAATTTTTTTTTAGAAAAATATATTATTCTTATATTATTATTTTTAAGCTTAAGTTTTGATTTTATGTAATTCTAAAGTTCTTTCCAAAATTGATTTTATGTAATTCTTAGGTTATTCAAGATAGTTCCACTATTGTACATTCACGTCCATTAAAATTCCTACATAATAATAATATTTGCAAGCTCTTTACTTCCACCATCTGTTAACAATCCTTTCTCGATATGCAGCATGCACTGTGTACAGACAAACAATATGACTCCTCATTTGGGTTGGCTTAATTAATTGGAGCATGACATAATAAGAACTTCGGCGACATTTTGGTGGTCGTACTTTTCACTATATATTATGCAAAGCTTCCAACATAGACTTCATTTTTGCTGGACTAACCTACACAGCTACTTCTGATCCTCAGCAAAAGAAGAAGATTGTAACGGGTTGAATGTTGCCCTCTTTCCCTTTCTTCAACTGAGATACTCTACTTCTTCCCTCAGAACAAAGTGACCCTTAGTGAGCAATGATGATAGTAAAGTTAATAATAAAGCAAGTTTGATGGTCTAATGGCAACTCTTGCGAATATTTATGTCTTTAAAAATTATTAGATTGTATACTGCTGCTTATGATCCTCGGCAAAAGAAGAAGAAAATTCAGTAATAATGCAAGTTTGATGACGCAACTCTTGCAAATATTTATGTCTTAAAAAATAATCGGATTGGGAAGGATGAAGAAAAATATTTTTTTTTGCTTCTGCAAAAATAATGATGAAAATATTTCTATCTGAGCCCAACTAATTCTTCTAGTTTAAAGCTTAAAACATAAGTTTGACTTATTCTTTGCTTTGGCCCTGAGTATTTTTCTATTTTTCGTACTATTGATAGCAAATTACCTGCTTTTTCTTCTTCTTGCATATGCTACTTATCTTCTTTAAACCTATTCTAATGATTTTGCTTCTTCTTCTTCTTATGTACTACTATTTTACTTACTACCAATATTTGTCACATAATAAGTGAAAAATGAGCAATGATGATACAAAATTATAAAATAGAGAAAGTTTGATGGTCTCTTGGCAACTTTTGCACATATTATGAATGAAACAAAATATTGTTTGCTTGGAAAGAATTAAGACACATGTTTTGCTATACGCAAAACATTATCAGTGTCGCATCAAATCCCTCCAAATGGTTTTGCCACTCTCTTTGATCACATACCATGATATTTACATTTTAAACCTGCTGTTTTCTTTCCTCGAGATTCTATGATTGTCAATTTATTTGGTGTTGGTTGTCTTAAGTGCTCATGTAATTCTAATGCAAGTCTTCTTCCGTTATACTCTTTTCTTTCACTCCCAATACTACGTACATATTTTTAGTTTTGAACAATTTTTATTTTTTTCAGATTGGAAGGGATGAAAAAAATCATTTTTTTGGTCTTGCAAAAACAATGATGAAAATGTAAATATCTAAGCTCAACTACTTCTAAATTAAAGCTTAAATCTTAAGTTTGACTTCTTTCTTTGGCTTTGGGTTTTTTTTTTTCCTATTTTTACTCTTATTTTGAGGTGTTATTATTTGTTGTTGCTACTACTATTATTGCAGACCACGTGGCCATGTTTCGTTTACCTACTGTTGGGGCCAAAAAGTGGCTGCACTGCGATCGGGCCCTGGGGGTGACCCTTAGAGATGTCGAATGCGCCGCGTGCCAACAGATCAAGCGATCGGGCCGAGGAGGGATCAGCTCGTCTGGGTTCTCCTCTGGTAACTCTTACGACCTTTCGGCTTAGAATAACTGAATCGGGTTTATGGAGGTAAAGAGGGATTGATGGGTTCGACTTAGGATAGCCGAACCGGGTACAAAGATAATGACACGGTTAAGGAGCCGATTATGACTTTATAGTGTAAGAAACATAAATAATGGCACGGCTGATAGGCCGATTAAATTTTCATATTGCTTGGGAAGGGGATACAAGAAAGAAGATAGGGATAGAAAGATTACAAGTAAGTCTACTCCTAGGAAAGCAGTAAAGAAAAACGGTAAATGCAGGTGTAAAAGTTAAGTTAACCTACTCCTAGATATGAAGAAGCTAGGGTGGTATCGGGCTTACGAGGTTGCCAGACCCCTTTTCCTTCGTTGGTTCGCTTATTTATACAGTTTTGAACCAAGGTGTGTAACCGTCAATTTAGAAATCGACGTAATCGAAGGGGAATCACTGTGAATTCCTCAACCACCTCATTTTGGGTCGATTATCCTCAAAGGGATAGTGGTCGTTTTTCCGTCTAGGTTCATCCCCTGATTGTCGTGCCGGATCGTAATCCTCGGCGCTTTTCAATGCTGGACGTCGCTTGTAGTTCTGGGTCAACTGCGAGATTCAAGCCCAAATCCTGCACTCCTTTCGTTCAAGATCTTTCCTTCTGCAGTTTCGAGCAGCTAAGGATTGACCTTGACTTCTCCTCCTCCGTCGCTTGACTAAGGCGGTATGATGTCTTTCTTCAGTCGAGAGACGATCCTGGATGAGACGATATTCCCCATGTCGACCGCTTCTCTTGTCGGCTGATTCTCCTGGCGCCTTCAACCGATGTTACACGCCTAAGACTGGTCTGAAACAAGACGTGGGTCTTTCCTTCTTCGGCTTGAATAACCAAAGGTTGATTCCGACTTCGCCTACTTAGTCGTCTGATCGGGGCGGTCGGATACCTTCCTTTATCCGTAGTCGTCCCTAGGTAATGTGATAGTCCTTGCATCGGCTGCTTAACCTATCGGCTGATGGTTTTAGCCGATAGCCTATGTCGCGTGCCACATTCTGATGCGACTGAGATCGGCCCGGATCAGGATGCGGATCACTCTTCCTTCATCAGCTGATGTCTTTGGGCGATGGCATGTGTTGCGAGCTGTTCTCTTCTGCGACCGAGACCGGTCTCAATCGAGACGCGAGTCCCTCTTTGCTGACTCAGACTCCCATCGGCTGATACCTTTAGCCGATGGTAAATGCCACGTGTCATTCCCTCAAGCGGTAAAAATTCTGGTCTCAACAATGCTCCCTCGGTAATCGACTAACGTGCCGTTTGGATGATTGTCGAAATTGAGTCACCTTTCGGCGCAAATATCGATACCTATGATCTTTCAGTATCTTGGCGGGATACTTGCTCCACGCCCGAGGTATTTGTGGGTACGTGCTGATTCTCCTTGAATTTCAACAAATCTTTCCTTCGCCGTTTCCATATCTAAAGAGCTTCCTAGCCTGGCTTTGTGTGAAGCATGAGAGCATGAGCGAGCTCAGTCTTTCGCTACTCCTGTGACCCTGCGTCATGTCTTGATTCAGGGCCTTAAGTGCGATTTCTCGCTTACTCGAACAAGAACTCCAGCTTGGCCCACTTCTAGCTCGCTTAGCCCTAGCTCGAACATGCCAACAGCATTCCGTTCACCAAAGCGTCTGCTACTGCTCTGCTCTCTTTTGTTAGCCTATAAAAAGGCCTTACTTGCAGCTCTCTCCGCATCGCCTCCTTTTCTAAGATTTCCATGCCATCACTACACCCGTGTTTTGGTCGTAGCTCTTTCGTTTTCGAGGCAACCTTTCAGTCTGAAGTTGGCGGCACTTCAACGCTGGCCAATAAAGGTTTTTCTCCATCTTTGAGTTCCGATGGGGTTTCTTTTGGAGAAACCCCTGTGGGTGACCTACCGATCCGGGATCTTACGTCCGGTGGTCCAGCCGACCTTCGGCTGCTTATGGATGGTTGTGTTTATGAAGATCATGCACTGGGCAATGCGGCTGCGGCCTTCTTCCTTAGGAGTTGGGCGAGTTCAAACCGCTGAGCATCCAGTTCTCCTACCGGGGAACGGGTGTGCTCCTACTCCAACCGGCTTTCTTACCAGGTCGTCCTCCTATCTTCTCCAGGAGGAGCCGCGTGATCTTCTCCCGTTGCATGCAGGAGTCAGGGGATTAATAGAGATTCTATTCTATCTCTTGTTCCCACTCCTGTCATCTCCAAAGGTAATCAAGCGTCTTAATTTCCAGTGAGCAGTGTTTGGTCGCTGCCAGCTTGAAGACGGCTGTGTATTTCAACCTCTCGATGGAGCGTTCCGACTGCGAGTCTTCTTTTTCTGAAACACTTTTGTATTTGCTCTTCTTTCGAGTTGTATGTACGTAGGCATGTTAAATCTGAAAATTTTCTTATATTCCTTGCTCCACAAATACCCGACAATAATTATTTCAGAGGCTTCTCTTCAAACGGCTTTTTTCTTTCCAATCTGTTCGTACGTTTAATGCTCGGCTTTGGTTGGCCTGCGCACATCTAAACGGTCTCAGCTGAGTCTTACTCATCTGCTAAATGGGGTGCCTCACCTTCTTATTCCTCTTATCGGAATCCTGACCCCCGCCCTCAGCCTTCCTGGCCGGTCGAGTCCTTTATCTTCTTTCGGCCCCGTCCGTGGTAGCCGAAAGGTCCTCCTGGTGGCCCTTGTTTGGCCGACCCCAGTCCTCAGGCCCGAGTGGGGCCTGAGTCAATGATTCTTATGACACGACCCTGGCGGGTCGATGCTCTCGGTGACCTCCACCGAGAGTTTGTTAAACCTCGGCCCTTTCTAGTTGGCTAGGTACGGCCATCCCATACACACCTCCTTATTCGAGGGGTGCAGAGACCTAGGAGTTGGCCGTATATTCGGCTTGGCCTTGATGCCGAAGGTTTTTCGATTTGCCCCCTCCGCTTGGGCGTGGATATCGGCTAGCCCCACTTGAGGTGCTGGGGTCGTTTATTGCACCGGAGGAAATAGTGGCCCGTATTGGCCGACCTGACTCTGAGGCGGTCCCTGCAGAAGGACCTGCCCGTCGTTCCTACCCCCAGCCGTCTCGGCGAGCCCAGCTTGAGACACCAGGGTCGCCGGTTGTACTGAAGGAGGTGGCAGCCCTTGGAGGCCAGCCTGAAACTGAGGTTGCCCCTGCGGAGGGACCTGCTCGCCGTTCCTGCCCCCAACCTGTAGCTGGACGAATAACGGTGGGGGAGGCAGAGGTGTCCCCCGATAATGCTCTGGTTGATGACCGATGTTCTGCCCCATCGGTCCTGTTCCCGTCTAGTACGGGATTACTTGCGGTTGTATTGCTCCCAGCGGTTGTGCCGTTGTTAGGGGTGCGTCCTGTCGTGCCGCCTTTGTTATCGGCGTCGTTTGCGCCGATGGTATCAAGCTCACTGGGAACGACCCAGGTTGGCCATCCTGATTTTGGACAAATCTCTGTTCCGAGACTTGTCCATCGCTCTTGCTGCCCCCCGCCTGAGGTTGAGAAATCAACTCGGTAGATGGAGTGGGTGTACCCCCGCGGGTTCCCTATTGGTGGCCGATGCTCGGACTCGTCGGCCTGTCCTGCACTGGGATAAGAGCCGTTTGCGGTTGCCCTGCCCCCAGCGGGTGATCCATTTGGGAAAGTGTTGTGGGTCGCCTAACTTCCTACGGTTGCGACGACGGTGTCACCGTCGCCGTCGGGTGCGGCGAAGTGGATAAGAACTGCTCAAAATGAGCGAAGCTCTCATCCAAGGCCACCGCGTTGGCGTCCCAAGCTCGGGCTCTCCTTTCGAAAGACCTCATCATTTGGGCTAATTGCCCATACAACTCCGACAGGATGGCTCTGGAAGTGCCAACTCCCCGTATGGCTTTAGGATTCCTGACATATTTGCGGTAGGAAGATAGATAAGAAATTACTTGAGGGTCATACCGGGTGTGCCAAGAAAGTTGTTGGGGCCAAAAAGTGGCTGCACTGCGATTGGCCCCTGGGGGTGACCCTCAGAGATGTCGAATGCGCCGCATGCCAACAGATCAAGTGATCGGGCCAAGGAGGGATCAGCTCGGCCGAATTCTCCTCTGGTAACTCTCACGACCTTTCAGCTTAGAATAGTCAAATCAGGGTTACGGAGGTAGAGAGGGATTGCTGGGTTCGACATAGGATAGTCGAACCGAGTACAAAGATAATGACACGGCTAAGGAGCCGATTATGACTTTATAGTGTAAGAAATACAAATGATGACATGGCTGATAGGCCGACTAAATCTTTATATTGCTTGGGAAGGGGATACAAGGAAAAAGGTAGGGATAGAAAGATTACAAATAAGTTTACTCCTAGGAAAGCAGTAAAGAAAAGCGATAAATGCAGGTATGAAAAGTTAAGTTAACCTACTCCTAGATATGAAGAAGGTGGGGTGGTACCGGGCTTACGAGATTGTCAGACCCCTTTTCCTTCGTTAGTCCGCTTATTTATATAGTTTCGAACTAAGGTGTATAACCGCCGATTTATAAATCGACGTAATCGAAGGGGAATCACCATGAATTCCTCAACCACCTCCTTTTGGGTCGATTATCCTCAAAGGGATAGTGTGGTCGTTTTCCTGTCTAGGTTTATCCCCTAATTGTCGTGCCGGATCGTAATCCTCGGCGATTTCCAATGCTGAACGCCGCTTGCCGTTGTCACGCCCCGGCATCGAAACTGCGATCCGGGCCCGCCAACAGATCCGCCGCCCATACAGGAAGCCCTGTATAGACGAAGCGACTAACCTGCAAAAAGATCAAACTAACCACTAAACAGATATCAGAGCGAGAAAGTAAACTGTGATGACCCGGTTCTCCGCAAAGATCTTTCGGAGTGAATTGTGGCTTCTGGAGGCCTATGATATGTGTTGGAGATGGTTGCGCGCAAATCAGACCTCAGAATTGAACCCAGCGCGAAATTTGGATTAAGAATACCTATCCAGATGCCTTCGACAAATTTTAGAAGTGGAATTTGGCAAAACGGACATCGGATTTGGACTCAGCGCGCGAAAATGATAAAAATGGACTACTTGTATTTTTCGGAGTTCGAATGCCAAAACATGGATTTCGAGGCAAGATTTTACTGTTTCGGCAGGCCAGGGCAACGCTGGCGGCGACGGGCAGCGGTGGAGCGCGGCGGCGCGGGCGCGGGCAGGCGCGTGCGCGGCAGCGGGCTGGGCGGTCCACAGGTTTTGACATGCACCGGGACCAGCCAACTGCGGGCATGCCACATGTCGCGCACCGATTGGGCGGTCAACGCACGCACGACAGCGCGCCCGGCGCGGCGCACCGTGGACCCCGCCGGGCCACGTGTCGCCCGCTCATTGGCGGGCGCAGCTACCCGGCTAGGCCGCCGTGAACCGCGGCCCACGGTTCTCGCCGTGGACCGCGTCGCCACGCGGCGCGCAGTGATTCACGGGGCCGCGTGCACCGAGCGCGCGGGGCGCGGATGGGTGACGTGGCGGGCCGTGGTGGATCTGGGCGCGCACAGTAACGGGCCGACCCAATTTCGGGCGCCCGAATCTGGTTTTTTCCTCCTTTGGTGGGCTGGGCTATAAATAGCCCCTTTGGGCTTCTTTTTAAGGGCTTTCTCGAGCTCCTTTGCCCTTGTGCCCTTAATTAAAGTTGTACCTCTTCTTGTGCTGCATCTCGTGAAGGAGGCTCAGATTTTTTGGAGGCCGCGGCATCGACAGCTTTGGCGATTCGGCGCAGTGCGACGTTTCTCCTTCGGTGGCCCATTTTCGTCGTGTTTTGGTCCACGAGGCCCACAGAGCTACCCCCATTTTGGACGATTTTTGTGGCCTCGGTTTCACGAGAGGTAGATCTCCGTTTTTTGTGTTTTTCGCTCCTCTCAGTTTTGGGTTGTTATTGGGGTTTCTGGAACATCTTTGAACCCCATTCTTGCTGGTGGTTTTCCTGGACAGTGGAGGATTGTTGAATTTTTATCTCTGCGCTCGGGTATTGGATTTCGACATGTGAGGACTCGATCGACATCTACTTTTCGCTAGGATCACCGTCGTATTTTTATTAAAATTTTTGGAGATTATCTCGCAGGTGGTATTTAAGCATTTTCTGGACTGTTTTTACAGCAGCATGTGTTTGTGGGAAATATTGCTTATCGCGATATTTGGACTATATCTTTGTACCCAGGAGGAGTTTTCTGGTGTTCTTGGACTCGTTGGAATCGTGGGAATCCGAGAATTGTCCCCGTTCAGTTTCAGCCTATTTTTGGATCTTGGTTGACGCGCGCTTCAGGTGGGTTGCTTCGTTTCCAAAATAGGTGGACTATTCATTAATTCTATCATGTAGTAAATCATACATGATTGTTAGATGTGTTAGGAAGCATGTTAGATGTAGAGAGGATGTTCTCGCGTTGTTATCATGATCATGTTGACGTATGCTTCCTATCTGTGTTAACTTAAGTACCACTATTGGAACCAAAGATTTAAGTATCTATCGGCACAGGTCGTATCCACCGTGCCGTATCGTGCCATAAAGATATCGGCACGATACAGTCTCCGTGCCGACGGCACAGTTCAAAACCTTTTTTTCTTAAATTTACTAGTTAATTTTTTCAATAAAATTCAAAATATTTGATAAAGATACATAATAAGCAATTAAAAAAATTTGTTGCTAAAGAAAATAAATATTTTATGCCATTATGTGTCAGCATGTATATATTTTTTGTGACCTGTACTAATCGGCACGGCTCGGCACGCACCGTGCCGACAAGTTTTCGGCACAATCCCGTGCCACGGCACTTAAATCCTTGATTGGAACTTGACCTAGCACCCTGTCATATGTTGCATGTGTAACCAGACTAATAGAAAACCCTCACTTGGGCTAGGTTCATTTATGCTCTAAACATCCACACTCCGTATTTTATTCCTGGACATAGTGATTTTCCTCGTCCGGGTAGTGGGCCGAGTGGTCAGGATTTATTTTAGTGTTGGATGCATGTTACACTCGTGCATGGGTGCCACGTCCCGGGGTCGAAACTGCGATCCGGGCTCGCCAACAGATCCGCCGCCTACACAAAACATCGCATAGGCGAAGCGTCCAACCAGCAAGAAAAGGGACTACAGCTAAACAGATATCAAAGCTATAAAACCAAATGCTGTAAAACTAAAAGTCCAACCACTGTACAACTAGAAATAAAGATACAATATTTATCTCCCATAAGTGATAATCATACAATATTCTCAAATACGATAACCCAAAACTAAAAAGGGAGGTAAACCTGAAATAATACATCAGTGTACAGGCTCTCAGTACAAGTCATAACCTCACTACAAAAATATCTCAAAAGCAGAAATAAAACTAATCTACTGACTATTCTACAAATCTCCAATGTGGGGGTACAACTACTCTCTAAAGACAGGTAGGGATCTAGCTCGCGACTCCCTCACCTCGAACAGCAACAGCAGAATCAGCATCTCCCACAGATGACTCTGCAAAACAAAGGAGAGGAAAGAAAGAGGAGGGGGAGAACCCCCAACGGGTGTGAGAACTACATCAACAAGTAGTTCTCAGTGGGTACCGCCACCAAGCCCGACGGTCTGCCCACTAAGTCTACTAGAGGCATAAGATAACAATGCAGTAAAAACTGAACAAGACAAGCTAGAGATACACTACAGCTATCATGCCTCTATCTTAATGCTCAATGGGTCGTACAGACGAAATTATATGCAACTACTCGCACCCAAGGTGCTCAATCGACCTAATCGAACTGACTGCCTCATAGGGTCCAGTTAAACTTGCGCCTACCTACTGCCGTTACATCCAAGGAGGACCGGACTTACGTAGGGCATCTGTGACTGCCAAAATTGGCCCAGCCAGAGGGACTGCATCGACAAGTCGCGATACGAAAGTAACAGATCCACTCCGGACGTGGCACTCGAGGGGCGCGACCCCACCGAGGAAAAAGGTATCCGCGATCTCTGTCGAGCTCAAAGTGGCTCCTATAGGCTATAATCAAAATCCACACTCACTCTCAGAATGGAAGGACTCAAGATCCTCAAACATCTCGCACGACGGTCGAAGTACTCTCGACAACTCAACTAACTAGCTCTCACAAATCTCGAGACACTAACGAACTCAACTATCTCGTGGCACAAAACACACTGGCTGGAGATACTCCACAGCCGGAACCACCGTCGACCCAAGCGGCTCCCAAAACGAAACACCCAACTCGCCACGCTAAACACACAGGCTGGAGGTACTCCACAGCCGGGATCGACCCACCACTCAGGGCTAACAAGACTGGTCGGACGACACTCAACGACCCGGGACCACCGTCAACCCAAACGGTTCCCAACAACACTAGCACAAGTCTAAACTCAGCTACCAGACTCCACTCAGCCCCTAGGCACGAGTGCAACAATGTCCCACAATAACCTGACTACCCGGCCCACTACTCGGGCGAGGAAAAACTATATCCAGGAAAAGATGCAAAATGTGGGATATCTAAAGCATAAAAGAACCTAGCCTAAGTGAAGGTTCTCTACTAGTCTAGTTAAACATGCAACATATGACGGGGTGCTAGGTCAAGTTCCAATAATAGCATTTAAATAAACTGAACATAAATAGGGAACACTAACAGATATAATCACCAAAAATCAAATAACCCTCATCTCCCTAAGCATGCTCTCAACTAGAATAGGTGAAAACGAACATTAAATATATAATATCTCGAAGGTATCTAACGTGTACCATAAATCATGTACGCTTCAATCCATATGAACTATATCATTCTTATGCTCACAATTTAAAGCTATAGGTTGTACAATAAATTATGCATACTCTCAATCTCATAGAGGAACACTACACCTATGTAAACTCTTAGGTACTAAAACATGGATAACAATATCATGCAAGTTCTCATTTAATATAACATGAATATCTCATCTTGTAAGTTTCCCTTAGGCATATCATGAATATCATATCTCGTAATTCCTCAAACAAAATATCCTTACCAAGCTTACATCTCAACCATATATCGGTACACTAACATGCATGCATTCTAACACATAGAATTAGAGAACCGTCCACCGGTTCTGGAGACGAAGCAACCCACCTGAATCGTTTTCCGCAGGCAAAGCTGAAGTCGGTGAAGTGCGCAGTCACTCATAATCCAAAATCTGTCGAAACTGTACCCTCGGTACATGGTCGTACAAGCTTCTGCTCAAACCAACACCACAGCCCACAATTAGATAACACCACAACACACTCTTGTTGTTTTTCCAAAATAGCACAAAGAAAGGCCTTTTTCACCTGCCTTCTGTCCTCAGAAAAATCCAAAAAAATTACGGCTGCGATCCTCGCAATGAGTAGATACAAATCGAGTATTTACACTCCTCGTTCCAACAACTGTAGGTCAAGATATAAATGAAACACTACGGCAAGTCAAACTATCCACTATCAAACTTCTGCAGGAAACCAGTCCGAAAGAAACTTAAATATCATCTTCAAAGAATCCTCCAAAAATTCTGATAAAAATACGAGTGCGTTCCTCTCGAAGCGTAGATATCAATCGAGTCCTTAAACTCCTCATTCCAATGTTCTTAGACTGAGAAAATCCAACAATACTCCACCGCTATCCCAAAACTCACAGCAGTACAAGGGGTCAAAGTTTGCCTCGAAAATCGTGCCAAAAACTGAAAATGAGACGAAGTGATCAATATGGAAATTAAAGGCGTACCTCTCATGAACGCACTGCTGCAAAAATCGGCTCGAAATTTCATTGGGGTGATCCAGGGGGCCTCCCGGACTAAAATGCAACGGTAGAAGTCAAAATCGAAGAAGCGTCGAAGTGCGCCGCGTTGCAGAAAACGCCGATGCTGCGGCCTCCAAAAAATCTGTAAATCCCTCACAAGATAGAGCACAAGAAGAGGAACACTAATGCTTAAGGGCTCTATCGCAGGGGAGCTCGGGAAAGGGTCCGAAAATGCAGCCAAAGGGGGGTTTATATAGCCTCAACTGAACATTTCACTTAATTCCATCCATGTCCCCACTATTAGGCGCCCGAAACTGTTTCGGGCGCAAATAGTGCTGCACAGTAGCCTGATCGCCAGCCGTCCATCCAGCGCCTGGATTCACCTCGTTGCGCCACATGGCCCCCATACAGCAAACAGCGAAACGGGCCAACCCGCTCGCGATGCGTGGCCGCGCCCCCGCGCAGCTCCCACCCGCGTCAACGCCTCGGTCGGCACGCCCACGTGCGCGCACGTCGCGCTGCCAGCGCCCATGTCACGCACGCAGCCCGAGGCACCAGCTGCACCATCTCCATAGACCGCGCCCAGAACACCATCCAATCCAAAGCTGCCACGTGTCGCACCGCGCCAATGGAAAGAAGCCACGTGGCACACCACCCACGCTGCTCCGCGCACCGCGCCTGCTCCGCTCCTAGCGTGGACCGAGCGCACGTGAACCGGCCAACCAGCGGCCGCCACGTGGCCCCGCCCTGGTCCACGGCTCCCTGCGCTCTTTCGTAGACCGCGCCTCGCGAGCCGGCCAACCGGGAGTCGCCATGTGTCCTCCCTCCGGTGCACGCCAAGCCCGTGGACCGAGCAGCCCGCGCCTCTTCCCGCCGCCGCGCTCCGTCGCTGCCCGCCGTTGCCGGCGCTGCCCCGTCCGCCGGAACAATACTCTGATGCCTTGAAATCCGTGCTAGGGCATTCGGGCTCCGAAAAATGCAAGTAAATAGTCTATTTTCATCGTTATCGCACGTTGAATCCAAATCTGATGTCCGTTTTGCCCAATTTCACTTCTAAAATTTGTCGAAGGCCTCCAAATAAGTGTTCTCAACCCAAATTTCGCGCCGAGTCCAAATCTTGAGTCCGATACGCGCACAAACACCTCCAACACATGCAAAGAGCCTCTAGAAATTGCTGATCACACTGCAAGTGCTCTGCGGAGATCCAGGTCATCACATCGGGGGCAGAGTGGAGTCTGGTAGATGTAGCTGGTATTATATCTGTGGCGGGAGCCGTTTGGGTAAACGGTGGTCCCG
Organism: Tillandsia fasciculata; assembly: GCA_029168755.2. NCBI lineage: Eukaryota > Viridiplantae > Streptophyta > Magnoliopsida > Poales > Bromeliaceae > Tillandsia > Tillandsia fasciculata. The sequence goes on from CM054948.1 coordinate 8,533,195, forward strand.
GGATGTCTGTTTTTCTGTTTTATGTGTCGCCACTGTGTTCACAGCAGTGGTGTGTTAGTGATAGCAGGACTTTGAACCCAGAACCTTTTTGGACACATGATTTTAGTCCACCAATATTTTTTCTTCCAAACATCGAAGGGTCGCCGGAGTCTGTTCTTGTCTGATTGGACGAAGGCATTAGCCCTTCGGGGTTTGGGAATAAACTTGTTTTCTAACTGTTTTTTCTAAAAAAATTAAAAATTATTAAAAATAGGTTTTTCTCAAATTAAAATAATTTTCAGTAATAAATGTCATCTTTTTCCTGTAAACTTCCTCACTTGAGAGGATTCGAGTGGTCTGGATTCTAATGGCTGCCTTTTCTTTGGGTCGAGAACAACGAGAGGCTATGCCTAGAGCCTGTTCTTGTTTGATTTGGGTTGTAGGTTCTAGTCTCTCGGGGTTCCCGGATCCTTCATTGTTGTCAGCTGTGAAGTATATCCTGTCAGTGAGTTTGCATGTTGGGTTGATGTCCTGTTGTGGGAGCCGTCGGGTTGACGGTGGTCCCGGTTGTCGAGTATTTCTAGCTAGTGAGTTCGAGATATGATTTGGATACTGTCGATCTTGTTGATCGTAGATTTGGACTATAGCCTGCATGAGCCATATTGAGCTCGACAGAGATGCGCGGATACTTTCCTTGGTGGGGTCGCGCCCCTCGAGTGCCGCTCCGGAGCTGGGCCTGTTACTTTGCTATCGCGACTTATCGACGCAGCCCCTCTGGCTGGGCCAGTTTTGGCAGTCACGGAGGCCCTACGTAAGTCCAGTCCTCCGTGGATGTAATGGCAGTAGGTAGGCGCAGGTTTGACTGAACCCTATGTGGCAGTCACTGTGATTGGGTTGATTGAGTACTTGGGATAGAGTCGATGCATCATTTTCATCTGTATCACCCTTTGAGCATTGTAGATAGAGGCATGATAGCTGTAGACTCTTTCCAGCTTATCTTTTCATTATTACAGTTTTTCTGTTATCTTATGCCTCTAGTAGACTTAGTGGGCAGACCGTCGGGCTTGATACTGCAGGACTTAGTAGTCGTATTTTTTTTTTTCGTTCATCTTAGCGGTCACCCAACTTGAGAATCTACTTCTGGATGATAGACTTCTCACACCCGCTGTGGTGTCTTTCCCCAGGTACCCTTTCTCCAGTTCCTGCTGCTCCAGTTGCTGATCCTTTTGTTGCTGATCGAGGTGAGGGAGTCACGAGCTAGTTCCCTACCCGTCCTTGGAGTATAGCTGTACCCATTTTTGGAGCTTAGTAGTGCAGCCTGCTGGATTTTAGTAGTTAGTTTCTTTTGAGAGTTTTATTTTGAGAGACTTTTGTAGTGAGGTTCAGACTTATACTATTTGACAGTTGTATTATTTCTTATTTCAGTAGTTTATTTTTCAGCTCTAATATCTGTATAGCTATAGTATCCTTCTTTTTGCAGGTTAGACGCTTCGTCTATACGGGGCTTCCCGTATGGGCGGCGGATCTGTTGGCGGGCCCGGGTCGCAGTTTCGATCCCGGGGCGTGACATAAACTACTGAAATAAATATATACAACTCCAAATAGTACATGCCAGGTCCTCACAAAACAGGAGTCTCTCCAAAATAAAACTCTCAAAATAAAAGTACAAGATGCACCCCAAAATCTCTGACAGTACTAGCATATCACCAAAAGGGGTACGTCTACTCTCTCGCTGGAGACGGGTAGGGATCTAGCTCGCGACTCTCTTACCTTGGTCAGAAGGATCAGCAACAGGAGCAGCAGGAACTGGAAGAGAGGTCCCTCGAAAAAGTCACCAACCATGGGTGTGAGAACTACACCGTCACGTAGTTCTTAGTGGGTACCGCCACCAAGTCCGACGGTCTGCCCACTAAGTCTACTAGAGGCATAAAGTAAAAAAATACAGTACTGAAAGGGAATGGCTGGAGATAACTTTACAGATACTATGCCTCTATCTAAATGCTCAAGGGGTGATACAAATGAAATATGATGCATCTACTATCTCTCAAAAATACAATCACCCAATCTACACTGACTGCCACATAGGGTCCAGTCAAACCTGCGCCCATCTACTGCCATTACATCCACGGAGGACTGGACGTACGTAGGGCGTTCGTGACTGCCCAAAAAGGGCCTAGCTAGAAGGACTACGTCGACAAGTCGTGATAGCAAAGTAACAGGCCTAGCTCCGGAGCGGCACTCGAGAGGCGCGACCCCACCGAGAAAAGTATTCGTGCATCTCTGTCGAGCTTAATGTGGCTCATGCAGGCTATAGTCCGAATCCACGATCAACTAGATCAACAATAACCAACAACACATCTCTCACTCACTGGCTGGAAATCCTCAACAGCCGAGACCCACCGTCGATTCAGACGGCTTCCAAGACTAGTACTGATCTAAACACAGCTACCAGATTCCAGTCGGCCCCCGGACACGAGTGTAACATGTATCCCACAACAACTCGACCACTCGGCCCACTACTCGGGCGAGAAACACTCTTAAGTCCAGGTGAAAGAATAAATGTATGGGAGTGTCTAAAGCGTAAATAAACTAGCCCAAGTTAGAGTTTTTACTAGTCTGGTTAATCATGCAGCATATGACAGGGTGGTAGGTCAAGTTCCAATGATAGCTTTTAATTTAATACAAATAGGAAGCAATAATCAACATGATCGTAATAACAACACCCGAAAACATTATCTCACACAAACATGCTTCCTATCATCGCTCACAATATGTATGCTCACTAACACATATAGAATTAGAGAACCGTCCACCCGTTTTGAAAACGAAGCAACCCACCTGGAAGTGCGCGTCTATCCAAGATCCAAATCGGCTGAAACTGAACGGGGATAATCCTCAGATTCCCACGATTCCAACTAGCCCAAAAATACCTGAAAACACATGAAAACACCTCTTGGGTACAAAGATACAGTCCAAACATCGCTGCAAGCAAAAATTTCCACGATCGCAAATTTGTGGAAGGATCAGTCCAAAAGAAGCCTAATTATCACCTGCGAGATGATCTCCAAAAATTCTAATAAAAATATGATTGCGATCCTCGCGAAGCGTAGATGTCGATCCAGTCCTCAGAGGTCGAAATTCGATAACCGAGCACCAAGATAAAAATCTGATAATGCTTCACTGTCCAAGAAAATCACCAGCAAGAAAGGGGTTCAAAAATATTCCAAAACCCCAATAAAAACCCAAAACTGAGAGGAGCGGAAAACACGAAAAATAAAGATCTACCTCTCGTGAAACCGATGCCATGAAAATCGGCTAAAAATTCCCTTCCGTCAGTCCTGGGGAGCTCACGGAAGAAGCGTCGACGGAAAAAGCTCGGTATCAAAGGCGCGTCGAAGCTCGCGATGTCGAGAAGAACACAGATGGCACGACTCCCAAAAATCTCCGGGATCCCAAAAGTCCAAGAAGACTCGAGGTGGAACTCCTCTGTCTAAAATGGGGTGGAAATCGCAGAGAAAAAGCTCAAAAAAAGAAGCCCAAAGGGGCTATTTATAGCCCAAGCCCACCAAAAGGAAGGCCTCGGATTCGGGCGCAAGAATCGGGCGCCCGAATCCGGCCCGGCCCAACACTGCGCGCCCGAATAGTCCACAACGCGCCATGTGTCCCATCTGTGCCCCGCGCGCCTGCCAATCGCAGTGCGTCGCGTGGCAGCGCGGTCCACGGCGGGAACCGTGGGCCACGGTTCACGGCAGCCCCGCCGGGTCACTAAGCCCGCCAATGGGCGGGCGACACGTGGCCCGGTGTCACGCCCCGGGGTTTCCACTCAGCGAAACGGTTCGCAAAATAAATGTAGATTAGCGTGTAAATTTTTTTTTTTTGAAAAGTCTTCTCCCCCGGCGCGTGCCCAGACCCGCCGCATGCACAGGGTCACTCTGCACACGGACAGAGTCTCCCCTGTACATGCACGGCGTCGCAGCTAGTACAATGTTCAAACACAACCAACGGTTCAATCACAACAGCTCAATCATTCACACATGCGCCAAAATTGCATTGAACTCACGGCCGATCAGTTTGAAAGCATAAAACCACAATTGTTGAAAACGGCGCCCACCCGGCACCAAGTTTCGAAAACCAGTTTTGAAATTAACATAAAACCACAGGGTTTGAAAATAGTGCCCACACGGCACTTGGGTTTTGAAAGCCATTTTCGCAATTCATAAATCCACAGGGTTTTGAAAGATGGTGCCCACACGACACCCAAGTTTTAAAAACCAGTTTTCGCAATCTTTTTCTTTTAATTTTTTTTTTGTTTTCTCTTTTCACAAAATGGCCTCCAGAACGGAAAGAAAGTGCAATAACGTAAATATAAGATGTGCCGACATCCACACCGACCCCACGAGGGTATCGAGAACCAAACGGTACTACAAGAGTAAATGGAAAGCGAAATAAATGAGGAAGTACAATGCGGGGTCTCCTGGGACCTAAAGCTCTAGTCTCGGCCTCACCGTCGCCTAAATCTCCCCCCGGAAGGACCCTGTCACAAAGTGGGAAGTCAGCGACAAATAGTAGTAAAAAGGAATGCAGGAAAAATAAGTGCGCCCAACCGTAATCTATCCGGAGCAACCACTCCCCCAAACGGGAACAAGACCTCGCACGCCTGCACAACCTAATCCGGGCACCTACCCCGGCATCCCCACCGAGCACCTACCTCGGTAAACCACGTCGGGCACCTACCCCGACGGGTCGCACCGCTCGCACCTCGGCGCCTCAAACCCCCCACCTGCGGGGGCCCCCACTACGTCACCTCGTGGGTTTACACGGGTCATGGACCACTTTTCCGGAAAAGCGCACCCTTTGCGGTGGCCAAACCGCTGGTGCGCGTGCTGCTGCCTCGAGCAAAGTAACCGACAATACCAACAGTACCCAGAAATAAAACCACAACCGCTATCACGTTAGCAACATAAATGTATAATCAAGAGTAAGCACGTCAACCACTATCATGTTAGTAACGTCAAGTATAATCAAGAGTAAAAACGACCGCCGGAAACCGACGCTAAACACTAAGCCAAAAGACCCACCTCAACCACGAAGGGTAAGACGTGCGGGAGCTCCAACAAAAATATATCCTCGCCTTGAGCCCGCAAGCTACAATAGGAGTTATCATTAGGTATAATTCGTCGTCATGGTCAAAAACACTCAAAAACGGGGCGAAACGGGCCAAAAACGGAGTTTCTGGGTTCTTTTCGGAACCCTGGTGCACGGAACCAGGCGTGGACCAGGTCCACGGCGGCAGGCAAGCGCGGCGCGGGCCGGGAACACACTGCAGCAGTGGACCATGGCGCCTTGGGCCGGGCTGCGCACGGGTACGGGCGCGCACCGGGTCCATGGCCCCCCGCTGCGGTGGCGAGCGCCGGGTGCACGCCCGGGCGTGCACCGCGCGGCCTGGCGCACCGCTCTGTGCACCGGGTCTGCGCCCCCAGGCCGCGAGGGCGTGCGCCGGGTGCACGCCGTCCCGGTGGACCGCGAGGCCTGGCGCACAGCTTTGTGCGCCGGGTCTGCGGCCCCGGGCCGCAAAGGCGTGCGCCGGGTGCACGCCGGCCCGGTGGACCGCGCGGCCTGGCGCACAGCTTTGTGCGTCGGGTCTGCGGCCCCGGGCCGGAACGGCGTGCGCCGGGTGCACGCGGGCTTGTGGACCGTGGCCAGAAAACCCCAAAAAGTGAACAGTGCGCGCTCGTTTTCGGCTCCGGTTGCGACCCCGCGGTCACGGCGGCTCCGGCGATGACCCCGTGAACACGGTGACGGCGGCGGCGGCCTCCCGTTTAACCACGGCGGCGGCGGCCTCCCGTTTGGTCCCCAAACACGCCTCGCACGCGACACGACACGAAAGAAAACCCACACCGAAAAGAACCGGAAAGACCCTAATCGCTCACCTCGTTTTCGCCGGTAAAGGAGGAAGGAGGAGGATCGTCCCGCTCTCGTTCGCCGGATTCCGCAGGATGTTCCTTCTCCCCGTCTCGTCGCCTCGGTTCTTCATGCCAACCAATGAAGGAGGAAAACTAGGGTTCGGGTTTTCTCGCACGAGACCTAACGCACAAAGGAAACTAGGAGTGGGAAAAAAAAAAGCCCTAAGTCCCAAACTCAAAATTAATTAATTAATTAGTCGTTTGGGCGCAAACCGGGGTCCGACTTACCTCGAAAAGCGTGCCAATCGCCCAACCACTTATTTGAAGCACCCGAAACTGCTAGTAACCTTCAGAAATTAATTCTGGGAGATTCCGGAGTCGAAATTCAGATCCGATCGCGCCGCCGTTCTCCGTTTCGCGAGCTCTAGTGTCTAAAAATACCCGCGAGCCCCGACGGTCTATCCAGAAAAAGTGAATTATTAATCCAACCACCGGACCGCTAAGGGGGATACGTAATAAATAAATAATTAAAAAAAAATCTAAAATACAATTTAAGAGCGGTTACTACACCACTCACCTCTTAAAAATAAGTTTCGTCCTCGAAACTTAATCCTGGGTCGCGGTGAAAAGATCGGGGTAGTACTCCCTCATTTTTTACTCCAACTCCCAAGTTGCTTCTCGCTCCTCATGGTTGCTCCAGAGCACCTTCACGTAGGGGATGGCTCGATTTCGTAGTGTTTTACTTTCCCTTGCTAGGATCCGCACCGGGGTTTCCTCGAAGCTCAGGTCCTCCTTAAGTTCGAGGGTAGAGACGTCCAGAACATGCGATGAGTCGGGAAGGTATTTCCGGAGCATCGAAACGTGGAACACGTCGTGGACTCGGTCGAGGCTAGGCGGTAGGGCAAGGCGGTAAGCCACCGGGCCAATGCGCTCCAGGATCTCGAATGGCCCCACAAACCGCGGGCTCAACTTGCCTCTCAGTCCGAAACGCTTGATCCCCTTGGATGGCGAAACACGCAAGAGCATGTGATCGCCCACTTGGAATTCCAGGTCACGGCGCCTACGGTCTGCGTAGCTTTTCTGTCGACTCTGGGCGGTTAGTAGGCGCTGTCTGATGAGTCGTATCTTTCCTTCAGTTTCTTCCACCAAGTCGGGTCCCAAGAACTTCCGTTCACCCAAGTCGTCCCAACAGATCGGGGACCGACAACGTCTTCCATATAAGGCTTCGAAAGGTGCCTGCCATCTGTATGCTGGCCTAGTAGCTGTTGTTGTAGGCGAATTCCACGAGGGGCAGGTAGCGTGACCAACTGACTCCCCAGTCAAGTACACAGGCGCGTAGCAGGTCCTCTAGGGTCTGTATCACCCGTTCGGACTGTCCGTCTGTCTGAGGGTGGAAGGCCGTGCTAAACTGCAGTCTGGTACCCAATGCCTGCTGTAGACTCTGCCAAAATTTTGAGACAAATCGCGTGTCTCTGTCCGAGGTAATAGATGCTGGAACTCCATGTAATCTCACGATCTCGCTGAGGTAAACTTGGGCTAGTCGATCCCGGGTCCACATCGTATGAATCGGCAAGAAGTGCACTGACTTGGTTAAACGGTCCACTATGACCCAGATCGTGTCGTAGCCCTGCTGTGAGCGTGGGAACCCAGTGACAAAATCCATGGTGATTCGATCCCACTTCCATTCTGGTACTGGTAACGGCTGTAGTTTTCCTGCGGGTCGCTGATGTTCCGCCTTAACCTGTTGACATACCAAGCAGTGGGCTACGTATCGTGTCACATCCATTTTTAGTTTTGGCCACCAGAAGGTCTGCTTGAGGTCCCTGTACATCTTCGTGCCTCCGGGATGCGCCGCATAAGGGGCGCGGTGTGCTTCTGCCAAGATTTCCTCCTTCAATTCCATCGAATCCGGCACGCAAATCCGCCCGTGGAAACGTAGGGTGCCGTCGTCTTCCACTGAAAAGTCGTTCTCTTGGTCTGGGGAGATCTTGTCTCGCACGAGCTGCAAGTGAGGGTCGGTCTGTTGCCCTTCCCGAATCTTCTCGAACAGCGTCGGCTTGACTATCAAGGTTAGCAGTCGGGCAACCGTGCCTGCCGGTACCACTTCCAATCTCATACACACAAACTCCGCGATCAGGCCGTCCTGCTCAGTCAACCCGCCTGCAGGTGTCGCTCCTTGCTGCGCTTTCCTACTCAACGCATCCGCTACCGCGTTGGCTTTCCCGGGGTGGTATTGGATTGACAGGTCGTAATCCTTTAGTAGTTCTAACCACCGTCTCTGTCGTAGGTTTAGCTCCTTCTGGGTGAACAGGTATTTCAGACTTTGGTGGTCCGAGAATACAGTACAGTGGACACCGAAGAGGTAGTGCCTCCAAAGCTTCAAAACGAACACCACTGCGGCCAGCTCCAAGTCGTGCGTCGGATAGTTCTTCTCGTATTCCTTTAGTTGCCTGGAAGCATAGGCTATTACCCTCCCTTGTTGCATCAACACACCTCTAAGGCCGATCCTTGACGCGTCGCAATACACCTCGTAGTCTTCGCCGGGGGTCGGTAGTACGAGTACTGGTGCTCTGGTCAGCCTTCTCTTTAATTCTTCGAAGCCTCCTGACATTGGGCTGTCCAAACGAACTTTTCTCCTTTTCGGGTCAACCGGTTCAGAGGGGCGGCTATCTTCGAGAAGCCCTCGACGAAGCGTCGGTAGTATCCCGCCAGGCCCAAGAAACTGCGGATCTCTGTCACTGTGGTTGGCGGCTGCCAGCTGAGTACCGATTCCACCTTCTTGGGGTCCACTGCGATCCCTTCCGCCGAAATCACATGTCCTAGGAAGCCCACTTCGCGCAGCCAGAATTCACATTTCTTGAGCTTGGCGAACAGTTTCTGTTCCCGGAGAGTCTGGAGAATCGTTCGCAAATGGTCCTCGTGCTCCTCGTCGGTGGTCGAATAGATCAGGATGTCGTCGATGAAGACCACCACGAACCGATCAATGTAGGGCCTGAAGATGCGGTTCATCATATCCATAAACACTGCGGGGGCGTTTGTCAGTCCGAAGGGCATAACCGTAAACTCATAGTGGCCATACCGGGTCCGGAAGGCAGTCTTTGGGATGTCCTCGTCTCGAACCCGAAGCTGGTGGTAGCCCGATTGTAGATCAATTTTGGAGAAAACCGTCGCCCCCCGCAGTTGGTCGAAGAGGTCGTCAATTCTAGGCAGGGGGTACTTGTTCTTCACTGTAACCTTGTTGATCCCTCTGTAGTCAATGCAGAGTCGTAGACTTCCGTCCTTCTTTCGCACAAAGAGTACTGGCGCACCCCAGGGCGATACGCTCGGCCTGATGAATCCCTTATCCAAGAGGTCTTCGAGTTGTGCCTTGAGCTCCTTCAGTTCCACGAAGGCCATTCGGTAAGGCGCCTTCGTAATAGGCTGCGTGCCCGGTAGAAGCTCGATAGGGAACACCACTTCTCGCTCGGGGGGCATCCCGGGTAGCTCCGTCGGGAAAACGTCGGGGAAAGTCCCTCACCACTGGAATGTCTGACGGGGTCCCTGAGGGTCGGGCGATCAGGTCCACCGACGCCAAGTAGGCTACATACCCACCCTCTACCAATCTTCTGGCTCTTGCCGCTGAGATGACAGCAGGGAAGGTAGTACTTTTGCACGCCAGGTACACGTGTTCAGGGAAACCCGGTTCTTGTAGCCGCACCTGCCTTTTCTCGCAGTCGATGAGCGCTCGGTACCTCGAGAGCCAGTCCATGCCCAACACGGCGTCATACTCCTTCAAAGGTATCACCACCAAGTCTCACGGGCAGAACAGTCGCCGCCCTAGCCTGATCGGGCAGGCGGCCACGTAGTTAACCGCCTCCAGGGCCCCAGCTACCGTTTGGACCGCTAGGGGAACCCGCTCGTCGTCCTCCATGAGCAAGTCTTCGAACAGTTTTTCCATCGACCCCACCCACTTCTCGACGACCCAAGGATCGGTCGTCTCCCCTTCGAACACGGGCGGGTCGTACTTCTTGAAGTCCGCCAGGTTGGCCCGTACCCGCTCTCGCTCCGTCAGCACGGTTGTCCCCTCCCTCGTGGCGGCGGCAGCCACGGTAGGGGTAGGCGTGACCACAGTCTCCTCCAGAGTAACCCTGCCGGTGGTTCCCGGTGCCGGTTCCGTCGTCGCCGCCGGCGGTGCCGCTGCGGGCGCAGTTGGTCCCTGCTGAGGGACCGGGGCGGCCGTCACTGTCGCAGCCTGCTGCTGTTGCGTCAGCTGACGCACGTGGTCCGTGAGGGTTGCCAGCTGCCCCGCCATCTCCCGCAATTGCTGCCGCAGGAGCTGGTTCTCCGCGGCCGTCGACGTCGTCGCATCTGCTCCGGTGTCCTCAACTGATGATCTAGTACGGGCCATGTCTGTACACACACAAAGAAAGTCAGCTTTAGCCTTTGCTAAACAAAAGGAACCACGGACCACCTATCGAGAGAAAGGACTCAGACTCTCTCCCCCCCCCCCCCCCGATCACTCACGTCCTAGCCTCCTACGTCCTATCCATTCCATTCATCTGTAGTCCAGTGAGGTATCCCCACGGATGTCGGCACCGACTGTTGTGATTGAAGGAAACTATGCTCTGATACCATCTAATCTGTCACGCCCCGGGGTTTCCATTCAGCGGAACGGTTCGCAAAATAAATGTAGATTAGCGTGTAAATTTTTTTTTTTTGAAAAGTCTTCTCCCCCGGCGCGTGCCCAGACCCGCCGCATGCACAGGGTCACTCTGCACACGGACAGAGTCTCCCCTGTACATGCACGGCGTCGCAGCTAGTACAATGTTCAAACACAACCAACGGTTCAATCACAACAGCTCAATCATTCACACATGCGCCAAAATTGCATAGAACTCACGGCCGATCAGTTTGAAAGCATAAAACCACAATTGTTGAAAACGGCGCCCACCCGGCACCAAGTTTCGAAAACCAGTTTTGAAATTAACATAAAACCACAGGGTTTGAAAATAGTGCCCACACGGCACTTGGGTTTTGAAAGCCATTTTCGCAATTCATAAATCCACAGGGTTTTGAAAGATGGTGCCCACACGACACCCAAGTTTTAAAAACCAGTTTTCGCAATCTTTTCCTTTTAATTTTTTTTTGTTTTCTCTTTTCACAAAATGACCTCCAGAACGGAAAGAAAGTGCAATAACGTAAATATAAGATGTGCCGACATCCACACCGACCCCACGAGGGTATCGAGAACCACACGGTAACTACAAGAGTAAATGGAAAGCGAAATAAAGGAGGAAGTACAATGCGGGGTCTCCTGGGACCCAAAGCTCCAGTCTCGGCCTCACCGTCGCCTAAATCTCCCCCCGGAAGGACCCTGTCACAAAGTGGAAAGTCAGCGACAAATAGTAGTAAAAAGAAATGCAGAAAAAATAAGTGCGCCCAACCGTAATCTATCCGGAGCAACCACTCCCCCAAACGGGAACAAGACCTCGCACACCTGCACAACCTAATTCGGGCACCTACCCCGGCATCCCCACCGAGCACCTACCTCGGTAAACCACGTCGGGCACCTACCCCGACGGGTCGCACCGCTCGCACCTCGGCGCCTCAAACCCCCCACCTGCGGGGGCCCCCACTACGTCACCTCGTGGGTTTACACGGGTCATGGACCACTTTTCCGGAAAAGCGCACCCTTTGCGGTGGCCAAACCGTGGGTGCGCGTGCTGCTGCCTCGAGCAAAGTAACCGACAATACCAACAGTACCCAGAAATAAAACCACAACCGCTATCACGTTAGCAACATAAATGTATAATCAAGAGTAAGCACGTCAACCACTATCATGTTAGTAACGTCAAGTATAATCAAGAGTAAAAACGACCGCCGGAAACCGACGCTAAACACTAAGCCAAAAGACCCACCTCAACCACGAAGGGTAAGACGTGCGGGAGCTCCAACAAAAATATATCCTCACCTTGAGCCCGCAAGCTACAATAAGAGTTATCATTAGGTACAATTCGTCGTCGTGGTCAAAAACACTCAAAAACGGGGCGAAACGGGCCAAAAACGGAGTTTCTGGGTTCTTTTCGGAACCCTGGTGCACGGAACCAGGCGTGGACCGGGTCCACGGCGGCAGGCGGGCGCGGCGCGGGCCGGGAGCACACTGCAGCAGTGGACCATGGCGCCTTGGGCCGGGCCGCGCACGGGTGCGGGCGCGCACCGGGTCCATGGCCCCCCGGCTGCGGTGGCGAGCGCCGGGTTCACGCCCGGGCGTGCACCGCGCGGCCTGGCGCACCGCTTTGTGCACCGGGTCTGCGCCCCCGGGCCGCGAGGGCGTGCGCCGGGTGCACGCCAGCCCGGTGGACCGCGAGGCCTGGCGCACAGCTTTGTGCGCCGGGTCTGCGGCCCCGGGCCGCAAAGGCGTGCGCCGGGTGCACGCCGGCCCGGTGGACCGCGCGGCCTGGCGCACAGCTTTGTGCCCCGGATCTGCGGCCCCGGGCCGGAACGGCGTGCGCCGAGTGCACGCGGGCGTGTGGACCGCGGCCAGAAAACCCCAAAAAGTGAACAGTGCGCGCTCGTTTTCGGCTCCGGTTGCGACCCCGCGGTCACGGCGGCTCCGGCGATGACCCCGTGAACACGGTGACGGCGGCGGCTGCCTCCCGTTTAACCACGGCGGCGGCGGCCTCCCGTTTGGTCCCCAAACACGCCTCGCACGCGACACGACACGAAAGAAAATCCACACCGAAAAGAACCGGAAAGACCCGAATCGCTCACCTCGTTTTCGCCGATAAAGGAGGAAGGAGGAGGATCGTCCCGCTCTCGTTCGCCGAATTTCGCAGGATGTTCCTTCTCCCCGTCTCGTCGCCTCGGTTCTTCACGCCAACCGATGAAGGGGGAAAACTAGGGTTCGGGTTTTCTCGAACGAGACCTAACGCACAAAGGAAACTAGGAGTGAGAAAAAAAAAGTCCTAAGTCCCAAACTCAAAATTAATTAATTAATTAGTCGTTTGGGCGCAAACCGGGGTCCGACTTACCTCGAAAAGCGTGCCAATCGCCCGACCACTTATTTGAAGCACCCGAAACTGCTAGTAACCTTCAGAAATTAATTCTGGGAGATTCCGGAGTCAGAATTCAGATCCGATCGCGCCGCCGTTCTCCGTTTCGCGAGCTCTAGTGTCTAAAAATACCCGCGAGCCCCGACAGTCTATCCAGAAAAAGTGAATTATTAATCCAACCGCCGGACCGCTAAGGGGGATACGTAATAAATAAATAATTAAAAAAAATCCAAAATACAATTTAAGAGCGGTTACTACACCCGGCGGGGTCCACCGTGCGCCGCGCCCGGCGCGAGATGCGCGCTGTCGCGCGTGCGTTGACCCGCCAATCCGTGCGCGCCACGTGGCACTTTGCTCCGTTGGCTGCACCCAGTGCACGCCACGTGGGCCGTGGACCGGCCCACCCTAGAAATCGGCCCGTTTGGCCCGTTTCACCCGAAAATAGCCGATTTTCAATGTTTTCGCGTGCTGAGTCCGTTTTTGGCATCCGTTTGACGCACAATGGGCTCGATACACCAATAATAGGTGTTTTCTCACCGCCGACCATCCAGACAGGTCGTACGGAAAAACCGGGACACCACAGCCGTTCCGGGTCAACTGCGAGATTCGCGCCCAAATCTCGCACTCATTCCGTTCAAGATCTTTCCTTCTGCAGTTTCGAGCAGCTGAGGATTGACCTTGACTTTTTCTCCTCCGTCGCTTGACTGAGGCGGTCTGGTATCTTTCTACGGTCGAGAGACTGTCCTGGATAAGACGATATTCCCCCTGTCGATCGCTTCCCTTGTCGGCTGATTCTCCTGGCGCCTTCAGCCGATGTTACACGCCTAAGACTGGTCTGAAATAAGACGTGGGTCTTTCATTCTTCGGCTTCATCAACCAAAGGTTGATTTCGACTCCGCCTGCTTAGTCGTCTGATCGGGGTGGTCGGATACCTTCCTTTATCTGTAATCGTCCTTAGATAATGTGATAGTCCTTGCATCGGCTGCTTCTCCTATCGGCTGATGTTTTTGCCGATAGCCTATGTCACGTGCCGCATTCTGACGCGACTGAGATCGGCCCGGATCAGGTGCGGATCCCTCTTCCTTCATCGGCTGATGTCTTTGGCCGATGGCATGTGTTGCGAGCTTTTCTCTTCCACGACCGAGATCGGTCTCAATCGAGACGCGAGTCCCTCTTTGCTGACTCAGACCCGTATCGGCTAATACCTTTAGCCGATGTTAAACGCCACATGTCATTTCCTCAAGTGGCGAAAATTCTGGTCTCAACACCTACTTTGAAGTGAATTTCTCCACTTACATTGAACAGAACCAACTAAAGCAGCCTACTTACTGAACAAACCATTGAATCGAACCGGCTCAATACTTTGATATATATTAGGTGTTGAACCGAACTGGTATTTTGTTATATATTTTGTATTGAACTGTACCGATAATTTCTTATATATTCTGTGTTGAACTGTCAATTGTAGCATTTTTTTTTTAATTTTTTTTAAAACCAAACCGGTTCACAACCAAGTGAACAAGTTCTCTCCCCTCCCCTCCAATGTGCGATGTCCCCTCCCCTCGGCATTCCTCTCATCTCTTCTCCGCACCGTTCCTTCTTCCTCTCAGTTGTAGCATTTTATCTCCCCTCTTCTTGTACTTTTCTTTTACTTGATTATAGATCTTGAATTTAATGTAATAGACATGTTGGTGTTTTGTACACAGTGCATGCTTCATATGAGAGATCCGAGCCGAGCCGAGCCTCTCAAGTTCAAATTTAAACTAATTTTAATCCTTTACTTTGAAATTAGTAATTACTTTATTTTGGTCTAGTTTTAGCATGGAAATTGGGTATAAAACCTTAAAGTTTTATTTTTTTCCTTGTTGATTTATCTCCTTTTATTAATTATAGGAATTGGGAATCAATATAAATACTTTTATTGCTTATTGTCAAGACAAAGTACTTGCATATATCAAGGAAACTTGAAAGCTTTTCCAACCTTATTTTAAGGCATTGTTGCTGTTACTGTTTCTTCTTCTACTTCTTCCATTTATCTTCTTCTACTTCTTTTACTTCTTTTGCTATTACTGTTTCTTCTTCTGCTTCTTCCAGTTATCTTCTTCTACTTCTTTTACTTGATTATAAATTTTGAATTTAATGTATATTTTCTTCTTTTCCTTGGTCCTCTCTACAATAAAAAAAAAAAAACAAGAACAAAGAAACTTTGGAAGCTATGCATAATATATAGTGCAAATTACGACCACCTTAATATTGCCAAAGTTCTAATTATGTCATGCTCTAATGAATTAAGTCAACACAACTGAGGAGACATGCTAGTGGTTTAATAGGTGATGATGATGATCAATAACCCATCATTTTTCCTTCAAAAGATCGAAAAAGAAAATAACTTTCATAAATTTATGAGACAATCTTGAACAGAGGCCCTTCTCCTCTCTTCTAGCTATTTCAAGATCAATATTAAAGTTCAAATGGCAAGGTTGCTTGGACGGCCATATAGGCAACTACTGCAGCCATCAAACCTTAATGTATTGATTAGGATTAAAGGAAAAAAGAGTCTAATAATGTAAGAATGTAACACGATTTGAGCCTTAATTTTTTTTGTTCTCATTAAAGTTTTTGATTTGATTTGTGGTTTGCAACCTACTATTCATTTATTATATTTGTTGGTTTGTATCAATCTTCTTTTATTGACTAATTATTAAAATTCAGAATAATTATTAAATATTATCTTGACTTTTTAAAAAAACTTTTACATTCATATTTTTGTTTTTTATCTTTGATTATAGACCATGTTTTAATATACTCAAAAATATTATTGGTGTCACATCAATTCCCTCAATATCAATGTTGCAAGATATGTTTTCAATGGCGGAAACAATTTCCATCACCTTTTCCGAATCTCTCCTAGCCGTTTCCTTTGTTGTATTCAAGACATACAAACTCTATATTGGAAGCCATGAATAATATATAGTGCAAAGTATGACCACCAAAATGTTGTCGAGCAACACTAGGAGACATGTTGGTGGTCTGTACACAATGCATGCTTATGAGAGAGTTGAGCTGAGCCTTTTAATTTCTAATTTAAAATACTATTACTTCTGCTTCTTCTACTTCTATATTTCTTCTTCTACTTCTTCTTTTACTTGATTATATATGTGGTGACCCGAAACCCTGGGATGCTTGGCTACGTAGTTAGCGGCATGTAAACATCGATCTCTGGTGCATCGAGTGCGTTGCGTATCAAACGGACGTGAGAAACGAACTCAGTGCAAAAAATAGATCAAAAACACATAAAATTGTATTTTTGGCATGTTTCGGGCGCCCAAATGTGGGATTCGGGCGCCCGGAAGAGGGCCCTTGAACCCGAAAGTTGGTTTTTTTTTTGGATTTTCTATAAATAGGCCCCTCTCTTCTTCTTTTTGGATTTTTTTGGGAATTGCACCTTGGAGCCTCCTTCGACTGAGAACAAGTTCATCGAGTCCTCTTCGCTTCTAAGGGCTTTTGGCGGATTTTGAAGACCGTTTCATTATCTTCTTCCCCGACTCCGCGAGCTTCGACGTTCCTTCGACTGCTGTCTTTTTCGTCGACATTTCATCCACGGACTCCCCCAAGCTAACCCCTAGGACTTTTTAGCTGAAAATTTCACGAGTACTTCATGAGAGGTAGGCCTTCGACTTTGGTATTTACCACTCCTCTCCATTTGGCTTTTTTATGGGGTTTTTTGGAGCATCTTTGGACCCCTTATGTACTGTAGCATTTTCTAGACAGCGGGGAGTATTTGTGCATTTTCTTGGCTATTTGTCAGCGGATTTGGAAGTTTAAGGTCTCGATCGCCATCTAGACTTCGGGAGGAATGCATCCGTACCCTTCCTTGGAATTTTTGAAGGCATTTCGAAGATGAACATTTCCTATTTTTGGAGCTCTACGACAGGACTGAGGTGTTGGATTTTGTGATTGAAACTCCTCGTGGTGTTCGGCTTGTGTTTCAGTTTTCGCGGGTAGTTTGGTGTTTCTCGAAGAATGTAAAAGTTGGAGCACTTTCTTACGATCAAGGTGAGCATCTTTCCTTTTGGTCCTGGATGAAAATTATGTATGGATTGGCTGCTACACTCCGTTGACGCGCTTGCTGATTTTGCTTGGGGCAGCTTGGACAGCGCTTAGAGTTTTGATCGTCGCCGATCATCCGGAAGGAGTTTCTGGATGATTTTTGTTGCGTTGGGATCCTGAGAGACTGAGGAATGTGCACGTCAAATTTCAGCTTAATATCAGATCGCGACGTTCCAGGTCGGTTGGATTTCTTCCAAAAGAGGTGGACTCCCCACTACAGCTATTTTCTAGGAATTGCATGTTTAACCTAGCACCTTATGTTTTGTTATCTGCTAAACATGTGTTTGTTTAGAGATAGACATTGTACCTTTTTGGTTTTATATTTGTTGAACATAGGATTGTTTATACATTCATGTTTTCGGTAAACTAATGTGTTCTTTCCAAATTGCGAAAGGTCGCTGGAACCTGTTCTTGTTTGATTAAGGTGAAGACTAGACCTTTCGAGGTTTGGAAAATAAAACTTATTTCAAATTGGTTTCCTGAAATCTAAAAGCTTATAAAAATGGGTTTTTTTTAAACAAAGGTGATTTTCTAATAAAATAACTAGCTTGAGTAAGTAGGGTTTTTGGAATAAATGTCATCCTTTTTATAAAACCCCGATCTGGTTCGAGGGACTCCCACTATATTCGTGCCTATGAGGCCGAATAGTGATCAGTGTATGTAGCATTTTTTAGAACATTTGACTAGCACCCCCGCCATATGATGCATGTTGAGCCTTGAACCCTAGAAAACTCTTAACAAGGGTTATATATATTTATACTCTAGACTCTTTGCTGATTAGCTTTTCCTTGTACTGTGTTGTCATCCTCGCCCCGGGGAGTGGCCGAGTGATTGGGCTAGTATAGGATGCAGGATAGACTCTAGTTAGTGGTCTGGGTGTTGTGTTCTGGGAGTCGTTGGATTGATGGTGGCCCCGGCTGTGGAGTATCTCCAGCCAATGTGTTAGTCGTGTGTTAGTGGACTTTGATTGGTTGTCTCCGGATGTTTTTACCCGTGGAGGAGTTGATTTCTCCGACTATAAGGGGTCGAGAACTTTGAAAGGTTGAGCCTGCAGCCTGTTCTTGTTTGATTGGGTTAATCGAGCTTACTGAGATAGAGTAGATTCATTTTTATCATCTGTATCCCTCCTTGAGCATGATAGATAAAGGCATAGTAACTGTAGAGTTATTTCTAGCTTTTTATTTTCAGTTATACTGCATTATTATCTTATGTCTCTAATAGACTTAGTGGGCAGACCGTTGGTCTTGGAGACGGTATCTACTGAGAACTACTGTTTGATGTAGTTCTCATACCTGCTGTGGTGACTTTTTCCAGAGGCATCCACCCCAGTTCCTACTCTAGTTGCTGCTTCTATTGATCGAGGTAAGGGAGTCGCGAGCTAGATCCCTTCCCGTCCTTGGAGAGTAGTGGTACCCTCCCTCTTTATGGAGATTTATAGTACAGTCAGTTAGATTATTATATATTTTGCTTTTGAGAGTTTTATTTCGAGAGACTTATGTATTATGAGGACCTGACATGTACTATTTGGAGTTGTATTTTTTATTTCTGGAGTTTACTTTCCTCACTCTGATATCTGTAAAACTGTTAGTTTTGTCTTTTGCAGGTTAGACGCTTCGCCTATGCGGGGCATCCCATATGGGCGGCGGATCTGTTGGCGAGCTCGAGTCGCAGTTTCGACCCTGGGGCGTGACAATATATCTTGAATTCAATGTACTATATATTTTTTTTCCTTCATCATCTCTCCAACCAAAACACAATAGAACAAACAAACTCTATTATGGAGACCCAAATCTCGGTTGTTAGTTTGGCCTGGTGGTCAGCGGCTTGATGACACCTTTTTAGAGTGTCGGTGACGTTTGCGCGCAAAATGGACGTGAAAAACGGACTCAGCACAAAATTCTGGACAAAAACACTTTTTTGTGTGTATTTGGAGGATTCGGGCGCCTAAGCTCAGAATTCGGGCGCCTAAGCTGAGAATTCGGGCCCCCGAATGCAAGCTAGGCCGTTGACCAAGCGGGTCAACTCGGGGGGACACGTGGCGCATGTAGAGCCGGACGCATCGCGTGGAGGGATGCGTGGTGCGCGGGGGCCCCTCAGCGCGCGCCGTCTGGTGGAGACACGTGGCACCCGCAAGGGAGAGCGCGGGCCATTTCGGGCGCTTCCTGGTGGTGACGTATGGCAAGTGGATTTCGGGCGTAGGAGATTTGGGCGCTCCTGCTATTTTCGGGCACCCGAAAGTTGGATTTTTAGTTATGGGTTTGTAATTTTATTGTGGTCTGAGGAAGCAACTTACTCCACTATTTGGCCTATAAAATAGACCCATTGCGACCACAGGGGAACCCTTTTGCTGTCTCCACTGTTGTTGCAAGTTTTGGAGATGGTTGGAAGCTCTCTTCTCTTTCTTCTTCCTCCATTGGTGACATTGGAGCTTTCCTGTAGTTGCTGGCAGCATCATTGATCTTTCTTCTTTAGCTTCCCCTGGACTCTAGAAGAGGAGTTTGGACCTGAAATTTGGAGGGAGCTTTATATTTGGCAGAGCTCGAAGTTTGGTATTGGTGAAAGTCTTTCATTTCAGCTTTTTAACAGGTATTTTAAGCTTTCTTTGAGCCTCTCGTGTTTATGATGGATTTTCTGGACAAGAGTTGGTTGTTCATGTGTTTTCTTCATTTTCTCCTTATGGACATGAGAATTAAAGTGCTTGGGGATACTCTTGGCTTCTTGAAGAACAAGTGAGCATCTTATTTCAAGAATTTTGAAGGTATATTATTGGTGAAAGTTAGTTTCCTTTTGACTCAATGAACTAGAATATTGCACACAGGATTTTGGGCAACCTTGAGCATTGATTAAGGATCTTGATTATATCCTCAAGAGTTTGGTGAGTATCTTTCTTTGTGGTTTCATCTCGTGGTTGTGATAGATTTGGACTCTACATCTTGAAGAATTCTGCTTTCTGAATTTAGTGCAGATTCTGGACAACACCAAGAGATTGAGGCATTTCTTGGATTTTTGGACTTGAGGATAGTGTTCCAAGGATTCTTGAGTGTTCCTAAGTTGGAAAGGAATTTAGGAATCAATTTTGGATCATCCTATTGAGGTATTTATTACAGATTTTACATCTTTTCTAGCATATGTTGCTTGCTGGAATTTATGGGCTGAGGCTAGTATTTTTGCATTACTGCTCAATCCGACAGGGATCTTTGGGAGTTTTTGGACTCTTTAGAACGGGTAGGAGCCTGAGGAGCGTGAACGCCAAATTTCAGCTTGATCGGATTCCGGATCAACACGTTTTTCAGGTGGGTTTTTGGAGCACATCGAAACTGCTGCATGCTTGCTTGCTTCGCCCATTTTTAGCATGATGGATTGTGACCCTCGTTTCCTCTACTCGCTCAAATCATGCTTATACCTATTGTTCTTGTTGTGAATTAAACCTATCTTGTTGAGGACTATTACATGCTTGTATGAACATCTAGATTGGCCATTTTTTTCATGTTTACACTATCCATATTGGAATCAAATATAGGAGAAAACTTGTATGTTTCTTATCTTTGGTTCTTGCTTGCTCGGGACTTTAAGAATGGGTTAGGGATAGTGTAGTTGTGGTTCTCGAGTCGGGGTGGGATAACACCGGATTGATGGACACGTGAGTTGTTCGGTAACTGCGGATTTTGGGTGGTTGGACCGAGAAGTGGTTATGCATTGGTTTCGACAGGGATTACATTAGTAGATAGAGTCTTTCATTTGGTCATGAGTTGACTTTTGCCTGCTACAAACTCGATCTGGTTACTTTCCTCTAGCGGGTCGCTCCCCTTGATTGCCACTCCGGAGTATGCGGCTGGATTAATATTTGGGCATGGTTCCACGTCGGGTTCGTAATATATTGAGATTGTCCCACATGTCTTTGACGGTCTTATATGTCTCAAACTGTCCAATGAGGTCATCTTGCATGGCACATAACATAGTATAGCGAGCAGTACGATCCTCCTTGAACCACTTCTCATAGACATTCTGCTCATGCTGGTGTTGTGCAGTAGTGCTTTCTGGAGGCTCGATCATTTTGACAGAGAGAGTTTCAAGAACTCCTTAGTCATTAAACAGGTATTGTATTTTTCTATGCCATTTGTCATAATTCTTTTCGTCTAGCTTATCAACCCTAGTGAGATCAGCTATGACGTTTTTTGAAGCCATTTCACTATATTCAAAAAATAGGTTTGGACATTAGGCATATTTTCAAAAAAAAAAATAATAATAATAACGAGATTGAAACAATACCTTTTCACAATGGGATCGAAAACTTTGTTAGGCTCGTAATCATCAGCTAGTGTCGGTTAAAAAAATTACAGTCTTATTAAATTTTTTATTTAATTTTAAAATTTATTCAAAAAATTTGAACTCATCCATTTTAAAAGAACATATCTTTAAAATAATATCTTTAAAAACTTATCTTAAAATATTCCAAAATTTATCATCACATAGATAAAAAAAAAAAAAGTACTTGTACCAAAATTTAATTTGAAAAATGTCGATGCTGTGCAAAACACATTCCTTTACATGATCTTAATTATTACATCATTTTTTCATAATAAAACCTACTGCATCACTACAAAAGATTACCTCAAAATGAAAATATTCTACACGAATGTTGCACATGCCGAATGGGCTGGGCCCTGTGCTCATAGCGCGGGGGCCCGCACCCGCTTGGTCGCTTCGAGTAGGGCCAGGCGCCCGAAGCACTGGGTACGCGCTCGCCTGCAGGCGTTGCGGGTCAAGCCTGGCCCTGCGCTCACAGCGCGGGGCCTGTACCCGCTCGAGCGCTGTGGGCTAGGTCAGGCCCTGAGCTCATAGCGCGAGGGCCTGCAGCCGCTCGGGCGCTGCGGGCTGGGCCGGGCCCTTAGCTCACAGCGTGGGGCTCGTGCCAGCTCGTGTGTGGCAGTTTATTTAAAAAAATATTTAGTAATACACATCATTAAAAAAAAGGGTACAATAATTATACCCTTTTTTTTTTAGGGAAAAAATGCATAAAAAAATTATCACAGCGGATGTAAATAAAAAATTTTGTTTAATGATCAACATAAAATAACTAAAACTGATTTAGTTTTTTTTCATTGAAAAAGGAATAAAAAAAATTGTTGAACTAATCTACTAACAAATTATGATCGATGAAACATAAACTTATATCAAACAACACAGGCATGATATCAGGTGAAAACAACCAAAACACACTCTAATACCAATTATTAGAATTAGAGGGTAGCGAAAACTTACAAACTGGATAGCCAACATGTAACGACCCGGCCCACTAGCAATAATAACTCGTTGGCCCCAAACTACAACCTAAAATGTTTAAGCTTAATTATTATTACTAGTGTCCATGTCTCTTCTGAATCCAATCACAACTCCATTCTCATCCAATGTGGGACTATTGGGGTGTCACAGACTCCTCCCGTTTAGGCCTGACGACCTCGTCAGTCCAAACACACATAACCCAAGATCACTAGACGATGTGAGACTTGTCTCGCTAGCTCTGTCATCTAGACCCAAGCTCAGTCGAGACTCGCCACACACTTTCGGCTGGTGATTGGCTCTGATACCAAATGTAACGACCCGACACACTAGCAATAATAACTCGTTAGGCCCAAACCACAGCCCAAGATGCTTAAATTCAGTTATTATTACTACTGTCCATGTCTCTTATAAATCTAATCACAACTCCATTCTCATCTAATATGGGGTGTCACACAACGTATTCAGAAACCGAAATTGGATCGGGTAGCTTGTTTTACCATCATTCTTGGATCGTCCTTGCCTTGATGATTCTGGATCTTCCACTGGTTGCGAATCAGATGCGCAAATCGAATCGTGCGAAGAGGGCTACCAGAGTCCTCTTTTATGTCCACACTCCAAAATTTCGAGAACATAGGTGGAAATCTAGAGAAAACGTAGAGAGAGAATAGAGGAAGAAAAAATTTTCTTCTTACATTATTTTTCCTTGTGTATGAAATTTAGAGGAAAGAGTTATATTTATATAGATTATTAGGACTCCTTAAAATATTCTGTTTCTCACATAGAAATATTAAAATATCGGTTACGATATAAGTTAAGATATATTTTTTAACTAATAAGAAACATATAACTTATCATCCTTATACTTAACCTATAAGGATAAATTCTAACTTTATCCTTAACATACAAGAATAAATTCTAACATTGTCCTTAACACAAAAGGATAAATTTTAATCGACATCTTATGTAGATTGGGTCGAATTAGATCCGGCCAATGTGGATACACCACATGACAACAAATTTGATCTCCACTTTGTCCATAGTTCTTTTGGAAAAATAGCATGCATGATGAGTTATAATTAAACTAAACATAGTTTTTCTTGCATGTTAGAGGAATTACGGTTTGACCCATTTTTATGAAACGAACATATGCAGGATGAGTTATAGACTAAAAGTATTTTAGTTGTATGATTATGGGTTTGATGGTTAAGTTAACGAACAAGCACTTAACCTAAGAAAAATAGGATTTCTAAACCTTGTATGATAAAAAGAAGAAATGTGTGGCATGTATGTGAGATAATTAAACTAAATGGAAATCTGGTTGTATCCTTAGAAAAGAGAGGAAACTAGGGTCTCGACCGTTCACATGCTAATGAGATAACAAGACATGTGCATGTATGTGTATTGACAACTTTGGGAATAGGTTAACCCAAGAATTCTAAATAAAAAATGTAAAGTTTGGGGACCTAATTATAATTTTTTGCATAATAATTGATAAAATTAAATTTTTATGTGAAGAATTCAGACTTCAAATTTGTGAACATCATTACAGAAGTGAATTATGATGAGTATAATTTTTTAATCGTGAACCCAAAAATTTTAATTCAAAAAACAGAAAGTTAAATAAAAAATTGTGTTAATTTCATACAAACATTTCGAATAGCAAATATATTCCTACAAAATTCAACTTTTCATATTTATTCTTTCAAAGTTCTAAGTTGTTCATATATATCTCTATAGCCTGTGACTGTTAGCTCACTGTTTATTTTTTAACAGAATATAAGTAAAATGATAATTTTGTCCTTTCAAATATATCTCTTTAAAAATCCAACTATTAGAATAATGCAAAAATATTTGAAAATGATAAAAAAATAAATTTACCTCACTAACTAATCAAGGTTAAATATTTAACCTATGATTAACTATATTTTTGTAACGAGCATTGACGGTAGGGATATATATGAACAACTTAGTATTTTTAAAAAAATAAATATAAAAAATTAAACTTAATTTATAGGGATATATCTGCTATTCAATATGTTTACAGAGAATTGTATGCAATTAACCTACATAATTTATCGAAATTTCGCGCGATCGTTTGTTCGATTTCAAAAAGGTCAATATTTTATGCACGAAAAGTAAACTATTTGTAAAGTTTCTGTTAAATCGAAACGGCGAAAAATAGATCCAAGAAAAATAATGTAAGAAAAGAAAAGTAAAGTGCACACCAAGTTTTACGTGGTTCGGCCACCGGCCTACATCCACGGGCGAAGACGGAGCAAAGACTTGTATTAAAGTCAAAAGAAGAATACAGAGATTATATCTCTCAAGAAAACCGAAACTCCAAATAAATCCGAAATATCAAAATTTGCGTCCACCCTAACGATTCCTAAGAATCCAATCGTATGAACGCCCTCACCTTAGAGCTTCAATTTCTTAATTAATCGCCAGCTTCATTAGCAACATATGGCTCCTCCAATACGGCCTCTCTCTCCTTGGGTTGCTAAATTAATTAGAGCATGGCCTCTAATTAAAATCCCGGCTTCATTAATATGGTCGTATGTACCAACACCAACAACACGTATCTTCCTTGTTGGCCTAAATTAATTAGCGCTTCGGCTAATTAAAAGTTGCGGCTTCATTAAAGTGGCCGGGTATGCTATATATAATATATGCCTCAAAAGTAGAATCTAATTAGGATTTGTAGTCTAATTAAACCCTAATTAAATTCTAGTTTTACCCAACAATCTAAATCTCATATTATCCTAATTAGATTAGGATTTAACTTCAATTTAGATAAATACAAATCTAAACCAAATTATAACAATCTCCACCTTGGTTTGATTTGTAGTCTTTAGCCGCTGTGTTGAGGTTGTCAAAAAAACTCCACCTTGACTTGAAATTCACCTTAATGCTCCTTAATGCTCCGTGCTCCGTCTTCTCCAAACGCCCCATAGGGCCTCAAATGCTGCTAACTGCCACCAAGTCCAAACAATGTTTGAACTTGGCAATTGTAAGAGACTTAGTAAGCATGTTCGCCGGATTGTCCTCGGTACCAATTTTCTTAACAGTCACTGTGCGCTTTCCGATCACATCCCGAACAAAGTGAAACTTTACATCGATGTGCTTCGTCCTATCATGAAATATTTGATCTTTAGACAAATTAATAGCACTCTGACTATCTGAATAAACAATCGTTGGCTCCCAACAAGAAGTAAGCTCTCCATATAAGCCTCTTAACCACATAGCTTCCTTCACACCCTCTGTCATAGCAATATATTCCGCCTCGGTCGTGGACATGGCTACAATGGGTTGTAATGAAGCTTTCCAACTAACTGCACATCCTCCAATAGAGAAAATATATCCTGAAAGTGATCTCCTCCTATCCAAATCACCTGCGAAATCCGAATCAACATATCCAACCACACCATCCTTACACCTCCCAAACTCCAAACAAGTGCTAGTGGTACCTCGTAAGTATCTCAGAATCCACTTAACAGCTTGCCAATGAGCCTTACCAGGATTGGTCATATATCTGCTAACCATGCTCACTGCGTAAGAGATGTCCGGTCGTGTGCAAACCATGGCATACATGATGCTCCCGACAGCGCTAGAATATGGAACATGTAACATGTACTCCCTATCATCATCGGACTGTGGTGATAACTCGGCCGAAAATTTGAAATGCGCCGCAAAAGGAGTGCTCACCGGTTTTGCGTCTGCCATACCGAAACGCTTCAGAATTTTCTCTATATATTTTTCTTGTGATAAATGCAGAAGTCCTGAATTTTTGTCTCTCTTAATTTCCATACCAAGAATTTTTTTAGCAACACCCAGATCTTTCATCTCAAACTCACCCTTTAATGAAGCCTTCAACTTATTAATCTCAACTATGTCGTCGGAAGCAATCAACATATCATCGACATAGAGCAACAAATATATGAAAGATCCCTGATCAAGCTTCCTAAAATATACGCAACTGTCACGCTTGCTTCTTGAATATCCGTGACCTGTCATAAAAGAGTCAAACCGCTTGTACCATTGTCGAGGAGACTGCTTCAAGTCATAAAGCGATTTTCTTAACAGGCAAACATGATCCTCCTTCCCTTCAATAAAGAATCTCTCTGGCTGTTTCATATAAATTTGCTCCTCAAGTTCTCCATGGAGAAAAGCTGTCTTAACATCAAGCTGCTCAAGATACAAGTCATTTATGGCTACTAACGATAAAAGAACACGAATAGAAGTATGCTTCACGACGGATGAGAAAATATCATTAAAATCAACACCTTCTACCTGACTGTAGCCCTTAGCAACTAAACGAGCTTTATACCTTGTATCTTCCACGCCAGGGATTCCTTCCTTTTTCTTGAAGACCCACTTGCAGCCAATAATTTTCTTGCCTGTAGGCGGTTTTACTAACTCCCATGTGCGATTCTTATGAAGCGATTCTATTTCTTCATTCATCGCCAACAACCACTCCGCAGAACTGGCACTAGAAATAGCTTGATTATATGTGGAAGGTTCTCCATCTTCTTTTGTATCTTGTGCCACTGAAAGAGCATAGGCAACCATATCTTCATAACCATATCTCTGCGGTGGTTTTATCTGTCTCCTCGCTCTACTTGTAGCAATGCTCTGCCTCTCAACTTGTGGGGTTTCAGTAACTGAGGTGTCTAGCGACTGAACTTCCTTTGACTGAGAAGAATTCTGTGACTGAACTATACCATCGATCTCTACCTCCACCTGCTTGGTAGCACTCGGGGTCTCATCAGAAGAATTTCGGTTAGGATATAGCATAATAGACTCATCAAACGTGACATCCCTACTAATAATTAATTTAGACGATTCAGGACACCACAATCTATATCCCTTAACCCCCGTCGCATAACCAATAAAGATGCACTTTTTAGCCCTAGGTTCTAACTTGCCTTCATTTACATGAAAATAAGCAGGACAACCAAATATTCGCAAATTAGAATAATCAGAAGGGCTACCAGACCATACCTCCTCCGGAGTTTTGCAATCAAGTGCCGAATGTGGAGAACGATTTACCAGATAGCATGCCGTAGAGATCGCCTCTGCCCAGAAACTCTTTGCTAAGACAGCATTAGAGAGCATGCAACGTGCTCTCTCTAAAAGAGTTCTATTCATCCGTTCGGCCACCCCATTCTGCTGTGGAGTATGCCTAACGGTCTTGTGTCGAACGATCCCTTCATTCTTACAGAATTTTTCAAACTCTGATGAACAGAATTTCAAACCATTATCAGTCCTTAATCTTTTGATTTTCTTTTCAGTTTGCTTCTCGATCATAACCTTCCACTGCTTAAAATAACTGAACACCTCGTCCTTACTTTTCAGAAAGAATTCCCACACCTTACGAGAATAGTCATCAATAAAAGTCAACATATATTTAGCACCACCATGAGTAGAAGTACAAGATGGTCCCCAAAGATCAGAATGAATATAATCTAGAGTACCTTTTGTTCGATGAACTGCGGCCTTAAAGCTGACTCTCTTTTGTTTGCCAAGAACACAATGCTCGCAGAAATCCAACTTTTCTAAACTCTGATTACCAAGTAAACCTCTCTCGTTCAACTTCATCATACCATACTCGCTCATATGGCCCAGTCGCATATGCCATAATTTGGTGCTATCTGAATCTGACATAGAGGAAGAAGTCACCACTGCTGAACCTGTCACAGTGGAATCCTGTAGAACATATAACATGTTGGTCAACTTGGCCTTCATCACTACAAGATTCCCTTTAGCGACCTTCATTAATCCATCAGCCGAAGAATACTTAAAACCTTTAGTATCAAGTGTACCTAATGAAATCAGATTTTTTCTCATATTCGGAACATGCCGAACCTCAGATATAGTCCTCACTACTCCATCGTACATCCGTACCTGAACAGTGCCAATACCAATAACTGTACACTTAGAGTGATTTCCCATCAATACATCTCCACCATCAATAGGCTTGTACGTCGAGAACCAATCTCTATGTGAACAGATATGGAAGGAACATGCAGAGTCCATAAGCCACTCATCCTGCCTGCGTGTCTTATCCCTAACTGTGAAGACAATATCACCGCCATCTGATTCTCCTGCTGCAACACTTGCTTCTGGTTTAGCATTGGTGTTTTTCTGATCTTGATTCTTATCACCGTTATTCTTCCGCTGCTCTTTATTTTTCAACTTGAAACAATCAGCTTTTATGTGACCCTTCTTCTTGCAATAGCCGCAAATCAGATTTTTGTGTTTTGACTTTGATCTCGATGTACCTCTATTACCGGAACCCCTTTCCCGAGACCTCCCTCTAGCAACTAAGCCTTCTCCTGAAGCTCCACCTGTCTCATTACTTATGTAGTAATCCAGAATTATAAACCTCTGTTTGCTTTTAAATATTTTAAATTATTAATTCTGGCAAAAGTGGAGAGATAGTGGGTCAACGGTGGGTCCAGAAATATCAACTTTTGATCGGGGTCTGATCTGGAAAATCCGAGATCACCATTGTGATCGTCTCGTCGAAACATAGAAGTTTCATATTCATATGTTTTCGATCCGACGGTCGGATCTTCCAGAAATCAGAAAATCAAAAAGTGGGCCCCGCGACTTAAGTGAATAGTAACCTTCGAATTTTTAATCCCTCGCTTTCACTAATGGCCGAACCACTATCTAGAATTCTAACTTAGAGGTATGAGTAATGGAACCTAGCTAATTTCAACGTTCTGAGCGCGATGGCGCTGACGGATTTCGCGTTTGGCGACCCGGGTGCATCGAAGTGCGTGCCACGCGCTATATTGAGTCGAACTTTATGGAACGACTTTTAATCCGAGCGTCGAACGAACCAAACAAATATGCTACCTGATAAGTCTCGACGAGCCGGACGTCGTGGCGAAGTCCGTTTCGCGAAACGACGACCGGATTGTCTCGAAATGCGTGAAGAGTGCTCAAAATGGACTAAATTGTAATAAAAGGGTAATATTTTATGTGCCTAAGTGCTAGGGCTTGTAACCATAAGGGGTTTGGTGCATTTTGCACCTATTAAGAGGATCTCGGAGCATTAGGTTTAGGTGTGAATGGAGTTTGGGGGTTTTGGGTTAAAGAATCTTGTATTAAACTCCTGCCTCTTAGACTTCTTGAAACTGCTCCACTCAGGTGTCCTTTGGTTCCCTGCTGTCTTCAAAACCGAGCCCAAGTGGAGAGAAGCCAAAGGGAGCAAACACCATTAGAGAGAGAGAGAGAACTCGAGAGAGAAAGGGAGATAGAAGAAGTTGGAACAAACTCAAGCAAGGTAGGTTTTGGAGGCATCTGAGAAGCTCCTTGGTGCTTCTGGACTTTGCTGTAGTGGGCCGAAGTCACGCAAGGAAGGAGAAGCAAAGATCCGGCTTCATCCTTCTTCCCCGAGCTCGGCCAAGGTAAGGGCTCCAAACCTTTGAATGATAGCCTCCTAGACCATAAACAGTAGCTTCCCTAGGCCCTAATAATTCTCCATTCAAAGCCCCGTGCCCCCATGCAGTCCGGTTGGCCGGCGGCCACAAAGGGTCGCCGGAAACCTAATATTTCTCCACCTTTGAAGAACTCAGAAACCATGGACTTGTTGGGGCTGAGATTTGGGATGCTTGGACTGTTGGTGGTGGGAACCAACTCCACCAAATTTGGTGGAGTATGGTAGACCCAGTAAATCACAGTTTCATGCCCTAGCTTTTGAATAAATGCATGGTTGGCCGAGGTTGTAGCTCCGGGGCCGGCGGGCTTTCCCGGCACCGGCCAACTGCCTAGCAGTGATGAGGGAACCTGGGGAAGTCGACCCATGCAGTTGCATGGCTTCCATGCACGCCAGAGGTGGCTCGGCCATGGATGAACCCGAGAGAGACCAAAGATGGTCGCCGGCGCTCCGGCCAACTCCGGCCGGGGAGGGGCTTGTCGGGAAGTTTTCTGTGGACCTAAGGAGCATTCCCTCCAAGTTATAAAGCTCTAGGTGGTCTCTGTGGGATTTCGCCATTAGAGCCCTCAAGCTCCAAACCGGAGCTTTGCTCCGCCGCGCCGCCGCCGCACCTCGGGGTCAGCCGCATGCATGGGGAGTTTCAGTGAAGGGTTTGGCACCTGTTGGTGCAAGAAATTGGATCCCAGAGGCTCTGGGAGAAGGATCACGAAAATCCATGCATGTGCCATCTTCTTCCTCCTCGAGCTTGGTTGAACCATGGTGCAAACTTGCACCTAGGTTGATGGGGATTGCTTCAAACCCATTGTGGATCACTTTGATCCAGAAAAAGATGGCCCAGGTGCAGAAACCAGAGAGAACCCAATTCGGATTTGTGCTTGTGTATGTGTGTGTGAGTTGTGCATACCAGCTGCTCGATTAAATGCCTCAGTGAACTTTAAAATAGAATTTGATAAAACTTTGTATATGAATCATGCTCCAAACAGTCCCCTGAACTCTGTGCTCACTTCAGATCAAAGTGATTCTGAGTGGATTAAAGTTTGGAGCATTGTGCTCTATGTTAGTGAGCTAGGGTCTGGGTCTGCTTGAACCAGCACTCCTGGGCTACAACAATGGTGAGCACTAGTATCTTAGCCACATTTGGAGCAACTTTGATGTTCAGACCTGAACTATATGAAGTTTAGAATAAAAGTTATATTAAAATCAACATAAAACGATAATGTTGAAATAAAACTTAGTTCCAGGCTGTTGGCGAAGCCGCGACAGTGTGCCCTAGGCTAATTTGGGGTCACTGGACGCGATGCTCGCGTCAGAATCACTGTCTGAAGTCTCGAAGAAATAAATTTGCATTATGGCTCAATAGTGCATATTTTATGGGCCAAAACTTGCCTCGGGACTCGTGCTGCCACAAATGGGTGAGCACGGTGACCAGCAAAACATAAGTGACCTGCTGGAAGTGACGGAATATTAAAATGAATTCCCAATTGAAAGAACGAGCGAAAACAGTGTTCAAATTGACACTAAGAGAAAGAATTTGAAAACCCTAAGGGTCTAGATGCAAAAATCCCAGCATATACTGGTTAGTAAACTGTTTAATTGATTCCTAAGCTTTTCGTTAGGAATCCAACGACTTCCGTTGAGAGGAAATCAGAATTCGGTTCGAAAATCGGCAAAATCGTCGATCTTTCGGTATCCGGGCGACAATCGCGCAATTCGAGGAATTGCGGCGGTTTCACCAGGTCGACTGTTGAGTCCCAGTAAAATCTGGTTGAGCCAGCGACCCTGTTAAATAGCCCGAGTCTCCCGAAAATCCAAATGAGAATTCCCGGAAGGGGCAATTTGGTAATTTTCGCCAATTAATAAATACGAGTTGTATTGGACCAATAGATTGTCAATTGTGGATCATAAGAAACTAGGTAAAGGTTAAGTTAAAAAGGGGTTAAATAAATTCTGAACAATATATATATATCTGATTCAGGTGTTCCAGTAGATCTTCGAGTTAGTTGCAGATCCGGTCTTCTCGCCTGCGTTTTGACAGGTGGGTTATCTTCGGTCCGGGTTTTATCAGTTCGGCCCTCTGGGGTGCGATACTGGTTGGACCCCTGTTTTTGGTAACTTAACTTGATTTCTTTGAGCCTGCCTTTCTTTGATTTAATTATACCTGCTATCTGCCTGATCTATGCTTGTTATCAGTTCTATTCTGCCTTTCATGATTATTCATAGTGCCTCTGATATTTATATCTTATCTTGGAATATTTTCATGTTTAATTGGTGAGCCTGCTTGTCCTGTCGATCAAATGATACACTGCTGAGCACATAGATTTATTCAACTGAGGTTTTACCCAGCTTCGTAGGGTCGCCGGAGTCTGTTCTTGTTTGATAGGACAAAGGCACTGCTCTGCGAGGTTTGGACCTAAAACCCAAGCTTCGTAGTGTCACCTGAGTCTGTTCTTGTTTGATAGGACGAGGGCAATGCTCTTCGGAGTTTGGACTTTTCAAAACAATTTTCTTAAAAATATGTGTTTAAGTCTTGTATCATTTGGTTGGTTTGAGTGGTTGAGTTGAGTTTATCTATGAGCTTCGGTTGAGAGATTTGCTTTGATCTTGCATATGAGCTGAGATTTACGATTTCGTTGCTGAGTGTTCCTGCATGAGAGTTGAGATTCAGTTGATTTTGCCCTTGCATCCCAGTGGGGATTTCCCGGCTTGTAGCCGATTACCCGGTCAGTGGACCGTCAGTTTGAGCATTTGCATATGATTCGCCCGCACCGTTGTACTTCACGAACATCAGCGGATTTGCTACCCGCAGCGATGTTCTTTACCGGTAAAGTGGTTAGCAGTAGCAACCCGTGACCCCTTGTGGGGGGAATGTCAATCAGAGAGTGCCAGATGGGCAAAATCGCCTAAGGGTTTTGTGGAACCAATATGGTGACTGATAATTGGGTAATTTGATATGTCATTTATTTGATGCATGTGTTGTTAAGTTGCTTTAACATGCTTCTTTCTTTGATCTGGCTTCTAGTTATCTACCTTTATATGTTCTTATGTGATGCCTTGATCATAGTTCCTTAGCTATGTTACCCTGCTCTAACTATAACCTGCTTTTATCCTGATATATGATTGCTTTCTATTCTGCTAAAATTATCTCCTATGCTTGTATCCAGATTATGAGTTTTGTTTTCCTTACAGCACCAGTTATATATCTGCTTTACCCTAACCCCTGATTTATTACTATCCTCTAGCATTGTATACCAGTAGGTACGATCTGCTATTTCTCGGCTCGTCGTGCCCACTGGGATACACTTCGGTGTGACTCACACCCTCGGGTGACTGTTTTTCAGGTCAAGCGGGTGTTGAGATGTCGGGACAAGTTGGTGAGATCACGAGATAGAGCTTGACCCTGGAAAGCCGTTAGCCCAAGTGATTACTTGTTAAAGAGAAAAAAAAAATGTAATGTATTTGAAATGGTTGTAAATGTGTAACTGTAATTTAGTTGTGATATTGTAATAAGTGTACGTAGTTAGTACTCTGATTTGATTGCCAAGCTAGCCGTGCATATATAGAAAAGGCTCAATCCCCTGTGGGATTGGGACTCTTCTATATATGTGGCGGTCTGTTGCGCCCTGGCTGGTTTCAAACTCTGATTTCAAAAAAAAAAAAAAAAAAAAAAAAAATTTAGACGCTGGTTTTTAAACTCGGGGCGTGACAACTTATCTGCATGTCAATCCTTTCTTTTGATAATAAAGAAGATTTGACATCATCGAGACATAGAGTATCTTGACCAAATAAGAAGGTTTCACGAAAATTCTTATAAAAGGGCGGTAAAGAACATAATAATAAAAGGGCTTCATCCTCCTCCTCGATTTTGACATCTATCGAGCGAAGATCCATAATAATAGAATTAAATTCATCTAAATGTGATTTAATAGAGGTACCTTCCGTCATGCGCAACATGAAGAGACGTTGCTTCAAATATAACTTGTTGGTGAGAGACTTCGTCATGTAGAGAGATTCCAATTTAAGCCAAAGCCCTGCAGTGGTCTTTTCATCCAAGACCTCTCGCAATACCTCATCGGATAAACATAATTGTATTGCCGTAAGAGCTTTGTCATCAATCTCCTCCTTCTGCTCCGCCGTTAACGAATCGGACATCTTTTCTTTTCCTAACAGTGCCTTTTGCAATCCTTGCTGCGTTAGTATAGCACGCATCTTGACTTGCCATAATGCAAAACTGTTGGTCCTGTCAAATTTCTGGATCTCGAACTTCGTCGTCATAATTCTTAATCCTCAAGGGAATAGAAGGCTCCGATACTAGTTTATTAAATCGAAACGGCGAAAAATAGATCCAAAAAAAATAATGTAAGAAAAGAAAAGTAAAGTGCACACCAAGTTTTACGTGGTTCGGCCACCAGCCTACATCCACGGGCGAAGACGGAGCAAAGACTTGTATTAAAGTCAAAAGAAGAATACAAAGATTATATCTCTCAAGAAAACCGAAACTCCAAATAAATCCGAAATATCAAAATTTGCGTCCACCCTAACGATTCCTAAGAATCCAATCGTATGAACGCCCTCACCTTAGAGCTTCAATTTCTTAATTAATCGCCGGCTTCATTAGCAATATATGGCTCCTCCAATACGGCCTCTCTCTCCTTGGGTTGCTAAATTAATTAGAGCATGGCCTCTAATTAAAATCCCGGCTTCATTAATATGGTCGTATGTACCAACACCAACAACACGTATCTTCCTTGTTGGCCTAAATTAATTAGCACTTCGGCTAATTAAAAGTTGCGGCTTCATTAAAGTGGCCGGGTATGCTATATATAATATATGCCTCAAAACTAGAATCTAATTAGGATTTGTAGTCTAATTAAACCCTAATTAAATTCTAGTTTTACCCAACAATCTAAATCTCATATTATCCTAATTAGATTAGGATTTAACTTCAATTTAGATAAATACAAATCTAAACCAAATTATAACAGTTTCAATACATATTTTCACTATTTCTATATCTTTAGTTTGGAATTTGTGATTCCTTTTTTTCCATATTCTTTTTCTGAGTATATCTTTTGGTGAATGGTTCTGCTACTATTTTTGCTGCCGATTCAGCTACATTTTCACATCCTTTTAAGAATTCTATAAATTGTGAATCATTATAAGTTTAATATTTTAATTGCTTATTGTCGAACTGAGTAATTACATCTATCAAGAAAACTAAACAATATATAGTAATTCTAATTTGTTGAGTGTTATTTATTACGTGATCTTCCATAATCTGATTTGATCTAATGTTTTCTAACTTTAACGATTAACACCGGTTCATCTTTGTGTTGCTTTTGGTCCTTCTATTTTGAGGTGTTGATGTTGCTGCTGCATCTCCATGCCACCTAACTTTTTTTTTTTTTTTCTTTTGCTCTCTTTGCTATCAATCCTGCCGTATTCTTCTTGTTATTTATTAGAATTTTAAACAAATTCTCAAAGGAATAAAATCGAAGTCCACGTGAAGGAAAAAAAAAGTGAAAAATGTATTTTATAATAATCGCATTTTGCTGATTCGTATTCTTTTTATGTTATCTGATTCATTTAGTTAGAGAATGACTTTAAGATTCATTGAAACTCTATAATTTCTACAATCTTCTTCTTCAGCTTCTTCCCTTTCTTGCCTCTTCTTTGGCTATCAAAGCTGTTGTTTCTATTTCCGTATATTCAAATTAAAAACTAAATTGCTATGACAAGGAAAAAAAAAAAAGAGTTCGGAAGAAGGAGAATCCATCTTCAGCTGGTTTTACTTTTCTATTCCGCCGTTTGCAATTGATTCTGATGTTGCTTCTTCTTTTTATGCATTTTTATTTTGAACTTAACTTATATAGAAATTAAAACCATTGATTCTGGTTCTGTTGCTGTTGCTGCTTCAGCTACATCTCCTGTAACTTTTAATTTTTCAACATTTAGTCTTAAAACAGTAATCGGAGTGTGCAAGTAGAAAAACTCTATAAAAAGTATCTCATAAGAAGAAGAAGAGAGGAAATGTTTCTCATTCTAAAGCTCATGTTTAGATTTTACATAATTCTAAAATCTTGAATTTCTGATTTAGAATTTGTTCTACTCCTTTCTCCTGTTTTAAAATATATACAAAAAAATGGGCTGATGCTGTTACTTCAGCTGCATCTTCAGATTTTTTAAATTTCTACGCCTCCATTTACTTATCAATCCTCATGCCTTTTTTTTTTTTTTTTTTGAATTTAAAACTTAACCAGTAAGAAATAAAATCTGAGTACACAAGAAGAAGATATGTAGAAATCTAAAACCTAAGGATAAAAAAAAAAGATCACATAAGATATTTTTTTGAAGAAAATTTTTACAAGGATCTAAATATTTGGTCTGCTAATTCATCTCCCATAGTTTTTTTAAGTTGCACCCATGCTATTGCTGCAGCTGCTTCAGATAAAATTTTCCTATATGCTCCCATTGGTGCTGCTTCTAATGTCG
The DNA here is from genome assembly GCA_029168755.2 of Tillandsia fasciculata. NCBI lineage: Eukaryota > Viridiplantae > Streptophyta > Magnoliopsida > Poales > Bromeliaceae > Tillandsia > Tillandsia fasciculata. The sequence continues at coordinate 8,569,437 of CM054948.1, forward strand.
ATCCTACTTCAATTACATCATCACCACTTAAATTTTTTACTACTCCTTTGGCTGTCAATCTTGTTGTTTCTTTTTTTAACTTCAGCCTGAACATTAACAACTTTTAAATAAGGTTTGATTATGCTACATGATTTATTGTTGAACATTAATGTCTTTATTTATTTTTTAACTATTAAATTTAATAAGGTAAATTTACAATATATGATTAACTTGCTATAGCTTTCGATTGACATCTTATGTATTTATTTAAGAAGTTGTAAATATATTATTTATTAAAGTCCCAGGCCATTGAAGTCGAATCGTGGGAGGAGGCCCGGCCTATCCTTCTCGGCGAATAGCTCGACCACCACCTCGGCCTGGACTCCTCAGGGGCCCAGGACTCTTTCATTCGGCAAACTGGCTTTCATTCTGTCCCCGCGGCCGAACAGCGGGGCAGACCCCGGGCTTCCGGTTCGCGGTCCCCCTCCGGCCTACGGCTGGATCACCGCAGGGAGGCGGGGGAATCTGACAGCTTCTGTTTATTGCAGAATGAGTTCCCGGGGCTCCCTTCTCATCCCCCTCCTGCTGCCCCAAGGCCGGAGCCCCCGCTCTCTCCTGTTCTTTCGATCCTTGGCCCTGTCCAAGGAGCGGGCGTCGAGCCAAGCGGTACTTCTGGCCCTGCATCTGTCCCCGATGTTGGGACCACCTCCTGCCTCCCTTCGGGGCATCTTGCGGGGCGACCTGCTATCGTCGTCGACAAGGGAAAGAAGGCCCTGACCCTGGACCCCTGCATGGAGATTTCTGCTCATGGCCATCGCCTAGCTCACAGACGTAGTTCACGGCTGGCTGCCAAATATAGGGGGTCTAGAAAAACCTCTATCTCTCGGGCCCAAGACCTTATGTGCAGAAAGCTCAAAATGGTAAGGTTTGCGTCCAAGGCAACCCGATCCACTTCCGCATCCTCGTCTGCTCCCCCACAGGGAGGATTGGTTGACTCTGGACTCCTCGCTGAGCACCCAGAACTCGGCGATGTTACCTCGCCCAGGGCTGATCTCGGTAATCCACTCTCGACGGAGGAAATGCTTCGGATCAAAGTTGCTTGCGGTATTGGGGTCGAGGGGATGGGAACCTCATCTTCTCACCCTGCTCCATCGACCATGGATGCGCAACACCCTGGGGTTGGTTTGGAGGGGGCGTAATCGCTGTCAACGTTCCGTTGGAGAGACCAGGTATTTTCTAGGGTCTTGCTTTGTTCGCATGGCTAGAAACAGATCCTTTAAGTTTTTGTCTTGGAATGTCCGGGGCCTCAATGATCAGGCCAAGTGTTGTTTGGTAAAAGCTTTCATCAAATCCAGTAAATGTTGCGTGGTCTGCCTTCAAGAAACCAAGCTGGCTTCTACTTCTTCTTCCAAATTCTCTTCCTTCTGTGGTTTCCATCTACAGGAGTTTCGTACCCTTGATGCTATTGGCTCAAAGGGTGGTATCTTAACTGCTTGGAACCCCTCTCTTTTCGTGTGTGTAAACGCATGGGTTGGCTCATTCTCGCTCAACGTTGTCTTGAGAAGGATAGCGGATGGAAGCTGCTTCACTATTTCTAACATTTATGGCCCCACTTGTGACTTTCTCAAGCCAGCTTTCTTCCTGGAGCTCCGATCTATTAGCACCCAAGCCGTGGGGGCCTGGACTATGATTGGGGATTTTAACGTGGTCTTATCTACCTTGGATAAAAACGGGCCTATTGCCTGCACCACTGACTTGGTTGCCTTCAGGGCTGTGATCCAGGATCTGGGGCTCATCGACCTTCCCTTACTCAACAAGGCGTTCACCTGGACCAACGGTAGACGCTCGCCCATCCTGGAGCGGTTGGATCGGGCTTTTGTGTCGAAGGAGTGGCACACCTCTTTTCCGTGTTCTACTCTCCGGGCCCTGCCGAGACCTAGGTCTGACCACTCGCCTCTTCTTCTATCTGCTTTCTCTTTCATTCCGGCCCCGCAGCTCTTTCGCTTTGAGGCCTACTGGCTCCGCTACCCGGGCCTTGCTGATGTGGTAAACAACGCTTGGGCTTCGAGCCCTAGTGAGGTGCATAATGGGTGCAAGCTCTCTTCGAAATTCGCTTCAGTTCAAACGGCCCTCCGAACTTGGAGCACTGGGCTAGCTTCAAGGATCAAGAAACAGGCTCATCTCTGTCTGATCTGGATCGAGTGGCTAGACAAGGCGGAAGAGCTTAGAGTACTTCTTCAGGCGGAATGTGCTCTAAGATCCCAACTTAAAGTGAGGTATGAAGAACTCTGCTTGCAGGATGAAATTAAATGGAAACAAAGATCAAGAGTGAACTGGCTCAAGGCGGGCGATGCAAACACGAGGTTCTTTCACCTGAGAGCCTGCTCTCGCAGGAGTAGAAATACTGTTTTTCGGTTGGCCGATGGCTCCTCCTGGTACTCGGATCACCAGTCGTTGGCGCTCCATTTGTTCACTTTTTTCAAGAACCTTTTAGGGGTGGATCTTGTGCCTAGCGGGGTTTTGAACTACAACCTCCTTTATCCCGATGAGCCACCCAGCCTCCTTAGCATCCAGGCTCCTTTCGAGGTCTCCGAAGTTGAACGCGCGATCTTCTCCTGCGAGCCGGAGAAGGCACCGGGGCCGGATGGACTTCCCTTGACCTTCTTTCAGCGTTTCTGGGCCACCCTTCGTGACGACATTATGGAGGTCTTCTCTGAGCTCTTCCACGGGACTCTCAACCTGGATGACATCAATACTAGCTGGATTTGTCTTATACCGAAGAAGAGCGAGGTTATTACTGCTCGAGACCTTCGACCCATCTGCCTGGAGAATAGCTTGGTTAAGATTGTCTCGAAGGTTTTGACTACTCGGTTGCAACGTTTCATGGATCCACTCATCAATCCCTTTCAGGCTGCTTTCATTAAAGGGCGATCCATTCTAGACAACTTCCTTACTGCCCACATCCTCTCCCATCACCTTCAGTCGACCAACCAGCAGGCAGCGCTTCTGAAGATCGATTTTGAGAGGGCTTTTGATCACATTAATTGGCAATTCTTGCTGGACCTTCTGAAGGCGAGGGGATTCGGCGATAAGTGGATTCGTTGGATTTCAATCCTTCTCCAGTCATCTACGACTGCGGTGCTTCTAAATGGCATTCCGGGCAAACGATTTCCTTGCAAGCGAGGACTTCGCCAGGGGGACCCCCTATCCCCCCTTCTTTTCATCCTTTGCATTGACGTGCTATACAGAATGCTGCTTGTGGTAGCCGAGAGTGGAGAGCTTCCAACCGTCGGTGTCAGAGAGGTCAAGATTCAGACCCTTCAATTTGCGGACGATCTGCTCATCTTCTTTGACGGCTCCGCAAGTTCGGCTGGGACTATTAAGCAGACGTTGGACGCCTTCTCATTGATGTCAGGGCTCAAGATCAACTACGACAAAAGCTCCATTATTCCTATCAACTTGTCGGGTGTCCAGGCCTCGGATCTAGCTAGCTTTTTTGGCTGTTCGTTGCTGGGCTTTCCTTTTAATTATTTAGGACTACCTCTATCGACCAAGGCACTTCGCAAATCAGATTTTTTACCCCTAATCGAGAAGGTGGACAATCGGCTGGCGGGTTGGAAGGCACATTCGCTCTCAAGGGGTGGTCGCCTTGTTCTCCTCAACTCGGTTCTCACAAGCATCCCCGCTTATTTTTGCTCGATCTTCAGGCTACCGGCTTGGGTGGTAAATTCCATTGATAGAATCCGTCGAGGATTCTTCTGGAAAGGCAGGAAACTCCTCAACGGATTTCATTGTCTTGTCAAATGGGAGCACGTGTGTCGCCCAAAAAGACTTGGCGGAGTAGGTATCAGAAATCTCCGTGACATGAACTCCGCGCTCTTGATGAAAGGGCTCTGGAACTTCTATAGCTCGAGATCTCTTCCATGGGTGCGCCTATTGCTGCAGAAACACTATAGATTCAGATCACCAGCCTCGGCCTCCACAGCGCCGGCAGGGTGCTGCCCCATCTGGAAAGGTATTCTCACTACGGCTCCACCTTTCCACATTTCTGTTCTTTTCTCGCTTGGAAATGGCTCAATGGCAGAGTTCTGGAACATGAGATGGAGTGGTGATTCTCTACTGCGCAATCTCTTTCCTAACTTGTTTGCCGTCTCAGCTGCTAAACACTTGACTGTCAAAAAATGGCTCCGCCGATTTGCCTCTATGGGTAATTTGGGCTTTAGACCGAGCCTCAGTCGGGAGGAACAGCAAGAAGTAGGGCAGATTCGCAATCTGATTGAAGGAGTTTTGATCAACGACGATCCGGACCTTATTTCTTGGAGATGGTGCAGAAATGGAAAAATTCTCAGTAAGTAGTGCCTACAATTTTATTTCTTTCGACGGAGTTGACGACCGCAAAATTATTCATCTTTGGTCGATTAAGATACCTCTCAGAGTCAAATTATTTTGTTGGTTGGCTGGAAGATATAGAATCCTAACTGCGGACTTTTTAATTAAGCGTGGCTGGCACGGTCCATCGATTTGTGTGCTCTGCGGAGCTGATGGGGAAACTCTGGAGCATCTATTTTTTCGCTGCACGTATGCAAGGTCTGTGTGGGACCGGATACTGCAGCTTTTCCCAGCCACAAGACTTCGCTTTAGTTTTGACTCTGGCGACTTCGCTAGTAGGTGGAAGAGAGCAAGGTCGTTGATGCCGGGGCATTTGCACGACACCTTCGACACATGGTTTGCAGCGGCGTGTTGGGAACTTTGGAAAGAACGGAACAGAAGAATTTTCGATAATATCTCAACTTCGAGCACCGAATGTGGAAATAGAGTGGGCAATACGGCGACGCTCTGGAGACGCGCTCTGGCCGCTTAGGAGAATGCGGGATCTTTTTCTCCTTTTCCTTGCTTGGTCTTTTGGGCGACGATACATTGGGGTTTTGGCGACCTGCTAAGGAAGGTTGCGTCGGCGTAGGTCGACACTAGTTCCACATCCTGCAGTTTTAAATCTTGATGGCTTCTTACTGTTGGAGTCCTACTTCTATAGCAGATTTTTCTTTCCTCACTCAGGTGGGGCCGAACCACAAGTTCTTTTGCCGTCAATTGCGACTCGAGTTGTCGTACCTGATAGCAGTGTTGGCAAGGGTATCGTAGGAGTTTTTCTGATGACTGAGGTTGATGGTGTTGGGGACATCTAACTACAAGGGCTCCTACATGGTGAAAAGGGATTTATCTTTTGAGGTGCTAAGTTTGGTAGTAGAGCTTAGATCTTTGGGCAGCATCTGGTTGTCAAAAAACAAGTCTTTCTACAGGGCATCAGCTAGAACTTCGGTTATACTCCCAATGGTTTTCATGATGGTTAATTCAAATTCTATTGGTGTAGTTGCTGTTGGAATAGAGGCCATTTGGATGCTGTTGACCCCACTGTTCCAGGTTATTTTGGGGATGCCTGTTAATGAGGTCCTGGCAGGCATCCTTTCGCTTTGAACTTCTTGGATTAGCTGCTGTGAATGTGAACCTACAGGATTGTTATATCTCTTGACTACTATTTGTTTGGGTAAATAGGTGGTAGATGTTGAGCTGGGGTTTTAATTTCTCATCTACTGGGAGCTCAGGTTTTTAGTACAAGATGGTAAAATTTTATACGACTTGACATATGTGGATAATGTGGCAAATGCTAACATTTATGCCGAGAATGCTCTACGTACAGACCCAGCTTCTATTGCTGGAAAGTCACTTTTTGTTGCAAATGATGAACCAGTGGAGATTTGGGAGTTTATTTGTAGTACACAAGAAGGCTTGGGTTATCAGAGGGCCACAATTATTATTTCTGCCGATCTTGTATTCCTAGTTGTTCTACTTGCCAGAAAGTCCTGCGAAAGGTGTTTTGGCATAGAATATTCAATCCAACACCTAGTCGTGCTACTGTTCACGCTCTCTAATGCACAGGGACATTCAGTTTTAATTGTTGAGTTAGAGGAAGTTAGGGGATTGCTTCAAACATTCAAAGACTTATCAGATAATCATACATTGGAGGTAGCAAACGTAGTTGCAGCGCTTGCAGATCTCCAAGACAGCAACACTAGGCCCATCCTTGAGTTCAAACCTTACTTCTTCAAATGTATTTTGTTGTTTTGCTGTAATAGTGGGTTAATCTGATTTCCTTTTGCTTTGAGTTGGGATGTAAATGGTAGTAATATGGGAGGGGGCTGTCCATTTTTTTCTCTTTGCTGTCAGGCTCAGCCTTGTTCCTGGGCACGGACACAGTTTCTTGTTTTGGGACTCTCTCTCTCTCCCTAATTTCCCTCCTGTACTTCTCTCAAATAGGGTTCACCCCTGTTTAATCAAAAAAAAAAAAAATGTTAATTTTAATTTTATTATCTATCCGTAGCATCGTGTCCATCACTGTACTGTATAAAAAGGATTGAATTAGATACATTATAGTTGATCTAAGTCATTAAAATATATAAAGTTTGATCGGTTTTAATTAAGAAGATAAAAAAAAAGCCTACTGGGCCGGGCCATTGGCCGACGAGGTTCCGCCCACGGTTGTGCCAGACAAGGTTCGGCCCACGGTTGTGCCAGACCAGACGGGCTCGCGAGGCTCCCAGCCCGTATTACGACTCCCTTTTCGAGTAGGTGTGGGAAAACCCTAGCATATATAAGCCATGCGATCGCGCTGCTCCCCGAAAATCCAAAGAATTCCCATCTGCGCCTCCTCGTGCTCGCTCCTACCTGCAGGCTAAAACCCTAGATAGCCCTAATCCCTCAGCGGGCGGCGATGGCGGACACGCTGGTACTCCGCGGGACGATGCGCGGGCACACGGACATGGTGACGGCGATCGCGACCCCGATCGACAATTCGGACCGGATCGTGTCGTCGTCGCGCGACAAGTCGGTGCTGGTGTGGAAGCTGACCAAGGACGCGGCGTCGGCGGGAGGTGACGCGGCGTACGGCGTGCCCCTGCGGCGGCTGACGGGGCACTCGCACTTCGTGCAGGACGTGGTGCTGAGCTCGGACGGGCAGTTCGCCCTCTCGGGGTCCTGGGACGCGGAGCTCCGGCTCTGGGATCTCAACCTGGGCACCACCACCCGCCGCTTCGTGGGGCACACCAAGGACGTGCTGTCCGTGGCCTTTTCCGTGGACAACCGCCAGATCGTTTCGGCCTCGCGCGACCGCACCATCAAGCTTTGGAACACCCTCGGCGAGTGCAAATACACCATTCAGGACGCCGACGCCCACACCAACTGGGTCAGCTGCGTACGGTTCTCTCCCAGCACTTATCAACCCCTCATCGTCTCCGGCTCCTGGGACCGCACCGTCAAAGTCTGGAACCTCACCAACTGCAAGCTCCGCTGCACCCTCACCGGCCACGCCGGCTACGTCAACACCGTCGCCGTCAGCCCCGACGGCTCCCTCTGCGCCAGCGGAGGCAAGGACGGCGTCACCCTCCTCTGGGACCTCGCCGAGGGCAAGCGCCTCTACTCGCTCGACGCCGGCGCCATCATCCACGCCCTCTGCTTCAGCCCCAACCGCTACTGGCTCTGCGCCGCCACCCAGGACAGCGTCAAGATCTGGGACCTTGAGAGCAAGTCCATCGTCCAGGACCTCAAGCCCGAGACCCCGACCAGCAAGAATCAGGTAGACTCATCATTATCATCATTATCAGTGGTTTTTTTTTTGGGTTTGTCTCTTCTGATTGATTATTCTGCGCTTTGTGTCCTGATATGCATGGTCCGTAATTGTTTGCATACCTCCGACTCCATACCCGTTCACAATGCGGATCTCAGAAAGATCAAGAATTGTAAAAAATATTCAGATTTTAGATTTATTTAGTTCCCATTTTAATTTTTTTTCTCCCTACTACAAGAGAGAGAATGCCTAAATCTAGACTGAAAAAAAAAAAAAAAAAAAAAAACAGAAAGAAAATGCTATTATAATGAAAGGAATTTATTGACGTTATATACTCGTTGATCTGCATTGATGTTCCAAAGCATATATCGGCCCTGATTGTTCGCTTTGATTTGACCCAGGCTGGCGGGCCTAAAAAGAGACTGTGTTCGTATAGCTATTCATGTTGGTGCTGCAGTTCTTTACATGCATTCTGTCAATAACTCTTTGTCAAGCACTCTAATGCTTGGGATTTCTTAACATAGTATTACATGGGAATTCCTCAAATAGCATATAAAGATTATTAATTTTTATTCTCAGATTTTTCTTCTTATCAGAAGAAACTAAGATGTAGTGTGAAATTGAATTTAGGGCCTGTTTTGTTCACGGTTTGTAAATTCTCCCATTTTTCTATTAAAAATATTAAAATCATTACGAGTCTACTCAAGTCGGGTAGTTGTAAGAGGTGTTAGTGAAGTAGTAGAATCATTGTAGATTTTTAGGTGGTAGGAATACTAGATTATCATGGGTTAGGAGGTATTGTCATTTTTATACTTGATGGGAATAATTAGTAGTCTCTTAATAAAAATACACTAGTTCTTAACAATCTCCAAGCCCAAAGTGGTTTGCTTAGTAACAAACTTGCCATTCCAAATGTAAAATGTATAACATATCCGGAATATTACAAACCTAGAACCAAATGGCCCCTTAGTTTAAAACTTTCACACCTCGTCACGTCACATAATATTAATGTATGTGCTTAAATGAAAACAATTATTGTCCATGCAAAATTCTGTGTCACTTTCCATATAATAGTTGGTGACGTTTCTTTATTATTAGAAGTTAATGAGAGGTATTTGTAACTTGCATGTTTTGTTGGTCGGATGGCTAATGAAGTGAAGAAGTATTCCAATTATGTAATTATCAGTGTGCTTCCAGTGTGTTTTTTGTTATAACCTTGTTGAACCAAACTAACTCCAGAGCTTTAACCCAACTAAATTGCAATGTCCTTGTTTTGTAGAACTTACTGGAAATATATGATTTTTTCTTTCTGAAAAAAGGACTGGAAAATGTGTGAATTGTTTCATTTCTGAAAAATTTTAGACTATGGAAGTACCTAATTAATCAACATCAAGTGGTTTCATGGATTGTATTCCTTAGAAAAACTTGTTTATATTAGTTAATTTATTATTATTATTGATTACTAGATTGATGAGCTTAAATTTATTTTTCTTGAGATTAATCTTTGAGCATGTTCTAGCTATTTCTCTTTTATGTTATCTGTATGGTTTATATGATAGAATCATTTTGCTGCCTGTGATGGATGGCTCAATGGACAATCAATCATATCCAGAAACCATGCTTTCCCTCCCTCTCCCTCTATATATATACACACTATATATACACACACACATGTGCGCACGTGTTGATTTGATAAGTTTGATTTGCTGGAGATGCTAGAAGAAATTACTTAGGGATTGAAGAATAACAATACATTTAATGCCTATCCGGCCGACACTATATTTCCTTCTTCCATTATTGCTTCACAAGTGATGTGCTACCTAGTATAAATCTACTTCAAGATAAATTTAGCTTCGAATTATCATCATAGGACAACAATTAACCCTTGTTTTTATGATAACTCTGGCAGATGTTGTACTGCACGAGCTTGAGTTGGAGCATCGATGGGAGCACGCTGTTTACCGGTTACACTGACGGAACCATCAGAGTCTGGAAAGTCAACCCATATTAGGAGACGAGTCAAACTTTCTATTTAAGAAAAAATTCTTGCTTGTCTTCATGCCTTTTTTTTCATTAAATCCATGCGGGGTATTTATCTTCCTAGTATTCACCTTTTGCCTCAGGTTGTTCTTAGATCTCTACAGTAACTTGGAGTTTAATACTCTAGGTTTTTTGTTTTAGAAATTAGTGCCTGTACTAGTACTCCAAAGTTTGTTCTTGGGTATCTATTTTGTGTTTGTTTACAAATAATTTGGTTGTTATAGGTTGCTATTTTATAAGTGGTTTCTCTGACTATTCTACTTAATTTGTAGGCCCTATGTTGATTTAGGGGAGTACTTAGCACAGCTTGCTCCTGCACTTCAGGGTTCAACCTTTCACGTATTAAGCTTTTCTATTGTGTTTTCATTTGTGCGCCTGTCATAACATGTTTAGTAAAAACTGTTGCGTGCATGACAAATTTATTGGCTTATGTATCCATTATGCTCCCATCTAATATTCTCTATCAATTTATTTTCTCTGTAAAAAATCGATAGCTTCTTTATTGTGATTGAAATGAAGTGTTCATTGCCATTTGAATAGGTAAATACTATGTGTACACCTCATTTAGGGTGTACATCTTACACCTCACCCATCCAAGGATGGGGTGAATTTTATTCATCACTTCGAAGTGATGGGTGGAGAAGCCCCCATTCTTGGATGGGTGGGGTGTAGGATGTACACCTATTTTTGAATGTACATGTGGCAATGCTCTTTGAATATAAGATGAGGTAGACATGATCGATAAATTGTCAGTGCACGAGTGTCTAGGTGCAAACATATCTATGAAAATGACAATGACAATGGAGGGATGGACGTTGTGCATGAAAGTACTGATAGTGAAGGATGAACATGCTATCCCCGGGCCGATAATGATGTTTAAGTGAGAGGAGAGGTTTGTTCCATACCTGATGCAACAGTCTATGATGATATTATTCGGAGACTCGAAAGGTGTCGAGGATGATGGGCTCAGCCACACAGGCTGAAGGAAAGGAATGCTGAAAAGAAGATAAGAGCAAGAGATTGAGGAAGAAAAGTTAAGATAGCTTGGGGTTATAGAACAGAAGATAGAGAGAAAGAAATAGGGCTGTTTGGACCGACTTTATTTACAACACCGGGCCTACTCTTGGGCCAGATGGATCTCTCAAAAGCCCGCCTTGAAATCCGGCCTCAAGTTGAAAGGGCAGTGGAGCAGGTCTGAAAGGTTAGTGGAGCGGGTCTCACACGACAATCGAATCCAGTAGCAGCTTGTTATAAGGGCTCTCACCTTCCACCATTGTTTGGAACCTTCTCCTCCCTTCTCGATCCGCTTTCTTCTCCGCTCCATGTTGACTGTCGCCAAGCCTTTCTGGATGCCCCTGGTTGATTCCCTCCACTGCTGGCACCGTTATTGAAAGCTAAGTTCTTTGCTCCACCATTGGTATTTATTCAGTTGCAGTTCATTCTCTAACTCTACTCCTAACCTCTAGGTTACTTGGCAAACGTAACACTCCCCCCTTCTTCAGCTGATCCTTATCCTCAAGGATCAATTGAAGGAAACTGTTTGCGAAGTAGCCAATAATCCTCCCAGGTTGCTCATTTGGCTGGAAGGTTGCTCCACTTAACGAGCACTTCGGTTGTTGCTCTGTTCCCTCGCTTCGCCAACCTTCTTTCTAATATCGCCTCCGGTTCGATTAGGATCTGACCTTCATCTCCGAATGTTGGTAAGTTTGGTGTTGCTTGAACCTCTGCTATTGGCCCTTTTTTTAATTGTAATAGCTGTGAATTTTTAGTTTTCGATTTTGGAATAAGGTTGGCTTTTCGGAAAATTCTTGGTTGTGTTTTTCGTAAGGTATTTGATGTTGTTAGGGTTGTTTTGTGATCGGATTGAAAATTTGACTTACGGGTTGGATGTGTGGGTGTGTTCTTGGTCATTTTGGAGGAGATTGTGCAAAGTGTGTTTGTGGAGTTGTGATCTGTGATTGTGAGTTGTGCGTGACTGTGTTCACAGAGGTTGAGGGTTGAGGCAGAGGTAAGGGTTGTGCTGTGAGCCTGGTTGTTGTGAGCTTGGGTTTTTAGTTGGTGCTGTGATCTTGACAGAGTGTTTTGTTCTTGGTCTTGTATTATGGTGGACAAAGGGTTGAGGCTTTTGGACCTTCGGCAACGCGAGGATCCCCTGGCAGAGGGTTGTGCTGCGCCGCGAGCTTGAGTTCTTTCCCTGGTTGGAGTTGTCGGACGGGTTGGATTTCTTCCAAAAGCAGCATACTCCCCTCTACGTCTATCAGATAGCTTATTGCATGTTAGGTGTATTGGTTTTTTTATTATCTGATAGTATTTAGTAAATTTTGGAACTTTGACTAGCACCCCTTGTCATATGATGCATGTTGAACCCTGGACCTAGAAAATCTTTAACAATGGTCATATATATCCTGGACTCATTAGTGTTGTTGCATCCCTTTTGTCTTGTGGTTATCCTCACCCTGGGGAGTGGGCTGAGTGGATGGGGTTAGTATAGGATTCATGTTTAGAGTCTAGTAGATGTGGTCTGGGTGTTCTTGTTTTGAGAGCCGTTGGGTTGACGGTGGTCCTGGCTGTTGAGTATCTCCGGCCTATGTGGTTAGTTTGTTGTGAGTTAAGAATTTGTCGATCTGGTTGATCGTAGGATTGAACTATAGCCTGCAGGAGCCTTTTTGAGCTCGACACTAATGCGCTAATTTCTTCGGTGGGGTCGCTCCCCCTTCGAGTGCCACTCTAGAGCAGGGCCGGTATGTTCGCGCGACATCGATGCAGTCCTTGTGGGACACCCTACATAAATCCTGCCTAGTGTAGATAATGGTAGTAGGTGGGTGCAGGTTCGACTGGACCCTATGAGGCAGCCATTGTGATTGAGTTTTCATTAGCACCTCGTGAGCGAGTTGTTGCATTACTTGTATCCCATTATTCTTTGAGTATAGTAGATAGAGGCATGATAGCTGTAAATTTTTTACCAGCTTTCATATCAGTTTTCTCACTTGTTAGTGTTATCTTGCATCTAGTAGACTCAGTGCGTCAATCGTTGGTCTTGGAAACGGTACCCACGGAGAACTACTTGTTGATGTAGTTCTCACACTCGTTGTGGTGACTTCTTTTTGTAGAGACTCCTACTTCAGTCCCTGCACCGGCTTGTCCGTCGGATCAAGTTAAGGGAGTCGCGAGCTAGATCCCTATCCGTGCTGCATTTTTTGTGAGATAGATGTAACTACTCGGGTGGGGTTATCCTGTACACTGATTGTATTATTATTTTAGTTTTCTCTTTTGTGAGTTGATAGATGTTGTATTTGAGGTTTTTTGATGTATACAGTGGTATAGTGGATTTGAGGTTTATTTAGCAGCTTTTTATTTCAGCTCTGATATCTATTAGTTGCTAGACTCTATCTTTTGCAGGTTTGACGCTTCGCCTATGTAGGGCTTCCCGTATGGGTGGCGGATCTGTTAGCGAGCCTAGTCGTTGTTTTGACCCCGAAGCGTGGCAAGGCAAGATCGACACTCCTCATCAATGCAAATACTGCGACTAGGCATCTCTACCCAGTACCTATTCTTAACAGGCTGGATTGGAATCCCATGAGTGGTGACAAACCGTGTCAAGATAAACGAGTGTGAATCCCCAGTGTCGAATAAAGTTTTAGCAATTCTACCAAAAACTGTAGTACCTGCCAGATTATCCTCCGGTGGGTTTTCCTATTGAGTCATGGCATAGACTCGTCCTCTTGCCATCTGTCACACCCCTTTAGATTGACAGGAATTGGTGGGGCGCCCGGACGAAGCTGTGGCAAATGCATTGCCCTGTCATTGATTTGGAGCAGTAGGAGCTAAGGCTGTGGAATGCACCGGTCCAACACCCTGAGGTCAATTGGGCTGGATATGCCCTAACTGCCCACACCTATAGCAGCGTCCGTGGCGATGATGGCAAGTATTTGCTTGATGCGGTCGTCCACAGAAAATGCAAGGTCACCCACCCTGCTGCTGGCTACCTGTTGAAGCGCTCTTAGCCTAATCCTGGGATCAGGGATATTTGGGTGGCTTCTTGTTGTTCGAGAAACTACCCTATTCCTAAAAAAAGACTGCATCTTCTCCATACCCTTGTTGAAAGCTTCCAGCTCAGCGCGGGCTACCTCGGCATTGCTTTGGATAGATAGAGCTCTCTCTACACAGTCATCGAAGGTAGTCATATGAAGAGAGTATAACAGTCGTCAAATATCGGGTCGCAGACCCTATGAGAAAAGCCTGACCTTGTGACTCTCACTTCGAACAACCTGAGGGACCAAACCCACAATACCGAAAAACTCCCGTTCATACTCTCGCACTGTTCGATTTCCTTATTGAAGCCTCCCTAAGTCCGGTTCGAGACTCTCCATGGTGTTGTCCTTGAAGCAGCGACCGAGCAACACCTCTTTGAATTCCTGCCAGGAGGGATATGGCATCATTTTGTAACGGTCCTTCAAAAGTCCCGCCCACCAACTATTTGCCTCACCGTACAGGCAATGAGTGGCGAAGGGAACTTTATCACGCTCCTCCATGTATCTCGAAATAGTTTCTCCGAGTGCACGACCCTGTTTCTCTACTGCCCATAGGTCGTCAATGTCTCCGTCAAAGCTCGGTGGTTTGAATTTATTGAACTCCACTAGCGTAGCCCTAGCTCAAGCCCGCTCCGCCTGGACTACTTCGTCAGCGGTGACGGGAGTCGTAGTTCAAAAGGGGAGTGAAGCCATCTTGGTGGCTGTGTGTCACGCCCGGGAGGTCCAAGGATAAGCGGAAAAGCGCATATATTTTTTTTGAAATAACGACCTCGCCGTCCGGTGCGCGTCAGACCCGCCACATATACAAATTCACTCTTCAATCGGACATAGTCTCCTTTGTATATGCACGACGTCCCATTTACAATAACATCCTTCAACCACACAGTCACAGAATACATAGCAGGAAAGAATTAAAACTACGGATTTTGCAAACGCTGTCCACACGACACCCAATTTTTGAAAACGTTTACACATCCACACTAAAGCGGCTACATCTTTTTGAAAGGATAAATCCAGAGGTTTACAAAATTGTGCCCACACGACACTTGGTTTTGGAAAGCATTTTCGCAACCATTTTGTTCGTTATAAAACATGCTGCACACAAGTCCATGAAAGTATATCCAATCCACAGTGCTAACTAATTAACTATCCGATATTCAACATGATCAACATTCAAGCAAATTAAACTAACAGTTAAACTAAAAGAGAAATGAGATAAACCAAAATGAAACAACGTAGCAGGCCTCCTACGGCTAAGGTCCTCTCGACGCAGTCTCACCGTCATCCCGGCTACTACACCTAGTCGAACCTGTCACGGAGTGGGAAAGTCAGTGACAAATAAAGTAGATGATTTAAATATTTAACATTAATTTTAGAACAAACCGATTGCACCGGAACCTTTCGCTTTTCCACCTCATGTGTCCACATCACTTGGTTTAATTATATAGTACCAGTCGGGGAGTCGACGATCTTCCCTCGTGAACGATTAATTTACTCACATGATGCGTTCAAACTCCTTCACGGTGCTAGTGCGGCACTTTTAGCTGGCGCGAAGGGGTCCCCACTGTCACCTACACTTTTGTGGGGTGCACGGGTCAAACAGACCGCTTCTCCGAAAAGTACACCCATGCGGAGGCCAATCCGCCTGTGTACGTGCAAGCATCTAAGAACATGGTTTGCCGAATCGGCGTGTAACAAGCACCGCGACACTCAGTCGCCACAATTTAATAATAAAAAGAACAGTTCACATTCATGCGAAAGGTTTAACAGTTCATCTACTTTATTAGACAGGTTATTAAGTCTCTTACGATGATATGGTGCACTTATTGCAAGAGTACCCACCTGGTTGCGGGAAGATCGGTACACCTGGATCTTTCACACACTCCCGCTGCGCACCTGGACCTAAAGAAGTCCCCAAAGAAAACAATCATCAATATAACGCACTAACAACGCGAAAATGGAAGTCCGAACCTAACCCCGTGAAGAAAAACCCAAAAACGGCACAATTACGACACTTGAGGGCTCCCCGCGCGGACGCCGTCGCCTGTGGATGCCCCACGCGGCCCGAAACCGCGCGGCGCCCGCGCGGCGCCCGCCTGCCCCGCGGGTGCCCCGCGCGGCGCAAGGCCGCGCGGCATGCGCCCGCGGTGGCACCCGCGCGGCATGTGCCCGCCCGCGGGCGCCACGCGCGGTGCAAGGCCGCGCAGTTACGCGCCCGGGGGCGGCGCCCGCTCGGCGTTGCTCGCCAGCGGCCGCCCCGCGCGGCGCAAGGCCACGCGGCTGCGCGCCCGCGGGCGGCGCCCGCGTGGCGCCCTAGCAGCGCCAGTGTCGTCCGCCCGCCCGCTCGGTGCCCTAGCGGCACCACGCGTCGTCCGCCCGCGCATGCCGTGCCCTAGGTCGCCCGGTGGTGGCGGCGGGGTCGGCGATGACGTCAGGGACGGAGACGGCGACGAAGACAACGAAAAAGACACCGAAAAACCCCCAAAAGCAACGAAACGAAAACTACTCACCGAAATTCCCGACGGGGGAGTCGACCGATCGCACTTCTAGTTTCCGGTACGTTGTTCGGGGTGATCGGACTCCTCCGTCTCCTTCTTCTTTCTTTCTTTCTCCTCTTCCGGTTAGGGTTCCGTCTTTTTCTTCTCTTCTTCTCCTGCGTTCTCTCCGGCTAGGGTTTCTTCTTTTTTTTTTTGCGAAAAGTAGGATTTTTCCTTTTCGTACGTACAAATAAATCCCCCTTTTTTAATATCTGTCACCGAATAATTAATTTTTTAATTAATTAATCATATGGAATAATCCATAATTTCTCAAAAAGCGTGCAGAATATTTTGCATGGATTCCGATGCACGCTAAATCACCGCAACTCTAAAAACCCTATTCCGGGAGATCCGTACGTCGGATTTCAGATCCAATTGCACCGTCAGTCATCATTCTTCGAGCCTTTTCACAGAAAAATACCCGTAACACACCTTGACCGACCCATAAAACTTGGTAATCCCAATTCACTAACAGAAATACTTTAGTAACAGGTGAGTAAAAGTTACAAGAAAAGTCGTGTCACTAGCGTAGCCCTAGCTCAAGCCCGCTCCGCCTGGACTGCTTCGTCAGCGGTGACAGGAGTCGTAGTTCAAAAGGGGAGTGAAGCCATCTTGGTGGCTGTGACTACAAGATCACTCGTAGCGGCAACCACCAGTGTAGCTCCACCTGTCGTAGCCGTGGTAGCTCCTGCCACCACGGATGGCGTAGTATCAGCTGGAGGGTCGACAACTCCTCCGAGCATCTGGACTAGCAGTGGGGCTAGTGCGGTGACAGCAGCCGCCTGCTAATGAGCTAAGTGCTAGACCAGGCCAACTACTGCGGTTAGCTGATCTTCTAACCACTGCATGTGATGCAACCCTCTGGCTCCTAAATATTACAACGCAGTGGTCAGCACCACGACCGTGACCAGCACCGTGCTCACGGCCACCGCCACGACCAGTATGTGTACGAACCATAGTTTGTAACACAAAGATCAAGATTAGGACACGACTCGACTTAGCACAATAAAACTCAAGTTCCTAACCCAATAAAATCCCGCACTCTCGCATGACAAATATGTCAGAGGTCATCCTAGGGTTTAATCCTAACCATCATATGAATCTTAACTTAGTGCTCTGATACCAACTGTGATGCCCTGCTTCCCAGAGGGTCACCCATTCTAAAACTACTCTAGCTTAGCACGCTTAACCATTTTAACCTCTTGGATCTAGCCACTACCTAAAATACTATAGCCGAGTTATGAGGTACACTAGAGTAATTTTAGGATGGGTGACCCCCTGGGAAGCGGGGTGTCACACAACGGGAGGGTTACGAGTATATTTCAACTCCCAGGAGGAGGGTTACGAGTATATTTCGACTCCCCATTGCGAATGAGTGTCAAGATACCTTAAACTCATCCATGACAAGTTGGAGAGGGTTCCGCACATAAGTCGACTCTCTATGAAAATGACTCCAAAGAAGTATAAGCAACCACTGAGTAGAGAGGGTTCCGTACATAAATCAACTCTCTAAGAAGCACCTTTATAAAACTTAAATCATAATGTGATTAGAGTGACCAGTTGTGGTCGGGTTAGTGGTAACCCTTATATAGAGGCTTAGTAGCTAGTGGTATAGTGGCCTAGTGTGGCATGACATAGTAGCATGGTGGTATGATGCATGAACTAGTAGTGTAGAAATAGTTATTTCTGCATGCTCGTATAGTATTTACTGCTTTCTATTAATTTTATTATTTTGCTAATTCTTCCATTCGATCAAGAGCTGTAGAGTATGTTTCTCTGAATTTATTTCTTTTGCAGATCTGGGTGCAGCCAGCGAGGCACGTGATAGGGGTAAAAGTTGAGTAGCAGACCTAGAAAGTCTAGAGCACCATTTTGTTAAAGAGTGAACAATGCATTTTGTGAGAGGAAAAGAAAAAGAAATGTAATTAAATATGTACTGATGTTCATTCTTGTATCATATAAGAAATGTAATTAAACATGTACTGATGTTCATTCTTGTATCATATAGCTTCGACTTTATACATCTGCTTTTATATTTAAAGTTGAATGTTTAATTCAGTTTCGCTCTGATATATATCTCATTATATTCATATGTAATTGAGATGATATCATTACTTTCGAATATAGAAAGGTTAGACCCGATTGGTAGGTCTTTTGGTATATCCGAATCGATCGAATTGGCGATCTCGGAGCATGACTGAAAAAGACGAGCGAGGAAAAAAAAAATAGAAGAGAAAGGACGATAAAATAATAAATAAAATTAGTGCAAGCGATGAATTATTTATTGATTTAAAAAAAGTGATGAATATCACACCAAATACCACAGAGACGATAAACTATTTATTATTTTTCTAAATACCATAAATTGTTCACCGTTTTTATGAAATTATTAAAATTTTAGAAAGACTATTTATTAGTTTTCTAAATGACATAAATAGTTCACCGTTTTTATAAAATTATCAAAATCTTAGAAAGACATTTAGTCTTCCGTTCTCTACCGGCATATTTTTAGAAATAATATTTTCAAAAGCTTAGTTTTAGAATAAAATATTTTATGAGCGATAGTATGCTAAAAACTCCGCCTAGGAGTGCATATTGTTCTTACATGTAGCTTTCAGCTCCAGTTTATTTGGAAGTATCGTTTATATCCATTTTACTCGAAGAAAGAGTTTTACTAAAGAAATGCCTACGAGCTTTTCTCCAGCAATTTATTTTAAATAAACTCATTAACATCCGTGTTGTCTACTCATGCTACTACTATGAACTAAACCTTTTGATGTCCAAATATCTACACAATTTTTGGATATCATTTTTCTATTCACCAGATAGGCACAAATCTGTTGAACTTCCTCAGGTCAAATATAAATAAAACCATCACCGATTTAGATGGTAAAAGTTTCTGAAAACAGAAGTCCATTTCGGTTAATTTTGAAAGATCCTCATGCTAGTGCTGTGATTGCAAAGTTTAAAAACATCTAAATATCAAGTACTGTGTGCTACGTGTAGCACGAAATGAGACCAAGAGCAGTCTCAGGACCCAAAATGCGGGAAAGAATACTCTTTCAAAGCATACTAAGAAATACCACAAGCTTAGTTTACTTTACACCGACAAACCATAGCGAAACAAAAAACACTATATAAGTAATCCTTGCAAACTAATCCTATATATTGATACGGAGTTGAAATGAAACCTGAAGGGGATAAATGATGAAAATTTCCCTGAAATTCAACACATTATACAAGTGATGCAGTATGTTTGATAGTTCACTAATTTACATGTCTTCACCAGGTGAATTTCAATTGATGGTTTCAGTATGACGACTAAATCACTTGCAGAAGAATAGTTGTCATATACTTATGTCATTACCTTATACTGATGTTGTTGCCTCCTTAGGCTTTTCTTCGCCTTTCTCCTCATCACCTCCTTTCCCACCCTGGTGTCCATTTTGGAAAAGTTTCTGCTCCGAAGGTAGGTTTTGCTTGGCTTTTTGGCTTCCTTCAATCTTCCAAAAGTCCCACACACGGGTTTTCGGAGGAGGGGTGGAATCCGCGATTGGTGCAACTAAGCCAGGTTTCCCATCATCTATGACGGCATCAACCAACCCATACTCCTTTGCTTCCCAAGGATTCATGAAGTTGTCGCGGTCTGTGTCCACTTCGATCTGAGGGAAAGAAAAAAAAAAAATACAAATACATGTAGGGTCAGCTTTTTAGATATGAGACAATAACAATATGAATAAGCTAGAGTAATATGCTCACCTGCTGCTCAGATTTTCCTGTAATTCTTGAGAGTATCTTGTTCATCTTCACCCTATGATACATCATTTCTCTAATCTGTAATCCCATTTCTGTTGTCTGTGGAAACAAAGTATAAGGTATAGAATGAACACCTAGCCATTTTCAACAGCCTCATCAATAATGAAAAAAATAGAAATACTTCTACTGCCCATTAAGTAGCAAGCCAACCACCAGTAAAATGGAAGCGCAAAAAGATCGTCAAGGGGAAGAGATTTTCAGATAGAAAAAGGCTTCATTCTACATCATGAGGATGTACTACCCAAGAAGACTTAGACGCAGAGATTACTTAACATCAATAAATAAATAGTTAACATAAATGAAACATGCATATCCTTTCAAAGTTTACACATAAGCCTATCCGACTTTAGAGATTGGATAATTGCCTGTTATACTAAATGTGACGAAGCACATAGATTCTTTTAACTGACTTCAATATAATCTTTTTCTTCTCGGCTTTTTTGGGTTAAATAAGGAAAATTTTAAACTTGCGCCTGATTTTCTCTGGGCAAATGGAATATAACTGCTATTTTGTTAACAGTATTTCTGCCAGAGGTTCGGTATTCTTTATGTTTAAAACTTACAACAGCAGTTACCTGAAGCTAGTTTGACTTTATATTGTTGTATCTGTATCTTAATGGGACTCCACATGATGATATCTTCGAATATGCAAGTCACATATCTCCCTATTTCTTGCAAGCTTTCATCAATATGGAGATTGCATGGCAAAATTTCCCATTATGTTGTTTGCTGCACATGAAACATTTGTTTGCAGCAAACAGCACCCTGAATAAGGCAAACAAAGGTATGTCATATTGATTCTATTGTTCCACTTAGTATTGCAGATTTGTCATTAAAAACATGGGATTCTTTAGTTTAGGGTCTACTAATTTTCTGCTGTTCAACGTGGCAATTCTATTTTGTAGGGTTTTTTTTCCGAACTTCTTAGATTTGTTTCAAATGCTTATTATTAAGATCATCAATGTCAAAAAAGAAACGAAAAAATCAATTTGAAAATTTCTCGAAGTATTCACATAATTGTCATATATCTATCCTCACTGGCGCATCAGTAAAACAATTTTTCCTTGCTCAGAAATTACCTTGAATTTGCACTTCTATACCAAAGGTCTCACATTAGAATTAGAGTTCTTCACACTAATTGCAAGCTAAAATTTTTGTTTTAACTATGCAGCTTCATACTTAACATGCTACGACAAATCTGTACCCAAAAATAAACAGCATTTCCTTAACCTCATTCATCTCATTTTCTTAACAATTCAAATATGCTATAAGAAGCTCAAAACTACTAAATGAAAAAAGCATTATAGTGAATAATTCTGCTAACAGTCAAAATTAACATCCGCAATAATGCAACAATGAAATCTAAAACTACCAACAAGCACTCACTCTCACAAGATGTAAGCTAACAACAAGAGTTCACTCTAACAAGAGATATACAGTACATGCAGTAGTGGTAATTGTAGAATTGCCACAAGTTGCTTATTTATCCATTTCAACAGACAATTGCTAAGTGTGGACCAACAAAAAGTACTCACTTTCCCTCCCGCAGTTCCTAGAGGTTGATGGATCATGACTCTAGCATTTGGCATGCAAAATCTCTTCCCTTTTGTTCCAGAAGCAAGAAGGAATGCACCCATAGATGCCGCAAGACCCAAACAAACTGTGGAGACATCAGCCTTACATAATTTCATGGCATCATATATTCCCATTCCTGCAGATCGCCAATTAAGAAAAGGAAACAATATTACAATACTCACATTCCATAAGGGGAAAAGAGCAGCTTAACAGAAAGGAAATCTCGTGCTTCACAGACAAAACTCACATTTCATGTATTTAACATTTAATTATTTAAATATCTATATATTAGTAAAAATACAGATCTGAACTCGAGTTACTTGATACAACTCACAAGAATGACAACTCCCATAAGCATGTCGCATGCCATTATGAAACTGAGCTCCAAAACTGAATTCTACCAATGCATTCAAATGGAACAAACACAGATAATCTTTTGGCATATTTAGGTTGAATAATAGCAAAAATTCTTGTGTGGACCTTTTGTCAAGTCTAAACACGCTGCAGGATCTATCTAGTTGTCAAGATCAAGTGGCAAAATAACAGTTAGAGGGGGGAGAATAGGTATTTTAGAATAAAAATAGTTTTCTTGGGCAATTCAACAAACAATTTGATTACAGTTTAAAAAAGATTGAAGCAGGTGAAGGAAAACACCAAATAATCAACAGCTTAAAATAGAGCACCAGCCAATGCACACAGAAACATCAACCACTTGCAAAAGCTCAAATCACAGCCAAAAAGACGTAAGTAAAACAGTAAAGGCAGCATAGGATTTTACGTGAAAAACTCCTATCTAGAGGTAAAAAACCACAGGACCATTAAGAACAACACTAAGCAAAAATAGAATTACAAGAGGTGGTAAGACTTCTATACAAAAGTCACCATAGTCCTATGGACATAAGACACTTTCATCCACACACCACCGTCTCCTCCATGGCTCTTTCAAGTGAAGTCACATGCTATCCGGCCTCGACCTGGTCCAAAGCCTCACTCACATCCACAGACTTGTTATATCTATGGCCGCCCACCACCACTAGCCTCCAAGCACCCGAATCCACAGAGATGATAGGAGAGAATGAAGTAAGATGATTCGTAATCTATCTGAAAATAAATCTAAATGACTAGAGATGTAGGATGGGTGTTTAGAAAAGAAGCCTAAAAAATCTACGAGTATAAGAGCTAGGGTTTCCTTCTCTAGTAAGCTGGCCATTTGGGAGAGGAAAGTATGGGTTTTAGAAGAAAATCCCTCAGAACAACAATAGATAGCACTGCCTTGCCCAAGAGAAGCGAGCTCTTTGTATACTAGGGCACAAATAGGTCAGGCAAGAAAATAGACATGTGCAGTGCAGCTGATCCAACCTTTTAGAAAAGTTGTTTAAAGAAAGTTGAAACAATTTTCCAGTAATTATACGATTTCTTCCAAAATAGTCCAGAATAGTGAGTTATTGTAATCTGTAGAAAACATAACATTTTTAATCAGTTTATAACCTATACACTAAATTAGTGCACACAAAAAGTGAGCTATTATGAACATGCATGTGTTTTTGTACCTAACATGGACTCAGGTGTAAGCTCGTCTCTATCTTGTACAGAGTCTTCAGGTTTGATTAAGCAGAAACTTTAGATACACCAAAGACACTTAAGACAAACTCAGCTCACAGTGTCACGTATTTGCTAAACTAACTAAACCTCACAATCTCCTCCCTAGGCAATTTTTTGTCCAAACAGTCAAAAGTCTAAACAACAAATAAACATGTTGTTACCACTATCCAACAGATTTGAACAAAACATGTTGTTCCTCTGATCTCTCCTCCAATCCCTGTGCTCGAAGTCGAGTTAGACGACTCAAGTGGTGCGTATTGATCTGCCGTAGTAACTCCTCACACAAAATTCTGGGTCTCCACAGGTGGGGGTGATGGATTCTAAGTGGTGCGCCCCGCCGTCACCTGGTGAATAAGTAGCTCCTCAAGCCTCTTCATTCATTCATCCTATTGGCATGCATTCAGCTTGTTGTCGTGCTGCTTCCGCTTGCCTTTCAACTACTGCAGCCAATGCAACTAGTTGGTCGCGAAGCTCTCGAGCCGTCCCGGATTCGGACGATTCGGAAGTTTCTGACAATGTTACTGTTGACCGTGTCGGAGGTCACTTGCATGGTGCCATCGCTACTACCTGAATAACACACGTTATTGGTCAATTAAATGACCCACAAGCCAATCGAACACCACATGTAAAATAAAAACTCAATCCAATCAAACGAAAATTATTGAAGGCCGCTTCTTTCCTACTTCCCACACCATGTTGTCGGCCGCCAACGTGTCATCGTGAGAAAGAAAGATGTGACACATCGATCAGTCTCGAATAACTAGTGTAGACATTAACTCAACCGCTTAACTCTGCTTCCGTCAAATGTCACACGAAACCCCATCACTCACGTTCCTAGTCCTTACTGTCAACATAAATTCTAGGATTCCCCAAGTCCACCTAATATTCCTAAGCTCTGATATCAACTTAATCTATCACATCCCGGGCTACAGCAGAAGCCTCCCCGGGCACGTGCACAGATCCTCCGTATATACAAGGGCACTCTTATACACACGAAGCGTTACAATCAACCAATATAAACTACCTTTATACTACATTGTACAAAAGAGGAATACATGTTGATGGGTATCCAAAAGTTATGATCAACTATTACATTGCATAATTTGACATCCATACATGGTCTTCCAAGAGAAATATATATAGCACTATTCTTTAAATATCACATAAGTTCATTTCATAATGCAAAATAAATACATCACCTTTTTCCAAAAGTTTCACTAATTTGTACATAAGGGGTTAAACCTCCATTACTATCCAAAATCATGTGAAAAGGCTCTAACTATCACACGATCCCCTTCCCGCGATCTCGGGCTTCTCCCATCGATGATGGCTCTAGAAACAAAAAAACATCAAACAAAAGGGTGTGAGAACTATAGAGAAATAGTTCTCAATGTGTATCACTGCCGAGAAGGGCACTCTACATTACTAGGTCAATTGAAGCATAAAATTGTAAGAGGCAGAAAGTATAATTGCAATAGGAAAAGAGCAAAACTAAATATGATGCAACTATTACGCCTCTAGAATATATTAAGTATGAAAGGAATGTATCCAAATTGTTCTATTATGCATTAAGTTTTCGAATTGAATGCTAAGGCAATCTACCCAATCTGTTGGGACCGACTCAAGATCCAGTCCTGGCTTGCACCGCGCTTCATGCACTGTGCCCTGCACTCCACTATAGAGTCGTGCCTCGTACCCACCAACTAATCGGGACTCGAAAAATAAGAGCGAGCATACCCGCTTGGCTACACTTTCGGAGGGCCTAGACCTGTGGGGGCGCAACTGCTACGAGCAAATGCTAATTGAGCTCAATTTGGCTCTTGAGCTTTAATCTCATGCACATGCTCAATGATATCTCAATAACAACATACTCCTCTCAAGATTTCGATAAAGGGTCGTATATAGGAATACTCAAGTGTCACAATGTCTCAATGTGTCATGTTCACATGTTGTGATCTCAACTAACATACATGAGGATGTTGTATGTCCAAGTAATGAAGTTCAAAGCAAGTTAACTCTCTTAGCATGCTACTACCAAGAGAAGAGTAAGAACAACAATATAACATGCTAATACATAGACCTCCAAGAAGTAATTATGAGAATATACTACAAGCACGTATGTTGGAAGAATCCAAAGATACATTGCAACAATTATGAGTTCAATTTCATAATTTACAAGAGATTATACTCAAAAGAAGAACTAGAAGACATAGGATATCACAGATTTTGGATAGCTTGCACCCACTGTAGGTCGGCGATATCCGATCATAAACTCGTTCTAAGTTATCAAGTCCTCTAATCGAATCTACATAACGAGTTCCTACCCATCAATTTCATCTAAAAGACCAAGAATAAAAAATCCCCTATCTTAACCCTAAAATCACCATTCTTTCAATATCTCCAAAAATATCCCAAAAATCCACTCTATCCGACGTAGCTTCTAGATCTTCACATCAAGGTTGAAGGATTAGCGCCTTCGGAAAGTCCCCTTCCCAAATTCTAGCTCCAACTCCAAACTCAATAGAGGAAGTAGCCTTTTCGAGGAGGAAGATAAGGTAGAGGATAAGAGTTTGTGGAAGAAGAAAGGAAGTAGGAGAAAATTTAGGAGAAAGGGTATAGAGCTTTTCCTTTTTGATGGAGAAGCGAAAGAGAGGCTCAATAGTGTTGCAACAATCCCCCCGCCCCCCCAACAAATGGAATTTGCAACAATAACCCTAATCAGCTGGCACAAAGTTAATAGACTTTTGGGCGCTCGCGAGAACTTTCGAGCGTCTAAGAGTTCTCGATAAACAGTAACCAAGCTCTAGGATAGACTGTTCAGAAATAGTCCGAGCACCCACAAAACCATTCGATGGTTTCGGACACTTGCAGATGAACCGGGTGCCCGAAACATTAAAGCTTCGAGCTAGCCAAACTCTTTGTGAGAGTGTCGAAAAAGAAACGAGCGCTCAATGCAAGAGACCTGAACAATTTCGGGCGCCCAAAAGATCTTCCAAGCTTCCAGAAGTTTGGATTTTGCAGGTTTCAAATCCAGACTCTTCCAGACCCTCGACTCCACACTAGTTTCAATCCGAATCAAGTCCAAAACATCTCACACTCCTTCAAACCTTCTAAATAGTATCAAATATTATTTTATACTAGAATTTTGCTAATTTGCAAAAGCTCAGTACGCTACAATTAGAATATGAAGTTCAACAATATGATTGAACAGTCATTACAACCCAAAATATGGCAACATTAATAAAATTAGTGATGAGTCAACAATGATTAGTTTTTCAAAGTAGAGTCAAAACTAGTAATAGATAAAGATGTAAACCTCTTGGGTTTTATCTCAAAATGAGTTGGTGGTCATCATCTTCATCAACATCGTTTGCGTCCTTTGAAGAAAGTAGCTCATTTAGACACTGGTCAACATATCATCAGTTAGAGTAAAAGACATTTTCTTCATAGTGTTAACCCTAGCTATCAAAGAGGCCACATTCTTCACACAGGAATCAATCTCAAAAGTCAAAGAAGATTAGTGAACCGAATAAAATAATCCAATTTGGAAGATAATATGGAGAGCTTTTGTTCTAAGGGTAGGAGGCTAAATGAAGGTGTAGAAGGTGAAGCTACACTAGAAGGAGAATCAGAAAGAAAAGCAGATCTAAAGAAATAACAAAGTCAAGAAATAAAAAAAGGAAAAAGAAAGTATGAGGCGAGTTGAGGTATGAGAAACTTCTTCAATAATGGTATTCTAAATTATTAAAGATAGATGTTGAAATCCCCAACTCTATCGAGATGGTTTCAGAGAAACATGAGTAGGAATATATCCGAAGAAACTATCTTGTCATATAAATTGGATCAAACACTATGACAGATTAAGATAGGAAGAACTCTAAGATTGGCATCAAGATTTGTGTCCCAAATATAAAAATCATCAAAGACAACAATGGGTACATCCTATTTGTTATACAAGGAGCTATCCAGGAAAAAGATACAAGATATATCACAAGGTAGACCTATGAAGTCGGCAATAATGTGAGTGACAATAAAGGATTTCCCAAAAACCTAAGTTTGGAAAGAAAAAGAAGAGTAATCAATTAACTGCACATTAGTACAAAAATGCTGAACAAGGATGCATTGGCAGTTGTCCCAAAATTTTCTAAGTACAAGATTTAAATCTTGAAGAATCTTATGGCACTCATTACTTTAGGTGAGAGTCAATAAAGCCTCTCTCAAAACGAATAGATCTTTTAGACAGAAAAGACAAATAGCTATCCTTAGCACTAAGAGAGAAGACTTCAAGTGAGAGAAGCGAGTTGCCTGCTATAGATTAATCAGAGGTATGATCATGTGGAGAGAAATGGAAGGAATGAAAGGGAGACTTAGAAGGTTCATAATCATTAGAATCAGAAATTTCCACAATCCACATTGGTGTCTAATGGATTTTTCCTTCTGCTTTAATAATAGGATCACTTAAATCGAGTTGCCCTACCAGTAGTCATAGAAGATCAAAACAATTTGGAATTAGAAGCCATTCGTTTATTCTGTTTATAAGCTACACATTTTTCCCCATGTTCTATAAGAAACAAAAAAAATTCAAATGAACCTTTTAGGTGTTGTAAGAAAACTCAAAATTTTGAGTTGAGTTATTTATTTATTTTTTATTTAATATTTAGTACAAATTATCTAACATAAGGAGCATATAAAAATCAAATCCAATCGAAACCTTTCCTCAAACGAAATCGTGAAAACCAAAAACTCCTTCAATGAGACAATACTAGATAAAATCCAAAAAAATATCCTTTATACATCCATAAAGAAAAGAGGTATTAGTGTTTGTAAATAATGTGTGCCAGAAATCCTAGATGTTTAGAAGTGCAATATGTGTGAATCTATATAATTTGTAAAAAAATGACAATGAAATCGTCAAGAAAACGATGATTCAACTTGAAAGAGGCTTTTATTGGCTCTCAACCAGGGAATAAAGTAGGCAACACATACAGTGCCGGGTATCGCACCGCGCAATACCCGCGAGGGTATCGCGTTTTTTTTTTTTTTTTCTGTTTTTTTTTTTTTTTGTTCAAATCCTTCTCGCTCTCTCTCTCTCTCTCTCTCTCTCTCTCTCACACACACACACACACACACACACACACACACACACACACACAACAGTTAGTTGTGATTTTTTTTGTTACGGTTGTTTTTTTTTTTCTCTCTCTCACTGTTAGTTTTGATTTTTTTTGTGAGCTTTTATACCTCTCATCCGTTGTTGTTTTTTTTTTTTTAATGTTTTTTTTTTTTTTTGGTAGGTCCTTATGTCTCCCATCCAATCATTTAAGTGCCGTGGCACGGGGTCGTGCCGAAAACTTGTCAGCACGGTGCGTGCCGAGCCGTGCAAATGAGTGCCGGTCATAAAAAATACATGTGTGCCGACACATAATGGCATGAAATATTTAATTTCTTTAGCAACAAAAATTTTTAATTGCTTATTATGTATCTTTATCAAATATTTTAAACTTTATTAAGAAAATTACTTAGTAATTTTAAGAAAAAAGAGTTTTGAACTGTGTCATCGGCACGGGAGCTGCATCGTGCCGGTATCTTATTGGCACGGTACGGCACGGTAGATACGGCTCGTGCCGATTGATACTTAAATCCTTGCTCCCATCCAATTTTTATTTTGGGATTGGCCTTTATATTTCCTACGTGATTTTTTTTCTTTTAAATATTTTTAATTCGTAATGCTTTTTTTAAGAAATAAAAAATTAGGTAATTTTTTTATTTGTATTTTATAAAAAGTTGAAAATAAATATAATTGATTTAATTATTATATAGTCAAAATTTTAATTATTTTAGATAGATCTAGTATTTTATATGAGATTTGCGATAAAAATATTTTTAACTTTGAAAATTCTATTTTTGAAATTTAAAAGATTGAAAATACTGATAAAATTAAAAGATAAATTAAATCAATTAATACTTAAATTTCTTTAATTTATTTGTCATATAATTTATTGCTAAGCTTTTATGACTAGATCTAATATTTTTTAAAAAATATTTTAATAAAAATTACTTTCTTTCAAAAATTTAATAAATATTTTTAAAAAATTTAATAAAAAAAATTTATCAAAGCAATTACGGTCCTATTATGGATAATCTAAATATCTAGTGGTCTCTCGTCAAATCAATATGCATCAATCTTGCAAATATACATTAAAATTTTGAGAAAAAATATTTCTCTAATTTTGTATATTATATTTAATTTCAAGACAAACTAATTTTCAAAGCTAATCAATTCTCACAATTTTTTTAAAAAATTTGAAAAAAATATTTTTCTTCAATTTAAAAAAAGTAAAAATAAAAAGAAATTATCGGCATAATTGTGATTCTATTCTGGTCGCTCTAGTCATCATATGATCCCTCGTCGAATCAATATATGAATTTTAAAAAATTTTGAGAAAAAAATATAACTTTCTATGAATTAATATTTTATAATTTTTTTTACTTCTGAAAAAAAATTATAAAATGAAAAAAAAAATTCAAGTTGATAAATATGATTTTCTTATCATGTTATTCTTTTTCTAACTTTCTTGAATGCTTGTGAATTTTATTATTATATTTTAATTTATATTCTTTATGAGATATAATTTTTTTACATTTAAAAAAGCTTACTACTATAATAATTGATTAGTAAGCTATATATAGTCAATATTTATAGTTATTTAACTAAACCTTTCAAAATAACATTATAAAAGCTTATTGGAAACAAAAAAATTTAAAAAAAAAAACGTGCCAGAGCGTGCCATTGGAAGGTCATGCGTATCCATCGGCACGCAAGCGACGTGTCGGCACGCAAGAGTGCCCGTGCCGTGCCGTGCCAGGCGGACAACGGCACGCCCCCGTGCCACGACACTTTATTCCTTGCTCTCACCTAAAGCAATGCATGCCTAAATCATATTAGATTCTTCAGGATTTGAATCTTTTATGCTTAGAAAATTTTGGGTAAACTACCGTGGTGACTATTTTTCAGAGGTCCCCTTTCCTGTTCCTGCACCAGCTGTTCTTTCTGATCGGGAATAAGGAGTCGCAAGCTAGATCCCGACCCATGCTCGAGGAGAGTAGACGGAGGACCCTGTTTCAGTTTTTGGAGTTGATAGTACTGTACAGTCTGTATATTAATTTACCTTACTCTGTTGAGAGTTGATTATGTATTTGGAAGATGATTATGTATATGAGAGGATAGTTGTACAGTGTTATATGTTATTATTAGTTTCTTTTACAGCTCTGATTATTTGTATAGATGTGGTCTCTCTTTGCAGGTTAGACGCTTCGCCTATGTGGGGTTCCCGTATAGGTGGTGGATCTATTGGCGAGCCCAGGTTACAGTTTCGACCCCGAGGCGTGACACTCTAACCTTCAATTAGAGTTACAAAGGGTCAAATAATTTTAAAACCCTCAAAATCCAAAAACCCTAATTTCATCTAGGGTTTCCCAAAAATCATGGAAAAACCCAAATCCAATTGCTAATCTCCACAATTTGTAGCCTAGATTAGCTTAGAGTTCAATAAAATCCTATTTACAAGGGTTAAATCCAAATTCCTTACTCAAAACTCTAAAGCTCACCTTAGCCTTTGCCTCCTCTAGCTTCTTCTTACTCCAAGAAGAAGGCTTCACAGCTCCAAATTCTCCCACAAGCTTTCCTTTCTCCCAAGTCCAAGGCAAGGAATGGTCTCTAGGGAGAGAGTAAAGAAGAGTGAGATTGAGGAGAGAGGTGTTTCCTGTGTTCATTGGTGGAGAAGAAAATAGGGTTCGATCCCTTTATAAAAAAGGCTGCAACAATTGCCCTAAAGTCTCCCAAATCCCATTATTTACAACCAGTCAAAACTAGGCTCTCGCAGCATTGAGTACTAGAATTTTAGTATCGATACGCGAGCTTTAGTACCGGTACTCCCAGCCAGTTCTGCAAAACTCGAATGTTGTATTCCTCAGTTTTCTACTGAGTATCGGTACTCACCCGTATCAATACCAGTACTCAACGAATCAACACCGATACTCAGGGAGAGTTCCACAAAATCCAAAAGTGTGTTTCTTCTCCTCACAGCAGAGTTCCAATACTCCAATTAAGTACTAGTAGTCCATACAAAATATGCAATTTTAACATATTTGACTTTCTGAAGTCTGTTTTCGCATAGAGTTTGCGCCAAAGACACTCAAATACACTTGAAACTTCGCCGGGACTATAGGAATAGCTTTCCAAACTACATTTCACTAGAACTCCGCAATTTGCAGAAGTTCGATACATTACATTGAGAAATTACACAAGTTTGGCAAGCCTCAAAGTTTGACCATCAACTTGAAATTCAACCAATGGATAAAAGAAACTTGACATTAGACCATTGTAAGGATATGATTCTCCATAGCCAAAGTGAACCGATGCAATTCAATCTTACCGAAGGATTTGAGTACAGTTGAGTAACGATCAAGTCTTGAAAGGTTGAATTTCAATTGGCTTTGCATTTACTTTATGTTAAGGAACTTTCCAGTAATGTATGACTAAGATCAAGTATATGGAGACTGAAAATTAAAAAGAAACATAGTTAGGGTAATCTTAAATTAGTCCCTTGTGATATAGGGCATTTGCACTTTCCCATCCTATGGTTTAAAGAGTTTCGCTACTGTAGCATGTGGTTTTTGCTTCCCTATAAAACTTGCCATTGAATAGGGTAGCATAAGTGTTCTATTTTACAAACCACACGGTGGTAAAATATTCATATCCTAATATTTCATCCTACCTCCTCATCTCCTCCATTTTCTTAAACAAGTCAAATACACTCTAACGAGAGCAGTATCTTCGTCGGCATTCCAAACAACAAAAAGCTTGGAAACTTTTAATTGATGTGTCTACGGCACATCCCTTTTTCTTTCTAAAGCTCAATAGGATGACTTCTACGATGTGAATGGTGGATATTCTTTCCTCATTAAGTAGTCTTTAGAGAGTGAGGAATTAGGAGAGAGGCAACCTTAAGGTCTTTGAAGATGCTTCAAAGGGATAATTTTATAAATTAAACATAAAATGTCCTACACTAAAACTTCTAGAGAATACTCCTAGGGCCCGTTTGGAAAACCCCCAATACTCTGTTTTGAGCCACTTTACTTTGTTTTTTAAAAAGTCTTTTTTTTAGTTAGCCCAATTGGATAGCCCAATAAAGTAAAAATATTATTGTCTAATATGGGCTTTTCAAAATAATTTTGGGAAAAACAAAAAAAGAGATTGGACCGATGTAAAATAATTTCCCATCTATCGCGTACGACTTCTTCGCTTGCCATCTTTCGCATTCCGCCCCATCCCATCCTCGTCGCCCTGTCGCCTCTCCACTCCCGTCAACCCTCCTTCTCATATAATATCTTCAAGTATTTCTTTCTCCTCTCCTCCACCTCCGCCTCCTTCTTTATACATGTTCTCTAGTTTTCCTTGCAAAACTCTCTTTTATACGCTAATTTTACATCCCTCCTCCATAAAATTAATGAAAAATAAAAAGCAATGAGACAATAAAAAAAAGGGTATATATAGAGGATATGGATAGATGAGGTAACCTATCTGGTATAGGGCATGTTTCAAAAGGAGAGGTGGGCTTCTCTCATTGTAGGAAGAGAAAGGTTGGGAGAACCATAAGATTAAAACAAAGGAGAGGCAATAGGGTAGCTTATTATTGGCTTGCAATTTTTTCTCATTGTTTTGTATAAAAAATTTTAGGGTAGCTTATTATTGGCTTGCAATTTTTTCTCATTGTTTTGTATAAAAAATTTTATAAGGCATAAACAAAAGAAAAGAACAAAAGGATGACTATGATCTTAGCATCTATAGTTGTTGTAGGGAAGAATCATTGACTGTGGGAAAAATAAAAGAAAAAGGGCATGTTGATTGTGACTTTCTGGTCAATGATACAATTTGTCTAATTTTTAGATTTCTTTCTTATTGATGTATTATTAATATATGTCTTCTTTCATATTGATGCCAATCCTAACATAATCATGTGTTATATTTTTTTAATTGTGCGCTTGACTTCTTTCATATATATTCGATATGTTTCATACATGTAATGACCCAAAATAAAAAGTAGAGCAAAATAGACTGAAATGCAAAAAAAAATATTTAGTAACATTATTGAAAGAGCACAATAATCCTAGATTTCGTGCTCAAAATGGTTGGACCAAAGAAGCTTGGTTCAATATTTCAAAAGCAATAAACGCAAAATTTCCTACTGCTCAATTATAGATGGATCAAATTAAAGATCAAGAACAACAATTAAAGAGAGCTTTTCGAGTAGTGAAATCGTTGACTGAGCTTAGTGGTTTTGGATGGGATGCCACCACCAATATGGTTTCTGCTCTGCAAGATGCTTGGAAACTTATTCTAGAGGTTAGTCAAATATTCTTTTCTTAATATATAATTTTTTTACCATATAATTACATTTTGTTTATCTTATCGAAGTCTAACAAGGAAACAAGGAAATAGTATAATAAGCCTTTTTCACATTTCGACATGTTTTTTGAGATTTATATAAATATTTCGAGCTATGATCAGTTGATACATATGGAAAGAATATAAATATAAAGTTAGTACTACAATTTATTATTTTGTACATAATGTATTGCAGGTAAATATGTAGAAGGGCAGCGTGCTCATGGAAGTAACTCTTATTTTGAAATACCTCCGGCTAATTTTCCTATTTCGCAACTAGACTTGCCATCACAGCCAACATCTCCAAATCCAAGTAATCTTGCCCCTAGAGATTCTACTCGTCGCCTTAATTGGGAGTGTAGAAACGGGCAAAAATTTGAATTTGAGTAAAAAAAAATTAAAATTCAAATTTTAATTCAAATTATGGCATTGGGAAAGGAAAGACTAATTCCGCTATTCGGATGCAAAATCCGGCAGAACAAAATAGCTACTTTAGAGTTCTGCAGTGCCGGAACTCGTGTTGCAGTTCATTTTTGGGTTCAGTGAGGCTAAAGTAAGGAATTTGATGGAAATAAAAAATTTACTAAAAAATCGCGCGATCGTCGATCCGGTCTCAAAAAGTTCAGCATTTTATGCTTGGTCGTGCTCACCGTCTCTGCGATTGGGGTGGTCTCCTATTGCTGGTTAGACCCCGAAGACCTTCGAGGCTGAGTACAAGCTGCTTCAGCGCACTCCACAATGCTTGGTCGTACTGCGGACAGCAAGCACGGTGTGCGGAACGTCAACACCTCCAGGACTGCACATTTGCTTAGATTCCAAAATTACAGAATCAACGATAAAGCTCTAAACACTGTTATTATTTTAATTATCGCACGGCAGGTGTTCGACATAGTGTCCCAATGACGCTTTTTGCGTCGTGGCTATTTCGGATGGCATGGTGCAGGTATAGGATGTTCGAACTTGATGTTCAAGGCCCAAGAATCCCTTAATTCGGATTTCATGGCGATCAACACGTAAAATGGTGGTCTAGGTGTCTAATATTAGCGATTTTGGCTCCGATTTTGCGAAGCGGGTTCCACTGCTGGTCGCAGCAATGGAGAAACCTTGTTGGCTGGTTAGAGACTCGCTAGTGCGAAGCATGAACTAGAGAGCGACCGTAGGTGGGTTCCGGAGCCAAAACGACACTTTTCGAAAACCCGGCATGGCTAGGATTTTCACACCTGTGTTGCGCCACTTGGCGTGTGGCTATCCCAACACTCAAAAGAGAGTGTCCTCAGTTAGCAAGGATGGTTGGACGACATTCGAAGTGTTTCGAAACACTTTGGGGTTGAACAGGACCCTAAACGCAAAAATAGAGCAATATCGGGAGCGAACTAATGTCGCATAGGTTGCTGCTGATTGCAACAGTGATTGGGCCTTATTTGCTAGTCATTTGGTGAGGTTTGACACCTCTGGTCGCAGCAAGAGGGCAATAAGTGGTTTTGGTGCCAAAATAGACACCTTGGGAGCCAAATCAGTGATTTTCAGAATTCTTAGTCTCTGTTCTAGTGCACTTTCCGTGCGGCTGTCCTAATAACATTAATTTGGTATTTTGAGACAGCGAGTGAGATATGTGTGGTGTTTGGCTCGATTTAGGATACCCGTAGGCTATGGTGGTGTTCCAACAAACCGGTGTGGCGATCGAGGTGAGTTTTCGGTAATCGGTAACGAAACTGTAACTCCAGTCATTTCTCTGCTTGTGATTTATGACTTTGGTTATGGATTATGTAATTAGTGAGTTATTGAACTGATTACGAGTTATTGGGCTTTATTTAGGTCCAAGTGGTAGCTAGGAGCACTAGCTAGGGGTCAACGACCCGGGTTATCACTACGGTTGAGATAGGTGCTTCGAGTTGGTAGTCGATGGAACAGAATTTACTCGGTTTTCTTTTCCATTCATCTTATGGGTTGATTACTCTATGGCATTTATTCCTCTTTTTACTCTACATGTCTTCTTTTTTTTTTGCATACTATATTATTTTGCATAGTTTAGCGGCTTAGACAGTTGACATGTAGAGTAGGCTTGTATTTCATAACTAGTAAGATGACCTTTTGGTCTAGGTGACATGGTTATTCATATCATCATGATTCGACCGGTTGGTCAATGGTTCTGCCGTTTATACGCCTAGGCATTTCAGCTTTACACCATGGTTGTTAGCGCTTATGCGCCAAGCAAGGATTCAAGTGTCGTAGCACGAGATCGTGCCGAAAACCTGCCGGCATGGTATGACACGACGCGTGCCGAGCGGTGCCGATGAGTGTCGGTCACAAAAAATACATGTGTGCTGACACATAATGGCATGAAAGATTTATTTTATTTAGCAACAAAACTTTTTAATTACTTATTATGTATCTTTATCAAATCTTTTGAACTTTATTAAGAAAATTACTTAGTAATTTAAAGAAAAGAGGGTTTTCAGCTGTGCCATTGGCACGGGAGCTGTATCGTGCCGGTATTTTGTTGGCACGATACGGCACGGTGGATACGGACCGTGCCGATGAATACTTAAATCATTAGCTAGCACCAAGGTATTCAGCTTTATGCCGAGGTTTAGTTGATCATACCATATGATTTGTCACTACACTTAGGGGCATTCACAGACATCGAGTCGGTTTGGCCACCAACGCAGGGTATACTTATCTGGATAGGTCTATTATGACACGTGAATCAGGTCGATGCATTATGATAGCAGGCAGTATCTGAGGTCGACGGACCAATATGGCAGGTTATGGATTGGGTTCTAGTTTGAACTATTTGTCCTTCGAGGCATATTAGTGGGTTGTTATTCTTTTACAGTAGCAACACTTAGGTTTATTTTCTATTCAAGCATATCTTGCTACTGTAGGCTTTATTTTTTAGGTGATTATATATGGCAAGTTACGAATTGGGTTTTGTTTTGGACAATCAGTCCTTTGAGGCATATTAGTTAGATGGTACCTCTTTTATAGTAGCGACAATCCTATTTATTTAGTGTAATGACCCGCGCGATGCGGCGAGTAGATTCTATTAAAATAAAAATTTCACAGAGTGTCTTTTAATAATTAATAATATAAATAAATATTAAATATATACTATTTCTAAATTTATAATTACTTAATATAGCATGTTGATCGCGTTTTATGGCGGATAGCAGTTATTATAGAGCTAAAAACACAATCTACTGAATAAACAAAAACTAAAATTGCAAATATATATATATATATATATATATATATATATATATATATATATAGGGTTAATTGCATACATGTCCCTCCAAATATATCGAATTACAAATATATCCCTGTAAAATTCAACTTTTCATATTTATCCCTTCAAAAATCCAATGTTCTTCAAATATGCCCCTCTGGTTAATCTCCGTTTGGAATCTGTTTATTTTTTAACAGATTTGATGTGAAATTATTTTTTTGCCCCTTTACAAATATATCCCTCCAAAAGTAATACCATTATACTTGTTACAAATATATCCCTCCAAAAGTATAATATGGAAAGGGTAAATATGTAAATTCATTTTTTAATCTAACCAAGGTTAAGCATTTAACCTAGGGTTAAATCAACTTTTCTAACAGAGATGGACGGTAGGGGCATATTTGAATAACGGTGGATTTTTGAAGGGATAAATATGAAAAGTTGAATTTTGCAGGGATATATTTGCAATTCGACATATTTGTAGGGACATGTATGCAATTAACCCATATATATATATATATATATATATATATATATATATATATATATATATATATATATATATATAAACAATAATCTCATTTATTGTACAAACTAAACTATTCTTGTCAAATCAATTAGTAAAAATCTAATATTATCTCACCCATAATAAGAAGAAATCTAAATGTAAGTAGAAATATTTTAAAGTTTGACAAAAAAATTAAAAGATATTTGAAAACAAAAGTACATATTTAAATAAAAATAGAAAATTCAAATCAACTTGATTTGTTTTTTTCATCAAATAATAATAATAATAATAATAATAATAATAATTATTATTATTATTATTATTATATATATATATATATATATATATATATATATATATATATAGGCTCTCAAAAAACCTTTCAAGAAATATTAAAAGATACTTATAGGAATACTAAAAAAGACACATTATTCTAGACCACTATAATTCATTTTTTTTTTGAGAGAACAAAAAAACTTATTAAAAAAATAAAAACACACCAATAATTATTAAGTAATTAAATATTTTATTTATGTTAGAAAGAAAAAAACAGAGAACACGAAAAAAGGTCAGAGAAAGAAAAAAATAATAATTAATTTTTAAAAAATAATTAAAAAATATGCGGGACCCACACGCCCGAATTAAGGAGGTGTGGCCACATCAAATTAAGGAATTAGAGAATCATAATTGTTTATAGATGCTACTGTAAGCTTTTATTTCCAGCTGATTTCATATCTATCTTGATTACCTTCTATTTTCAGTGATTATGGCTTGCCTTCGTGGCTTTGTCATACCCACTAGGAAACCTCAAGATGGTTTCTCACCCAACGGGGCTCTACAGGTACCGACAATGGGGAGGCAGATCAGGTTGCGGTGTGAGGACATGCTTTAGCTAACCTGCATTAGCAGTTTCGTACACCAACTCCCTTTCGGTTAATCTTCGTCTTACCCTTTTATCGTTATTGGTATAGACTCTGTGGTGGCTCAGTTAGTTCGTGATACTTATGATTATTTGAATCTTTTGCTTAATGAGGCATTTGGTTATGATTGGTATCATGCAAGGTTCGAAGTGCCGTGGCAAGGGGGCGTGCCGCTCGCCGCCTGGGACGGTACGGTACTGGCACGCTTGGGTGCAGACACGTGGCACGCTTGCATACCGATGGATACGCATGACCTCCCAGTGGCACGCTCTGGCACGCTTTTTTTTTTTTTTTTTTTTTGTTCCCAATAAGCTCTTATAATATTGTTTTGAAATGTTTAATCAAAAAATTATGAATATTGGCTATATATAGCTTACTATACTCACCAATTAATATATTGATATTTTTTTTTATATATAAAGTATAATGAATTTTTTTTTCAAAATAACCTTCTAAAATTTTATAATTTGCAAAATAATCTTATCAAAATTTTATTTGTAAAACTAACTCTATTTTTGCCATATCAACTTGCCATATCAGCGCCACATACAGAAGGCTCATCGCCTTCCAAAGACGGTGGACCGCCTTTAGCTATAATTTTCATGATTAAGTTAATTTCAAACAAAATTACAAAGAAATTTGATTAAGCTAATTTCAAACAAAATTACAGAGAGATACATAAATAAAATAAGAATGTGGGTACGAGTCAGATTTTTAAGAGATTTAGGTTGTTATTGTAGAAAGATAAGAAAAAATGAGAATGTGGGTACCGATTAGATTTTTAAAATATTTAGATTGTTATTATTAATTAACTATGTTAAGAATGAAAAGAGATAAAAAATATTTTTAATCATAAAACCTAAATCTTTAAAAGATTTAGATTGCTATTAGTTAGTAAATAATAACAACTTAAATCTTTTAAAAATCTGATTTATAACCACATTCTCATTTTATCTTATCTCTTTACTTTTTATACTAGTTAGTAAATAATAATAATCTAAATCTCTTAAAAATACTTACATTTACTAACAACCTAAATTAGTTAGTGAACAAAATAACCTAAATCTTTTAAAGATTAAAATAAAAAAAACAAAAAATATGTACCGTACAATATGTGATTATTTTAAAAATTAATAAAATAACAACCTAAATTAGTTAGTGAACAAAACAATCTAAATCTCTTAAAGATTAAAACAAAAAATAAAAAAAATGTACCGTACAATATGTAATTTTTTAAAAAAATAATAAAAAAAAAATACTCTACGCATATGATTAAAAAAAAAAAAAAGGGAAAAAAGGCCGTGCCGCTCGGCACGGCACGGCGATTCCCCATGGGTATCGTCATGTCTCGAGAATCGCTCGAGACGGGAGGGGGGTGGGGGGGAGGGGTGCGATACCCCCCCTGTACTGTGCCCCTATTTGAGGGGCACGGTACGTGCCGCCCGTGCCGCCGCGGCACGGGCTGCACTTTAAACCTTGGTATTATGGCATCGATTTTGTGGTTTTATGGCAAAAAGAAAATGGTTTTCTACCTCTCGTGGTAGCTGGTTTTCAAAAGTAAGGTTTCCGTGTAAAAAACAATTTTCAAAATGGTTTCAAATTGGATTTCAAATTTTGTCACAAGTTTAGATTTTTAAAAGAAATTTTTTTATTGAGAAACACCTTCAAAGAATAGTAATGTTTTATTCGCATCTTCTTTGATAAGGACATTGTAGAGCATATTAAGCATCATATCTCTAAGGATTGTTTAGCTGATTGAGCATCCACATTGTGATTGCTGTTTGCCGTGTGAGTTGAGATTGGTTGGTTATTATATTGTATCGTGTCGTACGCCGTGCAAATACAGAGAAGACTCTGTCCGTGTGTGTAGAGGAATTCCTATATTTGTAACAGGTCTGACAGTTTCATGAGCAAGGTTATAAAAAAAAAAAATTAGGCCATTTTTTCGCCAACTCTGTTTTCAAATTGGCCCTATTTCTGAAAAGGCTTTACAAAACAGACCCCGGAGCATGACAGGGAGAATGAAATAGCTAATCCACTTGTAACAACCTAACCCACTAGTAATAATAACTCGTTGGACCCAAACCACCGGCCCAAAATGCTTAAGCCAAGTTATTATTAATAGCGTGTTTGGGCTCTTATATTCTCAATCATAACTCAATTCCTATCCGATGTGGAACTATTGGGCCAAACCAGATCACAGATATAGATTAGAATTATCAGAATTATTAGGTGATCCCACACAAAAACTTTTCTTTAAGAGCAGAAGAAGCAACTAAGTACTGGAAAATAATGATATTCATGCAAAATAAGAAAAAAACAATTAGAAAGAAGGAAATGTTTTGGTTTGATTTCTTATAAGCAACAAAAGTACCGGCAGTAACTGAGCCGCCCGGTGAATTAATGAACAACTTGATATCCTTCTCCTG
This sequence comes from Tillandsia fasciculata, assembly GCA_029168755.2. Lineage (NCBI taxonomy): Eukaryota > Viridiplantae > Streptophyta > Magnoliopsida > Poales > Bromeliaceae > Tillandsia > Tillandsia fasciculata. The sequence continues at coordinate 8,610,168 of CM054948.1, forward strand.
GTCTTCAGCATCTAAAAATAAGAGTTGGCTAATAATAAGATCAGCTGTCATTGTATCCACCTATTCACCATTTCAAAAATAGGAAAAATAATCAGGATTAGCATTAAGAGAATTCAATTTCTTTAAACAAAACATAGGATCGGATATTTAACTTGCCGGAGACTTCATAGCTCATGTAAGATCCTTCGATATATTCCATATATTAAGATACAAGTAAAAACTGGGATATACATGCAATAACCTCAGATTATTTAAGAAATTTATGCCCTGTTTGGATGTCGGAAGAAGTTATCCAGTGGCATCCTATTCAGTATGAGGGTTTACTTTTGTGATTACAAACTAGGAGTGTGATCAAATGTCTAAAATGGAATAGTATATTCGGCCTTCATGTCATTTTTTTCAAAATAAGATAAAATCATCTCATAAGTGAAATATGTTATCCTACCAAATTATAGACGACAAGGCCCATCAAGGAGCAAAAGTCAAATTTATGCCTTTCAATCACACAAGAAAAAAGTTATACTAAATAAGCTATCATTAGATAACTTATCCCGACATCTAAGCAAGGCCTTAGTGCATTTTCACATTGCCACCCTATGGTTCCTTATATATCATTTAGATTCATTTAGATTGACGTAAGAGCAATTCAACCACGAGTCAAGTTTAGTAAGAATGGAAACAATAGCCATTAGTGTTTGGATTACCGTTGAAAGGAATTTTTTTGTTGTCTCAAACGCAACCAGCAGATTAATACGGGTTTTCTATAAAAGAAAGCTTTGGATCTATCCCAGGGGAAGATATTATTTCAAGAAATTGAGTTTATAGCTAGGCGATATCGGCATTCTCACAGTTAATGACAAAACTAGTATTTCTACTCTCAATTTTTCATTTTTTTTCTTGCAAGCTAAGCCATTCTAAACGAAAGAACTCACATAATTACTTACTGAATATCGTCTTCCCCTTAACGCCGAGAATGATGGACATGTCCCAATCAATCAAAGGTTCGGCTTAGCTTGGCTAAGGGCATATGCATATACTAACGTTTCAAACACCCCCTAAAGTGCCCAGTTGTCATAATTCAAGGTTTCGTAAGGAACTCCCATTAAATACAGTTAGTATCGACAACTCATGACAGTTATGCAACCCATTCCAAACACACCATTTCTCTTGATATTATCAAACAGCTGTTAGCTACTCAAAAGGCTCCCCATAAAGGATAAAACGAAAAAAAAAAAAACAAAATCCCTACAGCGCCAGTGCAGGAACAACTACTCGACGAGTTTGCATTCTTTCACCTCGTTTTTAACTTTTTCAATTTATAAATGGACGTTATTACGGGTAAACATGGCAACAACATTCTACCGCAACAGCAGGATTGCGTGATCTTTGCCATTAACCATTAAACCAAGCTTAGCGATAGACAAAATCCGACTTCGCAAAATCAAATTACTAATAATAAGCACGGACAAAGATGAAATAGTAAAGTTTAGGGTGAACTGACCTGAGAGGCCAAGAAAACAATCCTCTGGCGGAGGAGCATGTTGGTGGTGTCAAGCTCCTCGAACCTTGACATCCAAGAACCCCCGGCCAGCGACTTCGCTATATCCCATCCCACCGTCAGAGTCCTCCGAGAGCCCATCACCTTCGCCGACGCCCGCACGGCGCCGTTGCATGCCCTCCTCCGCCCGAGAGAGGCGGTGGCGCCGACGGCCGAGGCAGGGCTCAGACGGGAAAGGGACGGGTCGTAAGAAGGGAGGAGATATGGGAATGATGAGCATACGAGTTTCGAGGAGGAAGTCGCAATGGTTTCCATCATCTCTTACAATCTCATCTGCTGTTGTTGCTGCTGCAATACAAGCTTTGAATATTATTTTATGATTTCTTAGTTCCATTTCATATATGTATTCAATTCTTTAATGATATATATATATATATATATATATATATATATATATATATATATATATATATAACCATTACATGTCCTCAAGTCCTGCTTACAAATTTTCTCATTAGAAAATATCATGTTTAATCAAGTGCTTCATCGAATACTTATTCAATCCTATTCCAATCTAGTATAGTCCACTTATCTTCTCCTATCTTGGTTGCCAAACAGACTCTTACTGTATGAGAATGTTTATAAATAATTGTATAACCCGGAACTAGACATCTGCAAAGAACTGAGGTATCATTTGGTTCAAGGTTTGTATTATTTCGAAAATATTGTATATTTTATATCTAAAATAGTAAGTTTGTTTTTAACTTATCAAGCCATTTGGGTTGAGAGGTTGTTAAGAACTAAGATATTTTTATTAATGAACTATTAATGATTCTCATCAAACATGAAAATAAGAATAACTTCCAACCCACGATGATCTAGTATCCCTACTATCTAGGAATCTATAATAATTTCACTACTTCACTAACACCTTCTATAACTATCCAACTTAAGTTGAATGGCAATAATTTAAATGTTTTCAATAAAAAATACTAAGAATTATTGAAATATTACAAACCGTGAACCAAACGACCCTAAAAGTAATCTCCGCATCCAAATTTGCCACAAATTCTACCAAACAAAACTGCAGAACAGATGACATTCTCTAAAATTAAAAAAAGACATGATATAACTGTAGGCATCCTACAGAATATGTAAAAGCAATCTCAAAAAATAAGAAATATGCATGCTCAATAAATTCTCAAAGACCGACACCAACTAAAACAGCAATCAATGAAACAATAAAGGTCAAAATTGAAAGGCTAAATCCAACAACTACATATAATGCGATTGCTAAATGCAACATCCTCGACTCATCCAAAGTCGAGCTAAACAATCAACGCAAAAGGAATCATTCAAAACCTCAGATCAACGGAACACCCAACTAATCGTGCAAAATTGGTGACTATAATAAGAGATTAAGCTAACCTAATGTCCCCATCTAATAGCTCTATCAGAAGAAGCATAAAACCCTAACTCCACAGAACTCGAACTACAAGATCCGATGAGATCGTTCCCGAAACAAAACACGAGGAGAGGCAACAAAATCAAACCCTAGATCGAACAAGATCGGAAGAACTCGTAATGCAACAAATCAATCGATCAATCGATCGCTACGAGAAAAGAATAAATTGAACACGAGATCCATTTGGGAAAAGTAAGAGGAGGAGATCTCACCTCGATCGAGGACGCTTTATCGTAGAGAGCTTCTGAGATTTGATCTTCTTATTCGTTCGGTGTGCGGAGGAACTGAGCGGAATTAGGGGCGGTGGGTGGTATTTACAGTAAAAAAAAAAAACGAACGCAGGTCGAAAGGTAAGCATGAGATTTTAAGAGATTTTTTTTTTTTTTTTTTTTTTCATACCTTAAAAAATTTATAATTTACGAAATAATTCTGTGAAAATTTTATTTGTAGAAATAATTCTTCTTTCGCCAACTTAGCGTCAGGACGACGGATCGGTGTTCAAACGACGGTGAATCGTTCATTCACCGGCTCCGTTAAAATCGTACAAAAACGGTAAATTGTTCACCGCCTTCTAAAAATGGTGAACAATTCACCACCTTTAAAAGTATTTTCCACTACTTGTAAGTTAGATGCAATTCATCGTCTTCAAAAGGGTTTAGCTAGGATTTAATAAGTAGATGTTGAGATCGAATTTTTTTGCCACTCGAGAAAGCGACACGTGGCACCTACGGTCGGCTAAGGGCATCAACCGACAAGAGGTTGAGTCAACAAAGAGAGATCGGTGTCTTGGCTAAGACCAACCTCAGTCATGTGGGAGTGTGGCACACGACATGCGCTATCGACTAAAGACCTCAGTCGATAAAAGCATTCGTCGACGAAGAGGGAGTCAGAGTCAGCCTTCGACGATCAAGCCGGAAAAGGAAGGGCGCTGGAAAGGAAGGTGTTGAGACCAAAATTTTTGCCATTCAAGGGTGTGACACGTGGCGACAATCGTCGGCTAAAAACATCAGTCGACGGAAGAATGGGTCAACCGAAGAAGGGTCCGCATTGTTAGGGACTCAGAAAATTTCAGTCTAAATTCCTACCCCAAACCAAAGTGAGCTTGTCAAGGAGGCCCAACTTCAACATCATTTGTGAGAAAATGAAGAGACTTGCAACCTCCTTCATCAATGCCATCATTTGTGGAAGAGTGAAGAGACTTGCAACCTCCTTCATCAACGCCATCAATGTCAAGGGATGCCAAGAGTCTTGAATAACCCATAAGATTGTAGTACTTAGTTTTTCTGCGGAACCTCTACTCCTTTCTCTTTTCTCTATTTTTGCACTTAGTCGTAGGGCGCGAAGGTCCGGGCTAGCAAACGGAGAGCAAGACTTGCCCTTTTCGAGCAAGAAGGCGAGCACCGCACGAACTTTTGGTAGGCGAAAAGCTTAATTCCGTGACAGTTGGTATCAGAGCCGGTTCGAGCTAGGAACCATGTCAACATTAGATGCTGTCATCACCAATGTTGCGGCTGAACCTCCAAAGCAGTCCAGGTGAGGCAGGAGCAAAGAGCCGCGGGCCATCACGAGGGATGACGCTCCTTTGGAGGACCGCCTCGCGTTATTGGAGGATGTCGTGGCAAAAATTGGTGAACGATATTCTGATTTGGCTGAAACTTTTGGAATATTTGTTGATGACATTCGCAGCATGGAGGAGAGTGTTACTACTGCAATGACAACCTTTCTTTCCAAACTTCAAAAGCTTCAGGAGACTATTCTCATCGAGACGAGGAGCGAAATACCCTGATCGAGGATCTTGTTGCCCGGGTTGTTACGGAATTTGAGTTGGCGTATTTCGTGGAATGTGAAGATTGAAGATGAGAAAACTTTGGATCATATATCTCAATCTCAAGAAAGAAGAATTCAAAAGGATCAGGTATGTTTAACTAAAGATTTTTGGTGATCCGAATACTTCTTGTAGTGTAGAAACACTTGGAAGAATTTTTTATTGCATATAAATCAAAAACTGGACATTGGACATGTTCAGGATCCGGATCGGACCTTGCAATCCGGATCCCGAAGGGTGATTGTTCATTGGCAATTTCAATCCGGATCCTAGGCCATTCCGATCCGGATCCCGAACATGGGAGTTTGCTGAATTGCATGAACGATCCGGATCGGACTTGCGATCCGGATCCCGAACCCTGTTTTCTGGAATCGTCTTTCTCGTTATGACGATCCGGATCGCAGTAATTCCGATCCGGATCGCCGTCCTGAAAATTTCCAGAAACGGTATGTTTTTGATCCTTATCTTCTTCCAATGGTTTCTAACCTATAAATAGACCCTTTATTCATTTTCTAGGGCATCGGAAAAGCATCGGAAAATCAATAGAAAAATATAGCCGAAAGAGAAAATCCACATATAGAGAAGAAAGGAAATCAATAGATTTATTTCTATGTTTCTTCATCTATATTGATTGATTTGATTCTAGGTTTTCCAAACTCAGATTTTGAGTAGAATCAAATCAATGAATACTTAGATGGTATTTCCGATCTATTTCTAATCTAAGTATTCGGCGGATCATCACCGCCCAAAAAACAACGATTTACCCTAAATCGGCGCGTGGACTCGCGTGGCCTTGTGGATTCAAGGTGCAACCGCTTTCGTGGATTCGAAGCGAGGTACGCTCGTGGATTCGAAGCGTGCTACTGGGTGAAGACCGTGGATTCGGTCGGACGTCGTGGACTCGACGTTGGACGCTGTGGATTCAGCGTTGGGCGCAGATCGTGGATTCGAGAAGCGTCGTGGAGCGAGCGGAGAAGATCTACTAGGAGCGTATGGTAAAAGGTTGAGTCGTCTGTGAGTACGTTATATCACCTTGTACGTGTGTTAATTCTAGTGGATTTCGCCGTGTTATCGGTCCCGTGGTTTTTTACTCCGGTTTGGAGTTTTTCCACGTAAAAATCTTGCGTGTTCATTTATTTTTCCGCATTGGGTTTTATTGCGCAATGATTTTTTGAGTGTTTATTGTTTACACCTATTCACCCCCCTCTAGGTGTTTTTTCCCCTATTTAGATCCTTATTACATAAACCCAACAAGTGGTATCAGAGCGGGAATAGGGTTGTAAACAATGGTTGAAGGTGGAAACATCAATCGACCCCCTTTCTTTGATGGAACAAATTATGCGTACTGGAAAGTACGGATGAAAGCCTTTTTAATTTCCATCGACGAAAGGGTGTGGCAATCAATTGAATTAGGATGGTCTAATCCAACTGAAATTATTTCTGATGTTCGCACCTTAAAACCTAGGTCGAAATGGACCAAGGAAGAGATAGATTCATCTTCTTACAATGGCAAAGGAATTAATGCTCTATTTAATGCTTTGTCACAAACAGAGTTCTCTCGCGTCTCGGCATGTGAGACTGCGAAAGAAATCTGGGATGTTCTTCAAGTTACGCATGAGGGAACTAACCTTGTGAAGATTCAGAAACTGCAAATGCTTACGAGCAAGTTTGACTCTATCTCTATGGCAGAGAATGAATCTTTCACTGACTATTACACACGATTGCAAGACATCGTAAACTCATGTGCTAACTTGGGAGAGAAGATTCCAGAATTTAAAGTTGTAAGAAAAATTTTAAGAACTCTTCCTGAACGATTTCGCCCGAAGGTCGCAGCCATTGAAACAATTAAACACCCGGACGAAATGCGTGTAGAAGAATTAGTAGGTGCTTTACAAACTTATGAAATGACATTTCCTACTAACTATTCTTCTGGAAAGGCATCCTCTTCTAAGTCTTCAGGTTACGCATTGAAATCAACAAAGAAGAAGACGCGGATTCATCCTCCTCGGACGATGACGAGAACCTATCTATGGAGGACTTTGAGAAGCAGCTCGCTCTCTTGACAAGGAAGTTTCGCCGCAACTTTCGAAGGGGTAATTCAAGCAAAACTCCATCCTTCGGAAAGTCGAAGAAAGGCAAGGGTTCTTCAAGTTACAAGTCAAGAAAGCAAGAGAACTTCTCAAAGGATAAGAAAAGTTCAGAGGGACAAGTACAGTGCTTCAAATGTCGAGGCTACGGCCACATTGCAACGGAGTGTCCCAACAAGAATCCGGCAAAGAAGAAAGCGATGCAAGTCGTTACTTGGGATGACAACTCCACGTCAAATGAGTCATCCTCAAGTGATGAAGAAGACAACGCGACAGCTTTCCACGCGTCCACCTCTTCACCCTTCATGTGCTTAATGGCAAGTACATCCGATTCCTTGTCCAACTCCTCTGTTGAAAAGATTGCAACGGACGATGAATCGAGAATTCTGAAGGTGAAGATTTTGCTCTTGCCTACCATAAGCTTTTGAGGGATTCAAAGAAACTGGCAAAGCAAAACAAGGGGTTGAGAGGGAGATTGCAGGATCTCGAAGAAGAAGTAAAAAGGGTAACTTCTCTCTCAACCGCTCTTGAAGTGGAAAGGGATAATCTGATTAAAACAAATGTTTCCCTTCAAGAGTCCAATGAGCTTTTCGAGAAAGAACATGAGAAATGGTGGACAAAGCGAATTACTTCTTGAAGCTCTACGGCGAGGCTCGACAGGAAAAATGGAAATGACAAAGACCATACGCCAACTAAAGATGACTTAAAGAGATTTTCTTCTGGAAGGAGTAAGTTGGACAGGCTTCTTGGTCTTGGTCAAACAAATAAGTTCGGCCTCGGATACACTCAAACTGGAGACATTCCAAGTTCGAGTGGGACAGTATTTGTGCCTCAGTCGGTATCTCCTCCTCCGACACCGGAATTCACGACAAGCAACGACAACAAGCCTACTTCATCCTCCTCGGGATCGTCAAGACCTAAGGTATGTTTTCGTTGTGGCATTTCAGGGCACATAAGGAGAAATTGCAAGACGGGAGCCAAACGCACACCTCAAGCACCTCTTGCAATGACTACCAAAAGGTGATTCCTCGAAAATCAACTGCAAATCATTTGAAGGAAAAGAGCCTTGGTAGTTCACCGCTCAAGACGACATCATCAAGGAGCAGCAATTCTTCAAACAAGACGCTTTCACCTAGGAAATCAACTTCACGACCATTACCGACGCATTCCAAAAAGGTTTGGGTGCGCAAAGGTGAAATTTTCCCTTGTCTTGTTACCAATGTTTCCTTGCATGCATATGATAGTTCGTCTTGGTATCTGGATAGCGGGTGTTCCCGTCATATGACCGGTGACAAAAACTGTTTTCAAACATTTGAGAAAAACTCCGGAGGACTTGTTGTTTTCGGAGATGGTCGGTCTTCCAAAATTGTTGGAAAGGGAACGGTAGCTATTCCAGATGGCCCGGTTCTAAATAATGTGTTATTTGTTCATGGCCTTAAGACTAACCTCATAAGCATAAGTCAACTTTGTGATAATGGTTATTCAGTTAATTTTTCATCTGATGAATGCACTGTAACTGACAAGAACCATGCTTTCTTTTTAAAAGGGGTTAGATCAGAAAACAATTGTTATGTAGTTCCTCTAAAATTTCTGAAAAATGTAACCTAGCATCTTTGAAAAATGAAACACTTTGGCATGAAAGGCTAGGTCACATAAACTTTAAGGAACTTGCTAGAATTTCAAACAAAGATGTGGTCAAGGGGGTTCCTAAACTTTCTTTTGAACAAAACATTGTGTGTGGCGGTTGCCAAAAGGGAAAACAGTCTAGGACTGCACACAAGAACTTGAACCACATAGGTACAAAACGGCCTTTGGAACTTTTGCACATGGATTTAATGGGGCCAACTCGTCAACCATCTTTGGGAGGTAAATGGTATATTTTCTTATTGGTTGATGATTTCTCTAGATATACTTGGGTAGCATTTTTAAAAGAAAAAGCTGATACTTTTGATTCTTTTCACGAGATTTGCCATCGTATTATGATTGAAAAGAATGAAAAGATTACTCGAGTTAGAAGTGATAGAGGTGGAGAATTCATAAATTCTAAATTCATTGATTTTTGCACTTCTAACGGCATTAAACATGAATTCTCGGCACCTTATACACCTCAACAAAATGGTGTAGTCGAGCGCAAAAACAGGGTCGTACAGGAGATGGCACGTGTTATGCTTCATAGCCGGAACCTACCGTTATATTTTTGGGCTGAAGCGGTGAACACTGCTGTCTATGTTATTAATCGAGTGTATTTGCGCCCGGGGACTTTAAATACACCATATGAACTATGGTTTTGTAGAAAACCTAACATCAAATATTTTCGTATCTTTGGGAGTCGGTGTTTTATTTTACGTGATCGCGAGAATCTTGGAAAATTTGACTCTCGAAGTGACGAAGGGATTTTCTTAGGTTATTCTACAAACAGTAGAGCATATCGAGTTTTTAACTTAGAATCTAAGACGATCGTAGAATCGATAAATGTTAAGGTAGATGAAGCTTTTCACTTTGAATCTGAAAAATCTACCCTCGATATCTCTCTTGATGATGATACACCTGCTAATAACAATTCTTCAAATAATGATGATGCATCTAACGGTTCTTCAAGTTTATCTGATGTGCAGGAATCATCTCGTGTACCTCCGACTACTCCTTACCTCAAACGTTACGCATCTCCAAGGATCATCCTGAATCGAACATCATTGGAGATCCACAAGAAGGAGTTAGAACTCGGAGACAATTGGTTTGCGGATTTGCATGCTATGTATCTCAAATCGAACCAAAGAATGTTGATGAAGCTCTTCAAGATGACTACTGGATTAAAGCAATGCAGGAAGAGCTCCATCAATTTGAGCGAAACAAAGTCTGGGAATTAACGAAGCCTCCGAAGCAACACAATGTGATAGGTACCAAATGGATTTTCAAGAACAAGAAAAATGAAGATGGTACTATCATCAGGAACAAAGCAAGGTTAGTTGCTCAAGGCTACTCTCAAGTAGAAGGTATAGACTTTGATGAAACTTTCGCCCCTGTAGCTAGACTCGAGTCCATTCGTATCTTATTTGCGATAGCTTGTCATTTTAAAATCAAATTATTTCAAATGGACGTTAAGAGCGCATTTTTAAATGGTTTTTTAAATGAGGAAGTTTATGTGGCTCAACCGAAAGGTTTTGTAGATCATAAACTACCTAACCATGTTTTTCGTCTGAAAAAGGCTCTTTACGGTCTGAAACAAGCACCGCGAGCATGGTACGAAAGGTTGACAAAGCACCTTTTAGAAAAGGGCTATACTCGAGGGGGAGCTGACAGGACTCTCTTTGTGAAGCATTATCAAAACAATTTCATTGTCGCACAAATCTATGTCGATGACATTGTATTTGGCGCAACAAGAGATAATGATGCTTCTAAATTCGCGGAGACCATGGAAAGCGAATTTGAGATGTCCATGATGGGCGAATTGACTTATTTTCTTGGATTACAAGTTAAACAAAACGATGAAGGTATTCACTTGTGTCAATCCAAGTATGCAATGGAGTTGGTCAAAAAGTTTGATTTAGAAAATTCTAAGGATTTTCCAACTCCAATGGGAACTAGCCATAAGGGACTTGGAAGTGAATCACATAGTGAGAATGTAGACGAGAAACTGTATCGCAGTATGATTGGAAGTCTACTATATCTCACGGCTAGTCGCCCGGATATATCCTTCAGTGTTGGGATTTGCGCGAGATATCAATCAGCACCGAAGGAGGTTCACCTGAAAGCGGTGAAACGGATCATCCGATATATCAAAGGTACAATAAATTTCGGAATTTGGTATCCTATGGGAACAAGTTTGGATATTGTTGGATACTCAGATGCCGATTGGGCTGGATCAGTGGATGACCGGAAAAGCACGAGTGGTGCATGCTTCTATCTTGGCCATTGCCTTGTTGCATGGCACAGTAAAAAGCAGAATTGCATAGCACTCTCGACTGCCGAAGCGGAGTACATTTCAGCAGGAAGTTGTTCAACCCAATTGATATGGATGAAAAGCGTGTTGAGCGATTTCCGGATTTCAGCAACTTCGGTAACCATTCTATGTGACAACACTAGTGCTATTAACATTTCAAAAAACCCTGTGTTGCACTCTAGAACAAAACATATTGAACTTAGATATCATTTTCTTAGAGAGCTAGTTGAATCAAATATTCTTCAACTGTCATATATTTCAACTGAGGATCAATTAGCTGATATTTTAACAAAACCTTTGGATCAAAAACGTTTTATTCACTTGCGTAAAGCAATTGGAATGCTTTCCTTGAAATAATCTCTTTTTGAAACCTTTGCTTAGGTTAGGTTTTGTTTTGTTTTTGTTTTGTTCATTATCTATGCTTGTGCATAGGACATTAATTGAGCATAAATCATAATTGACTTTAATTGCATCCTTTTATGCATTTAGAAATTTATTATGCTTCTGATATCATAATATTTCAATGTTGCAATGATCATTTATGTCAATTAAGTCATCTTTTAAGTGATCAAAGTCAATTTCTCTCTCAATGATCTCTTGGTATAGTCATTATCTTATTTGATTGCTTAGTCGAGTATGAATGCGAGATCAATTTTTGGTTGAATACCTTATATATTAAATAATTGATAGCCAATTGAGGGGGAGTCAAAAGAATGTAATATGCTCAAAAGATGTGGAAAGAGTTACATCCCAATGAGGAGTGTGAAAACTATCACCACATGGAGGAAAAGGAAAAAGAAAAAGAAAAAGATACCCCATGTATGCAAAGCAAATTTTTGTTTTAAAATTGTTGATAAAATGCATATTGAAATACTTGACTCTGTCAAATTTCAAGGTTGGTATAAGGTGGGATTTTTAATAAAAGATGCTCAAAGAGCCACTCTCTTTAACAGATTGTCTAGATATATTATCTAACTTATCTGGGATTTCAAACATCTATTGATCTTGGTATTTCATTTTCTTTACCAAAATTGATGATTTGATAAAGGCATTACGCATAAGATCAGGTTAGAAGTAATTGAAGTTGTTCAACTTTAAGAGTTTTAATTTCCATAAATTTTCGTTTCATTTTTGAGTATTTTTGATAGATTTTGTATAATCTATTTCTTGTTGCATGAAACGATGATTTTTGTTTAAAGTTGATATGCTAAAGTGCTTACATACTTTTTCTGGATTTTATTGAATTTTTCTAAATTTTTCTGATGAAAAAGTTGGAGCCGATCCGGATCGGGCTAAGTTGATCCGGATCCCGAACGCAAGCTTTTTCCTGCGGGTAGCCGATCCGGATCACATTCACGATCCGATCCGGATCACGGCTAGGGTTTTAATAAGAACAAGAGGGTTTTGATTTCTTTTGCTACAATCTTTTGTTCTCAAGCCTCCAGAGTTTCTCTCTCAAGAAATCTTCCTTCTTGGAGCCTTCAAACTCAAAGTTCTTCGATTCCGAGTAAGTTTTATTGATCAAAATCTCGGTTTTTCATTGTTTTTCCTTATTTGCTCAGAACGTGAGTAGAAATCATGGAACTTTTTCGTTTTGAATGATTTTTGGTCAAATTTCTTTTGAAATAAGGACTCTGAATGGATTAGTTTTGATTATATGCTTGGTTTTCTCAAGATTAACGAATTTTTGGGCTTCGATTTCTGAAAATTCTGTTTTTAGGGCATAAAATAGGAATTTTTGAAAATCATGCAATTGATCCACTTTTAAAATTCTTTTTGCAAAACTAATTTGATTCTTGGCTTCTCTACATGATTATGATTGTTTGGGTACAATTTTTCAAATTTTTCAAAATTAACAATTTTTCATGTGTTCTTGAGTTGGTTTTCACAGGACATTTTCTAAACTCAAAGCACATTCAACAATGGATTTCTTATGGATCATTCTTCTGTTGGTCACAATGGTGCACACTCGTGCAACCAACAAACTGAAGAGAGCCAAGAAACCACAACGGAAAGGTGAATTTCACCTTATCAGTGACTCGGAAACTGAAGCAGATGATGATGGAGTAGACTGGGACAAGTTAACGGATGATGATGAATCAACACCCGTCAAACCTGTTCAACGGGATTCTGCTGGATCAAAAGGAAAGGCACCCTTGGACACAGGCAAAGCACCTATGTCTGCACCAACTATCTCTGTGAAACGGAAACGACTTGCTCGACGGTTTGGACAAACACGACATGCTAATGCCAACAAGCCAATGGTTCCTAACTCCCCGCCTCGTGTGGAAGGAGTGTTCGTCAGCATGGATCGCCTTCGAGCTTTTGAACGTCGTGAATGCATCGGTGAACGACATGTCAACATTGAAGCTGTGACAGCCTCTATATAAATGATATAATAGGACTAAATCTCTAACCCGGCTATAGCATTTTGGATGGTAGCAAGATCCAAGAGGAACTGAGAGTTAAGCGTGCTAGAGCTAAAGTAGTTCTAGGATGGGTGACCCCCTGGGAAGTGCGTCACAGTGGTATCAGAGCCATTCACCAGCCGGAAATGTGAGATGAGTCTCGGCTGAGCCAGGGTTATATAGCGGGTAGAGCGAGGCTCCCGGCTAATGACGTTGTGAGTGGAGTGCAGCTCCTCACAAGGTCGGCTAAGGCTAGCGAGACGGTCTCACATCGCCTGGTGCTTGTGAGTGTGCTTGAGCCTGACGTGGACGTCAGGGCTTAAAGGGGGGAAGAATGTGACACCCCCGGAATTTGGATTAGTCCTCTATATAAATGATATAATAGGACTAAATCTCTAACCCGGCTATAGCATTTTGGATGGTAGCAAGATCCAAGAGGAACTGAGAGTTAAGCGTGCTAGAGCTAGAGTAGTTCTAGGATGGGTGACTGGGAAGTCGTCACAGTTAAATGTGACACAATTTGGATTAGTCCTCCGATAGCATTTTGGATGCAAGATCCAAGAGGAACGTGAGAGTTAAGCGTTAGAGGAGTAGTTCATGTGACTGAAGTTCACAGAAGCTCTCCGGAATCACTCACCAGAATTTGGAACTTTAATTGAGCAAGCTAATCTCATCCAAGTCTGTCGATTCCCCGAATTACTTGGGTATTGTCTGTATCGTGTAAGAACTTTTTACACGAATGCAAGACATCTTCAAGAAGATGAACCTGGGTCCATGCATTTCTATACAAACATCCAAGGGATGAAGATTAAGATCACTCCGCAGTTAATTGGCGAGGTACTTGGAATGGAATCCAGCACATCGGGGATCAACTATATGACCGGAAGAAGTTTGACAAATGACTTGTGGCAAACCGTGATAAGAGAAATTTGTTTGGAAGGAACTGAATCAGTTGATGGTAAAAGTGTGAAATCCAAACATCTTCGACTGGAGTACCGATTTCTTAATTTCATCACGTGTTACAACATTCTACCTAACATGCAGACCAAGGTAGTGAGATGGGATAGACTGCTGTTCTTATATCTCATAGGTCATCCCTCTGAGGCTGTAGGGTTGAACATGAACATCCCCTACATTATTTGGAATCGAATGTCAAGATATGTTGTGCATCCTCATCCGTCTGAGCGACTCCCATTTCCTTTAATCATCATGAGGATCTTGCAAAAATTTGAAATTGATATAAGCGCGACATCATATCAACACTGTTGGGGGATGATAGATGAGTCAACAATTGTGAAGTCACTTCACAAATTACCACATGTTACTCCGACACCCTCCACTGGAAAGAAACCTTGTGCCGGAACTTCCGCATCACCATCACAACCAGCACCCGCACCAGCGGATGAAGCATCAGTCTCATCAATCTACAAAGAACAACAACGATTATCGCTTGAGCAGGAACAGATTTCGAAGGAACAGAAGAGAATTTCCAATGAGCTTGAGCTCATCACGGCAGCTCATATTACCATAACTAAAAGGGTCAATTCAATGAACAAGCTGGTGAAAAAGATGTTCTATAAGATGGGCTGCACGAGCTCTGAAGACTCTGAATCTGATGATTGACTACTTTTTGCCACATTTTCTTTTTACTCTTTTTGTGCAGGATTTAACTTTTTAGGACTTAGTTTTTGTTTAGTTCTCAGATTTTTCTTGATATTGAAACTTTTAGCTCTCCTTTAACTTTGTAGTTTTGACTACATTTTTGGCTTTGTTTGTGACAAAAAGGGGGAGAGAGAGTAGAGAAAACTTTGTGTGAAAAGTTTGGAACTTTGAACGAACTCAAACTTTGACTTTGGTGGAAGGTAAGTATTACAACTTTTGGTTTCTATTTGGTGATTTGTTGCATGTCCCTACTAACTATTCGACTAATTATTTGGGCATGTATTATTACTAACAAGTTGTGTGATTGCTAACAATGCAAAGCTATGACATTTGGAACTTATTGTTTAGAAGATATGTCATTGGTTGATTCTGATCTTATTACATATCTGGATTACTACATGTCATGATGAGTATAAACTTCATCTCTGCTAGGTTTTGATTGCTAAGTATTCTTGAGGTATCTAACGATCTCTTTTTGTCAAGAATGATTTCTTTTGCAGAGAGTACAGATGTCTAAGTCTAGAGTCTGTTTTAGGAGTTTATCTCATGTTTTTAAATTTTTGGATCTCATTGTAAATTTTTGTTGTATGGTGATAGCAACAAAAATATCTTTTTTTGAATTTTCTTTAGTGGATTTGTGTTTTGTCACGAAACCGCCAAAGGGGGAGATTGTTACGGAATTTGAGTTGGCGTATTTCGTGGAATGTGAAGATTGAAGATGAGAAAACTTTGGATCATATATCTCAATCTCAAGAAAGAAGAATTCAAAAGGATCAGGTATGTTTAACTAAAGATTTTTGGTGATCCGAATACTTCTTGTAGTGTAGAAACACTTGGAAGAATTTTTTATTGCATATAAATCAAAAACTGGACATTGGACATGTTCAGGATCCGGATCGGACCTTGCAATCCGGATCCCGAAGGGTGATTGTTCATTGGCAATTTCAATCCGGATCCTAGGCCATTCCGATCCGGATCCCGAACATGGGAGTTTGCTGAATTGCATGAACGATCCGGATCGGACCTTGCGATCCGGATCCCGAACCCTGTTTTCTGGAATCGTCAATCTCGTTATGACGATCCGGATCGCAGTAATTCCGATCCGGATCGCCGTCCTGAAAATTTCCAGAAACGGTATGTTTTTGATCCTTATCTTCTTCCAATGGTTTCTAACCTATAAATAGACCCTTTATTCATTTTCTAGGGCATCGGAAAAGCATCGGAAAATCAATAGAAAAATATAGCCGAAAGAGAAAATCCACATATAGAGAAGAAAGGAAATCAATAGATCTAATTCTATGTTTCTTCATCTATATTGATTAATTTGATTCTAGGTTTTCCAAACTCAGATTTTGAGTAGAATCAAATTAATGAATACTTAGATGGTATTTCCGATCTATTTCTAATCTAAGTATTCGGCGGATCATCACCACCCAAAAACAACGATTTACCCTAAATCGGCGCGTGGACTCGCGTGGCCTTGTGGATTCAAGGTGCAACCGCTTTCGTGGATTCGAAGCGAGGTACGTTCGTGGATTCGAAGCGTGCTACTGGGTGAAGACCGTGGATTCGGTTGGACGTCGTGGACTCGACGTTGGACGCTGTGGATTCAGCGTTGGGCGCAGATCGTGGATTCGAGAAGCGTCGTGGAGCGAGCGGAGAAGATCTACTAGGAGCGTATGGTAAAAGGTTGAGTCGTCTGTGAGTACGTTAAATCACCTTGTACGTGTTTTAATTCTAGTGGATTTCGCCGTGTGATCGGTCCCGTGATTTTTTACTCCGGTTTGGAGTTTTTCCACGTAAAAATCTTGCGTGTTCATTTATTTTTCCGCATTGGGTTTTATTGCGCAATGATTTTTTGAGTGTTTATTGTTTACACCTATTCACCCCCCTCTAGGTGTTTTTTCTCCTATTTAGATCCTTTAATACATACAAACCCAACACGGGTCGATGAGGTCGAGGACCTCAAGTCACGGGTGACAATCCTTGAGAAAGCGGTGAGGAGTGGTCCTGAACCTCACAAGGAGTATGCTTCAAAGGTAAGTGTCCCCGAGCCTCAATCTTTTAGGGGAACGCGCGACGAAAAAGAAATCGACAACTTCCTATGGCACATGGAGCGCTACATCAAGGCGCTGTGGCTAGATGAGGAGGAGGAAAAAGTCCAGGCCGCATCCATGTACTGACGATGCGATGCTGTGGTAGCGTCGGTGATCCGTAGAGGTCGAGAATGGCCAATGCGAATTGAAGACTTGGGAGGACTTTGTATGTGAGCTTAAGACGCAAATCTATCCCGAGCACATCGAATATCTTGCGATGAGGCAACTTCGACGGCTCAAGCATACCGGGACTCTCAAGGAGTATGTCAAGGAGTACTCCAAGTTGATACTGTCCATCACCAACATGGCTGAAGAAGATCGTCTATTCTTCTTTCTTGACAGACTCCGAACAAAGAACTTGTGGGGCGTGGCGTGCAAGACGTGGGCTCTGCAATCGCCTTAGTGGAGAAGCTGCCTGAGTATGAGAAGGCGGATCCGTCTCATGGCAAGACACCCAAAGCGAGCAAGGCTAAGGGTGGGGGGGAACGCCGCGACCCAAAGGAGCGCAGGGGTCGCGACAAAGGACCTGCGGCTCCATCCAAAAAACTGACGTGCTACGTTTGTAGTGAGAACCATTAGGCGAGAGACTGTCCAAAGAAAAAATAGGTAAATGTTATCCAAACTGAGCAGGATGAGGGCAGCATCGAACCAACGAAGATGGGCGCTCTTAGGCTCGTCAATGAGGTTCAGGGGTCGGCAAGCAACACCAAATCCCTCAACAAGGGACTCATGTACATCGATGTGGTCCTCAACGGCAGGGCCACACGAGCACAATTCGACACGGGAGCGACTCATAACTTTGTCGCGGAGGTGGAGGCCAAGCGATTAAGCCTTTCCCTCGAGAAGGACACAAGTAGGATCAAGGCCGTCAACTCGCAGGCACAACCTATGGTAGGGGTGGCTAAAGGCGTGGCAATTGTAGTGGGACCTTGGAAGAGCACTGTAAACTTCACCGCCACACCCATCGACGACTTCCAAGTCATATTAGGTATGGACTTCTTGGCTTCGTCAAAGGCGGTTCCGATGCCACACCTTGGAGCATTAAGTTGTAATGTCCACGGTTTTCGTTCAGTATCACTTTCGGAATTCACAGTATTTTTCTTCATGTTTTCGTTATGTCTTTTTGGTCGGATTTGTATTCCATTGTGTAAGGCTCGAAAAATGAAAAACGGTGGCGCGATCGACTCTAAATCCCGGTAAGCGGAACTCCCGATGTGATTTTTCTAAGTTGATGTAAAAGAGGTGTTTAGAACACTCATTTCGGCTCTTGGGTGCTTTGAAATCTGTGCCAACATACGATGTGATTTTCGATGTCACGCCCCGGGTGTAAACCAGAACCCAGTCTCGCCAATAGATCCGTCGTGCACACGGAATTTCCCGCGTACACGAAGCGCTGGTAACCTGCTCAGATATAAAATGTACAATACAAAGCATAATACAGAGCTGAACTAAAAGAACTACATAATATCTCAGACTGGAAATAAGGTACAAGCTGTAATAAATACAATAATCTTCCAGTTTACCAAAATAGTACATCTAGCTGGCCAAAGCCAGACCTCAAAATAAAAGTAAACTACTACAGTCTGAGTAAATGGGATACAATATCCGTCTAACAGCAGCTCTCAACCTCACAGGAGATCTATCTACTCGGCGATCCCCTTACCTCGAACAGTTGCAGATGTCCCAGCAGCTCCCGCAGAAGACTCTGCAAAACAGAGAAAAGAAAAGAGGGAAAAACAACAATAGGGGTGAGAACCACTAGTAAACCAGTAGCCTCCCCCTGTGTGTAAATCCTCAACTCTGACGGACCCACTAGAACTACTAGAGGCAAAAGGAAAGAACAGTGGTAAGCTACAAAGGCTGCTGAAAAGGAAAGTGCTACTACAATGCCTCTAAATGCAGTGCCAAAAAGATAACCGTATGCATGCAATTATAAGGCTAACCGCCCAAAGAAACCCAATCAAAGGGCCAGGAAACACTGGCACTGCCTGCTCTGTCATCACTCACAACTCACCAACTGACCGGTACCCGTCACGGTCAAAAGCCTACTCCGGAGTGGCACTCGAGGGGAACGACCCACACGAGTAAAGTATCTCTGTATCAAGCATCTCTGTAACCAATGTCTCACAATAGCAGGACTGGATCATGGCTATGATCAAAGTGGGAAATATCCATCCACTAAAAAGACCCTGATCCCCAATCAGATGCAATAATAATCAACAAGTGGGAAACACCATCCACTAGGAAAATCTGAAACCCAATCTGATGCATAAGTGAACATTCGGTCAACCGCCTAATGTCCGCGGTCGCCACAACACCCTATAAGTCCAAAATCTGATAAAGTAATCAACATCTGGCTAACCGCCTCATGTCTGCGATTACCACAATGCCCCACAATCTATAATCGAGTCAACCCCGTCCCCGACTCGATGACCTCGACTACACTATCCCAAAACCCTGCTCAAACTGAGCCACATGCGTCTAAATAACAAGGAGAACAACGAAACATGGTTTCTCCTAAGTCAAGTCCCAATATGATAGTGTAGCAATGAATAGTGGCCTAACTAGATGTCCAAACAAGCATGCAATTGTCCTCTTTAAAAAAAAACTGAAGAAAAGTGTTTGATATTTATTTGGAAAAAGGTGGTTTAAATGTCCCCAACATGATAAGTCATTTGCATACGAGAATAGGATATAGCATTTGTCTCAATAATAGTGTCCTAATTTAACATAAATGAGCTGTCATATAATTTGTGGGGTCTACTCATGCAATTCATAATTGGAATATCGATTATCAGTTTTGAAATAGGGGATCTCTAATACTCCTAGTGAGTTAGTCAAAAATGAGGTAAGCAACAACCACCCACCTCGAAAAGCGCAATCCACACCCAAAAAGCCTCCTTGCTATCCACAGTCCTTTACCCCGACAACTCGTCGAAAATAGTGAACAACTGTACAGAATAACACATCCAGAGTAAACACAAACCCCAAAAATACAGCCTTTGCTGTTTTTCCAAATAGCACGAAAAAGAAGGGATTTTTCACCTCAGTACAGTGCTCCGAAAAATTCAGAAAAATTACGGTTACGTTCCTTGCGACGGGTAGATCAAAATCGACTGTTAATTTGCCTTGATCCGATGCTCCTAGCTCAAGATATAAATCGGAGAAGTCGATGCTGTCCAGAAAATACCACAGCAAAAAGGGGGGTCAAAGGTGCCTCGGGAACCATGCCAAAAGTGCAAAACGGAGCAAAGTGATCAACACGAAAAACGAAGCCTTACCTCTTAGGAACGCGCTGCCGTAGAAATCGTTCAAAAATTCCTCCTGGTTAGCACACAGGGATTTTCCGACTGAACTGCGACGGAAAATGGGCCGAAACTGAAAATCGTCGCAGTATGCCGCGTCGCAGATAACTCGCTGTCGGAAACTCCAAAAATTCTGAAACTTCTAGGGGAGATATAGGACAGAGAGAGGAACAACTTTTATATAGGGCAAAATCTCATTTTCTCTCTCTAGAAATCGAAAATGGCAGAGAGAGAGGGAGGGTCTATTTATAATAGGCCAAAATCCTATTCGGGCTCCACACCAGATCCTGGACAAAACAGGAAACACCAAATCTGGCTAATCAGATCGCGCCACGCCTCCCAGAACACGAAACAGCCGTACGGGCCAATAGGAATGTGCCACGTGTCACCGCCGCCCACATTTTCCACGCGCCCGGCGCACGTGGGCGGCTCGAGCCCGCCAATCACGTCGTGCCACGTGTCCCCACGCGGTTCACGTGGTCCACGCCCCCGGTCTACACGCCGGGTCTTCCGAAAAATGTCGGCCAATAGGGTGTTGCCACGTGTCACAGACAAGCCGGTTTCCTTGACGCCGCCGAACCAATTAGGTGATGCCACGTGGCAGACGGAACTCTCGGTGCTCCCGGTGCATGCCTATCCTGTGGACCGGCAGCCCGCACGCGCCGCGCCTGCCCGCGGCCGCGCTCCGCCTGCTGTGCCGCCGCGCTCCGCCGTGCGCCGCCGCCCGCCGGCCGCCGCCGCCTCGCCGGAGTTACTGTTCCGGCGTGAATAGTAACCTTTGCCAAAAAAATTCAAGTAAATATACTGTTTTGATCGTTTTCGCGCGCTGAGTCCAAATCCGCCGTCCGTTTCGCCAAATTCTCATCCGAAATTTTGCGAAAGCCCCCGGAAGGCCCACTTGATCCGTTTTTCATGCCGGATCCATTTTTGGGATCCGTTTTTGACACTATGAGCTCCGATACACTGTGTAAGCTCCCTGTATTCACTACTAAAGCTACAAAAGCCTCTACAAAAGTCCGGATCATCACATTCGAAGTATTTGGAACACGAATAGAAGAAGAAACGGTTAAATTAATAGATTTGGTTGTTACAAAAGGTTCAATTTGTTATAAAAAGATTTGGGTTGTTACAAAAGGGTTTGTTAAAAAGTGGTTATTATTGTTTTGAGTTCTCTTATAAATAGTGGAACTAAGGATCGGTTTCCACTTTACATACTTAAAAGAGACAAGAGAACCCTAGTTTTTGAAATTGTAACGAAAAAAAACCTTCTTCCTCGAAGGCTTCGTTAGAGATCGGGATCGGGAATCGGCTTCGTGGTGGGGCTACGGAGGAGGGAGCACCGACCTTATGGGAGACCGAGGAGCGGAGGACGGAGCCGAGCATCGTACCGTCACCTTCGCCAACCAAGAGGTTGGATCTTGGCTTTTCATTAGTATTATTGCTGTTTTCGTGAGGTTTCTGAACTTTCGTTTGGGTTTTTGGGAGTTTCCGTCGGAGCTTGGGGGTAAACGGGAGGTCGTCGCCGTCGTCGGTTCAGACGGGAGGCCGCCGTCGCCGTTAGGTTAAAACGGGAGGCCGCCGCCGCTGTTAGGTTAAAACGGGAGGCTGCCGCCGCCATTACCATGTTCGCGTGGTCGTCTCCTGTAATACCTTAACCTTCCCGCCTTCTATCTTGGTTCTAATTTAATTCAGTTGATAGGGGGGATTGAAAGTTCAAGAATTTCTGGGCTAACCGCCGGGGTTTTCGGGTATTTTTAGGTGCTAGAGCTCGCAAAACGGTGAACGGTGGCGCGATCGGTTTCGAATTCCGACCCCGGGATCTCCCAGAAATGATTTTTGAAGTTTTTAATCAGCTTAGGCGCATCAAAATGCGCGCCGACGATCGGCACGCTTTTTGAGGTATCTGGACCCCTCATTCAAATCCTGATTGACTAAAAATGCGATCTAGGGATTTAAATTTTATTTTCTTCCCTTTCGTTTGTGTTAGGTCAGATTTGGGTGTGTGCGAGAAAAACCCCAAAATCCATATTTCTTCTTTTTACAAGAAGACGACGTAGGGGTTCTAGGCGGAGAGACACGGAGAGGGAAGAAGAACTGTTCCCTTTCCGCGGGATCGATCGGGCGAGGAGCGAACGATCCTCTCCTTCCTCCTTCTCCAGCGAAACGAAGGTGAGCTTTTCGTTTCTTGAGGTTTTTGTTCGTGGTGGTTTTGTTTTTCGTCATTACGGGGGTGAAGCCGTCGCGCCGCTGCCACCACTGCGGAACCGCCGGCAGGAAGCGGACTGCCCGCAGGCAGCGCACCGCGCGGGCTGGTCCCACGCGGGGCTGCCTGCAGGCAGGCGTTGCGCAGGCTGGTGTCGCGCGGGGCTGCCTGCAGGCAGCGCGCCGCGCGAGCAGGCGCCGCGCGGGCTGCCCGCAGGCAGGTGCCACACGGAGCGCCCCACGCGAGCTAGTGCCGCGCGGGGCTGCCCGCAGGCATCGCCCCGCGCGGGCTGGTGCCGCGCGGGGCTGCTTGCAGGCAGCGCCCCGCGCGGGCTGGTGCCACGCGGGGCTGCCCGGAGGCAGGCGCCGCGCGGGTTGGTGCCGCGCGGGGCTGCCCGGAGGCAGGCGCCGCGCGGGCTGGTGCCGCGCTGGGCTGCCCGCAGGCAGCGCGCCGCGCGAGCAGGTGCTGCGCGGGGGCCTCCCGCAGACAGGTCGCACCGCGCGGGCTGGGGCTACGCGGGGCCGTCCGCAGGCGATGCGCGCCTGCACGGGTTAGTGCCGTGAGGCGATTTTCGCCGCGCGGGTTTAACCTGGCCACCGTCGGGGTCCTAGGACCGCGTCGGCTTTCCAGTTTTGAGTCAACATTTGGTGTTTTGGGCATTTAGTCTTAGTGTCACTGACGTTTTCTTCGGGGGACTTTTTAGGTTCGGGAGGCACATAGAGACGCGGACGAGCCGAGTGCCCGGTCGTTGCACGAAAAGGTGGGTACTTTTTCGATGTTTGGATTTCGAAAATTTTGGAAAATGTGTAGGAGTAAAATAATTGCATGATTTAATACTTGTTAGCCCCTGGGTACTTTTCCGATGTTTGGATTCTGAAAATTTTGGGAAATGTGTAGGAGTAAAATAATTGCTGGATTTAATGCTTGTTAGCCCCTGAGTACTTTTCCGATGTTTGGATTTCGAAAATTTTGGGAAAGGTGTCGGACTAAAGTAATTGCATGATTTACGATTGTTAACCCCTGTTAATGTTTATCATATAATATTATCGATATTATGACGACCAAGTGTCGCGGTGCCCTATGTTGTGTATGTGTACTTGGTTACGAGGCTCGAGGTTGCTACACGCATACCAGCGGTTTGGCCTCCGTGAGGGTGTGCTTTTTCGAAAAAGTGGTACGTTGACCCGTGTAACCCACAAGGTGACGTAGTGGGGGCTCCCGTAGGTGGGGGGTTAGAGGCACCAAGGTGTGAGCGGTGTGATGCCGAGGGAGGTGCTCGGTGTGGTGCCGAGGCAGGTGCTCGGTGTTGTACCGAGGCAGGTGCTCGGTGTGGTTCGCCGAGGTAGGTGCTCGGTGTGGTTGCCGGGGCAGGTGCTCGGTTTGGATTGTGGAGGGGAGGGGTTTTACTGTCGATTGCACGATGAGGAGGGCGGTTGCTATGGTTTTCTTACGGTTTGCTTTAGTTATAGCCCTTCATGCATTTCATACTTTATATCATGTGTCGCTGACTTCCCACTCTGCGACAGGTTCAGTCAGGAGTGAGAGCTAGGGCGACGGTGAGGCCGCGATGAGAGGTCTATTGGCCCTCCGAGGCTACAGACGGTGTGTTTTTCTCCTTACGCCCATTTCATTATCTGTTAGTAGCTATGTGAGTTTGATACACTTGTGGGGTCATTGTGGATGTTGGATGATTTCAGACTTCTGTGGATGAATGTTTACTTTATTATCTGTTAGTTGGCCGTTTTCAAACTATCAAACTACCGAAAAAGCATTGCGAAAATAATTTTGAAAACATGGGTGTCATGTGGGCACCGTTTTTAAAACTCTATGGATTTATGGATTTCGAAATGGTTTTGGAAAACATAGGTGTCGGGTGGGCACCGTTTTTAAAACTCTGTGGATTTATGGATTTCGAAACGGTTTTGGAAAACATAGGTGTCGTGTGGGCACCGTTCTTAAAACCCTGGGGATTTATCCTTTCAAAGTTAGTCGGCCTCTTTGTTGCTTATGAAATATTGTTGTATGTACTCGACTCTTGATTGTATGGTAATTGTAGTCAGGACGCCGTGCATATACAAAGGAGACTCCGCCCATTTGTGGAGTGAATTTGTATATGCGGCGGGTCTGGACACGCACCGGGGGGAATCGGTTTTTTTTAAAAAAATATATATACCAATTTGAGAGTTTACGGTGGCTGTTCTTCCGCTTGTTTAAACCCCTGGGGCGTGACAGATTAAGATGGTATCAGAGCAAAAAACAACTTTAACCACAGTAGTCGCTATTCAACATCCACAGGAGTACGTTACCACTGGCTACTAACCAATGAAATGATCAGGGTGTAGGTGCGTAGAGATACGAGAGTGCGGGATTGTTAAGTTTTATTTCTCAGTTTAGCTCGGGTGTTGTGCTAGTGTAGTCGGGTTGATTTGGAGGTTGGGGTCGAGGCCAGCTGCTACCGGGTTTGTGGAGGTTGAGGGGAATCAATGGTTTAAGCAACCGGCACAGGACACGGTAGGACTGCTGACGGTGCTCATGCATCGGGTGCGGCTGTTAGCACAGCAGATCATTGTGTCGGCTTTTGTTTTTTGAACCCCTTCCTCTGCCGGCGTCCTGGTCGTCGGTAGCAACGGTGACTGGTGGTAGTGTAATCCGCAGATGGTTGTTAGGGTGTCTGCTGGGTTGTCGGTCGTGGGCAATCGGGTAGCCTCTTGTCTAAATTGGTACCTCTTAGGTCTTCTAGTGTTAGGTTACAGCAGATTACAGCAGATAGTCGGCGGATTCTTTTTGCATCTTGGGCAAGATGGGTGGGAATGAGGATTCTTCCCCTACGGTTGTTACCCATAGTTCGGTTTTTTGCCGTGATCACTGCGATGATTGTCGAAATCGTCGTGGTGGGGTTTTGGGGTGCTCCTTTAGGTTAAAAAAAAAAGACCACCGGGGCTAGTAAATCTGGTTCGTTTGGGCTCGATTTTGGTTAGAGAGGCCATGTCTCGCTTCGCACAAGCGTGCGTAAGTGGCGACTTTTAATTGGGGGTTTAGCTTTTTGACGCTGGGTGGTGTCAGTTAGCTCTTTTAAGGGGGTTGTGGTGGTGTAGCTTTGGGTCGGATTCCTGTGTTTTGCACAAGAGGGTCGGTTAGGTTGCCTTACTGGTGGGTTGCCACGTGATCTCTCGAGTGCGCTTGGTAAACCTAGGCAACTTTATGACAAGGTTTTCTCGCTATATTCGTCGCATGTTTTTTTTTTTTTTTTTTTTTTTTTTTTTTTTTTTTTTTCCGACCCAATAGGTTTCGATGGGTAGTTTATTGTACTTGGAAGCCTTTGTTTTAGTGGGCTTTGAGCTTAGAAGTTCCCTAGTGGGGGTGTCACTGTTTGGTCTGGAGGTTTACCGCTCGATTCGATGCTCGGTGCTTGGAGGGGCAACGGATTGGGACCGAGCATTAGTGGTTAATCAGAGTGTCGCACCCCATCGGTGCCAGGACGGAGGTAGGACCATATCTTGTGGGTTTTGTCGCCAGCTTCCTATGACCAAGGCATAGTCTTGAGGCTTAGTTTGGGATCGTTTTGGGTCGTTGATCAATTGGGGCAGGTGTGGGTCAAGGGGATCTGTCGACTACTTGGAGCTTTGGCGCTGGTCACTTTCGGCTAGGATGCCCTGTACGCAGCTCTTTCTGTGGGGTAGACCTTGTGGTAGGTCTTAGAGCTGAAACCTAACTTTAGTTTTGACCGTCGGCTCGGTAGGATGGACAGTCGGAGCGGGTAATCCGAGATGGTGGTTATGCTCCGAGCTTGTGGCCCGTGTTGGTGACGGGTGGAAGTGGCCCGTGTTGGTGACGGGTGGGAGCCGTCCGTGTTGGTGACAGGTAAGTTCATTGTTTTCAGGGGAGAATTTTCTGGTAGTTAGTGACCTAGCCTGTTTTGTTGGCACCTTTTGAAGCCTTGTGAGGGCGTTAGCGTGGGTTTTTTCTCTTGTCGTCGGGTTAGTTATTTTGGACATTTAAGGGCTCATCGGTATGGGTTTGGCGGTATGACTGGGGTACCTTGATGCATCGCGAGACTTTTGTTGCCGACTGCTCAGCGCCGTCAGAGGTGATCTGCGGATCGATGGCGTCGTGACGGGGAACTCCAAGTCAGGAAGCAGGAATACGGCGTGGTGTTGGGCATGGATTGGTTTACGAAGTATCAGGCGGATGTGTAGTTACCTGGTTTTAGTGGGCCTAGCGACTCGACCCTCGGCATCGCTCACTGACATCCCGGTTGTAAGGATTATTTCTGACGTCTTCCCGACTGAACTGCCGGGAATGCCCCCGAGCGAGAGGTCGTCTTCCCTTTCGAGCTTCTACCAGGCACGCAACCTATCACAAAGGCGCCTTACAGAATGGCTTTCGCGAAACTGAAGGAACTTAAGGCACAACTAGGAGATCTTCTGGATAAAGGATTCATCAGACCGAGTGTGTCGCCGTGGGGCGCATCCGTGCACTTCGTGTGAAAGAAGGACGGAAGCCTACGTCTATGCATCGACTGCAGGGAGATAAACAAGGTTACAGTGAAGAACAAGTATCCCTTGCCCAGGATTGATGACCTCTTCGATCAACTACGAGGAGCACTTGCGGATTATTCTCCAGACTCTCAGGGACCAGAAGTTGTTTGCTAAGCTCAAGAAATGTGAATTCTAACTTCGCGAAGTTGGCTTTTTAGGGCACATAGTTTCAGCAACGGGAATCGTAGTGGATCCCAAGAAGGTGGAGTTGGTGACTAACTGGGCTAGACCGACTATAGTAACGGAAATCCGGAGTTTCTTGGGCTTGGCAGGATACTATAGGCGCTTCGTGGGGGGGGGGGGGGGGGGGGGGTTCTCATAAACCGCTACCCGTCTAACCTGGAAAGGAGAAGGATTTATTTAGACGGTCCAATGCCGGGAGAGCTTCGAGGAACTCAAAGATAGGCTAGCACGGGCAACTGTGCTTGCGCTACCGACACCCGGTGAGGATTATGAGTTTTTATTGCGAGGCATCACGGATCGGTCTTGGAGGCGTACTGATGCAACAGGGAAGAGTCATGGCCTACGCTTCAAGACAACTCAAAGAATATGAGCGGAACTACCCGACACCCATTCAGGAACTGGCAGCAGTCGTCTTCGTTTTAAAGCTTTGGAGACATCACCTTTTTGGAGTTCATCGTAATGCGTTTTCGGATCGCCAGAGCCTTAAGTTTTTGTTCCCATAGAAGGAATTGATTTTGCGGTAGAGGCGTTGGTTGGAGTTGCTAGAGGACTACGACTTGTCCATTCAGTATCACCCCAGAAAAGCAAGTGTAGTAGCTGATGCTTTGAGCAGGAAGGGTCAAATCGAGGAGGAACTGATGAGCGCGTTTACTCAGCAGGATAGGTACGGTCGCGCGACTTTTGTCCTTGATGGTCAAGCCTACCCTATTAGAGAAATCCTAGAAGGTCAGAAGACAGGCGCACAGATACAGCTTGTTCGAGACAAGATCTCCTCGGACCACGCGAGCGACTTTTCGGCGAGTGCGAATGGCGCAATACGTTTTCGAGGGCGGATTTACGTGTTCGAGCTGCCAGAGTTGAAGGAAGAGATACTGTCAGAGGCGCACTGCGCTCCCTATGCGGCATATCCGGATGACACGAAGATGTACAAGGACCTTAAGCAAAACTTTTGGTGGACTAAACTGAAAGGGGATGTAACACAGTTCGCTGCTCGCTGTTTGGTTTGTTAACAAGTAAAGGCCGAACATCAGCGCCCGGCGGGGAAACTACAATCTCTACCTGTACCAGAGTGGAAATGGGAGCGAATCACCATGAAATTCGTCACGGGTTTTCCGCATCGCATCAAGGACAGGATGCGGTTTGAGTCACAGTGGATCGATCGACAAAGTCGGCTCTGTGAGGATTTGGATCCCCATGATGTGATTACTGGTTGACCAGCAGCTCCTGGAGGCCTATGTGGCACGTCGGTGGTGTTTGTGCACCAATTGGACACTAGTGATGGACTCAGAGTGTTTAATGGATCACGAGAGTAGTCAGATGACCCCGTCGAATGCTTAGAAGTGGTTTCGCGCACAATAGATATTAAAATTGGGCTCAGCGCGAAGTTCGGACAAAAAAATATCTTTCCGGATGCCTTCGGCAATTTTTAGAGTTGGAATTTGGCAAAACGGACTTCGGATTTGGATTCAGCGCGCGAAAACGATGAAAATGGACTATTCACTTGTATTTTTCGGAGCCCGGATGACGCGCACGAATTTCGAGGCAAGGGATCACTGTTCCGGCGGCTCGGGCAGCGCCGGCGGCGGCGGCTGGCGGCGGAGCGCGGCGGTGGGCAGAGGCACAGCCGCTCGGTCCACCGCGGAAGCGTGCACCCGGGCGCGGGACACGTGGCGGCTTCTGGTTGGCCGGCGCAGCAGGCGCGGTCCACGAGAAAAGCGCGGGTGTACGGTGGACCGAAGGGTGGACACGTGGCAGCTTGTGGTTGGTGCAGTGTTGTGCACTAGGTGCACCGAGCTGGTGTAGCCGCCTCGGGGCGAGTGCCTGGCAGAGGCGCAGACCCGCGCTGAGGCGCGCGGGCCCTGGCGCGGCGTCAGCGTGGGCAGGCCACGTATCGACCTCCCGTTCGCGGGTCAGCGCGACGCGATGCGTCGCTGCTGCGATGCATCAGAGAGGGCCACAGGTGCGGTCCACGTGGCGACCGCCGATTGGCTGCCGCCGGTCCTTGGTCGCGGTGCACGGGTCCATGGACACGTGTCTCTCCCCGATTGGCCGATCGCGGGTGACGTGGCGCCTCGCTGGCGCGGCGTGGATGCGTGGACCACGGGGCTGGTTACTGTAGCAGCCCGAAAACCAGTTTCGGGCGCCCGGAAGTTGCGCCCGAAAGTGGGTTTTTGGCCTATAAAGGCCCGAATCGCCCCATTTCTTCTCTTTTCTCCTTTTTGCTCTCACAGAGGGGCTAAGGGGAGGGAGAGGGCGATTCGGGGGGGGGGGGTTTCGTGGGTGCGTGAGCGCGCCGTTGACCCCATGGAGCACACAGGGTGTTCCAAGGTGCCAGATTGACGCGTTGGACGGCGCGACGGGTCGAGGTAAGTCCCGTTTGTTGTTTTGCGGTATTTTTGGCACAGTTTTGAGTTTTCCTTTTTGGATTTTGGATTTGACCCCACGCCCTCATGCGTGTTAGGGACCGTGTTTTACTGTGCCGTTTTACTGCGCGAACTGTTGCTGGCGTTTTGGACGCGCCTCATTTTGCGTGCAACCTTAAAGGAAGCATGCTTCGTTTTGCGTGCAGATTCGAGGTACGTGTACCGTTTCGCGTGCAGGTCGTGTTGGCGCGCACCGTTTTGCGTGCGGGTTTTTAATGTTGTGCACCATTTTGCGTGCAGGTTTGGTGGCCACGCATCGTTTTGCGCGCAGACTCGTAAAGTGTGCATCGTTTTGCGTGTAACTTGTTGTGCGAAACTCGGATTGAGGCGTGCCTTTACACTTTTGGATCTACGCGTCGCAAGGATTACCGTCGTGTTTTTCGGGGAATTTCCTGAGATTCGCCCGAAGGTATACATCTTTCCCCTTTACTGTGCAGGGTATTACAGTTGTGTTTGTTGCGGACTTTCACGCTCACCGCGTAGTGGAATTTGTAACTCGGCTTCCGGGACTCAGATTTTGGCGTACAGATACTCGTTTCGAAGGTCTCGACGCGACGATCGCGACAGTATTTTTTAATGGATTTTTCAGAGTTCGTTATACAGGTAAAAATTGCACATCTTCGGGACTGGTTTCAGCAGATAGTGTATACTTGGATATTTTGGCATAAAGTGTAACTTTGGACCTTTTGTTGTATCCAAGAGGGTTTGCGAGTGTTTTGGAACACTGCTAGTAGCCGAGGTTGCGCGACATGTACCGTGGATACGGGTTCAGCAGTTATGGTTAGCAAGTGGCCACGCTCTTCACCGACCCAAGATTTGCCTCGGATTGAGCACTTCAGGTGGGTAAGCTTAATATTGATAAGGTTTTATATTCTGGTGAATGTAAGTGTACTTGTGGGGATGCCACCCCTCTATGACTGATAGCAGGCATATTTGATGTACAACCGATATGAGCGAGAGGTAAGCAAGGAATGGCCTACTTGGGTGAGATCGGTATACCAGAGTAGGAATACTTTAGCATGCTTTGCTAATATATGTTACACCCACTTTTATCGTTTTCGAGGACAAAAGCATGCTTGTTTGGACATGTAGCTAGACCATCTTTTACTGCTGCACTACATATTGGAACTTGACTTAGGAGAAACCATGCTTTTCCTTTCTCCTTCTTTGTTAGTCAAGTGGTCAGTGTTGCTCGGGTTCGAGCAGGGGTTTTGGGTAGTGTAGTCGGGACTTGGTGTCTGGGACAGGTTGGATTAGTTGTGGGGCTTTGCGGCAACCGCGGATATTGGGCGGTTGACCGGATATTTATTTACGCACCAGATTAGGTATCTGATTTCTTTAGTGGACAGGATTTCCCACTTTGATCAGAGTCATGATCCAGTCCTGCTTTTGTTACTTATCACACCGGCGCGGATATTGCACGGTGATACTTTACTCGTGTGGGTCGCTCCCCTCGAGTGCCACTCCGGAGTGTGCGATTGGACGGTTAGAGTGGCCGATCTGTTACTTACTTTTGTTTGCTATCGGACGGTAATAGTTGCTGATCTGTTACATACTTTGAGTCATTGAGACTCCTATCCCTGATACTTTACTCGTGTGGGTCGCTCCCCTCGAGTGCTACTCTGGAGTGTGCGATCGGACGGTTAGAGTGGCCGATCTGTTACTTACTTTTGTTTGCAATCGGACGGTAATAGTTGCCGATCTGTTACATACTTTGAGTCCTTGAGACTCTTATCTCCTATCGGTGTTATCCATTGGCCAGCATACCCAATTCGTCAGGCACCTTTGAGTTCTTGAGACTCCTGTCCCCTATCGGTGTTATGCGTTGGCCCGCATACCCAGTTTGGCAGGCACTGCAGGCAGTACCAGTTTTACTAGTGGCACTAGATTGAGGTCATTACAGGCATAGTAGGCATAGCAGGCATTACAGACATAGCAGGCATAGCGGGAATAGCAGGCATAGCAGGCATGGCAGGCATAGTAGGCATAGCAGGCAGTGCCAGTGATTACTGGACTATCGATTGGGTCGATTATGCACTTCATGTGCTAGTGGTTGCATACCATTCTTTGGTTCTCCCCTTTTGAGCATTTAGATACAGGCATGGTAGCTGTTGAGAGTCTCCAGCTTCCTTATTTCAGTCTTTACGGCTTTGGTTAATTTATGTCTCTTGAGGACTTAGTGGTTAGACCGTCGAGTCTGGCGGTGGTACCCACTGAGAACTCCCTTTTTGGTGTAGTTCTCACACCCTCTGGGGGTTTTCCCTCCTTTTTTTTTCTTTCTCTCCTTGTTTTGCAGAGTCTTAGCGGGTGTTGCTGATTATGCGGTCGTTGATCGAGGTGAGGGAGTCGCGAGCTAGATCCCTACCAATGTTTGGAGAGTAACAGTGCCCCTTCAGAGGAGAGATTCAGTAGATTAGTTATTTTATTTTCCTCTTTTGAGAGACTGATGTAGTGAGGATATGATATGTATTGAGAGCCTGTACACTGATGTATTTATTGGAGATTTCTCCCTGTTTAGTCTCGACCCTTTTGTGTATGAGGATATTGTATGATTATCATTTTGGGAGATGGATATTGTTGCTTTACTTCCAGTTGTACAGTAGTTGATTTTTAGTTACAGCAGATTTTCATTTATAGCTCTGATATCTGTTAGCTGTAGCACTTTTCTTGCAGGTAGGACGCTTCGCCTATGCGGGGTTTGACATAGGTGGCGGATCTGTTGGCGAGCCCGGGTCGCAGTTTCAACCCCGGGGCGTGACAGATTAGGTTGGTATCAGAGCCTAGGTTGTAGGTCATGGTGGACTTAGAAATCCTAGGCTTATGGTTTGACCCTTGGTTGACTTCGTGAGAGTCGTGTTTTTTAGCGAGAGTCCTGATTGAGTTTTATACCTCTCCTAAGGGACGGGAAGAGTGATTGGCATGTTTATTCTCCTAAGTGATTATGTTGGCTGCAGACAACATAATGCTGTGGAACGGGTGACATGCTTTAGACTTTCGCTGGATTGGGTCGAGCGTTGTTGTGTACTGTTTTGCAGTTTCGTCGTGGTGAGCTGTCTCCCCGACGCTGGGTTTTGACCCGTGTGCTTCCTGTCATAGCAGTTGAGCTTGAGCGGTTGGTTTTGGGCCGGATACCCGGGTTGAGGTTAGAGAGTTCCGGACCCAGGATGACAGGATCGTCTGAGGCCTATCAGCGGCAGAGTGAGCGAGCAGCTGGTTTTAGTGACACAGTCGTCGGAGCAGCGGCTTCTGAGTTTTTTTCCCTATTTAGATCCATATTAGACATAACCCAACATCCTAGATCCCAAGAATCTGACTACACTATCCCAAACCCCCCGCTCCCACCCGAGCTACAAGTAACCTGTGAGGACCTGAAATTCTCACGTTAGGATTCTTGCTTGATTGACAGCTTCTGGAAGCTTAAGTTGAGTTTTGGAAGTGTTTGTGCGCATATTGGATCCAAGAATTAGACTCAGCGCGAAGTTTGGATTAAGTTTGCTTATCTGGATGCCTTCGGAAAATTTGAGGATTAGATTTTGGCAAAACGGACAGCAGATTTGGACTCAGCGCGCGAAAAACGGACTCGGGACTGAAACTGGAGGTTTCAAAATTTTGCGAGTGTTTTAGGAAATTTCTAGACGCCCGAAAAATTATTTTGAAATTTTATTGGACACCCGAAAAATACTGTAGTCAGCCGAGATGGGTTACTTTCATTTAATTTTGATTTTCTGGATCGCGGGTGTGATCTGTGATTTTTTTTTACAGTTGCACTGGACCCTCAAAGTGGGCATCCGAACTGTTGTGGATTTTTCGCAGGTACACGTTCATTTCCCCTTAAGGATGGGCCGCACGTGTGAGGGGATTGGTAGGTGAACTTGGTTGGTTGGGATTGGCCAATAAGTCTTTTCACCTCTCTCTCTCCTCTAAATCCCATCTATTTTATTCTTTTTTTTTCTTTTCTTCTTCTTTTTTTTCTTTCTTCCTCCCGAACTGTAGCAGCTGGAGAACCTCCATTGCCGCCCAAGGAGCCCACCTGGAAGCTACAACCAAGGGACTTGGAGCACCTCCCTCGCGCCGAGTTGCGGAGTTGGACCTGGAGCGCGGTAGGGAGGGGTTGGCCTATCGAGTGGAGCCCAAGGTTGACCTGCGTGCGGCTGTGGGAGCTCGGGGCATTGTCGGGGTCCTGTGCGGAGCCGCGGGGAGCAGGGACTGCGCACGCGGGGAGCTGAGTGTAGCGTGGGCGGTTGGGCCGGAGCGGAGTCTGCGCTCGGGCGGAAGCCCATCAGAGCGGGGGCCGTGTGAGTCGTGGAGGGGCTGGCGCTGCCATGCACACTGTGCAGAGCTGAGGGAGAGCCCAGTGGAGTTGGACTGCTGTGAGGAGCAGCGGTGAGCCGCGTGGCTGCGCGAGCCGTGGAGTGGACTGCCCTGTGTACCGCGTGGAGTGGCGGTGGAGAGGAGAGCTCGGACCGGAACCCTGTGTGCGCGGAAACTCATCAGAGGTGAGTTACTGCGCTATTCGGAGGCTTGGATTTTTTATTGCAGAATTTTTGGATTCTTTCGCTGCGGCTTGGACCTTGAGCTTGAATGGATTTTGTTCCATCTTTTTCTTTTTTCCGGTGTTATGCGAAGCAGCTGAGAGGTGTTGCATGAGCCAAGGAGGAGTGGTGATGCTCGGTTCACTGCACGGAGCCGCGGGGGAGTGTGGACAGCACTAGAGCGTGGAGTGGCTGCATGCTGCTGGGTGCTGCGCGGAGTCGCGGGGGAGCCCGGGTTGAGTGCGCAGCGGAAGCGTGATGCGGCTTGGGCTGTTGGTGCCTTGATTGTGGCTGTGGTGTTGGCGGTGGACTTGGCAGTGTGTGTGCTGTGGGGTGTGGGCTGTTGCTTGTGTACAATGCGGCCGCGGAGGTGTTGTTGGGTTATACTAATAAGGATCTAAATAGGGGAAAAAACACCTAGAGGGGGGTGAATAGGTGTAAACAATAAACACTCAAAAAATCATTGCGCAATAAAACCCAATGCGGAAAAATAAATGAACACGCAAGATTTTTACGTGGAAAAACTCCAAACCGGAGTAAAAAACCACGGGACCGATAACACGGCGAAATCCACTAGAATTAACACACGTACAAGGTGATATAACGTACTCACAGACGACTCAACCTTTTACCATACGCTCCTAGTAGATCTTCTCCGCTCGTTCCACGACGCTTCTCGAATCCACGATCTGCGCCCAACGCCGAATCCTCAGCGTCCAACGTCGAGTCCACGACGTCCAACCGAATCCACGGTCTTCACCCAGTAGCACGCTTCGAATCCACGAACGTACCTCGCTCCGAATCCACGAGAGCGGTTGCACCTTGAATCCACAAGGCCACGCGAGTCCACGCGCCGATTTAGGGTAAATCGTTATTTTTGGGTGGTGATGATCCGCCGAATACTTAGATTAGAAATAGATCGGAAATACCATCTAAGTATTCATTGATTTGATTCTACTCAAAATCTGAGTTTGGAAAACCTAGAATCAAATCAATCAATATAGATGAAGAAACATAGAATTAAATCTATTGATTTCCTTTCTTCTCTATATGTGGATTTTTCTCTTTCGGCCGTATTTTTCTATTTTATTCCGATGCCCTAGAAAATGAATAAAGGGTCTATTTATAGGTTAGAAACCATTGGAAGAAGATAAGGATCAAAAACTTGCCTTTTCTGGAAATTTTACGGACGGCGATCCGGATCGGATTTCGGCGATCCGGATTGCAGTAGCAAGAAAGACGGTTTCCAGAAAAACAATAGTTCGGGATCCGGATCGAGGTTCCTGATCCGGATCGTTCATACAGTTTCACCAAACACCAACGTTCGGGATCCGGATTGCAAAGCCTGATCCGGATCGTTCAAATAAAAAGGTAAAACTAGTGTTCGGGATCCGGATCAAAGGATGCTGCGATCCGGATTGAACTAATGTATGAACGAACACCCTTCGGGATCCGGATTGGAAAGTCTGATCCGGATCCTGAACATGTCCCATGTCCAGTTTTTAATTTTTATGCAATAAAAAATTCTTCCAAGTGTTTCTACACTACAAGAAGTATTCGGATCATCAAAAATCTTTAGTTAAACATACCTGATCCTTTTGAATTCTTCTTTCTTGAGATTGAGGTATATGATCCAAACTTTTCTCATCTTCAATCTTCAAGACTTAACACTCTCACGAAATACGCCAACTCAAATTCCGTAACAATCTCCCCCTTTGGCGGTTTCGTGACAAAACACAAATCCACTAAAGAAAATTCAAAAAGGATATTTTTGTTGCTATCACCATACAAGAAAAATTTACAATGAAGATCCAAAAATTAAAAACATGAGATAAACTCCTAGAATAGACTCTAGACTTAGACATCTGTACTCTCTGCAAAAGAAATCATTCTTGACAAAAAAAAAATCGTGAGATACTTCAAGAATATCTAGCATACAAAACCTAGCAGAGATGAAGTTTATACTCATCATGACATTTAGTAAATCAGATATGTAATAAGATCAGAATCAATCAATGACATATCTTCTAAGCAATAAGATTCCAAATGTCATATCATATCATATCATAACTTTGCTTTGTTAGTAATCAAACAACTTGTTAGTAATAATACATGCCCAAATAGTTAGTCAAATAGTTAGTAGGAACATGTAACAAATCACCAGATAAAAACCAAAAGTTGTAATACTTACCTTCCACCAAAGTCAAAGTTTGAGTTCGTCACAGTTTGTAATACTTACCTTCTTTGTTTCAAAGTTCTCACACAAAGTTTTGAAGTTTGTTTTGAAGTTTTCTACTCTCTCTCTCCCCCTTTTTGTCACAAACAAAGCCAATAATTACAAAAAAAGTTAAAAGGTTTAAGACAAATCAAGAAACTTGAGAGTTGAAGGAAATAAACAAACCAAGAACGTAAAAACCTGCAGAAGAAAAGATTAGACAAAAATTTTATGCAGAATCGTCAGAGCTGAGACACCCAAGCTTCTGAAACATTTTCTTGATCCGTTTGTTCATAGAAGCTTGTTCCTTCTTAACTTCTCTGACCTCTTTCTTGACTTCTTTAAGATCCTCTTTCATTTCAGCGAACTCAATGGACATGCGTTCTTGCTCGTTTGAGAGTCGCTGTTGCTCTTTAAAAATTGAGCTAACTGAAGCATCATCGTCAGAAGTTGAAGGAGGTGCTTGCTGTGCAGGTGGAACAGGAGCTGTTGCTCGAGTTGGTGCTCGTTGTCGGGTAGGAGGTGATGGAGGATCATCTTGTTTCGTCGAGAGAGACTTCACAATTGTCGTCTCATTGATTGTGCCCAAACTGTACATATATGAGCTTGCACTTGTGTCGACTTTAAACTTTCTAAGGATGCGCATAATTATCATTGGATAGGGGAGTCTCTCTGTGGGGTGAGAATGTTCCACATAACGCGCCATCCTTGACCAAATGAGGAAAGGGATGTTCAAGTTCGCTCCCATTGAAGCTGCGGGGTTTCCTAAAAGATAAAGGAATAACATCCTATCCCATCGAAGAACCTTCGTATTCATGTTCGGAAGGATGTTGTAGCAGACAATAAAGTTTATATAGCGATACTCCGGTCTAAGTTCCTTTGAGAAAACAGAATTCCCGGTCGACAAAGTATCTGGAACACAAATTCCATTGACCACCACTCTCCAAGAGTTGTCGCTGAAGACTTGAGTTTTCAGATAATGGAGTCCATCAGTTTTGGCTTTCATTCCTAGCACTTCTCCAATTAATTGGGGTGTGACTTTGATCTTGATGTTTTTGACCAAAGTGTGAAATTCTCGACGTCCCTGATCTTGATCAACTAGACTTGAACCGTTCTGATAAAACATACGTACTGAGTGAGGACAATACCCAGTAGTCTCAGGGAAGTTGCATATGGGACCAAGACCGGCCTGGTCAAACAAAGTCCCAAATATTGGTGATCTTTCTCTCATAGCCTTGACACTTACATGTCTTTCGTCAATGCATTCTCTCTTCTCAAAATCTTTGATCCGTGCTGAGCTGATGAATTCTTGTTGAGGAGGCTGGCTAGCAATAGGTTCGTTAATCGAAATCCCCCTAGCACTGCCTCTTTTTCTTGCACCGGTTTTTGTTCTTGTTCCGATTGGACTTGGGTCCATGGGAGCTTTTCCCTTTTATGCAGCAGTAGGAGGAGCCTTTGCCTTTGACGCTTCAGCAGTGGTTGTTCCTTTTGAGACAATAGGGACGTCTTCCTCGATCTCGAGGTTATCCCAGTCAATTGAATCCGTCTCAGATTCTGTCTCAGAATCACTCCTAGCTTTCTTCGATCTCTTTGCCTTCTTAGGTTTGGCAGCATCCTTAACATGAACCATGGTAGCAAGCAGAAAAATGATCCAGGTGATCACCATTGCTGTGAAGTGCTTTAAGAAATTGGAAATCCTGTGAAGAAGAACTCAAGAACACGAAAAATCGACAATTTTCAAAAATTTGAAAAATTGTACCCAAACAATCATAATCGTGTAGAGAAACTAAGAATCAAATTAGTTTTGCAAAAAGAATTTTAAAAAGTAGATCAATTGCATGATTTTCAAAAATTCCTATTATATGCCCTAAAACAGAATTTTTAGAAATCGAAGCCCAAAAATTCGTTAATCTTGAGAAAACCCAGCATATAATCAAAACTAATCTTCTCAGAGTTCTTATTTCAAAAGAAATTTGACCAAAAATCGTTCACAAACGAAAAAAATAGAGAAATTTCATCACGTTTTGGTGAAAATATAGAAAACTTGTGAAAAACCGAGATTTTGATCAATAAAACTTACTTGGAATCGAAGAACTTGAGTTAGGAAAGCTCCAAGACGGAAGATTTCTTGAGAGAGAAACTCTGGAGGCTTGAGAACAAAAGATTGTAGCAAAAGAATTAAAAACCCCTTTGTTCTTATTAAAACCCTAGCCGTGATCCGGATCGGATCGTGAATGTGATCCGGATCGGCTACCCGCAGGAAAAAGCCTGCGTTCGGGATCCGGATCACTTAGTCCAATCCGGATCGGCTCCAACTTTTTCTCCAGAAAAATTTAGAAAAATTCCATAAAATCCAGAAAAAGTATGTAAGCACTTTAGCATATCAACTTTAAACAAAAATCATCGTTTCATGCAACAAGAAATAGATTATACCAAATCTATCAAAAATACTCAAAAATGAAACGAGAATTTATGGAAATTAAAACACTTAAAGTTGAACAACTTCAATCACATCTAACCTGATCTTATGCGTAATGCCTTTATCAAATCATCAATTTTGGTAAAGAAAATGAAATACCAAGATCAATAGATGTTTGAAATCCCAGATAAGTTAGATAATATATCTAGACAATCTGTTGAAGAGAGTGGCTCTTTGAGCATCTTTTATCAAAAATCCCACCTTATACCAACCTTGAAATTTGACAGAGTCAAGTATTTCAATATGCATTTCATCATCAATTTTTAATCACAAAAATTTGCTTTGCATACATGGGATATATATTTTTCTTTCTCCATGTGGTGGTAGTTTTCACACTCCTCATTGGGATGTAACTCTTTCCACATCTTTTGAGCATTTTACTTTTCTTTGACTCCCCCTCAATTGGCTATCAATTATTTAATATATAAGGTATTCAACCAAAAATTGATCTCGCATTCATACTCGACTAAGCAATCAAATAAGATAATGACTATACCAAGAGATCATTGAGAGAGAAATTGACTTTGATCACTTAAAAGATTGTTACGGAATTTGAGTTGGCGTATTTCGTGAATGTATTAAGTCTTGAAGATTGAAGATGAAGAAACTTTGGATCGTATACCTCAATCTCAAGAAAGAAGAATTCAAAAGGATCAGGTACGTTTAACTAAAGAATTTTGATGATCCGAATACTTCTTATAGTGTAGAAACACCTGGAAGAGGTTTTAATTGCTTAAACATCAAAAACTGGACATGGGACATGTTCAGGATCCGGATCGTGGCTTGCAATCCGGATCCCGAAGGGTGTTTGTTCATACACTGGTTCAATCCGGATCGCAGCATCTTCTGATCCGGATCCCGAACACTGTTTTACCTTTTGCTTTCGATCCGGATCAGGATTTGCAATCCGGATCCCGAACATGATGTTTGGTAAAACTGTATGAACGATCCGGATCGGGGACTACGATCCGGATCCCGAACAAGCAATTTTCTGGAAACCGTCTTTTGTGCTTCTGCAATCCGGATCGCCAAATCCAATCCGGATCGCCGTCGGTAATTCTTTCCAGAAAAGGCTGTTTTTGATCCGTATATTCTTCCTAGGGTTTCTAACCTATAAATAGGCCCTGTATTCATTTCTAGGGCATCCGCTATTACAGAAGAAAATAGCCGAAAAAAAAAAATCCACATATATAGAGAAGAAAGGAAATCAATAGATTTATTCTATGTTTCTTCATCTATATTGATTGATTTGATTCTAGGTTTTCCATACTCACATTTTGAGTAGAATCAAATCAATGAATACTTAGATGGTATTTCCGATCTATCTTTAATCTAAGTATTCGGCGGATCATCACCACCCAAACAAACAACGATTTACCCCAAAATCGGCGCGTGGACTCGCGTGGCCTTGTGGATTCAAGGTGCAACCGCTCTCGTGGATTCGGAGCGAGGTACGTTCGTGGATTCGAAGCGTGCCACTGGGTGAAGACCGTGGATTCGGTTGGACGTCGTGGACTCGACGTTGGACGCTGTGGATTCAGCGTTGGGCGCGGATCGTGGATTCGAGAAGCGTCGTGGAGCGAGCGGGAAGATCTACTAGGAGCGTATGGTAAAAGGTTGAGTCGTCTGTGAGTACGTTATATCACCTTGTACGTGTGTTAATTCTAGTGGATTTCGCCGTGTTATCGGTCCCGTGGTTTTTTACTCCGGTTTGGAGTTTTTCCACGTAAAAATCTTGCGTGTTCTTTTATTTTTCCGCATTGGGTTTATTGCGCAATGATTTTTTGAGTGTTTATTGTTTACACCTATTCACCCCCCTCTAGGTGTTTTTTCCCCTATTTAGATCCAATTACTTATAACCCAACAAGTGGTATCAGAGCGGGAATAGGGTTGTAAACAATGGTTGAAGGTGGAAACATCAATCGACCCCCTTTCTTTGATGGAACAAATTATGCGTACTGGAAAGTGCGGATGAAAGCCTTTTTAATTTCCATCGACGAAAGGGTGTGGCAATCAATTGAATTAGGATGGTCTAATCCAACTGAAATTTTAGATGATGTTCGCACCTTAAAACCTAGGTCGAAATGGACCAAGGAAGAGATAGACTTATCTTCTTACAATGGCAAAGGAATTAATGCTCTATTTAATGCTTTGTCACAAACTGAGTTCTCTCGCGTCTCGGCATGTGAGACTGCGAAAGAAATCTGGGATGTTCTTCAAGTTACGCATGAGGGAACTAACCTAGTGAAGATTCAGAAACTGCAAATGCTCACGAGCAAGTTTGACTCTATCTCTATGGCAGAGAATGAATCTTTCACTGACTATTACACACGATTGCAAGATATCGTAAACTCATGTGCTAACTTGGGAGAGAAGATTCCAGAATTTAAAGTTGTAAGAAAAATTCTAAGAACTCTTCCTGAACGATTTCGCCCGAAGGTCGCAGCCATTGAAACAATTAAACACCCGGACGAAATGCGTGTAGAAGAATTAGTAGGTGCTTTACAAACTTATGAAATGACATTTCCTACTAACTATTCTTCTGGAAAGGCATCCTCTTCTAAGTCTTCAGGTTACGCATTGAAATCAACTAAAGAAGAAGACGCGGATTCATCCTCCTCGGACGACGACGAGAACCTTTCTATGGAGGACTTTGAGAAGCAGCTCGCTCTCTTGACAAGGAAGTTTCGCCGCAACTTTCGAAGGGGTAATCCAAGCAAAACTCCATCCTTCGGAAAGTCGAAGAAAGGCAAGGGTTTTCAAGCTACAAGTCAAGAAAGCAAGAGAACTTCTCAAAGGATAAGAAAAGTTCTGAGGGACAAGTTCAGTGCTTCAAATGTCGAGGCTACGGCCACATTGCAACGGAA
Organism: Tillandsia fasciculata; assembly: GCA_029168755.2. Lineage (NCBI taxonomy): Eukaryota > Viridiplantae > Streptophyta > Magnoliopsida > Poales > Bromeliaceae > Tillandsia > Tillandsia fasciculata. Next base: position 8,651,894 of record CM054948.1, read on the forward strand.
TGTCCCAACAAGAATCCGGCTAAGAAGAAAGCGATGCAAGTCGTTACTTGGGATGACAACTCCACGTCAAATGAGTCATCCTCAAGTGATGAAGAAGACAACGCGACAGCTTTCCACGCGTCCACTACATCTTCACCCTTCATGTGCTTAATGGCAAGTACATCCGATTCACTGTCCAACTCCACTGTTGAAAAGATTGCAACGGACGATGAATCAGATGATTCTGAAGGTGAAGATTTTGCTCTAGCCTACCATAAGCTTTTGAGGGATTCAAAGAAACTGGCTAAGCAAAACAAGGGGTTGAAAGGGAGATTGCAGGATCTCGAAGAAGAAGTAAAAAGGGTAACCTCTCTCTCAACCGATCTTGAAGTGGAAAGGGATAATCTGATTAAAACAAATGTTTCCCTTCAAGAGTCCAATGAGCAACTCGAGAAGAATTATATGGATATGGTGAACAAAGCGAATTACTTCTTGAAGCTCAACGGCGAGGCTCGACAGGAAAAATTGGAAATGACGGAGACCATACGCCAACTGAAGGATGACTTAAAGAGATTTTCTTCTGGAAGGAGTAAGTTGGACAGACTTCTTGGTCTTGGTCAAAGAAATAAGTTCGGCCTCGGATACACTCAAACTGGAGACATTCCAAGTTCGAGTGGTACAGTATTTGTGCCTCAGTCGGTATCTCCTCCTCCGACACCGGAATTCACGACAAGCAACGACAACAAGCCTACTACATCCTCCTCGGAATCGACAAGACCTAAGGTATGTTTTCGTTGTGGCATTTCAGGGCACATAAGGAGAAATTGCAAGACGGAAGCCAAACGCACACCTCAAGCACCTCTTGCAATGACTACCAAAAGGCTATTCCTCGAAAAACAACTGCAATCATTGAAGGAAAAGAGCCTTGGTAGTACACCGCTCAAGACGACATCATCAAGGAGCAGCAATTCTTCAAGCAAGACGCTCTCACCTAGGAAATCAACTTCACGATCATTACCGACGCATTCCAAAAAGGTTTGGGTGCGCAAAGGTGAAATTTTCCCTTGTCTTGCTACCAATGTTTCCTTGCATGCATATGATAGTTCGTCTTGGTACCTGGATAGCGGGTGTTCCCGTCATATGACCGGTGACAAAAACTGTTTTCAAACATTTGAGAAAAACTCCGGAGGACTTGTTGTTTTCGGAGATGGTCGGTCTTCCAAAATTGTTGGAAAGGGAACGGTAGCTATTCCAGATGGCCCGGTTCTAGATAATGTGTTATTTGTTCATGGCCTTAAGACTAACCTCATAAGCATAAGTCAACTTTGTGATAGTGGTTATTCAGTTAATTTTTCATCTGATAAATGCACTGTAACTGACATGAACCATGCTTTCTTTTTAAAGGGGGTTAGATCAGAAAACAATTGTTATGTAGTTCCTCTAAGATTTCTGAAAAATGTAACCTAGCATCTTTGAAAAATGAAACACTTTGGCATGAAAGGCTAGGTCACATAAACTTTAAGGAACTTGCTAGAATTTCGAACAAAGATGTGGTCAAGGGGGTTCCGAAACTTTCTTTTGAACAAAACCTTGTGTGTGGCGGTTGCCAAAAAGGAAAACAGTCTAGGACTGCACACAAGAACTTGAACCACATAGGTACAAAACGGCCTTTGGAACTTTTGCATATGGACTTAATGGGGCCAACTCGTCAACCATCTCTGGGAGGTAAATGGTATATTTTCTTATTGGTTGATGATTTTCTAGATATACTTGGGTAGCATTCTTAAAAGAAAAAGCTGATACCTTTGATTCTTTTCTCGAAATCTGCAATCGTATTATGACTGAAAAGAATGATAGGATTACTCGAGTTAGGAGTGATAGAGGTGGGGAATTCATAAATTCCAAATTCATTGATTTTTGCACTTCTAATGGCATTAAACATGAATTCTCTGCACCTTACACACCTCAACAAAATGGTGTAGTCGAGCGCAAAAACAGGGTCGTACAGGAAATGGCACGTGTTATGCTTCACAGCCGGAACTTACCTTTTTATTTTTGGGCTGAAGCGGTGAACACTGCTGTTTATGTTATTAATCGCGTGTATTTGCGCCCGGGGACATTGAATACACCATATGAACTTTGGTTTTGTAGAAAACCTAACATCAAATATTTTCGCATCTTTGGGAGTCGGTGTTTTATTTTACGTGATCGTGAGAATCTTGGAAAATTTGACTCTCGAAGTGACGAAGGGATTTTCTTAGGTTATTCTACAAACAGCAGAGCATATCGAGTTTTTAACTTAGAATCTAAGACGATCGTAGAATCGATAAATGTTAAGGTAGATGAAGCTTTTCACTTTGAATCTGAAAAATCTACCCTCGATATCTCTCTTGATGATGATACACCTGCTAATGCATCTTCTTCTAACAATTCTTTCGATAATAATGATGCATCTAACGGTTCTTCAAGCTTATCTGATGTGCAGGAATCATCTCGTGTACCTCCGTCTACTCCTCTACCTCAAACGTTACGCATCTCCAAGGATCACCCTGAATCGAACATCATTGGAGATCCACAAGAAGGAGTTAGAACACGGAGACAATTGGTTTGCGGATTTGCATGCTATGTATCTCAAATCGAACCAAGGAATGTTGATGAAGCTCTCCAAGATGACTACTGGATTAAAGCAATGCAGGAAGAGCTCCATCAATTCGAGCGAAACAAAGTCTGGGAATTAACGAAGCCTCCGAAGCAACACAATGTGATAGGTACCAAATGGATCTTCAAGAACAAGAAAAATGAAGAAGGTACTATCATCAGGAACAAAGCAAGGTTAGTTGCTCAAGGCTACTCTCAAGTAGAAGGTATAGACTTTGATGAAACTTTCGCCCCTGTAGCTAGACTCGAGTCCATTCGTATATTGTTTGCGATTGCTTGTCATTTTAAAATCAAATTATTTCAAATGGACGTTAAGAGCGCCTTTTTAAATGGGTTTTTAAATGAGGAAGTTTATGTGGCTCAACCGAAAGGTTTTGTGGATCATAAACTACCTAACCATGTTTTTCGTCTGAAAAAGGCTCTTTACGGTCTGAAACAAGCACCGCGAGCATGGTACGAAAGGTTGACAAAGCACCTTTTGGAAAAGGGCTACACTCGAGGGGGAGCTGACAGGACTCTCTTTGTGAAGCATTATCAAAACAATTTCATAGTTGCTCAAATCTATGTCGATGACATTGTTTTTGGCGCAACAAGAGATAATGATGCTTCTAAATTCGCGGAGACCATGGAAAGCGAATTTGAGATGTCCATGATGGGCGAATTGACTTATTTTCTTGGATTACAAGTTAAACAAAACGATGAAGGAATTCACTTGTGTCAATCCAAGTATGCACTGGAGTTGGTCAAAAAGTTTGATCTTGAAAATTCTAAGGATTTTCCGACTCCAATGGGAACTAGCCATAAGGGACTTGGAAGTGAATCACAAAGTGAGAATGTAGACGAGAAACTGTACCGCAGTATGATTGGAAGTCTACTATATCTCACGGCTAGTCGCCCGGATATATCCTTCAGTGTTGGGATTTGTGCGAGATATCAATCAGCACCGAAGGAGGTTCACCTGAAAGCGGTGAAACGGATCATCCGATATATCAAAGGTACAATCAATTTCGGAATTTGGTATCCTATGGGAACGACTTTGGATATTGTTGGATACTCAGATGCCGATTGGGCTGGATCAGTGGATGACCGGAAAAGCACGAGTGGTGCATGCTTCTATCTTGGCCACTGCCTTGTTGCATGGCACAGTAAAAAGCAGAACTGCATAGCACTCTCGACTGCCGAAGCGGAGTACATTTCTGCAGGAAGTTGTTCAACCCAATTGATTTGGATGAAAAGCGTGTTGAGCGATTTCCGGATTTCAACATCTTCGGTAACCATTTTATGTGACAACACTAGTGCTATTAACATTTCTAAAAACCCTGTGTTGCACTCTAGAACAAAACATATTGAACTTAGATATCATTTTCTTAGAGAGCTAGTTGAATCAAACATTCTTCAACTGTCATATATTTCAACTGAGGATCAATTAGCTGATATCTTAACAAAACCTTTGGATCAAAAACGTTTTATTCACTTGCGTAAAGCAATTGGCATGCTTTCCTTGAAATAAACTCTTTTGAAACCTTTGCTTAGGTTAGGTTTTGTTTTTGTTTTTGTTTTGTTCTTTATCTATGTTTTGTACATAGGACATTAATTGAGCATAAATCATAATTGACTTTAATTGCATCCTTTTATGCATTTAGAAATTTATTATGCTTTTGATGTCATAATATTTCAATGTTGCAATGATCATTTACGTTAATTAAACCATCTTTTAAGTGATCAAAGTCAATTTCTCTCTCAATGATCTCTTGGTATAGTCATTATCATATTTGATTGCTTAGTCGAGTATGAATTCGAGATCAATGGTTTGGTTGAATACCTTATATATTAAATAATTGATAGCCAATTGAGGGGGAGTCAATGAAATGTAAAATGCTCAAAAGATGTGGAAAGAGTTACATCCCAATGAGGAGTGTGAAAACTACCACCACATGGAGAAAATAAAAAAAAAAAGATACTCCATGAATGAAAAGCAAATTTTTGTTTTGAAAATTGTTGATGAAATTCATATTGAAATACTTGACTCAGTCGTATTTCATGGTTGGTATAAGGTGGGATTTTTAGTAAAAGATGCTCAAAGAGCCACTCCTTCAACAGATTGTCTAGATATATTATCTAACTTATCTGGGATTTCAAACATCTATTGATCTTGGTACTTCATTTTCTTTACTAAAATTGATGATTTGATAAAGGCATTACACATAAGATCAGGATAGATGTAATTGAAGTTGTTCAACTTTAAGTGTTTTAACTTTCGTAAATTTTCGTTTCATTTTTGGGTATTTTTGATAGATTTTGCATAATCTATTTCTTGTTGTATGAAACGATGTCTTTTGTTTAAAGTTGACATGGTAAAGTGCTTACATACTTTTTCTGGATTTTATGGAATTTTTCTGAATTTTTCTGGAGAAAAAGTTGAAGCCGATCCGGATCGGGGTAAGTGATCCGGATCCCGAACGCAGGATTCTTCCTGCGGGTAGCCGATCCGGATCACATTCTCGATCCGATCCGGATCACGGCTAGGGTTTTTATAAGAACAAAGAGGATTTGATTTCTTTTACCCTAATCTTTTGTTCTAAAATCTCTAGAGCTTCTCTCTCTAGATTTCTTGCTTTTGGAGCTTCCAAACTCAAAGTTCTTCGGATTCAAGTAAGTTTTATTGATCAAAACTCGGTTTTTACAGTTTTTCATCAAACGTGAGTTGAAATCTTGAAACTTTTTCGTTTGTGAATGGTTTTTGATCAAATTTCTTTTGAAATAAGAACTCTGGGTCAATTAGTTTTGCTTTTATGCTGGGTTTTCTCAAGATAAACGAGTTTTTAGGCTTCGATTTCTAAAAATTCTGTTTTAGGGCATAAAAGAGGAATTTTTGGAAATCATGGAATTGATCTATTTTTAAAATTCTTTTTGGAAAACTAATTTGATTCTTGGCTTCTCTACATGATTATGATTGTCTAGGTACAATTTTTCAAATTTTTCAAAATTGACGATTTTTCATATGTTCTTGAGTTGGTTTTGCACAGGACACTTTCTCAAAACTCAGAGCACTCACACCAATGGCACTCTCCTGGTTAATCCTGCTACTGGTCACGATGGTACATACTCGAGCAACCAACAAACTGAAACGAGCCAAGAAACTCCAACGAAAAGGTGAAGTGGAAGTTATAAGTGACACTGAACTTGAAGAAAACCCTGATGAAGTACACTGGGATATGTTGACTGATGATGATGATGATGAGGTATTGCCTACTAAATCTAAACAAAAAGGAAAAGCACCCATGGACACTGGGAAAGCTCCTATGTCTGCTCCAACTATCTCTGTGAAACGGAAACGACTTGCTCGACGTTATGGATTAAGACGAGACACTAATATTGACACACCAATAGCTCCTGACTCTCCGCCACGTGTTGAAGAGGTAGTCGTTAATACTGACCGTCTTCGAGCCTTTGAACAACGTGAATGCATCGGAGAACGTCATGTCAACATTGAAGCTCTTCGCAATCATTCACCAGAATTTGGAACCTTAATTGAACAAGCTTCTCTTCTTCAAGTCTGCCGATTCCCTGAACTTCTAGGATATTGTTTGTATCGTGTGAGAACCTTCTACACGAATGCGAGACATCTTCAAGAGAATGAAAATGGGTCTATGCATTTCTATACAAATCCAAGGAATGAAGATTAAGATCACACCGCAGTTAATTGGTGAAGTGCTTGGAATGGAATCTAGCACATCGGGGGTTAACTTTTTGAAAGGAAAAAGTTTGACAAGTGCATTGTGGCAAACTGTGGTCGACAGGATCTGTTTGGAGGGGACTCAATTAGTTGATGGCAAAAGTGTCAGATCCAAACATCTACGACTGGAGTACCGATTTTTAAACTTCATAACGTGCTATAACATCCTGCCCAACATGCAGACCAAGGTTGTGAGATGGGAGCGACTGCTATTCCTATATCTCATAGGACATCCTTCTGAGGCTATTGGATTAAACATGAATATTCCCTATATAATTTGGAATAGAATGTCAAGGTACATTGTGCATCCTCATCCCTCTGAGCGACTTGCGTTTCCTCTAATCATCATGAGGATCTTACAAAAGTTTGACATTGATGTAAGCTCAACATCATATCAGCACAGTTGCGGGATGATAGATGAATCAACAATTGTGAAGTCACTTCACAAATTACCTCATGTTATTGGAAAGAAACCTTGTGACGGCACCTCGGCCTCACCGTCTCAACAAGAAACTGGCACGGATGATGAAGCATCATTGACTTCGATCTTCAAGTTGCAACAACAACTGTCTGTCAAGCAAGAACAGATCTTGAAAGAACAACAAAGGATTGCCAATGAGCTTGAGATAACAACAGCAGCTCACATTACCATCACGAAAAAGATAAATTCAATGGACAAGCGGATGCGAAAGATAATGTCTACGATAGGTTGCACAAGTTCTGAAGATTCAGATTCTGACAACTAACTATCTTTGACTCATTTCTTTTTGTGCAGGATTTTTAGGTTTTAGTCTTATTGATACTCTTAGTTTAGTTCTCAGTTTGTGCATATTAATAGAAATTTTTTTAACTCTCCTTACCTATTGTAGCTCTTGCTACGTTTTGGCTTTGTTTTGTGACAAAAAGGGGGAGAGAGTTAGAGAGAACTTTGAACAATGAACAATGATTGTGAACATTAAGGTAAGTATGACTCCAACTTCAACTTTGGTTTTTCTTATGTGATTTGTGACATGCCTCTATACTAACTATTTGACTAACTATTTGGGCATGTAATATGACTAACAAGTTGATGTTGGACTAACATACTTTGACATTTGGTTTTCGATTGCTTAGAAGATATGTTGGTTTTAACTATGATTCTCTTACATATCTGAATTTTTCAAATGTCATGGTGAGAGTAAACTCTATCTCTGTAGTTGGTTTTGAATGTTTCAATTCTTGAGGTATCTAACGATTTTGTTTGTCAAGAATGCTTTCTGTGTGCAGAGATTACAGATGTCTAAGTCTAGAGTCTGTTCTAGGAGTTTATCTCATGTTTTTAATTTCTGGATCTCTTTTGTAAATTTTTGTTGTATGGTGATAGCAACAAAAATATCTTTTTGAATTTTCTTTTGTGGATTTGTGTTTTGTCACGAAACCGCCAAAGGGGGAGATTGTTACGGAATTTGAGTTGGCGTATTTCGTGAATGTATTAAGTCTTGAAGATTGAAGATGAAGAAACTTTGGATCGTATACCTCAATCTCAAGAAAGAAGAATTCAAAAGGATCAGGTACGTTTAACTAAAGAATTTTGATGATCCGAATACTTCTTATAGTGTAGAAACACCTGGAAGAGGTTTTAATTGCTTAAACATCAAAAACTGGACATGGGACATGTTCAGGATCCGGATCGTGGCTTGCAATCCGGATCCCGAAGGGTGTTTGTTCATACACTGGTTCAATCCGGATCGCAGCATCTTCTGATCCGGATCCCGAACACTGGTTTTACCTTTTGCTTTTCGATCCGGATCAGGATTTGCAATCCGGATCCCGAATGTGATGTTTGGTGAAACTGTATGAACGATCCGGATCGGGGACTACGATCCGGATCCCGAACAAGCAATTTTCTGGAAACCGTCTTTTGTGCTTCTGCAATCCGGATCGCCAAATCCAATCCGGATCGCCGTCGGTAATTCTTTCCAGAAAAGGCTGTTTTTGATCCGTATATTCTTCCTAGGGTTTCTAACCTATAAATAGGCCCTGTATTCATTTCTAGGGCATCCGCTATTACAGAAGAAAATAGCCGAAAAGAAAAAATCCACATATATAGAGAAGAAAGGAAATCAATAGATTTATTCTATGTTTCTTCATCTATATTGATTGATTTGATTCTAGGTTTTCCATACTCACATTTTGAGTAGAATCAAATCAATGAATACTTAGATGGTATTTCCGATCTATCTTTAATCTAAGTATTCGGCGGATCATCACCACCCAAACAAACAACGATTTACCCCAAAATCGGCGCGTGGACTCGCGTGGCCTTGTGGATTCAAGGTGCAACCGCTCTCGTGGATTCGGAGCGAGGTACGTTCGTGGATTCGAAGCGTGCCACTGGGTGAAGACCGTGGATTCGGTTGGACGTCGTGTACTCGACGTTGGACGCTGTGGATTCAGCGTTGGGCGCGGATCGTGGATTCGAGAAGCGTCGTGGAGCGAGCGGGAAGATCTACTAGGAGCGTATGGTAAAAGGTTGAGTCGTCTGTGAGTACGTTATATCACCTTGTACGTGTGTTAATTCTAGTGGATTTCGCCGTGTTATCGGTCCCGTGGTTTTTTACTCCGGTTTGGAGTTTTTCCACGTAAAAATCTTGCGTGTTCTTTTATTTTTCCGCATTGGGTTTATTTGCGCAATGATTTTTTGAGTGTTTATTGTTTACACCTATTCACCCCCCTCTAGGTGTTTTTTCCCCTATTTAGATCCAATTACTTATAACCCAACAAAGATGACTTAATTAACATAAATGATCATTGCAACATTGAAATATTATGACGTCAAGGGCATAATAGATTTCTAAATACGTGAAAATATGCAATTAAAGTCAATTATGATCAATGCTCAATTAATGTCCTATGTACAAACATAGATGAAGAACAAAAACACAAAAACAAAACCTAACCTAAGCAAAAGTTTCAAAAAGAGGTTATTTCAAGGAAAGCATTCCAATTGCTTTTCGCAAATGAATAAAACGTTTTTGATCCAAAGGTTTTGTTAAAATGTCAGCTAATTGATCTTCAGTTGAAATATATGAAAGTTGAAGAATATTTGATTCAACTAGCTCTCTAAGAAAATGATATCTAAGTTCAATGTGTTTTGTTCTTGAGTGCAACACAGGGTTTTTGGAAATGTTTATAGCACTAGTGTTGTCACAAAAAATTGTTACCGAAGGTGCTGAAATCCGGAAGTCGCTCAACACACTTTTCATCCAGATGAGTTGGGTTGAACAACTACCCGCTGAAATGTATTCCGCTTCGGCAGTCGAGAGTGCTATGCAATTTTGCTTTTTACTGTGCCATGCAACAAGGCAATGGCCAAGATAGAAGCATGCACCACTCGTGCTTTTCCGATCATCCACTGATCCTGCCCAATCGGCATCTGAGTATCCAACAATATCCAAACTTGTTCCCATAGGATACCAAATTCCGAAATTTATTGTACCTTTGATGTACCGGATGATCCGTTTCACCGCTTTCAGGTGAACCTCCTTTGGTGCTGATTGATATCTCGCGCAAATCCCAACACTAAAGGATATATCCGGGCGACTAGCCGTGAGGTAAAGTAGACTTCCAATCATACTGCGATACAGTTTCTCGTCTACATTCTCACTATGTGATTCACTTCCAAGTCCCTTATGGCTAGTTCCCATTGGAGTCGGAAAATCCTTAGAATTTTCTAAATCAAACTTTTTGACCAACTCCATTGCATACTTGGATTGACACAAGTGAATGCCTTCATCGTTTTGTTTAACTTGTAATCCAAGAAAATAAGTCAATTCGCCCATCATGGACATCTCAAATTCGCTTTCCATGGTCTCCGCGAATTTAGAAGCATCATTATCTCTTGTTGCGCCAAATACAATGTCATCGACATAGATTTGTGCTACAATGAAATTGTTTTGATAATGCTTCACAAAGAGAGTCCTGTCAGCTCCCCCTCGAGTATAGCCCTTCTCCAAAAGGTGCTTTGTCAACCTTTCGTACCATGCTCGCGGTGCTTGTTTCAGACCGTAAAGAGCCTTTTTCAGACGAAAAACATGGTTAGGTAGTTTATGATCCACAAAACCTTTCGGTTGAGCTACATAAACTTCCTCATTTAAAAACCCATTTAAAAATGCGCTCTTAACGTCCATTTGAAATAATTTGATTTTAAAATGACAAGCTATCGCAAATAAGATACGAATGGACTCGAGTCTAGCTACAGGGGCGAAAGTTTCATCAAAGTCTATACCTTCTACTTGAGAGTAGCCTTGAGCAACTAACCTTGCTTTGTTCCTGATGATAGTACCATCCTCATTTTTCTTGTTCTTGAAAATCCATTTGGTACCTATCACATTGTGTTGCTTCGGAGGCTTCATTAATTCCCAGACTTTGTTTCGCTCAAATTGATGGAGCTCTTCCTACATTGCTTCAATCCAGTAGTCATCCTGAAGAGCTTCATCGACATTCTTTGGTTCGATTAAAGATACGTAGCAAGCGAATCCGCAAACCAATTGTCTCCGAGTTCTAACTCCTTCTTGTGGGTCTCCAATGATGTTCGATTCAGGATGATCCTTGGAGATGCGTAACGTTTGAGGTAACGGAGTAGTCGGAGGTACATGAGATGATTCCTGCACATCAGATAAACTTGAAGAACCGTTAGATGCATCATTATTATCGAAAGAATTGTTAGAAGAAGATGCATTAGCAGGTGTATCATCATCAAGAGAGATATCGAGGGTAGATTTTTCAGATTCAAAGTGAAAAGCTTCATCTACCTTAACATTTATCGATTCTACGATCGTCTTAGATTCTAAGTTAAAAACTCGATATGCTCTACTATTTGTAGAATAACCCAAGAAAATTCCTTCGTCACTTCGAGAGTCAAATTTTCCAAGATTCTCGCGGTCACGTAAAATAAAACACCGACTCCCAAAGATACGAAAATATTTGATGTTAGGTTTTCTACAAAACCATAGTTCATATGGTGTATTTAAAGTCCCCGGGCGCAAATACACTCGATTAATTACATAGACAGCAGTGTTCACCGCTTCAGCCCAAAAATATAACGGTAGGTTCCGGCTATGAAGCATAACACGTGCCATCTCCTGTACGACCCTGTTTTTGCGCTCGACTACACCATTCTGTTGAGGTGTATAGGGTGCCGAGAATTCATGTTTAATGCCATTTGAAGTGCAAAAATCAATGAATTTGGAATTTATGAATTCTCCACCTCTATCACTTCTAACACGAGTAATCTTTTCATTCTTTTCAATCATAATACGATGGCAAATCTCGTGAAAAGAATCAAAAGTATCAGCTTTCTCTTTTAAAAATGCTACCCAAGAATATCTAGAGAAATCATCAACCAATAAGAAAATATACCATTTACCTCCCAAAGATGGTTGACGAGTTGGCCCCATTAAATCCATGTGCAAAAGTTCCAAAGGCCGTTTTGTACCAATGTGGTTCAAGTTCTTGTGTGCGGTCCTTGACTGTTTTCCCTTTTGGCAACCGCCACACACAATGTTTTGTTCAAATGAAAGTTTAGGAACCCCCTTGACCACATCTTTGTTTGAAATTCTAGCAAGTTCCTTAAAGTTTATGTGACCTAGCCTTTCGTGCCAAAGAGTTTCATTTTTCAAAGAAGCTAGGTTACATTTTTCAGAAATTTTATGAGGAACTACATAACAATTATTTTCTGATCTAACCCCTTTTAAAAAGAAAACATGGTTCTTGTCAGTTACAGTACATTCATCAGATGAAAAATTAACTGAATAACCATTGTCACAAAGTTGACTTATGCTTATGAGGTTAGTCTTAAGGCCATTAACAAATAACACATTATTTAGAACCGGGCCATCCGGAATAGCTATAGTTCCTTTTCCAACAATTTTGGAAGACCGACCGTCTCCGAAAACAACAAGTCCTCCGGAGATTTTCTCAAAGGTTTGAAAACAGTTTTTGTCACCGGTCATGTGACGGGAACACCCGCTATCCAGATACCAAGACGAACTATCATATGCATGCAAGGAAATATTGGTAACAAGACAAGGAAAAATTTCACCTTTGCGCACCCAAACCTTTTTGGAATGCGTCGGTAATGGTCGTGAAGTTACTCGCCTAGGTGAAAGCGTCTTGTTAGAAGATTGCTGCTCCTTGATGATGTCGTCTTGAGCGGTGAACTACCAAGGCTCTTTTCCTTCAAATGATTTGCAATTGATTTCTGAGGAATCACCTTTGTGGTAGTCGTTGCAAGAGGTGCTTGAGGTGTGCGTTTGGCTCCCATCTTGCAATTTCTTCTTATGTGCCCTGAAATGCCACAACGAAAACATACCTTAGTTCTTGACGATCCCGAGGAGGATGAAGTAGGCTTGTTGTCGTTGCTTGTCGTGAATTCCGGTGTCGGAGGAGGAGATACCGACTGAGGCACAAAAACTGTCCCACTCGAACTTGGACTGTCTCCAGTTTGAGTGTATCCGAGGCCGAACCGATTTGTTTGACCAAGACCAAGAAGCCTATCCAACTTACTCCTTCCTGAAGAGAATCGCTTTAAATCGTCCTTTAGTTGGAGTATGGTCTTTGTCATTTCCATTTTATCCTGTCGAGCCTCGTCGTAGAGCTTTGAGAAATGATTCGCTTTATCCACCAATTTCTCATGTTCTTTCTCAAAAAGCTCATTTTTCTCTTGAAGGGAAACATTTGCTTTGACTAGGTTATCCCTTTCCACTTCAAGAGCGTTTGAGAGAGAAGATGCTCTTTTTGCTTCTTCTTCGAGATCCTGCAATCTCCCTCTCAAACTCCGGTTTTGCTTTGCCAGTTTCTTTGAATCCCTCAAAAGCTTATGGTAGGCAAGAGCAAAATCTTCACCTTCAGAATTGCTCGATTCGTTGTCCGTAGCGTTCTTTTCAACATGGGAGGAGTTGGACAAGGAATCGGAGGTACTTGCCATTAAGCACATGAAGGGTGAAGAGGTGGACGCGTGGAACGCCGTTGCGCTATCTTCTTCATCACTTGAGGATGACTCATTTGTCGTTGAGTTGTTGTCACGCCCCGAGACCGTCAATTTGAACAGTTCGGGCGCGCCAACAGACCCGCCAATCGGGCATGACCTTTCAAGACCCGAAAGGAACGGTTTAATCCAACAATATCGTTTCAATATAGCGGAAGAGTAAGCAATCAGAGGAAAGAATTATAAATTTAAACTTTCAATCATTCAACAAGTAGTTAGAAGAAATGAAAGTAAAACACTTGAGCGAAGACATACACTTTTGTTTAATATTACAACTCTCTTTTAGCGTGAACTACAATACCAAAATACATCCATATTTTTTTTTCTTTCTTTTCCAACTTGAAACTTAAACATTTAAAATTTACATTGTTCCTCACATACAAAAGTTCGCTCAAGGAAATAAAACTCCAAAATGGTACCGCGACTCTAGACTGCTAGGTCGCTACTCTGCTGGGCCCTTGCCCCTATCGCGTGCCTCGCCTGATGTGCCTGGACCTGTGGGGATGTCACCCAAAGGGTGTGAGAACTACAACCAAGTTCCCAGTGGGTTCAACCACCGAGAGAAAATGCCCTGCACCGCTTAGTCTAATGGAAGCAATATAATAGAGAATGAAATACAGTAAATAAAAGCTGTAAATCTTAGCTAGCATGCTTAATACTTTTACCTTTGCCATGACATAGCTCTATGTCGCTGTAGGATGCCAAACTAACCAACCTGTCCCTTGTCAAGTGACTTTCATTAACTTTCTTTGTGTTTCAATTCAAGTTGCTAAACCCTCGGAGAAGCTTGCCCAACGGGCCCTAGCCCGGCAGACATGCTGCCATAAGACAAGTCCTCTAAGGTTGCCGATAACACCCGCAAGTGTTACCCCGCCCTACGGGGAAACGTCCCGAACGGGTCTCTACCCGGGAGAGGGACACTGCCTGCTACTCCAACATGGGCCACGTTTCACCCCGTAGGTACGCTCGTTTTATTATTTCTTTTATTGCTTAGCATTTAGCCTCTTTGCTCTTTTAAGCCTTTGCCTTTCTTTTGCTCTTTAGCACTTAGCTTCCATCTCATTAGAGCTTATAGCTCACATTGCCTCTTAGCCCTTTTTCTTTCTTTATGATTAAGCTTTTAGCTTATCTTTTGATGCACTCTTACATTTACCCTAGGTCCATGCCTCAAGGTACATAAGTCCCTTGGACTCAATTCTTTACTTTAGTTAAGCTCAAGTTGAAGTTAAAGTGTAGGTGTATTAACCCAACTTCCTATAACAACTCTAGGAATTTTAGATACCTTGGGTTTTAACCTCAACTATACCATGGCTCTCTTAGAGACATAACTCTAAATTAAGCCCTAGTTCCATGTACCCACATAATTGACTCAAGTAAAAATGCCACTCGTGAAATCCTATAGTGAATGCCACACATTAGAGCCTAATTCGAGTTTTCTCCTAAGTCAAAATTTCCACAAACGACAAACCACTTCTACATAAGCATGAAAATACTATCCTAGCCACTCTATTAACATGCTTCTAAGAAAAGCAAAAGATAAGGGGAGAGGTCACCCTCGCTCGATAGAATCCCCCACCTCGATGTGCTTTCTGAGTTTCCGGAGGAGACAAGTCTAGCTCTTTATGCCTTTGAGGTTTCCCTACATTGTAAGGAAGGACAAATAAGCAATTGTTTTCACGTGACTTACTAAATTTAGCAAAACGGTAAGATTAACCCCTTTTGGCAAGAAAAGGGGAAATAACCCTTATTAGATCACTTTTCTCCACAAAAAGGCTACTTTTTTATTGGTTTATAAAAATAGGAGAAAAATGATCATCCCATGGCCTATTGCCAAAAAGAAACTTGCTCAACTCAACCCGGGGTCAAAATGCTCTCCCAAATTTGAGAAAAGCTCCATTTGAGCTAATTTCTCCCAATTCGTCGATTTTGCGTCTTGGAAAGTCAAGAATCGAAATTTTTATATTGTAACGAAGCATAAGGTCTCAAATTTTTGTGGGAAGCTCAATTTGAGCAAAACCCCCACCCCCAATTCTTCAATTTTGTATTTTTTTGCAAACATTGAGGAATTGGGAAGTTTGCATTTGGAGAAAGGAAAAGAAGAGAATAAGTCTTTCTTCACTCTTTTCTTTTCTTTTCTTTTCTCTTCTTTCTTCTTTTTTTTTTTTTTTTTTTTTTGTTTCACTTCCAATCCTGCTGCTGGGCAGCAGCTGCAAGCTGCTGCCCAAGCAGCAGAACCAGCAGCTGCTGCTGCTGCAGCATCAGCAGCTGCGCAAGGCAGCCTGCAGCTGCCTTGCGCAGCAGCCCTGCTGCCCAGCTGCTGTGCTTAGCAGCAGCAGCAGCTGAGCAGCAGCTCAAGCTGCTGCTTTCCCCCACCCCCCCCCCCCCCTTCATTATATATATATACATATATACATATATATATATATTTATATATATAAACACTTACAACACACACACACACACACACACACATATATATATATATATATATATATATATATATATATATATATATATATATATATATTGTTCTTATTCCTCTTTTTTTTTTTTTGATTTCCCCCAAAATCTGCTGCTGGGCAGCAGCTGCAAGCTGCTGCCCAAGCAGCAGAATCAGCAGCTGCTGCTGCTGCTGGTAGCAGCAGCAGCTGCTGCAGCACCAGCAGCTGCGCAAGGCAGCTTGCAGCTGCCTTGCGCAGCAGCCTGGCTGCCAAGAGAGAGAGAGAGAGAGAGAGAGAGGGGGAGGGAGAGAGAGAGAGAGAGAGAAAGAGAGAGAGAAGAATTACCTTTTCCTTCTCCTTCTTCTTCTTCTTCTTCTTCTTCTCTCTTCTTCTTCTTCTTCTTTTTCTTCTCTTTCTTCTTCCTCCTCCTTTCGTTTCTTGCTAGCTGAGAGAGAGAGAGAGAGAGAGAGAGAGAGAGAGAGGGGGTTTCAAAATGAGGGAGAGAGAGAGCATTAATGCCTCTGCAGGGGGGTAGCTGGGAGGGGAGGGGATTTACAAAAATGCCCTCCAATCAACCCATTTTCCCAAATTGCCCTCTTTTCCTGCAGAATTTCCTGCAGTGAGCAAATTCGGGTAGCCCTCTTTCACCACGTTTTCCCGTCAACTGAGAAATCAAAATTGTAATTTCTCTTCGCCCCTTTAATCTACAAATTTTTCTTAAACTTCCCACGATTTTGTTTAAACTTTTGGACTATTCTAAGCCCTCGAAAGAGGGCTCCGAAAATGCTTCGCGATTGACTTGGGCTGTCAAAACTGCAGTTTCAGCAATCACGAAGCATTTTTCTTCGCTTCGTTCTCCGATTTTTTCTTAATAACATACCTAGGTTTTTCGCCCCTTTTAATAAGAAAACTTTTGTGAGACACCCCACGATTTCTTTTAAAATTTTGGGGCACTCTAAGCCCTCGAAACAGGGCTCCGAAAATGCTTCGCGATTAAAAATTTCAGAATTTCAGATTTTTGGCTAAGTCCTCGGGTTCAAGTCACTTTTCGACCCGATGCCCTTCGCGTCAGCCCGAAACGCACCGAACTCGACTGTAATCATGTTTAAAACACGTTACAAGTCTTCTCGCCGAATTTTGCCATTTTGCGAACTCGGCGAACACGAGTCCCAATTTTGCAATTTGAGGCTTCGTTTCTCAACCACAACTCACTTTTCGACTCAACGGCTTTTGCGTTGATTCAAAACGCTTCAAACCCACTTGTAATCATATTTGAAACGCGTTACAAGTATTTTTACCGAGTTTTGCTATTTTGCAGAAATCGGTGCACTACATTCTCCCCTCCTTTAGGAGTTTCGTCCGCGAAACTAAAACTCACGTACCTTGGGATTTATTCCTCGAACAAGCGAGGATAGTGCTCCCGCATCACAGCCTCAGGCTCCCACGTGGCCTCCTCCTCGCTATGCCTCGTCCAAAGCACTTTCACATAAGGAATGGAGCGGTTCCTGAGCTTCCTATCACGCCGATCAATAATCTTATACGGGAACTCATCGTAGCTCATATCCTCCCGTAGATCGAGTGGTGGGTAGTTGATTATGTGCGTCGGGTCGTGGACATACTGGCGGAGTTGTGACACATGGAACACATCATGAATTCCTGCCAAATCTGGGGGCAAAGCTATTTTATAGGCCACTGGGCCAACCCGCTCCAAAACCTCATAAGGTCCAAGAAAACGAGGGTTCAACTTTCCTCGCATCCCAAATCGCACTACCCCCTTCGTGGGCGACGCCTTCAAAAATACATGATCCCCGACCTTAAACTCTAGGTCGCGCCGCCTTTTGTCCGCATAGCTCTTTTGCCGACTTTGCGCTGTCACCAGACGTTGACGCGCAATTTGCACCTTTTCCTCGGCTTCTTGCAATACATCAGGACCCAGTGATGATCTCTCGCCAACCTCACTCCAATGCAGTGGAGACCTGCACTTTCTGCCATAGAGTGCCTCAAAAGGTGCCATTCCGATGCTGGCTTGATAGCTGTTATTGTAGGCGAACTCCGCCATCGGCAAATATCGCTGCCACCCTGGTCCATAGTCCAAGACACACGCCCTGAGCATATCTTCGAGGATTTGATTGGTCCTCTCAGATTGACCATCGCTCTGAGGGTGATAAGCCGTAGAGAAATCCAGGCGTGTTCCCAAAGTCTCGTGGAAGCTCTTCCAAAATTGTGACACGAATCGGGGATCCCGATCCGACACTATAGAAACAGGAACTCCATGAAGGCGCATAATCTCATCAATATACAACTGCGCCAATTTATCCCTAGACCAGGTGGTGTGGACAGGCAGGAAATGAGCCGCCTTGGTTAACCTATCCACAACCATCCAAATCGCGTCGTGGCCTGCTTGAGACCGAGGCAAGCCCACGATAAAATCCATAGCGATGTTCTCCCATTTCCACACGGGAATCGGCAGATTTTGAAGCTTGCCCGCAGGGAGTCTATGTTCAGCCTTGACTTGTTGGCACACTAAGCATCTAGCCACGAAGTGTCCAACATCCTTCTTCATGCCTGGCCACCAAAACTGTGCCCTCAGGTCCTTATACATTTTTGTGCCGCCGGGGTGGATAGTATACGGCGATCGGTGTGCTTCTTGAAGGATCATTTCACGAATATCCTCATCATTAGGTACACACACGCGACCCCGAAACCTTAGGATCCCCTCAGAATCCACAGTAAAATCCTTTGCCTCACCGCTTTCTAGATCAGACCTCACCTTTTGGAGCTTTTCATCCGCCATTTGCTTTTCTTTAATTCTCTCCAACAAGGTAGGTTGCACAACGAGCGTCATAAGCTTCGCGGGGGCACCGGAAGCCACAACCTCCAAGCCCATCCGTCTCATTTCGGATTGCAACGGGTATTGGTCGGTGATGATCATGGCAAGATTTTCCACGGACTTCCTGCTTAGCGCGTCGGCCACCACATTTGCTTTCCCCGGGTGGTACAAGATGCTAACATCATAATCTTTTAGGAGTTCCAGCCATCGGCGCTGCCTCAGGTTTAATTCCTTCTGAGTGAACAAATATTTGAGGCTTTTGTGATCCGTGTAAATCTCGCAATGTTCCCCGTAGAGGTAATGCCGCCATATCTTTAGTGCAAAAATCACCGCGGCAAGCTCGAGATCGTGAGTGGGGTAGTTCTTTTCATAACTCTTCAGCTGCCGGGAGGCATAGGCTATAACCCTCTCGTCTTGCATGAGTACACACCCCAACCCAGTCCCTGAAGCATCACTATAAACCACGAACCCTTTTCCCGCAACGGGTAAAGCAAGAATTGGAGCCGTCGTCAACTTGTCCTTGAGCAATTGGAAGCTTCTCTCACAGGCATCGCTCCAAATGAACTTAGCTCCTTTTCTTGTAAGGCTGGTGAGTGGAATGGTAATTTTAGAGAACCCTTCCACAAACCGCCTATAATAGCCCGCGAGTCCGATAAAGCTTCGAATCTCGGTGACATTTGTTGGTCGCGGCCAATCTTTCACTGCTTCAATTTTCTTGGGGTCTACAGACACCCCCGTCTCAGAAATCACATGTCCTAAGAATGCCACTTCCCGGAGCCAGAATTCGCATTTCTTCAACTTCGCGAATAGGCTCCGCTCTCGAAGCACTTGTAGAACCTGTCGTAGGTGATCCTCGTGCTCGTCGTCACTTCGAGAGTAGACTAAAATGTCGTCAATGAAGACAACGACAAATCGGTCTAGGAAAGGCTGAAAAACGCGGTTCATTAAATCCATGAATGCCGCCGGGGCATTCGTCAACCCGAAAGGCATTACAGTGAATTCATAATGTCCATACCGCGTTCTAAAAGCCGTTTTGTGCACATCCTCCGGCTTAATCTTTAATTGATGGTATCCCGATTGAAGGTCAATTTTTGAGAATACCCGGGAACCTTGCAATTGGTCGAACAAATCATCGATCCTCGGTAATGGATATCGGTTCTTGATTGTCAATTTGTTGAGCTCCCGATAATCCACACATAACCGCAGCGATCCGTCCTTTTTCTTCACAAATAGGACCGGAGCTCCCCAAGGGGATACGCTAGGTCTAATGAAACCCTTGTCCAGCAAATCTTGCAATTGAGCCTTAAGCTCCTTTAACTCCGCCGGGGCCATTCTATAAGGAGCCTTTGAAACTGGAGCCGTCCCGGGAACCAAGTCTATTATGAACTCAATCTCCCGATCCCTCGGCATGCCCGGCAATTCCGCAGGAAATACATCAGGATATTCCCGCGCCACGGGAATGTCTTGCACATTAGGTTCTTCCTTGTGCCCTTCCACCACGGTAGCTAAGTAAGCCACACACCCTCTGTCGATAAGCTTCTTGGCCCGCGATGCCGAGACCACAGAGGCAAATAGAGAACCTCTACATGCTTTAAATACATACTCCTCTTGTCCCGGCTCTCGAAAGATGATAACCCGCCGCTCGCAGTCGATAGTGGCATAATACTTGGAGAGCCAATTCATTCCCAAAATTACATCATAATCTCCTAGCCGTCTCAAAACTAAGAAGTCCACTGTCATAATCCACTCGCCAACCCGAACTGGACAGGCGGGACAACTCTCAGATACCTCTAAAGAACCATCAGGCACATGGACCGTTTTAGTACTAGTAGACTGTAATACATCCAACCCATGTCTCATGGCAAAGGATCTACATATGAATGAATGCGATGCACCTGTGTCGAATAGAGCCCTACATCGAACATCATTAATAAAAATTATACCTGCCACGACGTCGTCAGCCACGGGCTCCTCCTCCTTCGCCTGAGCGGCAAAAGCCCGCCCGCTCGGCGGTCGCTGAGGAGCGGCGGGGCGTGCAGCTGGTAGAGCTGGCACCGTCTTCTTGTGTTGCTTCGGGGCAGCCTGGATCGTCGGCACGGCCGGGGCGGGGTGCGTGCCCCTCCAACACTCTCGAGCCATGTGACCCGGCCGGCCACAGTTGAAGCACCTCCCCTCGCGTTCTGGGCACTCAGTAGGTCGGTGCGGGCCACCACAAATGGCACATCGCCCGGGGGCCGTGAACTGTCGGGGCTCCCGAGGATAGTGCTGCTGTCGCTGTTGCTTCGGAGCCGTTGATATTGGCTCTGACCCCCGGGGCCACCTTGATGCCGCTTCTTTTCCTTCGCTTTGCCCTTATCTTTCTCAAAAGCTTCGCGCTCTCGGCGCACCACCATGTCGCCCCTTTCTACCAAGCGGGCTCTATCCACAATCTCCCGATAAGTTGCAATGTTGAATGGTTGGACCTTTGAGTAGATCGCCGGTCGAAGGCCCCTCTCGAAACATCGCACCTTATCCCACTCGCTGCGCACCACGGTGGGTAAACAACTAACGATGCGAGAGAACTCGCACTCGTATTCTTGAACTGAGCGGCTTCCCTGGCGAAGATTTTTGAAGTCATCTTCCATTTGTTGCTTCGCACTGTCGGGGAAATATGTGGCGAAGAAGAGCTCCTTGAATTCTTCCCACGATGGCTCCGGCAATGCCGTCCTAGCCCTTCTCTCCAACTCTGCTTTCCACCAACGGTGTGCCACATTGTCGAGGTGGGGAACCGCCACAGTAACACGGTCCCGCACGGCACCCGAAGGGTTAGGAACAGTCGCTCCATGGAGTCAATCCACGACTCCACCACCATTGGATCAGATTTGTCGCCGCTGAAGGTAGGAGGATGAAATTTCTGGAAGTCGGCGAGAACCTCCATCGCCCTATTTTGCTCCGCTCTCTGGGCCGCGTACTCGGCATCACCCACCTCCGAGTCGGCCCGCCGGGGCACTCCTCTAGTAGCCCCGACAGATGGTGCTGGGCGCGCCGCCATAGGCTCGGCCGCCATAGCCACTCCTTCAGTAGTTGCCCCCACTTGGGGCGAGGCTGTGCGCTCATGCGTCGTCTGCGCCGCCTCAATCTGCCGCGCCAACAGGTCCTGGAGCCTCTCAATTTGTTCGGCCTGACGCCTCGACGCTTCCTCCTGGCGCTGCAGCGCCTCCTCTAGCCTGCGAGAAGTCTCCTCCTCCCGTTGGCGGGAAGCCTCCTCCAGCCTACGAGAGGTCTCCTCCTCTCGTTGGCGGGAAGCCTCCTCCTGTCGCTGAGAGGCCTCCGCCTGCTGCTGTACCACGCCAATAAGCGCGGCCATCTGCTCCCTCAATTCACGAACATCACTCGACCCGGAGCCCTCCCCCGGCTCGAGCCGCGTAAGACGTGTCTCCCTTCGCGGTGGCATAGCTATCTGCACACCACAAAAACATTAGTCCAACACTTACAACTTAGGCATTTGCGAAAATGCAGTAAATTTAACGATCACATAAAGGCTTCGTCAACCCAATCATGCGAAAGTAAAAGGAATACTTCTTCCCACCCCTAACGTTACGTTGTCGGCCGCCCAACATAACGTTAGCTAGTGGAAGTCCATTTTCCCTCGATCCATTCCCAATGTCCTTCTTGGGAATCAAGTAACCCAATCATGTACTTTCGCCAAAAGATCCACACACGCTCTCGTGCCTAAACCCTAGGGTCTTCCTAAGGTTCGCTAACCACCTAGGTCTATCTCCTAGGCTCTGATACCACTCTAATCTGTCACGCCCCGAGACCGTCAATTTGAACAGTTCGGGCGCGCCAACAGACCCGCCAATCGGGCATGACCTTTCAAGACCCGAAAGGAACGGTTTAATCCAACAATATCATTTCAATATAGCGGAAGAGTAAGCAATCAGAGGAAAGAACTATAAATTTAAACTTTCAATCATTCAACAAGTAGTTAGAAGAAATGAAAGTAAAACACTTGAGCGAAGACATACACTTTTGTTTAATATTACAACTCTCTTTTAGCATGAACTACAATACCAAAATACATCCATATTTTTTTTTTCTTTCTTTTCCAACTTGAAACTTAAACATTTAAAATTTACATTGTTCCTCACATACAAAAGTTCGCTCAAGAAAATAAAACTCCAAAATGGTACTGGCGACTCTAGACTGCTAGGTCGCTACTCTGCTGGGCCCTTGCCCCTGTCGCGTGCCTCCCCGATGTGCCTGGACCTGTGGGGATGTCACCCAAAGGGTGTGAGAACTACAACCAAGTTCCCAGTGGGTTCAACCACCGAGAGAAAATGCCCTGCACCGCTTAGTCTAATGGAAGCAATATAATAGAGAATGAAATACAGTAAATAAAAGCTGTAAATCTTAGCTAGCATGCTTAATACTTTTACCTTTGCCATGACATAGCTCTATGTCGCTGTAGGATGCCAAACTAACCAACCTGTCCCTTGTCAAATAACTTTCATTAACTTTCTTTGTGTTTCAATTCAAGTTGCTAAACCCTCGGAGAAGCTTGCCCAACGGGCCCTAGCCCGGCAGACATGCTGCCATAAGACAAGTCCTCTAAGGTTGCCGATAACACCCGCAAGTGTTACCCCGCCCTACGGGGAAACGTCCCGAACGGGTCTCTACCCGGGAGAGGGACACTGCCTGCTACTCCAACATGGGCCACGTTTCACCCCGTAGGTACGCTCGTTTTATTATTTCTTTTATTGCTTTGCATTTAGCCTCTTTGCTCTTTTAAGCCTTTGCCTTTCTTTTGCTCTTTAGCACTTAGCTTCCATCTCAATCGAGCTTATAGCTCACATTGCCTCTTAGCCCTTTTTCTTTCTTTGCAATTAAGCTTTTAGCTTGTCTTTTTAATATACTCATGCATTTACCCTAGGTCCATGCCTTAAGGTACATAAGTCCCTTAGACTCAATTCTTAACTTTCATTATGCTCAAGTTGAAGTTAAAGTGTAGGTATATTAACCCAACTCCCTATGACAACTCTAGGGATTTCAAATACTTGGGATTTTAACCTCAACTAAACTATGCTTTCCTTAGAGACATAACTCTAAATTAGGCCCTAATTCCATCACACACTTAATTGACTCAAACAACCATGCCACTCGTGAAATCCTATAGTGAATGCCACACATTAGAGCCTAATCTAAGTTTTCTCCTAAGTCAAAATTTCCATAAACCACAAACCACTTCTACATAAGCATGAAAATACTATCCTAGCCACTCTATTAACATGCTTCTAAGAAAAGCAAAAGATAAGGGGAGAGGTCACCCTCGCTCGATAGAATCCCCCACCTCGGTGTGTTTCTGAGTTTGGAGGAGACAAGTCCAGCTCTTTATGCCTTGAGGTTTCCCTACATTGTAAGGAAGGAAAATAAGCAATTGTTTTCACGTGACTTCTAAATTTAGCAAAACGGTAAATTAACCCCTTTTGGCAAGAAAAGGGGAAACCCTATTAGATCATTTTCCCCCACAAAAAGGCTACTTTTTGATTGGTTTATAAAAATGGAGAAAAATGATCATCCCATGGCCTATTGCCAAAAAGAAACTTGCTCAACTCGATCCGGGGTCAAAAAGCCCTCCAAATTTGAGAAAAGCTCAATTTGAGCTAATTTCTCCCAATTCGTCGATTTTGCACTTGGTAAGTCAAGAATTGAAATTTTATATTGGAAGAAGCCCAATGCTCTCTAAATTTTAGAGGGAGCTCAATTTGAGCAATTCCCCCACCCCCAATTCCTCAATTTTGCATTTTTGCAAACATTGAGGAATTGGGAAGTTTGCATTTGGAGAAAAGAAAAGAAGAGAAGAATTCTTTTCTTCACTCTTTTCTTTTCTTTTTCTTTTCTCTTCTTCTCTTTTTTTTTTTTTTTTTTTTTGTTTCACTCCATCCTGCTGCTGGGCAGCAGCTGCAAGCTGCTGCCCAAGCAGCAGAACCAGCAGCTGCTGCTGCTGCTGTAGCAGCAGCAGCTGCGCAAGGCACCTGCAGCTGCCTTGCCAGCAGCCCTGCTGCCCAGCTGCTGCTGCTTAGCAGCAGCAGCAGCTGAGCACAGCAGCAGCTGAGCAGCAGCTCAACTGCTGCTTTCCCCCCCCCCCCCCCCCCCTGCATTATATATATATACATATATACATATATATATATATTTATATATATAAACACTTACAACACACACACACACACACACATATATATATATAGATATATATATATATATATATATATATATAAATATATATTTATATATATATCTTATTTTTTTCTTTTCTCTCTTTTTTTTTTTTTTGATTTCCCCCAAAATCTGCTGCTGGGCAGCAGCTGCAAGCTGCTGCCCAAGCAGCAGAATCAGCAGCTGCTGCTGCTGCTGGTAGCAGCAGCAGCTGCTGCAGCACCAGCAGCTGCGCAAGGCAGCTTGCAGCTGCCTTGCGCAGCAGCCTGGCTGCAAGGAGAGAGAGAGAGAGAGAGAGAGAGGGAGAGAGAGAGAGAGAGAGAGAAAAGAGAGAGAAGAAAATTACCTTTTCCTTCTCCTTCTTCTTCTTCTTCTTCTTCTTCTCTTCTTCTTCTTCTTTTCTTTCTTCCTTTCTTCTTCCTCCTCCTTTCGTTTCTTGCTAGCTGAGAGAGAGAGAGAGAGAGAGAGAGAGAGAGAGAGGGGGTTTCAAATGAGGGAGAGAGAGAGCATTAATGCCTCTGCAGGGGGGTAGTTGGGAGGGGAGGGGATTTTACAAAATGCCCTCCAATCAACCCATTTTCCCAAATTGCCCTCTTTCCTGCAGAATTTCCTGCAGTGAGCAATTTCGGATAGCCCTCTTTCACCTCGTTTTCCCGTCAACTGAGAAATCAAAATTGTAATTTCTCTTCGCCCCTTTAATCTACAAATTTTTCTTAAACTTCCCACGATTTTGTTTAAACTTTTGGACTATTCTAAGCCCTCGAAAGAGAGCTCCGAAAATGCTTCGCGATTGACTTGGGCTGTCAAAACTGCAGTTTCAGCAATCACGAAGCATTTTTCTTCGCTTCGTTCTCCGATTTTTTCTTAATAACATACCTAGGTTTTTCGCCCCTTTTAATAAGAAAACTTTTGTGAGACACCCCAAGATTTCTTTTAAAATTTTGGGGCACTCTAAGCCCTCGAAACAGGGCTCCGAAAATGCTTCGCGATTAAAAATTTCAGAATTTCAGATTTTGGCTAAGTCCTCGGGTTCAAGTCACTTTTCGACCCGATGCCCTTCGCGTCAGCCCGAAACGCACCGAACTCGACTGTAATCATGTTTAAAACACGTTACAAGTCTTCTCGCCGAATTTTGCTATTTTGCGAACTCGGCGAACACGAGTCCCAATTTTGCAATTTGAGGCTTCGTTTCTCAACCACAACTCACTTTTCGACTCAACGGCTTTTGCGTTGATTCAAAACGCTTCAAACCCACTTGTAATCATATTTGAAACGCGTTACAAGTATTTTTACCGAGTTTTGCTATTTCGCAGAAATCGGTGCACTACAGTTGTCATCCCAAGTGACGACTTGCATCGCCTTCTTTTTTGCCGGATTCTTGTTGGGACACTTTGTTGCAATGTGGCCGTAGCCTCGACATTTGAAGCACTGTACTTGTCCCTCTGAGCTTTTCTTATCCTTTGAGCAGTTCTCTTGCTTTCTTGACTTGTAACTTGAAGAACCCTTGCCTTTCTTCGACTTTCCGAAGGATGGAGTTTTGCTTAGATTACCCCTTCGAAAGTTGCGGCGAAACTTCCTTGTCAAGAGAGCGAGTTGCTTCTCAAAATCCTCCATAGATAGGCTCTCGTCATCGTCCGAGGAGGATGAATCCGCGTCTTCTTCTTTGTTGATTTCAATGCATAACCTGAAGACTTAGAAGAGGATGCCTTTCCAGAAGAATAGTTAGTAGGAAATGTCATTTCATAAGTTTGTAAAGCACCAACTAATTCTTCTACACGCATTTCGTCCGGGTGTTTAATTGTTTCAATGGCTGCGACCTTCGGGCGAAATCGTTCAGGAAGAGTTCTTAGAATTTTTCTTACAACTTTAAATTCTGGAATCTTCTCTCCCAAGTTAGCACATGAGTTTACGATGTCTTGCAATCGTGTGTAATAGTCAGTGAAAGATTCATTCTCTGCCATAGAGATAGAGTCAAACTTGCTCGTAAGCATTTGCAGTTTCTGAATCTTCACAAGGTTAGTTCCCTCATGCGTAACTTGAAGAACATCCCAGATTTCTTTCGCAGTCTCACATGCCGAGACGCGAGAGAACTCAGTTTGTGACAAAGCATTAAATAAAGCATTAATTCCTTTGCCATTGTAAGAAGATGAATCTATCTCTTCCTTGGTCCATTTCGACCTAGGTTTTAAGGTGCGAACATCAGAAATAACTCCAGTTGGATTAGACCATCCTAATTCAATTGATTGCCACACCCTTTCGTCGATGGAAATTAAAAAGGCTTTCATCCGTACTTTCCAGTAGGCATAATTTGTTCCATCAAAGAAAGGGGGTCGATTGATGTTTCCACCTTCAACCATTGTTTACAACCCTATTCCCTCTCTGATACCACTTGTTGGGTTATACTAATAAGGATCTAAATAGGGGAAAAAACACCTAGAGGGGGGTGAATAGGTGTAAACAATAAACACTCAAAAAATCATTGCGCAATAAAACCCAATGCGGAAAAATAAAAGAACACGCAAGATTTTTACGTGGAAAAACTCCAAACCGGAGTAAAAAACCACGGGACCGATAACACGGCGAAATCCACTAGAATTAACACACGTACAAGGTGATATAACGTACTCACAGACGACTCAACCTTTTACCATACGCTCCTAGTAGATCTTCTCCGCTCGTTCCACGACGCTTCTCGAATCCACGATCTGCGCCCAACGCTGAATCCACAGCGTCCAACGTCGAGTCCACGACGTCCGACCGAATCCACGGTCTTCACCCAGTAGCACGCTTCGAATCCACGAACGTACCTCGCTCCGAATCCACGAGAGCGGTTGCACCTTGAATCCACAAGGCCACGCGAGTCCACGCGCCGATTTAGGGTAAATCGTTGTTTTTGGGTGGTGATGATCCGCCGAATACTTAGATTAGAAATAGATCGGAAATACCATCTAAGTATTCATTGATTTGATTCTACTCAAAATCTGAGTATGGAAAACCTAGAATCAAATCAATCAATATAGATGAAGAAACATAGAATAAATCTATTGATTTCCTTTCTTCTCTATATGTGGATTTTTCTCTTTCGGCGTATTTTTCTATTTTATTCCGATGCCCTAGAAAATGAATAAAGGGTCTATTTATAGGTTAGAAACCATTGGAAGAAGATAAGGATCAAAAACAGCCTTTTCTGGAAATTTTACGGACGGCGATCCGGATCGGATTTGGCGATCCGGATTGCAGTAGCAAGAAAGACGGTTTCCAGAAAAACAATGTTCGGGATCCGGATCGAGGTTCCGATCCGGATCGTTCATACAGTTTCACCAAACACCAATGTTCGGGATCCGGATTGCAAATCCTGATCCGGATCGTTCAAGCAAAAAGGTAAAACTAGTGTTCGGGATCCGGATCAAAGGATGTTGCGATCCGGATTGAACCAGTGTATGAACGAACACCCTTCGGGATCCGGATTGGAAAGTCTGATCCGGATCCTGAACATGTCCCATGTCCAGTTTTTGATTTTTACGCAATAAAAAATTCTTCCAGGTGTTTCTACACTATAAGAAGTATTCGGATCATCAAAAATCTTTAGTTAAACATACCTGATCCTTTTGAATTCTTCTTTCTTGAGATTGAGGTATATGATCCAAACTTTTCTCATCTTCAATCTTCAAGACTTAACACTCTCACGAAATACGCCAACTCAAATTTCGTAACTGGTGTGTGCAGCGCGACAGTAGTGTTGGTTGTGATGTGGACCGCGCGGCAGGATGGTTAACTGTAACATTGGCTTGGGGCTTTGGAGTGTAGAGTAAGCCCTGTTACTGTGTTGAGCTTGCGGAGAGTGTGCTGTGAGCTAGTGGATAGTGTACTGAGAGCTTGTGGCAGAGGTGTGTACGCGACCGTGTGCCGAGGGCGCGGTTTCAACAGAATTTCGACATAGAGCGAACCCGCACTTCACCGACTTCAGCTTTGCTTGCGGAAAGCGTTTCAGGTGGGGTGTTTTTTTCCCAGAACCGGTGGACAGTTCTCTAATTCTTATATTAGAATGCATGCATGTTTAAGGTACAATAATTGTATATTATTGTGAGGTAAGCTAGGAAGGATGATTGTATAAGGGAATTGCAAGATTAATATTCATGTCAAATATTATCGAGGACTTGCAGGATTTATATATTCATGATGATGAATTGTAAATGCTTACCTAAAGGACTTACCCTATGTGATTGTTAGCATGCTTGTTTAATTATATAATATCTATTATCGAGATGGAAGCTTGTGGAATGGCCTAAATTATGCAGATTGATATACTATAGTAGTGACCTTTTAGCATGCCTTCTTGCACATAGTCTTTTATGTCATGATTACTCGATGGAGTAGGAGGCTATACCTATGTGCGGGTATTATTCTGATCTTTCTTTTGACGGACCCTGGATTGTGGAAAGGTGTAGTTCTTTAGGGATTCTGACATGTTGTTTATTCCTAGTGGATCTATTATATGCTTTACTCCCTTTCATTTCCTTGAGGACATTTGCATGCTCGTAGGGTCATCTAGTTAGGCCATCTTTTATTGCTACACTACTTTTTGGAACTTGACTTAGGTTAAACCATATTACTCCTTTCTCCTTCTTTGTTAGTCAGGCAGTCTGTGTTGCTCGGGTGCGAGCAAGGGTTGGGATAGTGTAGCCGGGACATTGGTGTCAGGGACGGGTCGTGCTGGATTATAGACGGCAGGGTATTGCGGCAATCGCGGATATTGGGCGGTTGACCGGACATTTATTTATGCACCAGATTGGTTATCAGATTTCTCTAGTGGGCGGAGTTTTCTACTTATTTAGTGTGCGACCGTGCCGGTCAGGAGCCGGTCTGTTACTTATTTTGTATGCGACCGTGCCGGTCAGGAACCGGTCTGTTACTTATTTTGGGTGCGGCCGTACCAGCCAGTAGTCGGTCTGTCACCTATTTTGGGATGCGACCGTACCGGTCAGTAGTCGGTCAGTATTCCTGCAGATGAGTTCTTGAGTTCGACAGCGGAACAAGCAGTACCGGGTTTTATACTGGTCCATTTGATTGGGTTTGTTCGGTCAGATACCTTTATTGTTGCACTCGTGCCTGGGGGCTGAGTGGAGTTTAGTAGCTGGGTTTAGACCAGTGCTAGTGTTGTTGAGAGCCGTTAGGTTTGACGGTGGTCCTGTGTCGTGTGTGTACTTTGACCGTTATGTGAGAGGTTGAGCCTTTAGATAGGGGCATGATAGCTGTTGAGTGTCTTCAGCTTTCTTGTTCAGCTCTTACTGCATTGGTTATTTTTATGTCCCCTTGAGGACTTGGTGGGCAGACCGTCGGGCCTGACGGTGGTACCCACTGAGAACTCCCTTTTCGGTGTAGTTCTCACACCCATTGGGGGTTTTTCCCCTCCCTTTCTTTCCTCTCCTTTGTTTTGCAGAGTCTTAGCGGGCGTTGCTGATTCTGCGGTCGTTGATCGAGGCGAGGGAGTCGCGAGCTAGATCCCTACCCATGATTGGAGAGTAGCGGTACCCCTTCAGAGGAGAGCTTCAATAGATTAGTTATTTTATTTCCTCTTTTGAGAGACTGATGTAGTGAGGATATGATATGTATTGTGAGCCTGTACACTGATGTATTTATTGGAGATACCTCCCTGTTGAGTTCTGAGTTTTGTATATGAGGATAGTGTTTGATTATCATTTTTGGGAGTTGGACATTATTGTATTATTTCCAGTTGTACAGTTATTTGGGTTTTAGTTTTATAGCAGATTTACTTTATAGCTCTGATATTTGTTAGTTGTAGTACCTTTTCTTGCAGGTTGGACGCTTCGCCTATGCAGGGTTGTGTAGGCGGCGGATCTGTTGGCGAGCCCGGGTCGTAGTTTCGACCCCGGGGCGTGACATACCCTGAGTCTAAAATGAAAGGAGAAACGTAGAAAACATGGTTTCTCCTAAGTCAAATTCCAGCATGATAGTGTAGTAGAAAAAGGTTGCCTATTTAGATGTCCATACAAGCATGCAATTATCCTCATGATGATAAAAGAAAGACAGGTATCGAAGTTCTTACATTTATTAGAGCTTGCTATTCCAAGATAATAATGATCGCATAAGAACACTAAGTACCAACATGACATATGTCAGCCTATACAACATGCATGTTACTCACAAGGTACTAATCAGCATTCATTTTAGCATGATATTACAATCTCTAGTAATCAATCTTATAGAAATGCTAGGTACTAACGGGGCATGTATCAAGTCCACACAACATGCAAGATAACCACAATATGCTAATTAACATTACGATTCGGGGATTATTCCAATAAACCTAATGGGTACATCAAAATGTGAGGTCCACAACAATTACCCACCTCGAATGTGAAGCACGAATCCAAGCTCGCCCACTCACAAAGAAATCCCCGGATCACCACGAACACTGCGAAAAACCCAAAACGGTGCACAGTTAAACTCGCAATTTTACCCGAAGCCGCTGTCCATAAGACCAGTCCAGAAAAAGCTTAATTTTCACCTGCGAGATGAACTCCGAAAATTCGAGAAAAAATCACTGCTGTGATCGTCGCGACGAGTAGATGAAGATCGAGTACTCGCACGTCCCATTCCGACTCCTGTAGGCCAAGTTACAAAATAAACATCACGGTAAGCGCAATACTCCATAAGAACAAAATTCTGTAGCACTCCGACCAGAAAAGGTAGGATTTTTACCTTCGATAAAACCTCAAAAAAATCCAAAAAAATCACGTTGATGATCCCTGCGATGTGTAGATACGAAATGAGTACTCGCACACCACAATCCGACGCTCAAGCGCGGAGAAATCCCAGCAAAACTCCGGTGCTGTCCAAAAACTCTGCCGCAGAAAAGGGGGTCACTATATGGCTCGAAAACTCACAAAAACTCAAACGAGGGGGAGCTGAAAATATGAAAGTCGTAGCCCTACCTGTCGTGAAGACAACGACGAAGAATCGTCCAAAAATACTATCGGAGTAGCCCGGGGGAGTCCGCGCACCGAAACGCGACAGGAAGGGTCACCGGTGAAGAAGCGTCGCAACGCGCCGAATCGCTGTAGATCTCGATGTAAGAGCCTCCTAAAATCCCAGGAAACCTCCACAAGGTGCAGCACAGGTAGAGGATGAAGTTTGTTGCAGGAGTCTCTGTGAGAAATCGGCCCGAAAAGGAAGAAAAGGAAGAAAAGGAGTCGTTCGGGGCCTATTTATAGGCCAAACAAGATCCAGATACCACACTGGGTCCATCTAAGACATCCCTTTTATGCATTATGGGCTCGACACACCAATAATAAGTGTTTCACACTATGGATTCACGAAAAAAGCTACATGGGGATCCGGACCACTACAGAGAGTGTGTAAGCAAGATTCAACTCTCGATGGAAAAGAGGGCTCTAAAGAAGCTTAAGCAAACGCCGAGTAGAGAGTGAGCGCGAATGAGACGACTCTCTATGAAGCCTAATTATGAAATCTAAATCAATATGATCATGATGGCCGAGTGCGGTAGGGTTAGATGTAACCCTATATAGCGGAATAGTTGCCGAGTGTAAGTATGGTAGCCTAGTGTGGTAGGGCATAGTAGCTTGAATGGACTAGTAGTGTAGTGATTTTCATATTAGCATGCTAGTGCAGCTTTATAACTTTCCATTTCTGTTTATATATTTATCTGGCTACTAATACTTCCATTGGGCCAAGAGGTGTAGAGCATGTTTCTCGGTGGATGAACCCACTGGAAACTATTTGTAGTTCTCACACCCTATTGGTTTTCATTTTTTCCAGTATCACGTACATCCGATGAGGATCACGACAGGGGCAAGGGCCCAGCAGTATAGTAGACCTAGCGGGTCTAGTGGTTATACCCTTTTTGTTATTTTGAGTGAACAATGTATTTTGGGTGAGGACAAGAAAATAAAATTGTAACAAGATATTTGTATTAAATTTTCATTCGATTATGTATTTCAGCTTTAGATAGCTGTGTTCATGTTAAAGTTGAATGTTTAAATTTAGCAGTAAGTTTTACTCTGATGCGTATGTATTCTCATTGCGCTATTTGCCGTTGAGATGACTGACCGTTCCTTTCGGGTATAGAGAGGTCATGCCCAATTGGCGGGTCTGTTGATGTGCCCGAACTGACCAAATAGGCGGTCTTGGGGCGTGACAGTCCGATTGCAAGTGTCTACAAGCAATCGAAGGCGATTCCAGGTGGGTAGTGCTTTCCAAATTGGACGAATGTCCTTCTATGTCTAAATTCCTATTTTGTATCATGTATGTACATGGGTATTTGATGCATGTAGGGTTAGTGTTGGGTGAGTGATTACAATTCCTAGCACGCTTCTAAGTCCGAATTGAGTGACATAGTTCAATAATCCAAAAAGGTGGAATGTATGAGAATTGGGTCAAGTCAAGAACATGAACCCTAGAATTTTATTAAAAGATTAGTGTGGAACTTAGAAAATAAGTGATGAAATCTAGAAGATAACTCAGGGTTGAACAAATCCTAGTTATGACAACATAGATCGAGTGGCATCTGTTATGTGTAGAGTGTTAGCTACATTAGGGTTGTTACTGTGCCCTGGGTTGAGTTAGACACTAGGGATGGTTGATTCCCCATAGTAGTGTCAATGTGATAGATTGGCTACATTGGTATTGTACATAGCCCTGGATGAGTTAGACGCTAGGGTTGATAGTTTTTCCTATGTTAGCGTCGTTGTGATTTGGTGAGTCCTCTAGATTAGAGGATGGGATCATACTCACATAGTCTATTTCGGCTCGAGGAGGTCGCTCATCCTGAGCAGTGTACGCCGGAATGATACATTTATGGGTTGAGGTTTACTCCCAAGTAGATGACTCCTATTAGGTGATAGTCCTAGGGGGTCGAGTGATGTGAGTTTTGGCTCGACGTGAGATGAGCACGATGATTGGGTCATGAGATCGTGGGTCGTGTCGAGTTCAGTATTGATGCATATTGGCAAGGCATAAAGTAGTGTTTTTTTCTATCTGCATAGTATAGTAGTTTACAACTTTCCTTATCTATCTGCTTATGCTTTAATTAGACCTAGTAGGAAAGGTGCCCAGGTCTGGGCCAAACCGACTGGGAAGTTCTTTTAATTCTCACCCTCGTGTTTTACAGGTTTTTTCGTGAGTAGCGCAGTAGTGTAGGCGAGGGCGTAGTGTAGTAGATAGCGCCCTATCTAGTTGTGGCCTAGATAGAAGTACCCTCTGTCAATGAGTAGCTAGCAGTGTAAAAATGTAAAGGAATTAAATTATAATAATATTGTAGATTGTATAAAGAGAAAAGAAAGAAAAATATACATATTAATGCGTGTATGTTTGAGATTTATATTGTAATAGCTAGTGGTTTATATTTTTTTGTACCTTTCTTTCGCAATCCTTGTATAAATTCGGTTTCGAGTTGGAACATCTCGAATTGTACTAGTTGTGATGGCTTGGGCTAATAGGAAAAATTCTGTTCGTTCGGTGAGTCTGTGTGCGTACTAGAACCGACCGAATAGGCGGGTCACGGGACGTGATAGCATGTTTCTCGGTGGATGAACCCACTGAGAACTATTCATAGTTCTAACACACTGTGGTTACATCTTTTGCAGATCCAAGTGCCGCCGGTGAGACACGTGATAGGAGCTAAGGCTCGACAGAGTAGAAGACCTAAAAGGTCTAGAGTAGTACCTTTTGCATAGAGTGAACAATGTAATTTGAGTGAGGAAAAGAAAATAAAAAGTTGTAATTACATTGTACTTAAATGTATATTCTAGTACTTATAGTTTCAGCTTTATACAGTTGTGTTTATATTTAAAGCTGAATGTTTAGTTTAGTTTCACTCTGATATTCATGTATTCTCAATATTCACAATGTCTGATTGAGATGGTTATTGTTCTTTTCGGGTATAGAGAGGTCATGCCCGATCGGCGGGTCTGTTGGCGTGCCCGAACCGACTAAATTGGCGGTCTTGGGACATGACAGATAAGAATGGTATCAGAACCTAGAAGTGGTTTTAGGCGGTTAGCAAACTTTAGGGAGACCATAGAGATTAGGCATGTGATCGAGAGTGTGTGGATTTGGGCGAAAATACTTGATTGGGTATTGTGTTGTTCACGAATTGGATATCAAGAATGAATCAAGAGAAATATACTTCCACTAGTTAACGATATGTTGGGCGGCCGACAACAAAATGTTAGGGGTGGGAGGAAGTATCCCTCATATAATAATAAATGAATTATTGGGTCAACGGACCTTATATTTAGTTTTCAAGTTCCATTTTGATCTGAATCATTACATTTAGAATAATATTTTTGTTGTAGTGTGCAGAAAGGCATGGCACCACGTAAGGAAACAAGGTTGACGTGAGCTGAGCCATCAGAGGGCTCGGCATCGAATGAAGTGTGGGAATTGCATGAGCAAGTTCAGAAGAGCCCTCAGCATTACTAAATTTGCATCAATGGAGAGTGTTGGAAGATTATGCAAATTTGCTTATGATATTAGTGGTCCTATTATTATGCAAGTAGTAGGTGCATGTAGTGCTAGTGCATAGTGGACTAATTTAATTAGCTAGAAGTTTACCGAGTCATATAAATATATAGTAGAGTAGTGGCATAATTTGTATAAGTAGTGGGTTATACTGTAGAGTTTATACTAATTAGTTTTTAGGAGCACATGTATAGTGAGTATAGTGGAGAATATGTGTTGAGTTGGATTTTCTTAAACCTCAAGTTTTTTTCTTTTATTTAAATCATCTGCGTGCTTGTGATTCACCAAGTTTTTTGAATTAAAGTTTTTTATTTTTTTCACTTCAATAGCAAATTTTATTAATGAGCATCAATTTACTTCAAAAAATTTCTTCTAGACACTTGGGGGTTAATTTGTTGCCACTAAGTATTATATTTTATATTCGGGTGGCTGCAAGTTAATAGCGAGTAGCAGCAAAGGTGATTATTGGCTACTCTGGGATTTTTTTGTCGACCGTCAATAGTTTTTGCTCATTCTCTCTAAGGGTGGGGATATTACTGTTTTTTTTTTTTACCTTTAAGAGTTAAGAAGCACTTACATCCTAAAGTGCGTATATGTTCTTTCTTATATGAAGAGTGCTATAAGAGGAGCAGTGCATTAATAGATAAATAATAGACATTCAAAAACTTCTACTATAAGTGATCACTCACATGCAAGAAAAGTAAACCATAATAAATTTATGAACTGCTTATTTCTAGTAT
>CM054948.1:8688105-8764161 GCA_029168755.2 Tillandsia fasciculata
GCGCCTCGCTGGCGCGGCGTGGATGCGTGGACCACGGGTGCTGGTTACTGTAGCAGCCCGAAAACCAGTTTCGGGCGCCCGGAAGTTGCGCCCGAAAGTGGGTTTTTGGCCTATAAAGGCCCGAATCGCCCCATTTCTTCTCTTTTCTCCTTTTTGCTCTCACAGAGGGGCTAAGGGGAGGGAGAGGGCGATTCGGGGGGGGGGGGGTTTCGTGGGTGCGTGAGCACGCCGTTGACCCCATGGAGCACACAGGGTGTTCCAAGGTGCCAGATTGACGCGTTGGACGGTGCGACGGGTCGAGGTAAGTCCCGTTTGTTGTTTTGCGGTATTTTGGCACAGTTTTGAGTTTTCCTTTTTGGATTTTGGATTTGACCCCACGCCCTCATGCGTGTTAGGGACCGTGTTTTACTGTGCCGTTTTACTGCGCGAACTGTTGCTGGCGTTTTGGACGCGCCTCATTTTGCGTGCAACCTTAAAGGAAGCATGCTTCGTTTTGCGTGCAGATTCGAGGTACGTGCACCGTTTCGCGTGCAGGTCGTGTTGGCGCGCACCGTTTTACGTGCGGGTTTTTAATGTTGTGCACCATTTTGCGTGCAGGTTTGGTGGCCACGCATCGTTTTGCGCGCGGACTCGTAAAGTGTGCATCGTTTTGCGTGTAACTTGTTGTGCGAAACTCGGATTGAGGCGTGCCTTTACACTTTTGGATCTACGCGTCGCAAGGATTACCGTCGTGTTTTTCGGGGAATTTCCTGAGATTCGCCCGAAGGTATACATCTTTCCCCTTTACTGTGCAGGGTATTACAGTTGTGTTTGTTGCGGACTTTCACGCTCACCGCGTAGTGGAATTTGTAACTCGGCTTCCGGGACTCAGATTTTGGCGTACAGATACTCGTTTCGAAGGTCTCGACGCGACGATCGCGACAGTATTTTTAATGGATTTTTCAGAGTTCGTTATACAGGTAAAAATTGCACATCTTCGGGACTGGTTTCAGCAGATAGTGTATACTTGGATATTTTGGTATAAAGTGTAACTTTGGACCTTTTGTTGTATCCAAGAGGGTTTGCGAGTGTTTTGGAACACTGCTAGTAGCCGAGGTTGCGCGACATGTACCGTGGATACGGGTTCAGCAGTTATGGTTAGCAAGTGGCCACGCTCTTCACCGACCCAAGATTTGCCTCGGATTGAGCACTTCAGGTGGGTAAGCTTAATATTGATAAGGTTTTATATTCTGGTGAATGTAAGTGTACTTGTGGGGATGTCACCCCTCTATGACTGATAGCAGGCATATTTGATGTACAACCGATATGAGCGAGAGGTAAGCAAGGAATGGCCTACTTGGGTGAGATCGGTATACCAGAGTAGGAATACTTTAGCATGCTTTGCTAATATATGTTACACCCACTTTTATCGTTTTCGAGGACAAAAGCATGCTTGTTTGGACATGTAGCTAGACCATCTTTTACTGCTGCACTACATATTGGAACTTGACTTAGGAGAAACCATGCTTTTCCTTTCTCCTTCTTTGTTAGTCAAGTGGTCAGTGTTGCTCGGGTTCGAGCAGGGGTTTTGGGTAGTGTAGTCGGGACTTGGTGTCTGGGACAGGTTGGATTAGTTGTGGGGCTTTGCGGCAACCGCGGATATTGGGCGGTTGACCGGATATTTATTTACGCACCAGATTAGGTATCTGATTTCTTTAGTGGACAGGATTTCCCACTTTGATCAGAGTCATGATCCAGTCCTGCTTTTGTTACTTATCACACCGGCGCGGATATTGCCCGGTGATACTTTACTCGTGTGGGTCGCTCCCCTCGAGTGCCACTCCGGAGTGTGCGATTGGACGGTTAGAGTGGCCGATCTGTTACTTACTTTTGTTTGCTATCGGACGGTAATAGTTGCTGATCTGTTACATACTTTGAGTCATTGAGACTCCTATCCCTGATACTTTACTCGTGTGGGTCGCTCCCCTCGAGTGCTACTCTGGAGTGTGCGATCGGACGGTTAGAGTGGCCGATCTGTTACTTACTTTTGTTTGCAATCGGACGGTAATAGTTGCCGATCTGTTACATACTTTGAGTCCTTGAGACTCTTATCTCCTATCGGTGTTATCCATTGGCCAGCATACCCAATTCGTCAGGCACCTTTGAGTTCTTGAGACTCCTGTCCCCTATCGGTGTTATGCGTTGGCCCGCATACCCAGTTTGGCAGGCACTGCAGGCAGTACCAGTTTTACTAGTGGCACTAGATTGAGGTCATTACAGGCATAGTAGGCATAGCAGGCATTACAGACATAGCAGGCATAGCGGGAATAGCAGGCATAGCAGGCATGGCAGGCATAGTAGGCATAGCAGCAGTGCCAGTGATTACTGGACTATCGATTGGGTCGATTATGCACTTCATGTGCTAGTGGTTGCATACCATTCTTTGGTTCTCCCCTTTTGAGCATTTAGATACAGGCATGGTAGCTGTTGAGAGTCTCCAGCTTCCTTATTTCAGTCTTTACGGCTTTGGTTAATTTATGTCTCTTGAGGACTTAGTGGTTAGACCGTCGAGTCTGGCGGTGGTACCCACTGAGAACTCCCTTTTTGGTGTAGTTCTCACACCCTCTGGGGTTTTCCCTCCTTTTTTTTTCTTTCTCTCCTTGTTTTGCAGAGTCTTAGCGGGTGTTGCTGATTATGCGGTCGTTGATCGAGGTGAGGGAGTCGCGAGCTAGATCCCTACCAATGTTTGGAGAGTAACAGTGCCCCTTCAGAGGAGAGATTCAGTAGATTAGTTATTTTATTTTCCTCTTTTGAGAGACTGATGTAGTGAGGATATGATATGTATTGAGAGCCTGTACACTGATGTATTTATTGGAGATTTCTCCCTGTTTAGTCTCGACCCTTTTGTGTATGAGGATATTGTATGATTATCATTTTGGGAGATGGATATTGTTGCTTTACTTCCAGTTGTACAGTAGTTGATTTTTAGTTACAGTAGATTTTCATTTATAGCTCTGATATCTGTTAGCTGTAGCACTTTTCTTGCAGGTAGGACGCTTCGCCTATGCGGGGTTTGACATAAGTGGCGGATCTGTTGGCGAGCCCGGGTCGCAGTTTCAACCCCGGGGCGTGACAGATTAGGTTGGTATCAGAGCCTAGGTTGTAGGTCATGGTGGACTTAGAAATCCTAGGCTTATGGTTTGACCCTTGGTTGACTTCGTGAGAGTGGTGTTTTTTAGCGAGAATCCTGATTGAGTTTTATACCTCTCCTAAGGGACGGGAAGAGTAATTGGCATGTTTATTCTCCTAAGTGATTATGTTGGCTGCAGACAACATAATGCTGTGGAACGGGTGACATGCTTTAGACTTTCGCTGGATTGGGTCGAGCGTTGTTGTGTACTGTTTTGCAGTTTCGTCGTGGTGAGCTGTCTCCCCGACGCTGGGTTTTGACCCGTGTGCTTCCTGTCATAGCAGTTGAGCTTGAGCGGTTGGTTTTGGGCCGGATACCCGGGTTGAGGTCAGAGAGTTCCGGACCCAGGATGACAGGATCGTCTGAGGCCTATCAGCGGCAGAGTGAGCGAGCAGCTGGTTTTAGTGACACAGTCGTCGGAGCAGCGGCTTCTGAGTTTTTTTCCCTATTTAGATCCATATTAGACATAACCCAACATCCTAGATCCCAAGAATCTGACTACACTATCCCAAACCCCCCGCTCCCACCCGAGCTACAAGTACCCTGTGAGGACCTGAAATTCTCACGTTAGGATTCTTGCTTGATTGACAGCTTCTGGAAGCTTAAGTTGAGTTTTGGAAGTGTTTGTGCGCATATTGGATCCAAGAATTAGACTCAGCGCGAAGTTTGGATTAAGTTTGCTTATCTGGATGCCTTCGAAAAATTTGAGGATTGGATTTTGGCAAAACGGACAGCAGATTTGGACTCAGCGCGCGAAAAACGGACTCGGGACTGAAACTGGAGGTTTCAAAATTTTGCGAGTGTTTTAGGAAATTTCTAGACGCCCGAAAAATTATTTTGAAATTTTATTGGACACCCGAAAAATACTGTAGTCAGCCGAGATGGGTTACTTTCATTTAATTTTGATTTTTTGGATCGCGGGTGTGATCTGTGATTTTTTTTTACAGTTGCACTGGACCCTCGAAGTGGGCATCCGAACTGTTGTGGATTTTTCGCAGGTACACGTTCATTTCCCCTTAAGGATGGGCCGCACGTGTGAGGGGATTGGTAGGTGAACTTGGTTGGTTGGGATTGGTCAATAAGTCTTTTCACCTCTCTCTCTCCTCTAAATCCCATCTATTTTATTCTTTTTTTTTCTTTTCTTCTTCTTTTTTTTCTTTCTTCCTCCCGAACTGTAGCAGCTGGAGAACCTCCATTGCCGCCCAAGGAGCCCACCTGGAAGCTACAACCAAGGGACTTGGAGCACCTCCCTCGCGCCGAGTTGCGGAGTTGGACCTGGAGCGCGGTAGGGAGGGGTTGGCCTATCGAGTGGAGCCCAAGGTTGACCTGCGTGCGGCTGTGGGAGCTCGGGGCATTGTCGGGGTCCTGTGCGGAGCCGCGGGGAGCAGGGACTGCGCACGCGGGGAGCTGAGTGTAGCGTGGGCGGTTGGGCCGGAGCGGAGTCTGCGCTCGGGCGGAAGCCCATCAGAGCGGGGGCCGTGTGAGTCGTGGAGGGGCTGGCGCTGCCCTGCACACTGTGCAGAGCTGAGGGAGAGCCCAGTGGAGTTGGACTGCTGTGAGGAGCAGCGGTGAGCCGCGTGGCTGCGCGAGCCGTGGAGTGGACTGCCCTGTGTACCGCGTGGAGTGGCGGTGGAGAGGAGAGCTCGGACCGGAACCCTGCGTGCGCGGAAACTCATCAGAGGTGAGTTACTGCGCTATTCGGAGGCTTGGATTTTTTATTGCAGAATTTTTGGATTCTTTCGCTGCGGCTTGGACCTTGAGCTTGAATGGATTTTGTTCCATCTTTTTCTCTTTTCCGGTGTTATGCGAAGCAGCTGAGAGGTGTTGCATGAGCCAAGGAGGAGTGGTGATGCTCGGTTCACTGCACGGAGCCGCGGGGGAGTGTGGACAGCACTAGAGCGTGGAGTGGCTGCATGCTGCTGGGTGCTGCGCGGAGTCGCGGGGGAGCCCGGGTTGAGTGCGCAGCGGAAGCGTGATGCGGCTTGGGCTGTTGGTGCCTTGATTGTGGCTGTGGTGTTGGCGGTGGACTTGGCAGTGTGTGTGCTGTGGGGTGTGGGCTGTTGCTTGTGTACAATGCGGCCGCGGAGATGTTGTTGGGTTATACTAATAAGGATCTAAATAGGGGAAAAACACCTAGAGGGGGGTGAATAGGTGTAAACAATAAACACTCAAAAAATCATTGCGCAATAAAACCCAATGCGGAAAAATAAATGAACACGCAAGATTTTTACGTGGAAAAACTCCAAACCGGAGTAAAAAACCACGGGACCGATAACACGGCGAAATCCACTAGAATTAACACACGTACAAGGTGATATAACGTACTCACAGACGACTCAACCTTTTACCATACGCTCCTAGTAGATCTTCTCGCTCGCTCCACGACGCTTCTCGAATCCACGATCTGCGCCCAACGCTGAATCCACAGCGTCCAACGTCGAGTCCACGACGTCCAACCGAATCCACGGTCTTCACCCAGTAGCACGCTTCGAATCCACGAACGTACCTCGCTCCGAATCCACGAGAGCGGTTGCACCTTGAATCCACAAGGCCACGCGAGTCCACGCGCCGATTTAGGGTAAATCGTTATTTTTGGGTGGTGATGATCCGCCGAATACTTAGATTAGAAATAGATCGGAAATACCATCTAAGTATTCATTGATTTGATTCTACTCAAAATCTGAGTTTGGAAAACCTAGAATCAAATCAATCAATATAGATGAAGAAACATAGAATTAAATCTATTGATTTCCTTTCTTCTCTATATGTGGATTTTTCTCTTTCGGCCGTATTTTTCTATTTATTTTCCGATGCCCTAGAAAATGAATAAAGGGTCTATTTATAGGTTAGAAACCATTGGAAGAAGATAAGGATCAAAAACTGCCTTTTCTGGAAATTTTTACGGACGGCGATCCGGATCGGATTTCGGCGATCCGGATTGCAGTAGCAAGAAAGACGTTTCCAGAAAAACAATAGTTCGGGATCCGGATCGAGGTTCCTGATCCGGATCGTTCATACAGTTTCACCAAACACCAACGTTCGGGATCCGGATTGCAAAGCCTGATCCGGATCGTTCAAATAAAAAGGTAAAACTAGTGTTCGGGATCCGGATCAAAGGATGCTGCGATCCGGATTGAACTAATGTATGAACGAACACCCTTCGGGATCCGGATTGGAAAGTCTGATCCGGATCCTGAACATGTCCCATGTCCAGTTTTTGATTTTTATGCAATAAAAAATTCTTCCAAGTGTTTCTACACTACAAGAAGTATTCGGATCATCAAAAATCTTTAGTTAAACATACCTGATCCTTTTGAATTCTTCTTTCTTGAGATTGAGGTATATGATCCAAACTTTTCTCATCTTCAATCTTCAAGACTTAACACTCTCACGAAATACGCCAACTCAAATTCCGTAACAATCTCCCCCTTTGGCGGTTTCGTGACAAAACACAAATCCACTAAAGAAAATTCAAAAAGGATATTTTTGTTGCTATCACCATACAACAAAAATTTACAATGAAGATCCAAAAATTAAAAACATGAGATAAACTCCTAGAACAGACTCTAGACTTAGACATCTGTACTCTCTGCAAAAGAAATCATTCTTGACAAAAAAAAATCGTGAGATACTTCAAGAATATCTAGCATACAAAACCTAGCAGAGATGAAGTTTATACTCATCATGATATTTAGTAAATCAGATATGTATTAAGATCAGAATCAATCAATGACATTTCTTCTAAGCAATAAGATTCCAAATGTCATATCATATCATATCATAACTTTGCTTTGTTAGTAATCAAACAACTTGTTAGTAATAATACATGCCCAAATAGTTAGTCAAATAGTTAGTAGGAACATGTAACAAATCACCAGATAAAAACCAAAAGTTGTAATACTTACCTTCCACCAAAGTCAAAGTTTGAGTTCGTCACAGTTTGTAATACTTACCTTCTTTGTTTCAAAGTTCTCACACAAAGTTTTGAAGTTTGTTTTGAAGTTTTCTACTCTCTCTCTCCCCCTTTTTGTCACAAACAAAGCCAATAATTACAAAAAAAGTTAAAAGGTTTAAGACAAATCAAGAAACTTGAGAGTTGAAGGAAATAAACAA
The DNA here is from genome assembly GCA_029168755.2 of Tillandsia fasciculata. Classification (NCBI taxonomy): domain Eukaryota; kingdom Viridiplantae; phylum Streptophyta; class Magnoliopsida; order Poales; family Bromeliaceae; genus Tillandsia; species Tillandsia fasciculata. The sequence goes on from CM054948.1 coordinate 8,695,388, forward strand.
ACCAAGAACGTAAAAACCTGCAGAAGAAAAGATTAGACAAAAATTTTATGCAGAATCGTCAGAGCTGAGACACCCAAGCTTCTGAAACATTTTCTTGATCCGTTTGTTCATAGAAGCTTGTTCCTTCTTAACTTCTCTGACCTCTTTCTTGACTTCTTTAAGATCCTCTTTCATTTCAGCGAACTCAATGGACATGCGTTCTTGCTCGTTTGAGAGTCGCTGTTGCTCTTTAAAAATTGAGCTAACTGAAGCATCATCGTCAGAAGTTGAAGGAGGTGCTTGCTGTGCAGGTGGAACAGGAGCTGTTGCTCGAGTTGGTGCTCGTTGTCGGGTAGGAGGTGATGGAGGATCATCTTGTTTCGTCGAGAGAGACTTCACAATTGTCGTCTCATTGATTGTGCCCAAACTGTACATATATGAGCTTGCACTTGTGTCGACTTTAAACTTTCTAAGGATGCACATAATTATCATTGGATAGGGGAGTCTCTCTGTGGGGTGAGAATGTTCCACATAACGCGCCATCCTTGACCAAATGAGGAAAGGGATGTTCAAGTTCGCTCCCATTGAAGCTGCGGGGTTTCCTAAAAGATAAAGGAATAACATCCTATCCCATCGAAGAACCTTCGTATTCATGTTCGGAAGGATGTTGTAGCAGACAATAAAGTTTATATAGCGATACTCCGGTCTAAGTTCCTTTGAGAAAACAGAATTCCCGGTCGACAAAGTATCTGGAACACAAATTCCATTGACCACCACTCTCCAAGAGTTGTCGCTGAAGACTTGAGTTTTCAGATAATGGAGTCCATCAGTTTTGGCTTTCATTCCTAGCACTTCTCCAATTAATTGGGGTGTGACTTTGATCTTGATGTTTTTGACCAAAGTGTGAAATTCTCGACGTCCCTGATCTTGATCAACTAGACTTGAACCGTTCTGATAAAACATACGTACTGAGTGAGGACAATACCCAGTAGTCTCAGGGAAGTTGCATATGGGACCAAGACCGGCCTGGTCAAACAAAGTCCCAAATATTGGTGATCTTTCTCTCATAGCCTTGACACTTACATGTCTTTCGCCAATGCATTCTCTCTTCTCAAAATCTTTGATCCGTGCTGAGCTGATGAATTCTTGTTGAGGAGGCTGGCTAGCAATAGGTTCGTTAATCGAAATCCCCCTAGCACTGCCTCTTTTTCTTGCACCGGTTTTTGTTCTTGTTCCGATTGGACTTGGGTCCATGGGAGCTTTTCCCTTTTATGCAGCAGTAGGAGGAGCCTTTGCCTTTGACGCTTCAGCAGTGGTTGTTCCTTTTGAGACAATAGGGACGTCTTCCTCGATCTCGAGGTTATCCCAGTCAATTGAATCCGTCTCAGATTCTGTCTCAGAATCACTCCTAGCTTTCTTCGATCTCTTTGCCTTCTTAGGTTTGGCAGCATCCTTAACATGAACCATGGTAGCAAGCAGAAAAATGATCCAGGTGATCACCATTGCTGTGAAGTGCTTTAAGAAATTGGAAATCCTGTGAAGAAGAACTCAAGAACACGAAAAATCGACAATTTTCAAAAATTTGAAAAATTGTACCCAAACAATCATAATCGTGTAGAGAAACTAAGAATCAAATTAGTTTTGCAAAAAGAATTTTAAAAGTAGATCAATTGCATGATTTTCAAAAATTCCTATTATATGCCCTAAAACAGAATTTTTAGAAATCGAAGCCCAAAAATTCGTTAATCTTGAGAAAACCCAGCATATAATCAAAACTAATCTTCTCAGAGTTCTTATTTCAAAAGAAATTTGACCAAAAACCGTTCACAAACGAAAAAGATAGAGAAATTTCATCACGTTTTGGTGAAAATATAGAAAACTTGTGAAAAACCGAGATTTTGATCAATAAAACTTACTTGGAATCGAAGAACTTGAGTTAGGAAAGCTCCAAGACGGAAGATTTCTTGAGAGAGAAACTCTGGAGGCTTGAGAACAAAAGATTGTAGCAAAAGAATTAAAAACCCCTTTGTTCTTATTAAAACCCTAGCCGTGATCCGGATCGGATCGTGAATGTGATCCGGATCGGCTACCCGCAGGAAAAAGCCTGCATTCGGGATCCGGATCACTTAGTCCAATCCGGATCGGCTCCAACTTTTACTCCAGAAAAATTTAGAAAAATTCCATAAAATCCAGAAAAAGTATGTAAGCACTTTAGCATATCAACTTTAAACAAAAATCATCGTTTCATGCAACAAGAAATAGATTAGGCTAAATTACAGAAAACCCCCCTGTAATATCCCGCTTTTCCACTTTACCCCCCTGTCTTTTAAAAGTCGACAATCTGCCCCCTCGTAATTAGCGAAATGTTTTTAGGGGGCAACGGCGGTAACGGATGTGGTAAATTGACGAAAATGCCCTCCTTGTGCTGACGGTTAACAGAGGAAAATGCTTTTTTTTTTTTTTTTTTTTTTTTTTTTTTTTTTTTTGCTATCCTGAAGTTTTTTTTTTCTTTTCTATTCCGAATTTTTTTTTTTTTTTTTTTTTTTAAGGATTTTTTCCAAGGTATTTTGGGTATATGACATTATATTTTCAAAAAACTGACGGTCAACTAACGGTCAACTGACGGCGGGGGGGTTATTGCACAATCGCTAATTACGAGGGGGCAGATTGTCGACTTTAAAAGACAGGGGGGTAAAGTGGAAAAGCGGGATATTACAGGGGGGTTTTCTGTAATTTAGCCAATAGATTATACCAAATCTATCAAAAATACTCAAAAATGAAACGGGAATTTATGGAAATTAAAACACTTAAAGTTGAACAACTTCAATCACATCTAACCTGATCTTATGCGTAATGTTTTTATCAAATCATCAATTTTGGTAAAGAAAATGAAATACCAAGATCAATAGATGTTTGAAATCCCAGATAAGTTAGATAATATATCTAGACAATCTGTTGAAGAGAGTGGCTCTTTGAGCATCTTTTATCAAAAATCCCACCTTATACCAACCTTGAAATTTGACAGAGTCAAGTATTTCAATATGCATTTCATCATCAATTTTTAATCACAAAAATTTGCTTTGCATACATGGGATATATATTTTTCTTTCTCCATGTGGTGGTAGTTTTCACACTCCTCATTGGGATGTAACTCTTTCCACATCTTTTGAGCATTTTACTTTTCTTTGACTCCCCCTCAATTGGCTATCAATTATTTAATATATAAGGTATTCAACCAAAAATTGATCTCGCATTCATACTCGACTAAGCAATCAAATAAGATAATGACTATACCAAGAGATCATTGAGAGAGAAATTGACTTTGATCACTTAAAAGATTGTTACGGAATTTGAGTTGGCGTATTTCGTGAATGTATTAAGTCTTGAAGATTGAAGATGAAGAAACTTTGGATCGTATACCTCAATCTCAAGAAAGAAGAATTCAAAAGGATCAGGTACGTTTAACTAAAGAATTTTGATGATCCGAATACTTCTTATAGTGTAGAAACACCTGGAAGAGGTTTTAATTGCTTAAACATCAAAAACTGGACATGGGACATGTTCAGGATCCGGATCGTGGCTTGCAATCCGGATCCCGAAGGGTGTTTTGTTCATACACTGTTTCAATCCGGATCACAGCATCTTTTGATCCGGATCCCGAACACTGGTTTTACCTTTTCACTTTTCCAATCCGGATCAGGATTTGCAATCCGGATCCCGAATGTGATGTTTGGTGAAACTGTATGAACAATCCGGATCGGAGACTACGATCCGGATCCCGAACAAGAAATTTTCTGGAAACCGTCTTTTGTGCTTCTGCAATCCGGATCGCCAAATCCGATCCGGATCGCCGTCGGTAATTCTTTCCAGAAAAGGCTGTTTTTGATCCGTATATTCTTCCTAGGGTTTCTAACCTATAAATAGGCCCTGTATTCATTTCTAGGGCATCCGCTATTACAGAAGAAAATAGCCGAAAAAAAAAAATCCACATATATAGAGAAGAAAGGAAATCAATAGATTTATTCTATGTTTCTTCATCTATATTGATTGATTTGATTCTAGGTTTTCCATACTCACATTTTGAGTAGAATCAAATCAATGAATACTTAGATGGTATTTCCGATCTATCTTTAATCTAAGTATTCGGCGGATCATCACCACCCAAACAAACAACGATTTACCCCAAAATCGGCGCGTGGACTCGCGTGGCCTTGTGGATTCAAGGTGCAACCGCTCTCGTGGATTCGGAGCGAGGTACGTTCGTGGATTCGAAGCGTGCCACTGGGTGAAGACCGTGGATTCGGTTGGACGTCGTGGACTCGACGTTGGACGCTGTGGATTCAGCGTTGGGCGCAGATCGTGGATTCGAGAAGCGTCGTGGAGCGAGCGGGAAGATCTACTAGGAGCGTATGAAAAAGGTTGAGTCGTCAGTGAGTACGTTATATCACCTTGTACGTGTGTTAATTCTAGTGGATTTCGCCGTGTTATCGGTCCCGTGGTTTTTTACTCCGGTTTGGAGTTTTTCCACGTAAAAATCTTGCGTGTTCTTTTATTTTTCCGCATTGGGTTTATTTGCGCAATGATTTTTTGAGTGTTTATTGTTTACACCTATTCACCCCCCTCTAGGTGTTTTTTCCCCTATTTAGATCCAATTACTTATAACCCAACAAGTGGTATCAGAGTGGGAATAGGGTTGTAAACAATGGTTGAAGGTGGAAACATCAATCGACCCCCTTTCTTTGATGGAACAAATTATGCGTACTTGAAAGTGCGGATGAAAGCCTTTTTAATTTCCATCGACGAAAGGGTGTGGCAATCAATTGAATTAGGATGGTCTAATCCAACTGAAATTTTAGATGATGTTCGCACCTTAAAACCTAGGTCGAAATGGACCAAGGAAGAGATAGACTTATCTTCTTACACTACAACAAAATATGCCTTTAGTGGCAATTTAATAGCGACAATTATGAAATGGCCGCTATTGATTATTATCTTATTATGTTTTAGCGACCATTATTTTAATTTTATTTTTTTTACCGACTAATAATTTTATGTTAAATATATTCGTATTTGGCTATCTTTTGAAAAGTGATTTTGGGTTTTTTTTTTTTTTTTTTTTTTTTTTTTTTGACTCAATAGAGTATTTAAAAAGTGAATTTGATTTTTAAAATCAAAATTTAAAAATCTCAAATTAAAAATTTTAAAAATTTTAAATATTATATATTAATTCTTAAATTTAAATGTTAAGATAAATTTTAAATTTTAATTTTAAATTTAAATTTTAAATTTTAAAATTTTAAAATTTTAAAATTAAAATTATATGTTTAATTTTTACATTATAATTTAAATTTTAAATCTCAAATTTTCAACCCTAACCCCAACCCAAACCCAACTCTCCTCTGGTGAAACCCCTTTTCCGAGCTCGATCGAGCTTCACGCGAACGCTCGCGAACTCGAGCTCCAGCTCTCCGAGCTCTCCTCCTTATCTCCCTCCTCCCCCTCTCCGAGCTCGATCCCCCCACCTCCTCCTCCTCCGACGATCTAGGGTTAGTGTTCCGCGCTCCTGCTCCGCTGCCGCGGCCTCTCTCTCTCTCGGATTCGATTCTCATTATTTCAATTTGCCGACCATTCAAAAGGTTCGATCTCTCTCCTCAATTTCGCGAATTATTAACGAGATTTGCCGAGATCTGATTTGTATTTTTCCAGATCTTGATTCATCTGGAAAATGCTATGTTTTATTTTTTTCAATTTTTTTTGATAATGTTGATGAAGAATGTGTAGTTTGTGATGTTAATATTTCTGCAGAAGGTTCCTCTTTCTTAATTGAGCATGATTTTGTTGTCGAAATTCTGATTCGGAGCTCGCCTTACTACCCAATGCATAGCTTACTGTCTCTTAAACTTGTACCTGATTTGATTCATCGCTGCATTGATACATCTAAAATAATGGAAGCAGTAAGTCCTAAGATTTAGAGCGAGATCTTCAGTAGCAGGTGAATTGGGTGATAAATTCTAGGTAGGGTCTTTCTGATCTGACTAGAGCTTTAGGAGAAGTGTTATTTGAAGAAGCCCAATAGCTTTTCATTCCAAATCCTCAACTTACCTATTCAATCTAGAAGTTGAAACTTCAAATTAATGCTTGTCAAAAGTTTTATAATTTGTTTTTGTTTGCTAGAATGTATAGAATTTTCTCTTTAGTAAAGAATCTTGTTCCATAAATCAGGTGAAGAGGCACTATAGTTTCGTTTTGTTTAATTATTGAGAGAGTGATGGATTTAGTTCCCAACAAATGATGATATGCTTAACTTGGTGGCATTGTTGCCACAACCTTTCCAGGCGGATGTACATAAACCGTTAATAAAGATATCGATGATGTCAGAAGCCACAAGTGATTTATAAAATTCTTAAGATCCCTTCTTTGCTTGACTAATCTTATTGTTTTGACTAGGTAATTTGTAAAAAATAGTTGTGGATTCTGAGTCATTCTCTATTCTAATTTTGTGCATGAATGATGTTTGTGCATGAATGCTATTATTTGTGCATGCTGATACATTGTTATGATTAATCAGTGAATCACAGTGAATCACGGTGAATGTGCGGACATGCAGTTATAGGAACTTGTGAGACCTCAATTGTCCCACATCAAAAGATAATGTGAATGTGGCTTGTGTTTCGAGCTATGTGTTTGTGCCTCTTGACTGATTGAAGTTTCATACCTCTTAATCTCTGTGTAGCAGAGTCAGCTTCTATTTTGTTTAGACACAAAAATGGAAGTCCCTAACTAGCATTAGATAAGGATTAGGTTGGTTGCCTCCCTAGCTAGCAAGCTAGTTAATTAATTATGGTTAATTTTACACGTACCCCCATTTTCTTAATGTGCTTAATTATATGCAATTTTTAATTCTAAAATTTATTTATAGAATATTCAAATGAAATTCTCATGCAGAGTCTATATATATACATCATGTATGATGATAGTGAAGTTGGGAGAGGGTCAACTTAGAGGAATTTAAGAGGCCTCAATGGAAATGCCTCAAAAGTCTATGATCATAATTAAAGAATATCGTTTTGTTCTCAACTGCTTCTTTGCTCTTTGCACATGGCCAAGGATCTCTTATTATTCATTCCACCTACTTATCTTTGTTTATTTCCTTGTTGCAACTCCTCCAATAGGCTGAGAAATTAATCCATCATTAATGATCTTTTGGTAGATTAGTAGCATTGGAAGCATGCTACTATTATTGTGCTAATTAGCATGTTATCTATTTTGTGTCAAATATTTTTTTTTCTGAAATATATCATAATTCACTGGAAATTCCTCTGTTTTTTCAGGTGTTGAAAACCTTTCCTAATTCAACCAAATTCTTGAAAAGTAAGTTGGATAATGTTTATTGTTGTTCAGCTGTTTGTATTGCATACATTTCTCTAGTGATAATAATGATTTTTGCTATACTTTCAGCACTTGTGAGCTTTGGCAGTGTCAAGCCTGAACAAAAAAGAGGAGGTTGGAAAGCATGGTCTGGCAATCTACTCATGGGATGAATTTCTGGCATTGGTAAGATTTACTTTATTCTTGGCAGATTTGACATGTTAAATATGATAGCCAACTTTTGAAATCACTTCTCACCTCTAGTTTCTGGTGACATGTAATTCGGATGTTTTCACCTTTCAATTCGACCTAGAGCAAGTTGAGTCCTCTCTGTGTGAAATAATTCTGGTTCTACAAATCCATGTGCTTTTTGAATCTTTGTCTCCAACTTAAACTTTCAATGATAAATTTTCTTGGTTTGATATATTCCAAAATTTAAATTTCTACTGTATTTTGTTTGCAGGGAAATGATCAACAGTTTGATCTTCCCGTGAAGGAAAAGACTGATATATACACCTTTATGTATACCAGTGGAACAACTGGTGATCCTAAGGGGGTCATGATCTCCAACAGGAGCATTGTTAGTCTTATTTCTGGCATAGCTCATGTTCTTGAGTATGTGAATGAGCAGGTTAGTAATTCTTAATATCTTAATCTACCAAAATATCAGAAAGTTTTCTCTGCATCATATATATATATATATATATATATATATATATATAGAGAGAGAGAGAGAGAGAGAGAGAGAGAGAGAGAGAGAGAGAGTTGGGCTGGAATGCTATTGATAGCTCCAGCCCAAATTTGCCACCCATTTTATAGCCTTTGAATCACATTGAGATTCGTGAAAGCTATTTAATGAAAAAAAGAAAAAAAAAAGTAAAAAGAAAAAGTAAAAAATAAAAAGCTTTTCTTTTTAATTAAAGAGTTTGCACGAATCTCAACGCGATCCAAAGGCTATAAAATGGATGGCAAAATTGAGCTGGTGCTATCAATAGCATTCCAGCCCAACTCTATATATATATATATATATATATATATATATATATATATATATATATATATATATAGCTAAATCAGTGCAACAAAAGTAGGGCTATATATATACTAGTGAATAATTCAATAAATAATTCAAAGAATTATTCTATGAATCAGAAGTTTATGAATTATTAGTGATCTATTTTTGAGAAATTGGATCAAAATACTGTGGCTATGATTGTAAAACCATGCCAAGTTGTGAATTATTAGTGATTTAGAGTGAAACTTCGCTTGCATGAGCAGTGAATAGATCAAGGTAGCTAATTCTTTCTCCAGATTGATTTAAAGCTAACTTCTTTTGTTACTGCAGTTCGATGTGACCAATAGTGGCATTAGCCTGAGGTTCGATGTGACCAGCTGTGGCATTAGCCTGAGGTCCTTGTGACCAATAGTGGCATTGTGATTGGGTACTTTAGTCTCTTTCATTGACGCATAGCTTTTATCATCTCCATGATTTACTTACATGTGGCTACTCATCTTGTACCCTGATTGTTCAGTTCCTGCTTGATTATAGTTATTCACTATCAGCGTTTGGTTGATCTCTATACAGTTATTCAGCATGCTCATTCCGGTATGTATTATGGCTCAGTATACTTTGATTATTCAGCTCCTGATCGTCAGACCTTGATTATCAGTATACCTGTTGGTTGATTATCATCCTGATTAGTTATGATATTTTCTGTACTTGTGACCTGGATACTTGAGGCATTATGTCACTATCTTGCTTTCACCTTGGAGTTGACTTATCCTGCTACTAGTATACTCAGTTACATACACTCTAGAGTTATATCCTGTCATACATGCTTATCAGTGGACTCTTATTATCTCATGATGATCACTCCTGATATATATTACTTGTGATGATTTAGTATCATGCTTGTCAGTGGACTTTTACTACCTCATGATGATTACTCCTGATATACACTTTCATTACTATGATGATTTAGTATCCTGTATATCTGTGGACTCATTATTGCTTATCCAGCTTTTATCACTGACCTTTTTACTATCCGCAGACTATTGTATCCAGTAGGTACGATTAGCTATTTCTCGGCTCGTCGTGCCCACTGGGATACATTTTATAGTGTATCTCACACCCCCTGGGTGACTGTTTTTCAGGACTGTCGGGTGATGAGATGTCGGGACGGTCTGGTGAGGTGATCACGATAGAACTGTTCCCCCTGATGATCTGACTTTTGGGTTTGTATTATGATAGGTTTCATTTCAGTTATTAGATAACTTATCTGTACTTGAACTCTGAATGTATATTGTTATACTTGCCTAGCCGTGCATGTATAGGGGAGTCTCTATCCGTTGGATAGAGAATCTTCTATGCATGTGGCGGTCTGTTACGCCTGGATTTGCGAACTCTGATTTCAAAAAAAAAAAAAAAAAAATTAGATCGATTTTTAAACTCGGGGCGTGACAACAACCTTTTAGGCAGGCATATTAATCAACAATATGATTTGATGAACAGGACGATCAACTAAATATGATGACACTTTCAATGTTAACAGTTCACTCGATTGCTCAATTCTACTAGCAAAATAGCATTTTATAACGTTGAAGTATGGGAACCTATTTCGTTGGTCAAGCTTGTATCGCTTATATTCACATACCTAATGATGTACAAGAAAGATGTAGAAGAGAATGCATGTTAGACAGAAAGAAAAGAGCCATGACAAGAAGTAAATCACGGAAAAACTTTTGCAAACTCTGAATTTTTTTTAAAAAAATTAAACTATGAAGTTTGTCTGTTTGCATGTTGGAAGACAATATGCCGTGAAGGCGTTTCGTATCATCGTAGCGAACAATTAAACCCTTTGTTAATGTGGGGTTTCGTTAAAGACTTGCATCTGAAGGACTCACATGATCTAAGAATGTGTCAAGAAACAAGTTCGTAAAGGTCAAATTTGTACATTAAAAATGTTTATTTTGAAGATTTCTTTCCATGGGACCTGGAGTTTCTTCTAAAATCCCTGGTCGACAGTGATTGGCAGAAACTAAAAGCTCACCAAATGTGTATTTTAGCAATTTCCAAGAGGTTTTGCTAAAAGATTTTCTATTAAAAATTTCTAATATTTGTTTGCGGCGCACAATGAAAAGCATAAAGTTTTTCAACGGATTCATTATGTTGTGTGTTGACAAGTCGGCATACTCAGTACTGGACATATATTCAAATTTTCAATTTTTTGGAAAAATCCTTGTCTAGTAATATAGCCTATTTTATTAGTTGTATGACCCAGATTTTGGCACTATTACTGCTATTTTCTTACTGATAATTTTTGTATGACTCAGCCTTTGCTGCCGCCTTTTGGGTCACCTTATGCTCCAATATACTCACCTGGGGGAGTCTACTCTCATCCGTCTGTGCCCAGCGTAAGTCAGAGATGGCATCATATGTGCTTTAACTTGATATTTGAATCTAGTTGGCGGAAATTTTTTTGCATCTTGTACTTCCTGTTTTCTCCCTGTTACCTCAGCCTCTTTCATGTTTGCAGCCTGATTTTGAAATTAACCTTTTATCCTGATGCCACTCCATTTTAACTTCCAGAATTTCGCTGCAGTCCATGGCGCCAACATGAGCAGTTTGGATATGCTCGTGATGTATCATTTCTGCATCCAATTAAAATATATCTTGGTAAAATAAAAATCGGCTGGATTTACTATATGACTATATATGGTATTGTTTTACATTTTGACATGATTTACTTTTATGCAATATCTGTTTTAATTTGTTTCATTATATTTAAGGTGCAAAATTTGGTAACTGCCAGGAGCTTCAGAAATTTCATGTGTATAGGAACAGGTAGCCTCTGTTCTTCTTTTGTGGCGTATGTTCATCATTTTCCCCTTAAAAAGCATGTTCTGCATTAATGAGATAATTGTTTGGAATCCTACAAATGGTATGAGCTTTTACAAGGAATTGAACACTTGCTGAATTATCATCCTTCTGCTGGGAAGCTTTGTTCATACATTTTGGCAGTTTGGCATTTTCTGCTGCATATTGGCATGATTTATAGTGTTTCGATTTATTGAACTCGTTTGATCGATTTGGTTGCTTATGATATTCATAAGAATATTGTTCCGATTATTCTGTTTCATTGAATTGGTTTGACTAATTGAGTCCTACTTCATCTAAGGTACTGGATGTGGCATTATTCACTTAGATGATTAAATCTTAACCAGTCATTCATTTCTTTCTACTTAAGATCCTAGGTCTTGATTCCTTATAGTTCTAACGAACTTGTATGATCACTTTTATTTGTATAATCCCTTCTCAATCAAGTCATAAGTGGTTTGTTTAGACATAGGGCTTAGAAGGAGAAGCAGAGACCTGGGGAAGCTTGGTTTGAAACAGTGAGAAGACAATCTTCTTTGAATTCATTATTACTTGTTAATTCTTTTTCCAACCTTTCATTTTGTGCATGTCTTAGCTGTCAATGCTTCTCTCTTTTGCTTTCTGCTAGAAGCTCACCGAAGTAATGTTGATTTTTTTTGTAGCAGTTTAGCTTACAGAGTTCCTGGTGATTGATGGTTTTGATGATTGATTATAGAGTTGTTGCTTTATTTTAACGGCATATTTAACATTCTCCTTTTCATCCTAAAAAGTTCTATGGGTTTTGCATTGTGGGAACACACTTTATACGGGAATACACATTATATCAGTGAATTATACGGGAATACACATTATATCCACTTTAATCCGCCGCATACTCTGAATTTGCTTCTTGTCATATCTGATTTATTTCTCTGTAGAGCACAAGTATGACATAGTTAGCAGACTACAAGCCAGAAAGCACATATGTGGGATGACTGGAGATGGAGTCAACGATGCACCTGCACTAAAGAAGGCGGATATATGCAGTATCAATAACTATTCGTATTGTGGTAAGACTTCAAAATTTAATATTTGTCTAAATATATTTTACAATTAGCCCTTCCTATTTCCTTTGAACTTTTGAGTCATGCCTCTCTCAATTCTTCTCCTGCACAGAATCAAAGTGATTTCTCACATTATAATTTAGATAAATTTGATCAACAGAAACGCCTGTGAATTATGTCACGTACTTTGTACTAAATGGTGCTTGCCATGCTGTGCTTTTGCTTCTCCTTGACATCTTAGGATTTTTGCTTAACAGCTTGGATTTATGCTTCTTAATGTCTTATGGAAATTCGACTTTCCTCCATTCATGGTTCTCGTGATTGCAATCCTTAACGATGGTAAGAAAATTCGTCTTAAATTCAGTTCCATCTTCTATCTGCCGTTTTGAGTTTCTTCAATTTTCCCTTTATTCCTGTGTTTATTTTCAGGTACTATCATGACTGTTGTTTTCTTTTTGAATTTGATACGATGACTTGTCCTACTTTATATTGATCTACTATGAATCTTTGTAGCGAACATGGACTTCTATGTGGATGCACAACATACAAATTCAAATTCGTTTAAGCACAGATTGGAGTTTCACTTTCTCTAAGTAGCAGTTTTTATTTTTCTTCTGCACTACAGGTTGAAAGATTGTTGGAGAAAACAGAGGAATCAGGACCCAAGCGGAGACTCACAATCAAGACAATTATTGTATCCCTTTCCTTAACGGTTAGTTATATTATTCTGCACTTGGCAACATCATAGCATCTCTATCTCAGAGTAGTGGCGTTTTAGTAATTACTTCCTTTTCTTTACAGGTTGGTTATCTGTGGTATCAATACATTTACAAGATGGACAAGCTGACTTACAACAAATATCATCCTTACACTTCATGGATTCCCATTACGTGCGTGTCTCAATTCTTATTGATTTGAAATTTCTTTTACCATCGGTAAGATGTTACATAAATACTGCTCATTAACTTTCTCATGCTGTCCCTGTAATTCCTACGCATTTCAGTGTGTATATTTGTCTTCGGAATTCCACGCAGCAGTTGCGCAATTACTCTCTAACTCTCTTTGTGTAAGTTCTTTTTCTACTTCTCTGAGTATATTCCTGTAATCTGCACTCTGTTAGCTACTGTAAAGCTGAGTTGATCTGTATTTTGGTGTATCTGATGGTCTACTTTTTTTTCTAGGTGGCTTGGCAAGATCACATTGGAGACCTATATATCTCAGATCCATATCTGGTTAAGGTAGTGACAATACTCAATGCAGTTTCTTTTTTTGTTTCTTCTTATTTTTTGGCAATATTATTACATAGTTTCCAATGGCTCTACCTTAGCTGCTGCTTTTTTTTCACTCTAAAAGCTCCATACAATTGTATCAAGCTAAAATTGCATCAACTCTGGCTCTTTTAGTGCTGTGTGTTTAGTAGTTAGTACTAGTGTTCAATGGTTAAAGGTTACACTGGCATTCACTCAAAAAGCTAAAATACAATTGCATCAACAATCTGGAGAGTTGTGGCTTGCTTCCTATCTTGTACTTCATTCACTGCATAACAGTAAAGTTCTTGTGCTGCTCTATTTAAATAATTTTGCAGCAGCTCTGAATGGACCATCAAACTGGTCCTTGAATTTTGGTAATCTGGCTCTGAATGGACAGTAAAGTTATTGTCAAAACGAACTTAGCTGTAAGTGCTGGTAGTCACACTGTGCTTTGGTAATTTAAAATCTCTCTTTGGCAATAGAGAATGAATTTACAAAACATTTAAACTAATCTACATGCATCTGCTAGAAGATTATCAGTTTTTTCGTCTTCTGAACTACTAATTTCTCCGGCTTTCAGGAAAAACTCAAGAACGCCGGAATGAGAGTAGAAGAGGTATCTCCTGACAAAATGGAAACTGATGGATCTTCATCAGTTGTTGTAGAGAACTTCTTATCAATGATCGATAACCCTAACTCAGCTAGCAGAGGTGGGCAGTTAGACAAAACATTTTAGATTTTATTTTTTTTTTAGATTGAAAGCTTTGAATGTAATTTTTAATTGACAATTATATTTTTACTATGCAAATTCTTTTTTGGCTAAATAATTTGGCTTCTTTTGTTTGACAATTGTTGAATGTAATCCAATTTAAAATTGTTTGCATGTGTAATTTATTTTTAAATGTCAATTTAAAGAGTCTCAAAATAATTGCCGCTATAGATCCTATTTACTAGTTATTTAATATGTTTTTAGTGGCAATTATAGATAATTATAGCGGCATTTATAATAGTTACTATTATATATTATTTAGCGGCATTTGTTTAGGCTTTTACCAACCGCCGAAATAAATGCCGCCATAACTTTTAGCGACCCTGCCAATAGCGGCGATTATTATAATTGCCGTTAAACTATTTAGCGGCAATTATAATCGCCGGGAAAGTAAAAAATAATGGCCGCTAAAAGATAGATTTGTTTTCTTACAATGGCAAAGGAATTAATGCTCTATTTAATGCTTTGTCACAAACTGAGTTCTCTCGCGTCTCGGCATGTGAGACTGCGAAAGAAATCTGGGATATTCTTCAAGTTACGCATGAGGGAACTAACCTAGTGAAGATTCAGAAACTGCAAATGCTCACGAGCAAGTTTGACTCTATCTCTATGGCAGAGAATGAATCTTCACTGACTATTACACACGATTGCAAGATATCGTAAACTCATGTGCTAACTTGGGAGAGAAGATTCCAGAATTTAAAGTTGTAAGAAAAATTCTAAGAACTCTTCCTGAACGATTTCGCCCGAAGGTCGCAGCCATTGAAACAATTAAACACCCGGACGAAATGCGTGTAGAAGAATTAGTAGGTGCTTTACAAACTTATGAAATGACATTTCCTACTAACTATTCTTCTGGAAAGGCATCCTCTTCTAAGTCTTCAGGTTACGCATTGAAATCAACTAAAGAAGAAGACGCGGATTCATCCTCCTCGGACGACGACGAGAACCTTTCTATGGAGGACTTTGAGAAGCAGCTCGCTCTCTTGACAAGGAAGTTTCGCCGCAACTTTCGAAGGGGAAATTCAAGCAAAACTTCATCCTTCGGAAAGTCGAAGAAAGGCAAGGGTTTTCAAGCTACAAGTCAAGAAAGCAAGAGAACTTCTCAAAGGATAAGAAAAGTTCTGAGGGACAAGTTCAGTGCTTCAAATGTCGAGGCTACGGCCACATTGCAACGGAATGTCCCAACAAGAATCCGGCAAAGAAGAAAGCGATGCAAGTCGTTACTTGGGATGACAACTCCACGTCAAATGAGTCATCCTCAAGTGATGAAGAAGACAACGCGACAGCTTTCCACGCGTCCACCACATCTTCACCCTTCATGTGCTTAATGGCAAGTACATCCGACTCACTGTCCAACTCCACTGTTGAAAAGATTGCAACGGACGATGAATCAGATGATTCTGAAGGTGAAGATTTTGCTCTAGCCTACCATAAGCTTTTGAGGGATTCAAAGAAACTGGCTAAGCAAAACAAGGGGTTGAAAGAGAGATTGCAGGATCTCGAAGAAGAAGTAAAAAGGGTAACCTCTCTCTCAACCGATCTTGAAGTGGAAAGGGATAATCTGATTAAAACAAATGTTTCCCTTCAAGAGTCCAATGAGCAACTCGAGAAGAATTATATGGATATGGTGAACAAAGCGAATTACTTCTTGAAGCTCAACGGCGAGGCTCGACAGGAAAAATTGGAAATGACGGAGACCATACGCCAACTGAAGGATGACTTAAAGAGATTTTCTTCTGGAAGGAGTAAGTTGGACAGACTTCTTGGTCTTGGTCAAAGAAATAAGTTCGGCCTCGGATACACTCAAACTGGAGACATTCCAAGTTCGAGTGGTACAGTATTTGTGCCTCAGTCGGTATCTCCTCCTCCGACACCGGAATTCACGACAAGCAACGACAACAAGCCTACTACATCCTCCTCGGGATCGACAAGACCTAAGGTATGTTTTCGTTGTGGCATTTCAGGGCACATAAGGAGAAATTGCAAGACGGAAGCCAAACGCACACCTCAAGCACCTCTTGCAATGACTACCAAAAGGCTATTCCTCGAAAAACAACTGCAAACAATTGAAGGAAAAGAGCCTTGGTAGTACACCGCTCAAGACGACATCATCAAGGAGCAGCAATTCTTCAAGCAAGACGCTCTCACCTAGGAAATCAACTTCACGATCATTACCGACGCATTCCAAAAAGGTTTGGGTGCGCAAAGGTGAAATTTTCCTTGTCTTGCTACCAATGTTTCCTTGCATGCATATGATAGTTCGTCTTGGTACCTGGATAGCGGGTGTTCCCGTCATATGACCGGTGATAAAAACTGTTTTCAAACATTTGAGAAAAACTCCGGAGGACTTGTTGTTTTCGGAGATGGTCGGTCTTCCAAAATTGTTGGAAAGGGAACGGTAGCTATTCCAGATGGCCCGGTTCTAGATAATGTGTTATTTGTTCATGGCCTTAAGACTAACCTCATAAGCATAAGTCAACTTTGTGATAGTGGTTATTCAGTTAATTTTTCATCTGATAAATGCACTGTAACTGACATGAACCATGCTTTCTTTTTAAAGGGGGTTAGATCAGAAAACAATTGTTATGTAGTTCCTCTAAGATTTCTGAAAAATGTAACCTAGCATCTTTGAAAAATGAAACACTTTGGCATGAAAGGCTAGGTCACATAAACTTTAAGGAACTTGCTAGAATTTCAAATAAAGATGTGGTCAAGGGGGTTCCGAAACTTTCTTTTGAACAAAACCTTGTGTGTGGCGGTTGCCAAAAGGGAAAACAGTCTAGGACTGCACACAAGAACTTGAACCACATAGGTACAAAACGGCCTTTGGAACTTTTGCATATGGACTTAATGGGGCCAACTCGTCAACCATCTCTGGGAGGTAAATGGTATATTTTCTTATTGGTTGATGATTTTCTAGATATACTTGGGTAGCATTCTTAAAAGAAAAAGCTGATACCTTTGATTCTTTTCTCGAAATCTGCAATCGTATTATGACTGAAAAGAATGATAGGATTACTCGAGTTAGGAGTGATAGAGGTGGGGAATTCATAAATTCCAAATTCATTGATTTTTGCACTTCTAATGGCATTAAACATGAATTCTCTGCACCTTACACACCTCAACAAAATGGTGTAGTCGAGCGCAAAAACAGGGTCGTACAGGAAATGGCACGTGTTATGCTTCACAGCCGGAACTTACCTTTTTATTTTTGGGCTGAAGCGGTGAACACTGCTGTTTATGTTATTAATCGCGTGTATTTGCGCCCGGGGACATTGAATACACCATATGAACTTTGGTTTTGTAGAAAACCTAACATCAAATATTTTCGCATCTTTGGGAGTCGGTGTTTTATTTTACGTGATCGTGAGAATCTTGGAAAATTTGACTCTCGAAGTGACGAAGGGATTTTCTTAGGTTATTCTACAAACAGCAGAGCATATCGAGTTTTTAACTTAGAATCTAAGACGATCGTAGAATCGATAAATGTTAAGGTAGATGAAGCTTTTCACTTTGAATCTGAAAAATCTACCCTCGATATCTCTCTTGATGATGATACACCTGCTAATGCATCTTCTTCTAACAATTCTTTCGATAATAATGATGCATCTAACGGTTCTTCAAGCTTATCTGATGTGCAGGAATCATCTCGTGTACCTCCGTCTACTCCTCTACCTCAAACGTTACGCATCTCCAAGGATCACCCTGAATCGAACATCATTGGAGATCCACAAGAAGGAGTTAGAACACGGAGACAATTGGTTTGCGGATTTGCATGCTATGTATCTCAAATCGAACCAAGGAATGTTGATGAAGCTCTCCAAGATGACTACTGGATTAAAGCAATGCAGGAAGAGCTCCATCAATTCGAGCGAAACAAAGTCTGGGAATTAACGAAGCCTCCGAAGCAACACAATGTGATAGGTACCAAATGGATCTTCAAGAACAAGAAAAATGAAGAAGGTACTATCATCAGGAACAAAGCAAGGTTAGTTGCTCAAGGCTACTCTCAAGTAGAAGGTATAGACTTTGATGAAACTTTCGCCCCTGTAGCTAGACTCGAGTCCATTCGTATATTGTTTGCGATTGCTTGTCATTTTAAAATCAAATTATTTCAAATGGACGTTAAGAGCGCCTTTTTAAATGGGTTTTTAAATGAGGAAGTTTATGTGGCTCAACCGAAAGGTTTTGTGGATCATAAACTACCTAACCATGTTTTTCGTCTGAAAAAGGCTCTTTACGGTCTGAAACAAGCACCGCGAGCATGGTACGAAAGGTTGACAAAGCACCTTTTGGAAAAGGGCTACACTCGAGGGGGAGCTGACAGGACTCTCTTTGTGAAGCATTATCAAAACAATTTCATAGTTGCTCAAATCTATGTCGATGACATTGTTTTTGGCGCAACAAGAGATAATGATGCTTCTAAATTCGCGGAGACCATGGAAAGCGAATTTGAGATGTCCATGATGGGCGAATTGACTTATTTTCTTGGATTACAAGTTAAACAAAACGATGAAGGAATTCACTTGTGTCAATCCAAGTATGCACTGGAGTTGGTCAAAAAGTTTGATCTTGAAAATTCTAAGGATTTTCCGACTCCAATGGGAACTAGCCATAAGGGACTTGGAAGTGAATCACAAAGTGAGAATGTAGACGAGAAACTGTACCGCAGTATGATTGGAAGTCTACTATATCTCACGGCTAGTCGCCCGGATATATCCTTCAGTGTTGGGATTTGTGCGAGATATCAATCAGCACCGAAGGAGGTTCACCTGAAAGCGGTGAAACGGATCATCCGATATATCAAAGGTACAATCAATTTCGGAATTTGGTATCCTATGGGAACGACTTTGGATATTGTTGGATACTCAGATGCCGATTGGGCTGGATCAGTGGATGACCGGAAAAGCACGAGTGGTGCATGCTTCTATCTTGGCCACTGCCTTGTTGCATGGCACAGTAAAAAGCAGAACTGCATAGCACTCTCGACTGCCGAAGCGGAGTACATTTCTGCAGGAAGTTGTTCAACCCAATTGATTTGGATGAAAAGCGTGTTGAGCGATTTCCGGATTTCAACATCTTCGGTAACCATTTTATGTGACAACACTAGTGCTATTAACATTTCTAAAAACCCTGTGTTGCACTCTAGAACAAAACATATTGAACTTAGATATCATTTTCTTAGAGAGCTAGTTGAATCAAACATTCTTCAACTGTCATATATTTCAACTGAGGATCAATTAGCTGATATCTTAACAAAACCTTTGGATCAAAAACGTTTTATTCACTTGCGTAAAGCAATTGGCATGCTTTCCTTGAAATAAACTCTTTTGAAACCTTTGCTTAGGTTAGGTTTTGTTTTTGTTTTTGTTTTGTTCTTTATCTATGTTTTGTACATAGGACATTAATTGAGCATAAATCATAATTGACTTTAATTGCATCCTTTTATGCATTTAGAAATTTATTATGCTTTTGATGTCATAATATTTCAATGTTGCAATGATCATTTACGTTAATTAAACCATCTTTTAAGTGATCAAAGTCAATTTCTCTCTCAATGATCTCTTGGTATAGTCATTATCATATTTGATTGCTTAGTCGAGTATGAATTCGAGATCAATGGTTTGGTTGAATACTTTATATATTAAATAATTGATAGCCAATTGAGGGGGAGTCAATGAAATGTAAAATGCTCAAAAGATGTGGAAAGAGTTACATCCCAATGAGGAGTGTGAAAACTACCACCACATGGAGAAAATAAAAAAAAAAAGATACTCCATGAATGAAAAGCAAATTTTTGTTTTGAAAATTGTTGATGAAATTCATATTGAAATACTTGACTCAGTCGTATTTCATGGTTGGTATAAGGTGGGATTTTTAGTAAAAGATGCTCAAAGAGCCACTCCTTCAACAGATTGTCTAGATATATTATCTAACTTATCTGGGATTTCAAACATCTATTGATCTTGGTACTTCATTTTCTTTACTAAAATTGATGATTTGATAAAGGCATTACACATAGGATCAGGATAGATGTAATTGAAGTTGTTCAACTTTAAGTGTTTTAACTTTCGTAAATTTTCGTTTCATTTTTGGGTATTTTTGATAGATTTTGCATAATCTATTTCTTGTTGTATGAAACGATGTCTTTTGTTTAAAGTTGACATGGTAAAGTGCTTACATACTTTTTCTGGATTTTATGGAATTTTTCTGAATTTTTCTGGAGAAAAAGTTGAAGCCGATCCGGATCGGGGTAAGTGATCCGGATCCCGAACGCAGGATTCTTCCTGCGGGTAGCCGATCCGGATCACATTCTCGATCCGATCCGGATCACGGCTAGGGTTTTATAAGAACAAAGAGGATTTGATTTCTTTTACCCTAATCTTTTGTTCTAAAATCTCTAGAGCTTCTCTCTCTAGATTTCTTGCTTTTGGAGCTTCCAAACTCAAAGTTCTTCGGATTCAAGTAAGTTTTATTGATCAAAACTCGGTTTTTCACGGTTTTTCATCAAACGTGAGTTGAAATCTTGGAACTTTTTCGTTTGTGAATGGTTTTTGATCAAATTTCTTTTGAAATAAGAACTCTGGGTCAATTAGTTTTGCTTTTATGCTGGGTTTTCTCAAGATAAACGAGTTTTTAGGCTTCGATTTCTAAAAATTCTGTTTTAGGGCATAAAAGAGGAATTTTTGGAAATCATGGGATTGATCTATTTTTAAAATTCCTTTTGGAAAACTAATTTGATTCTTGGCTTCTCTACATGATTATGATTGTCTAGGTACAATTTTTCAAATTTTTCAAAATTGACGATTTTTCATATGTTCTTGAGTTGGTTTCACAGGACACTTTCTCAAAACTCAAAGCACTACGTCAATGGCACTCTCCTGGTTAATCCTGCTACTGGTCACGATGGTACATACTCGAGCAACCAACAAACTGAAACGAGCCAAGAAAGTTCAACGAAAAGGAGAAGTGGAAGTTATAAGTGACACTGAACTTGAAGAAAACCCTGATGAAGTACACTGGGATATGTTGACTGATGATGATGATGATGAGGTATTGCCTACTAAATCTAAACAAAAAGGAAAAGCACCCATGGACACTGGGAAAGCTCCTATGTCTGCTCCAACTATCTCTGTGAAACGGAAACGACTTGCTCGACGTTATGGATTAAGACGAGACACTAATATTGACACACCAATAGCTCCTGACTCTCCGCCACGTGTTGAAGAGGTAGTCGTTAATACTGACCGTCTTCGAGCCTTTGAACAACGTGAATGCATCGGAGAACGTCATGTCAACATTGAAGCTCTTCGCAATCATTCACCAGAATTTGGAACCTTAATTGAACAAGCTTCTCTTCTTCAAGTCTGCCGATTCCCTGAACTTCTAGGATATTGTTTGTATCGTGTGAGAACCTTCTACACGAATGCGAGACATCTTCAAGAGAATGAAAATGGGTCTATGCATTTCTATACAAACGTCCAAGGAATGAAGATTAAGATCACACCGCAGTTAATTGGTGAAGTGCTTGGAATGGAATCTAGCACATCGGGGGTTAACTTTTTGAAAGGAAAAAGTTTGACAAGTGCATTGTGGCAAACTGTGGTCGACAGGATCTGTTTGGAGGGGACTCAATCAGTTGATGGCAAAAGTGTCAGATCCAAACATCTACGACTGGAGTACCGATTTTTAAACTTCATAACGTGCTATAACATCCTGCCCAACATGCAGACCAAGGTTGTGAGATGGGAGCGACTGCTATTCCTATATCTCATAGGACATCCCTCTGAGGCTATTGGATTAAACATGAATATTCCCTATATAATTTGGAATAGAATGTCAAGGTACATTGTGCATCCTCATCCCTCTGAGCGACTTCCGTTCCCTCTAATCATCATGAGGATCTTACAAAAGTTTGACATTGATGTAAGCTCAACATCATATCAGCACAGTTGCGGGATGATAGATGAATCAACAATTGTGAAGTCACTTCACAAATTACCTCATGTTATTGGAAAGAAACCTTGTGACGGCACCTCGGCCTCACCGTCTCGACAAGAACCCGGCACGGATGATGAAGCATCATTGACTTCGATCTTCAAGTTGCAACAACAACTATCTGTCAAGCAAGAACAGATCTTGAAAGAACAACAAAGGATTGCCAATGAGCTTGAGATAACAACAGCAGCTCACATTACCATCACGAAAAAGATAAATTCAATGGACAAGCGGATGCGAAAGATAATGTCTACGATGGGTTGCACAAGTTCTGAAGATTCAGATTCTGACAACTAACTATCTTTGACTCATTTCTTTTTGTGCAGGATTTTTAGGTTTTAGTCTTATTGATACTTTTAGTTTAGTTCTCAGTTTGTGCATATTAATAGAATTTTTTTAACTCTCCTTACATATTGTAGCTCTTGCTACGTTTTGGCTTTGTTTTGTGACAAAAAGGGGGAGAGAGTTAGAGAGAACTTTGAACAATGAACAATGATTGTGAACATTAAGGTAAGTATGACTTCAACTCAACTTTGGTTTTTCTTTGTGATTTGTGACATGCCTCTATACTAACTATTTGACTAACTATTTGGGCATGTAATATGACTAACAAGTTGATGTTGGACTAACATACTTTGACATTTGGTTTTCGATTGCTTAGAAGATATGTTGGTTTTAACTATGATTCTCTTACATATCTGAATTTTTCAAATATCATGGTGAGAATAAACTCTATCTCTGTAGTTGGTTTTGAATGTGTCAATTCTTGAGGTATCTAACGATTTTGTTTGTCAAGAATGCTTTCTGTGTGCAGAGATTACAGATGTCTAAGTCTAGAGTCTGTTCTAGGAGTTTATCTCATGTTTTTAATTTCTGGATCTCTTTTGTAAATTTTTGTTGTATGGTGATAGCAACAAAAATATCTTTTTGAATTTTCTTTTGTGGATTTGTGTTTTGTCACGAAACCGCCAAAGGGGGAGATTGTTACGGAATTTGAGTTGGCGTATTTCGTGAATGTATTAAGTCTTGAAGATTGAAGATGAAGAAACTTTGGATCGTATACCTCAATCTCAAGAAAGAAGAATTCAAAAGGATCAGGTACGTTTAACTAAAGAATTTTGATGATCCGAATACTTCTTATAGTGTAGAAACACCTGGAAGAGGTTTTAATTGCTTAAACATCAAAAACTGGACATGGGACATGTTCAGGATCCGGATCGTGGCTTGCAATCCGGATCCCGAAGGGTGTTTGTTCATACACTGGTTCAATCCGGATCGCAGCATCCTCTGATCCGGATCCCGAACACTAGTTTTACCTTTTGCTTTCTCGATCCGGATCAGGATTTGCAATCCGGATCCCGAACATGATGTTTGGTGAAACTGTATGAACGATCCGGATCGGGGACTACGATCCGGATCCCGAACAAGCAATTTTCTGGAAACCGTCTTTTGTGCTTCTGCAATCCGGATCGCCAAATCCAATCCGGATCGCCGTCGGTAATTCTTTCCAGAAAAGGCTGTTTTTGATCCGTATATTCTTCCTAGGGTTTCTAACCTATAAATAGGCCCTGTATTCATTTCTAGGGCATCCGCTATTACAGAAGAAAATAGCCGAAAAAAAAAAATCCACATATATAGAGAAGAAAGGAAATCAATAGATTTATTCTATGTTTCTTCATCTATATTGATTGATTTGATTCTAGGTTTTCCATACTCACATTTTGAGTAGAATCAAATCAATGAATACTTAGATGGTATTTCCGATCTATCTTTAATCTAAGTATTCGGCGGATCATCACCACCCAAACAAACAACGATTTACCCCAAAATCGGCGCGTGGACTCGCGTGGCCTTGTGGATTCAAGGTGCAACCGCTCTCGTGGATTCGGAGCGAGGTACGTTCGTGGATTCGAAGCGTGCCACTGGGTGAAGACCGTGGATTCGGTTGGACGTCGTGGACTCGACGTTGGACGCTGTGGATTCAGCGTTGGGCGCGGATCGTGGATTCGAGAAGCGTCGTGGAGCGAGCGGGAAGATCTACTAGGAGCGTATGTAAAAGGTTGAGTCGTCTGTGAGTACGTTATATCACCTTGTACGTGTGTTAATTCTAGTGGATTTCGCCGTGTTATCGGTCCCGTGGTTTTTTACTCCGGTTTGGAGTTTTTCCACGTAAAAATCTTGCGTGTTCTTTTATTTTTCCGCATTGGGTTTATTTGCGCAATGATTTTTTGAGTGTTTATTGTTTACACCTATTCACCCCCCTCTAGGTGTTTTTTCCCCTATTTAGATCCAATTACTTATAACCCAACATGATATTCAGCTAATTGATCCTCAGTTGAAATATATGAAAGTTGAAGAATATTGATTCAACTAGCTCTCTAAGAAAATGATTATCTAAGTTCAATAGTTTTGTTCTTGATGTGTTCAAGTGCAACACAGGGTTTTTGGAAATGTTTATAGCACTAGTGTTGTCACAAAAAATTGTTACCGAAGATGCTGAAATCCGGAAGTCGCTCAACACGCTTTTCATCCAAATCAATTGGGTTGAACAACTACCCGCTGAAATGTATTCCGCTTCGGCAGTCGAGAGTGCTATGCATTTTGCTTTTTACTGTGCCATGCAACAAGGCAATGGCCAAGATAGAAGCATGCACCACTCGTGCTTTTCCGATCATCCACTGATCCAGCCCAATCGGCATCTGAGTATCCAACAATATCCAAACTTGTTCCCATAGGATACCAAATTCCGAAATTTATTGTACCTTTGATGTACCGGATGATCCGTTTCACCGCTTTCAGGTGAACCTCCTTTGGTGCTGATTGATATCTCGCGCAAATCCCAACACTGAAGGATATATCCGGGCGACTAGCCGTGAGATAAAGTAGACTTCCAATCATACTGCGATACAGTTTCTCGTCTACATTCTCACTATGTGATTCACTTCCAAGTCCCTTATGGCTAGTTCCCATTGGAGTCGGAAAATCCTTAGAATTTTCTAAATCAAACTTTTTGACCAACTCCATTGCATACTTGGATTGACACAAGTGAATTCCTTCATCGTTTTGTTTAACTTGTAATCCAAGAAAATAAGTCAATTCGCCCATCATGGACATCTCAAATTCGCTTTCCATGGTCTCCGCGAATTTAGAAGCATCATTATCTCTTGTTGCGCCAAATACAATGTCATCGACATAGATTTGTGCTACAATGAAATTGTTTTGATAATGCTTCACAAAGAGAGTCCTGTCAGCTCCCCCTCGAGTATAGCCCTTTTCCAAAAGGTGCTTTGTCAACCTTTCGTACCATGCTCGCGGTGCTTGTTTCAGACCGTAAAGAGCCTTTTTCAGACGAAAAACATGGTTAGGTAGTTTATGATCCACAAAACCTTTCGGTTGAGCCACATAAACTTCCTCATTTAAAAAACCATTTAAAAAGGCGCTCTTAACGTCCATTTGAAATAATTTGATTTTAAAATGACAAGCTATCGCAAATAAGATACGAATGGACTCGAGTCTAGCTACAGGGGCGAAAGTTTCATCAAAGTCTATACCTTCTACTTGAGAGTAGCCTTGAGCAACTAACCTTGCTTTGTTCCTGATGATAGTACCATCTTCATTTTTCTTGTTCTTGAAAATCCATTTGGTACCTATCACATTGTGTTGCTTCGGAGGCTTCGTTAATTCCCAGACTTTGTTTCGCTCAAATTGATGGAGCTCTTCCTGCATTGCTTCAATCCAGTAGTCATCTTGAAGAGCTTCATCAACATTCTTTGGTTCGATTAAAGATACGTAGCAAGCGAATCCGCAAACCAATTGTCTCCGAGTTCTAACTCCTTCTTGTGGATCTCCAATGATGTTCGATTCAGGATGATCCTTGGAGATGCGTAACGTTTGAGGTAACGGAGTAGTCGGAGGTACACGAGATGATTCCTGCACATCAGATAAACTTGAAGAACCGTTAGATGCATCATTATTATCGAAAGAATTGTTAGAAGAAGATGCATTAGCAGGTGTATCATCATCAAGAGAGATATCGAGGGTAGATTTTTCAGATTCAAAGTGAAAAGCTTCATCTACCTTAACATTTATCGATTCTACGATCGTCTTAGATTCTAAGTTAAAAACTCGATATGCTCTACTGTTTGTAGAATAACCCAAGAAAATCCCTTCGTCACTTCGAGAGTCAAATTTTCCAAGATTTTCGCGGTCACGTAAAATAAAACACCGACTCCCAAAGATACGAAAATATTTGATGTTAGGTTTTCTACAAAACCATAGTTCATATGGTGTATTTAAAGTCCCCGGGCGCAAATACACTCGATTAATTACATAGACAGCAGTGTTCACCGCTTCAGCCCAAAAATATAACGGTAGGTTCCGGCTATGAAGCATAACACGTGCCATCTCCTGTACGACCCTGTTTTTGCGCTCGACTACACCATTCTGTTGAGGTGTATAGGGTGCCGAGAATTCATGTTTAATGCCGTTTGAAGTGCAAAAATCAATGAATTTAGAATTTATGAATTCTCCACCTCTATCACTTCTAACACGAGTAATCTTTTCATTCTTTTCAATCATAATACGATGGCAAATCTCGTGAAAAGAATCAAAAGTATCAGCTTTCTCTTTTAAAAATGCTACCCAAGAATATCTAGAGAAATCATCAACCAATAAGAAAATATACCATTTACCTCCCAAAGATGGTTGACGAGTTGGCCCCATTAAATCCATGTGCAAAAGTTCCAAAGGCCGTTTTGTACCTATGTGGTTCAAGTTCTTGTGTGCAGTCCTAGACTGTTTTCCCTTTTGGCAACCGCCACACACAATGTTTTGTTCAAAAGAAAGTTTAGGAACCCCCTTGACCACATCTTTGTTTGAAATTCTAGCAAGTTCCTTAAAGTTTATGTGACCTAGCCTTTCATGCCAAAGAGTTTCATTTTTCAAAGAAGCTAGGTTACATTTTTCAGAAATTTTATGAGGAACTACATAACAATTGTTTTCTGATCTAACCCCTTTTAAAAAGAAAACATGGTTCTTGTCAGTTACAGTACATTCATCAGATGAAAAATTAACTGAATAACCATTATCACAAAGTTGACTTATGCTTATGAGGTTAGTCTTAAGGCCATGAACAAATAACACATTATTTAGAACCGGGCCATCTGGAATAGCTACCGTTCCTTTTCCAACAATTTTGGAAGACCGACCATCTCCGAAAACAACAAGTCCTCCGGAGATTTTCTCAAAGGTTTGAAAACAGTTTTTGTCACCGGTCATGTGACGGGAACACCCGCTATCCAGATACCAAGACGAACTATCATATGCATGCAAGGAAACATTGGTAACAAGACAAGGGAAAATTTCACCTTTGCGCACCCAAACCTTTTTGGAATGCGTCGGTAATGGTCGTGAAGTTACTCGCCTAGGTGAAAGCGTCTTGTTGAAGATTGCTGCTCCTTGATGATGTCGTCTTGAGCGGTGAACTACCAAGGCTCTTTTCCTTCAATTGATTTGCAATTGATTTCTGAGGAATCACCTTTTGGTAGTCATTGCAAGAGGTGCTTGAGGTGTGCGTTTGGCTCCCGTCTTGCAATTTCTCCTTATGTGCCCTGAAATGCCACAACGAAAACATACCTTAGATCTTGACGATCCCGAGGAGGATGAAGTAGGCTTGTTGTCGTTGCTTGTCGTGAATTCCGGTGTCGGAGGAGGAGATACCGACTGAGGCACAAAAACTGTCCCACTCGAACTTGGAATGTCTCCAGTTTGAGTGTATCCGAGGCCGAACTTATTTGTTTGACCAAGACCAAGAAGCCTGTCCAACTTACTCCTTCCAGAAGAGAATCGCTTTAAGTCATCCTTTAGTTGGAGTATGGTCTTTGTCATTTCCATTTTTCCTGTCGAGCCTCGCCGTAGAGCTTTGAGAAATAATTCGCTTTATCCACCATTTCTCATGTTCTTTCTCGAAAAGCTCATTTTCTCTTGAAGGGAAACATTTGCTTTGGCTAGATTATCCCTTTCCACTTCAAGAGCGTTTGAGAGAGAAGATGCCCTTTTTGCTTCTTCTTCGAGATCCTGCAATCTCCCTCTCAAACTCCGGTTTTGCTTTGCCAGTTTCTTTGAATCCCTCAAAAGCTTATGGTAGGCAAGAGCAAAATCTTCACCTTCAGAATTGCTCGATTCGCGTCCGTAGCAATCTTTTCAACATGGGAGGAGTTGGACAAGGAATCGGAGGTACTTGCCATTAAGCACATGAAGGGTGAAGATGTAGTGGACGCGTGGAATGCTGTCGCGTTGTCTTCTTCATCACTTGAGGATGACTCATTTGACGTTGAGTTGTCATCCCAAGTGACGACTTGCATCGCTTTCTTCTTTGCCGGATTCTTGTTGGGACACTCCGTTGCAATGTGGCCGTAGCCTCGACATTTGAAGCACTGTACTTGTCCCTCTGAACTTTTCTTATCCTTTGAGAAGTTCTCTTGCTTTCTTGACTTGTAACTTGAAGAACCCTTGCCTTTCTTCGACTTTCCGAAGGATGGAGTTTTGCTTGAATTACCCCTTCGAAAGTTGCGGCGAAACTTCCTTGTCAAGAGAGCGAGCTGCTTCTCAAAGTCCTCCATAGATAGGTTCTCGTCATCGTCCGAGGAGGATGAATCCGCGTCTTCTTCTTTGTTGTTTTCAATGCATAACCTGAAGACTTAGAAGAGGATGCCTTTCCAGAAGAATAGTTAGTAGGAAATGTCATTTCATAAGTTTGTAAAGCACCAACTAATTCTTCTACACGCATTTCGTCCGGGTGTTTAATTGTTTCAATGGCTGCGACCTTCGGGCGAAATCGTTCAGGAAGAGTTCTTAAATCTTTCTTACAACTTTAAATTCTGGAATCTTCTCTCCCAAGTTAGCACATGAGTTTACGATGTCTTGCAATCGTGTGTAATAGTCAGTGAAAGATTCATTTTCTGCCATAGAAATAGAGTCAAACTTGCTCGTAAGCATTTGCAGTTTCTGAATCTTCACAAGGTTAGTTCCCTCATGCGTAACTTGAAGAACATCCCAGATTTCTTTCGCAGTCTCACATGCCGAGACGCGAGAGAACTCTGTTTGTGACAAAGCATTAAATAGAGCATTAATTCCTTTGCCATTGTAAGAAGATGAATCTATCTCTTCCTTGGTCCATTTCGACCTAGGTTTTAAGGTGCGAACATCAGAAATAATTTCAGTTGGATTAGTCCATCCTAATTCAATTGATTGCCACACCCTTTCGTCGATGGAAATTAAAAAGGCTTTCATCCGTACTTTCCAGTACGCATAATTTGTTCCATCAAAGAAAGGGGGTCGATTGATGTTTCCACCTTCAACCATTGTTTACAACCCTATTCCCGCTCTGATACCACTTGTTGGGTTATATGTATATGGATCTAAATAGGGGAAAAAACACCTAGAGGGGGGTGAATAGGTGTAAACAATAAACACTCAAAAAATCATTGCGCAATAAAACCCAATGCGGAAAAATAAATGAACACGCAAGATTTTTACGTGGAAAAACTCCAAACCGGAGTAAAAAACCACGGGACCGATAACACGGTGAAATCCACTAGAATTAACACACGTACAAGGTGATATAACGTACTCACAGACGACTCAACCTTTTACCATACGCTCCTAGTAGATCTTCTCCGCTCGCTCCACGACGCTTCTCGAATCCACGATCTGCGCCCAACGCTGAATCCACAGCGTCCAACGTCGAGTCCACGACGTCCGACCGAATCCACGGTCTTCACCCAGTAGCACGCTTCGAATCCACGAACGTACCTCGCTCCGAATCCACGAGAGCGGTTGCACCTTGAATCCACAAGGCCACGCGAGTCCACGCGCCGATTTAGGGTAAATCATTGTTTTTTGGGTGGTGATGATCCGCCGAATACTTAGATTAGAAATAGATCGGAAATACCATCTAAGTATTCATTGATTTAATTCTACTCAAGATCTGAGTTTGGAAAACCTAGAATCAAATCAATCAATATAGATGAAGAAACATAGAATTAATCTAGTTATTTCCTTTCTTCTCTATATGTGGATTTTTCTTTTTCGGCTGTATTTTTCTATTAAGTCCCGTCCCCTAGAAAATGAATAAAGGGTCTATTTATAGGTTAGAAACCATTGGAAGAAGATAAGGATCAAAAACAACCTTTTCTGGAAATTTTCAGGACGGCGATCCGGATCGGATTAGCTGCGATCCGGATCGTCGTAGCGTGATAGACAATTCCAGAAAACAGGGTTCGGGATCCGGATCGCAAGGTCCGATCCGGATCGTTCATGCAATTCAGCAAATTCCCATGTTCGGGATCCGGATCGGAATGGCCTAGGATCCGGATTGAAATTGCCAATGAACAATCACCCTTCGGGATCCGGATTGCAAGGTCTGATCCGGATCCTGAACATGTCCCATGTCCAGTTTTTGATATTTATGCAATTAAAAATTCTTCCAAGTGTTTCTACACTACAAGAAGTATTCGGATCACCAAAAATCTTTAGTTAAACATACCTGATTCTTTTGAATTCTTCTTTCTTGAGATTGAGGTACATGATCCAAACTTTTCTCATCTTCAATCTTCAAGACTTAACACTTTCACGAAATACGCCAACTCAAATTCCGTAACAAAAAACGGCTGAAATATCCTGTTCATCAAATCCATGAATGCGGCAGGGGCATTTGTCAACTCGAAAGGCATCATAGTAAACTCATAATGCCCGTACCGCGATCTGAAAGCCGTTTTGGAGATGTCCTCGGCCCTCACCCTCAGCTGGTGGTAACCGGACTGCAGATCAATCTTCGAGAACACAGACGCTCCTGCAGCTGATCAAACAAATCATCAATCCGGGGGAGGGGATACTTGTTCCGGATGGTCACTTTATTCAACTCCCTATAGTCCACACACACAACCGAAGTGACCCATCCTTCTTCTTCACAAACAACACAGGCGCTCCCCACGGAGAAACACTGGGTCTGATGAGCCCCTATCCAAACGATCCTGAAGCTGGGCTTTCAACTCCCTCAACTCAGCTGGCGCCATCCTATAGGGTGCCTTTGAGATTGGTGCAGTCCCAGGGACTACATCAATCACAAACTCAATCTCCCTCTCCGGCGGCATCGTCGTCAACTCAGGGGGAAACACATCTGGAAACTCTCGGACAATAAGGATATCCTCGAGTCCCAGTGCCGCCGTAGGCACCTCTACCACAGTGGCCAAAAAGGCAGTGCAACCTCTGCTCAACATCCTCCTAGCTCTCACCGAGGAAAAATAGTCGCTGCGAACAGCGTGCTCTGGCAGCCTCTGAAGATGAACTCCTCCTGTCCTGGCTCGCGGAGAGTCACCGTCCTCTCTCTGCAGTCGATAGTGGCGGAATGCCGTGACAGCCAAACCATCCCAAGCACCAAGTCAAAATCCTGGAGCTGCTGCCAGACAAGCAAGTCTGCAGGCAAAATCCAAGGCCCTAACTGCACCGGGCAAGCCACACAACGCTTCTGACATGCAAAACATGATCAGGAACCAGAGCCTCTAATGCATGCGATAGAGAAACTACCTCTATACCAAGTAGGGATGCAAATGTCCTCCCAAAAGGAAAGTAATGCTCGAATAACAAATAAGACAAGAATCCAAATGCCAACAATAAACCATACCTGCCACCACACAGTCAGCCGTAGCAGGATCCCCCGCCTGCGCTAAGCCGCCCTGACCACTCAACAACGGCTGTCTCTCACCAGAAGGGCGTGGAGGCGAAACTCGGTCTGCCTGGAGACCTGTCGGTGAAGCTTCCGGTCGCAGCTGGGAAGTGGTAGGAACAGATGCCGAAGTCGATGCTGCACATGCTGGCTGGGGGCACGAAGCCCGCAAATGTCCAAACTGGCCACAAAGATAGCAGCGTCCCTGCTGCTGATCACTAGTACTGGCAAGGTGCTGACCTCCACAGAAAATGCACCTGTCTGCCTGCTGAGGCCGCCTCTGCTGCCGCTGCCATCTCTGTAATCTCGACTGCGACCCCTGCTGGGAGGTGGTAGGGGCCAATGCTGAAGGAGGTGCTACTAAGGTCCGAAAGGGGCACGTAGCTCGGATGTGGCCCGGCTGCCCACATCGGAAGCAACGACCCTCCCTCAAGCTACAGGTATCAGATGGATGCTGCCCCCCACAGAAAACACACCGGGCCGACGCCCGAAACCGTCGAGACTGCTGCTGCGGTGGCCTCTGAGTCGTACCAGGTCCTCGTCGATCATGACGCCCACGGCCAGGAGGCTGAGGCCGCGGGGGTCGTGATGGTCTCCCTGAACTGGCCTGTCCATCATCATCCGGGGCTGGGCGTTTTCTGTCTGGACGTTGCTCTGAAGCCTCGGCCCCCTCGCCAATCGCCAAGTCACCCCGCTGTGCCAGTAACCGCTCCAAGCGCTGATCCTGACAAAAGCTCCTCGCCACTAACTGGGTCACCAAAGCCCGCAACTCTCCCAACTCGGCGGTCACCGCCCGCTCAGACTCCTCGGAATGAGCGGGGGTACCCCGGGTGGGTGAACGACGACGCAGAGACATCCTGCCACAGTAAACCAAGAATCAGCAACCAAACCCCACAAGACCCAATCTAGCGAAAGTCGAAGACATTCCCCTATTTCTGCAACTTTATGTTGTCTGCAGCCAACATAATTGTTCAACAGAAATAGGGTCTGTCGATCCCTCTTCACTAGCTGGAAGAGTCAACTGACCAAAATCACTGACTTTCGCAAAATATCACGCCACTCACGCCCTAACATCCTAGGGTCTGCCAAAAGCCTAGGGTTTCCTAAGTCCCAATTGACCTATCCCTAAGCTCTGATACCAACTTAATCTGTCACGCCCCGGGTGTAAACCAGAACCCGGCCCGTCTACAGATCCGCCGTGCATGCGGTATTTCCCACATACACGAAGCGTCGGTAACCTGCTCAGATATAAGAAATAATAATAAAAGAGCATAATAATCAGAGCTAAACTAAAACTACTATATCTCAGACAGAAGCTGGAAGTAAAAGAGTACAACAGTGAAATAAAATACAGATGTCTCTCCCAGCTCACCACTAAAATACAAACAGCTGGCAGAAGCCAAACCCCAAAAAGAAGTAAACAAAAACTGTCTGAGGAGACCAGGTACCCAAAATGTCCAGCTACAACCCTCGGGTGGCTCTCTAACTAGTCCGCAATCTGCTTACCTCGATCAGTTGCTGAAGGCCCAGCAACTCCCGCAGAGGACTCTGCAAAACAAAGGGGAAGAAAGAAACAAGAAAGACAATGGGGGTAAGTACTACTATAAACAGTAGCCTCCCCTAGTGGGTAAAGCCTCAGCTCAGATATGCCCACCAGGTGATCAGAGGCAAAAGGGGAAAGGAGAAGAAAGGGGGTGCAGATAAATGAAGCAACTGATAAAATGCTATCCCTAATATGCCTCTACATGACCAACCAATAAGGATGGAGAAAGTGATGCATCAGAATCAAGAAGCCTGTCAAATCGACCCAATCTGACCGCCAGTGAACACTGGCACTGCCTGCTCTGCTGTCGAACTCAAGAACCCAGCATGGTGCCCGGCGCTCTGCACCGTGGAAAGCCTACTCCGGAGTGGCACTCGAGGGGAGCGACCCACACGAGTAAAGTATCACTGTAACAAGCATCTCTGTAACCACTGTCTCATAATAGCAGGACTGGATCATGACTATGATCAAAGTGGGAAACTCCGTCCACTAAAGAAAGCCCGATCCCCAAAACACCCAATCTGATGCAATAGTAACAACCCGGTCAACCACCCAAGATCCGTGGTCGCCGCAACACCCTGTCAAAAGCCCAACCTGTCCCAAATCCCCAATACCTGACTACACTGTCCAACACCCGCTCGAACCCGAGCGACTATGCCGCAAGTCTATCAATAATAGGAGAAGAAAAGAATAAATGCATGGTTTCTCCTAAGTCAAGTCCCAAAAGATAGTATAGCAGTAAAAGATGACATAATTAAGTGACCCGTTTAATCATGCATTGTCTCAATATTTTGTCCATTTTCCAAGAATAATCAGTTTAGAGGATAAAGGCTAAGGTGACAGTCACATATGAACAATCATCCATTTTGCAGTCCTCAATTTATATTCTGCCCCTAAACATGCAGTCCAGAATAATTACGCAATTGATTTAAGGTAATCATGCTACCACAAATTCCACATGGATCAATTAACAATTAACTAATTTCCCTAGAGCATGCAAGACTATCAATCAATAATTAGCATCAACAATGTGGGGGCGTTCTGATGTTCCTAGTGGGCATATCAAAGGAGAGGAGTACAACAACCACCCACCTGAAGTGCGAACTGTCCGGATCCGTACAGATGAAAATACCAAAATTCCAAATCCTTGCTTCCACAAATTCAGCACACCCGTAATACTCCTGGTACAATACAAAGTCCACTAAATACACTTAGGCTCCCAAATATTGCTCTTATAATCACATACAACATCGGATTCAAAACTGTTAAATTATCACCTGCAGAAAGTGCCCAGGAAATTCCAAGAAAAATATCACGGCGATCCTCGCGTCGATAGCTTCGCAACGGTACCTTGCACGCCCAAATCTGAGTTCGGTAAGTCAAGATATAAATTCGGCAAAGGGGTACATCATACAAAATCTGTGCTAAAAACTGCACACTGTTCACTGAGAAAACAGTGATTTTCACCTCGAAATAATCCTCTGGAAAATCCAAGAAAAATACGAGCGCGTTCCTTGCGATCCGTAGATGAAAAAGTTGTATAAGCTCGTTTTCGTCTGACGCTCGTGCGCGAAGATATGGCCAAAATACCCCGCTGCTGTCAAGGAAATCCTTACAGAAAAGGGGTCACTGTTTGCCTCGGGATCCATGCCAAAACCTCGAAACGGGAAGACGCGATCAAAATGAGAGATGAAGCCCTACCTCTTAGGAGTCTGTCGGCGCAAGAATCACAGCAAAATGATCTCGGGGTAGCCCAGGGGAGCTAAAACACTGTCGCTGCGCCGAAGAAGAACCCAGGAATGCAACGCCGCGCCGCACCGTAAAATGGGGAACCTCGGGATGCGTGCCTCCAGAAAATCTGAAACTTGGCAGGTAGATCAAGAACTTGGAGATGAACAACTTTGCTGAAGGGGGCTCGGGTAGAAGGTGAAAGGGTTGAGAGAAAAGAAGCAAAGAAGGGGCTCGGGTTGGTATATATAGTGTAGTTGGAACAATTGGGAAAATTCCCATTTTGTCCCGGAATTCGGGCGCCCGAATCTTTCGGGCTGCTACAGTAATGGGCCCGGCCCATTACTGTGCAAGCCCGAAACGATTCGGGCCCGCCACGTAGCCCACTACACTGCTCCCCAGGGCCCCGCTGCACCCGGCGCACCTGCGCCCGCCAATGGCGGTGCGCCACGTGGCCCCCGGCGACCGTGCACCGCGCACGTCGCGCCGTGCACCGCACACGTCACCCTGCCTCCCTGCGCGTACGGTCACCTGCCCCGCGTACGGCACCTGCCTCGGTCACCCACTCCACAGATTGCGTGGACCGGGAGCACAACACCGAACCAGCCAACAGCCGCCACGTGTCCGCCCGGTCTACCGTGCACCCACGTCCACGGTCCGTGGACCGCGCGCCGTGGACCACCCAACCGGACACTGCCACGTGGCACCCCGCACTGGCGCACGCCGACACCGTGGACCGCGCACCTGCCCCCGCGCCCGGGCGCCTGCCCGCGCCCTGCCCGCGCCGCGTGCCGCCGCCTGCCGCCTGCCCGAGGCTGCGCCGCCGCCCGCCAACGCTGCCCGCCGCCGCCGGCGATCGCCGGAGACACTGTTCCGGCGTGAACAGTAACCGCAAGCTCAAAAATAGCAAGTAAATAGCCCATCTTGACCGTTTTCGCGCGCTGATTCCAAATACGACGTCCGTTTCGCCAAAATCCACTTCCAAAATTTGCCGGGGGCTCCCGGAAAGGTAAACTTAATCCATTTTTCACGCCAGGTCGTTTTCTTGGTTCCAAAAAGCGCGCAGATACCTCTAACACCCCGAATGGGCTCCCAGAC
The DNA here is from genome assembly GCA_029168755.2 of Tillandsia fasciculata. Classification (NCBI taxonomy): domain Eukaryota; kingdom Viridiplantae; phylum Streptophyta; class Magnoliopsida; order Poales; family Bromeliaceae; genus Tillandsia; species Tillandsia fasciculata. The sequence continues at coordinate 8,731,768 of CM054948.1, forward strand.
AAACAGAAAAGCTCCAAATCGACAGAAAACCACAACAAACCTCCGCTTTGGCCTAAAACCTCTCTAACATTCGGCAAAAACAGCCGACGGCCAAACACAACAAGCCAAAGCTTCACAGGGTCCATCTGTGGCATCCATTTGATGCGCTATGGGCCGAATACACCATCAACAGGTGTTAGCACAGAGAAAATGCGGGAAAAAGCTGTGTGGAGTTCAGGGATCCTACAGTCTGGCATAGTTATACTTGGACGAGATAGTGAGGCTGCACGGGGTACCAGCGTCGATTGTTTCAGATCGGGACTCGAGATTTGTGTCACGATTCTGGGGGAGTTTACAGGCAGCTTTGGAGACTCAACTCAGATTCAGCACTGCATTCCACCCACAGACTGATGGCCAGTCCGAACGCACCATTCAGACCCTAGAGGATATGTTGAGAGCATGCGTTATGGATTTTGGAGGGGGGTGGTACCGACACTTACCATTGGTTGAGTTTGCGTACAACAAAAGCTATCAAGCGAGCATTCAGATGGCTCCATTTGAGGCGTTGTATGGACGCAAGTGTCGGTCGCCCCTGTATTGGAGTGACGTGGGTGAGAGGAGGACTTTGGGGCCGGATTTACTGTTGGAGGCTGAGGAGAAAGTCAGAGTTATTCGCCGACATCTTGAGACAGCCCAGAGTCGTCATAGGAGCTACGCAGATACTCGGCGGCGAGACCTTGAGTTTCAGATTGGTGACCATGTCTTCCTGAAGGTCTCGCCTTCGAAGGGGGTCCGGAGATTTGGAGTGCGTGGGAAGCTTAGTCCCCACTTTATTGGACCCTTTGAGGTACTCGAGAGGTTAGGCCCTGTGGCTTATAGAGTTGCTCTTCCTCCCCGCTTGGCCGGTGTACATGATGTGTTCCATATCTCAGCTCTGAGGAGATATGTGTTTGATCCGTCGCATGTGATTGACTTCGCTTCCTTGGAGATCGGCGAGGACCTGGTTTATGAGGAGCGCGCGTTGCGGATTCTTGCTCGTGAGGTAAGAGAATTGCGCAACCGGGCTATTCCGTATGTGAAGATCTTATGGAGCAATCACGAGGAGTGAGAGGCTACTTGGTAGCTGGAGACAGAGATGAGAGCTGCCTACCCCTTTCTGTTCGAGACTACTGGTTGAGGTACGCCTGTCTTACTATGCTTTGTTTCGAGGACGAAACTTCTTTTTAGTGGGGGAGGATGTAGTGGCCCTAGTTCCCATGCAGCGTTCTTCCGATGAATCCACTGTTAGAACACCTAGTGTTGGTGTATCTGGCCCATGGTGCATCAATGGGATGCCACAGATAGACCCTGTGTGTTATCACTTGCTGTGTTGGCTTTCGGCTGGGTTTGCCGGAATTTCTGAAAAGAATTAGGCCAAACGGAGCTTGGAAATGGATTCAGCACGGAAAAACGCTTGAAAACGGCTATTTGCTTGTTTGATTCTGAGTACAGATGCCCAAAAACGGGCTCCCGAAAGTTTTACTGGATTTTTGGTGCATGGGGGGAGCTGTGGACCGGCAGGGGGTGCCACGTGGCAGCTGCTGATTGGGCGGTGCACGCGGCCCGGTCCACGGAACGACCTGGAGAGGCCCGGGGTGCACGGCTGGAGGCGTGGACCGGCGGGAATCCACGTGGCAGCACCGGATTGGCCAGTTCACACGGCGCGTTCCACTGAGTGTTGGCACTGGTGCATGGGCCGGCGCAGTGGACACATGGCAGCTCGCTATTGGCGGGCGTAGTGTGCGCGGTCCACGGGGACTCGCGGCCTTGCGCATGGACCAGGGCGCGCCACGTGGCGGCCTGCGAGTGGCCGGCTCACGCCGCGCGCGGTCCACGCGCCAGGGGAGCCGTACGGGGCAGGTCGGAGCGGTTGGGGGCAGGTGGCCGTGACGTAGGGGCACCACGTGGCGCCCCACGATTGCCCGGTGCAGTCGCCCCACGTCGCTCGGTCGGGACACGCGGCGCTCCGCGATTCGCGGGCGCGCCGTGCGCGGGGCGCAGGAGGAGAGCCGGGACACGTGGCGGCTCCAGGTGAATCCGAGCGCGCACAGTGTTGGGCCAGGCCCAACACTGTAGCCGCCCGATTTTTTCGGGCGCCCGGAAACCGGGCCCGAAAGCCCAATAACCCCTCTTTGAGGGCTTTTTCGTGGGAAGGCCTATAAATAGGCCTTTCACCTGAGATTTCGGGCTTTTCCAGAATTCTTTTGCCTCTGCACCCTTAAGCAAAGTTCTTTCTTATCTTCTTGTGCATCTGCTGAAGGAGTTTCGGATTTTTTGGAGCTCGCATCCCGAGGTTCCAGATTTTACCGCGCGGAGCGACGTTTCATTCTCGGTGTTCCTCTTCGTCGCAGTTCAGTGTAAAGGCTTCCCTGGGCTACCCCGACACTGGTTTTTGGTGATTCTTACGCCGACACACTCCTAACAGGTAGGGCTTCATCTTTCATATTGATCGCGCATTTCAGTTTTGAGTCAGTGGCACGGATCCCGAGGTTCTTTCTTGACCCTTTTCTGTGTGGATATTGGGACAGCATTGGAGTGTTTTGGCGATATCTTCGCGCACGAGCGTCAGACGAAAATTTTCCTATACAACTTTTTCATCTAAAAATCACAAAGAACGCGCTCGTATTTTTCTTGGATTTTTCCGAGATTTTATCAGAGGTGAAAATCCCTGTTCTTCTGTGTGCAGTGCTACAGTTTTTGACGCAGGAATTGTTTGAGTACACCACCTTGCCGAATTTATATCTTGACCCACCGAACTCGGTTTTCGACGTTTCAGGACTCTATCGACATCTACTCTTCGTGATGATCGCCGTCATATTTTTATCAGAATTTTTGAAAAATGTTTTTCAGGTGAAATTTTCGAATTTCAGGGACTGTTCACACAGATTTTGTAACTTGGGAAATTGTGTGGAATTAAGTGTAATTTTGGAATATGTTGTACCCAGGACTTTGTGAGCACTACTACCGTGTTGCTAGCTTGGTGGTTACTGTGTTTGGGCTGTTTTTGGACTTTCTCAGCTGTACAACCCCGGACAGTTAGCGCGTTCAGGTGGGTGACCTTGCTTTCAAAATCTATGGACTGCGTGATAATTCTATGTTAGTAGGATCATGCATGTTAGGAATTGGACTTATTAGCATGTAAAAACTGTATGTTACTAATCCTGTATATCAGTGGTTGAATCTTGTGATCTTATTGTGATTCCTACTGCATGTTAATTAATTAAATCTTGGAACTTGACCTAGCACCCCTGTCATATGTATCATGTTCAGCCAGACTGTAGAAAACTTCAACTTGGGCTAGGTTTCTTTATCGATTTAGACATTCCCACATCACTTATTATACTTATCATTTCTGGACTTAGCTTTTTTCGCCCGGGTTGTGGGCTGGGAGGTCGGGTGGTTGTGAGATGCATTTGCACTCGTGTCTGGGGACCGAGTGGAGTTGATAGCAGTCTGTAGATCAGCTTTCTTTGGGAGAGTGATAGTGATGGTAGATCTGGGTTTCTTGGGAGCTGTCAGAGTGACAGTGTATATCAGTTGTGAGGATTCTAGTCAGTGAGTGAGACTGTGATTTGTGGGTTATTGCCGATCTTGTTGATCGAGGATTTGGATCATAGCCTGCATGAGCCATATTTGTGCTCGACAGAGATGCGCGAACATTTTACTCGTGTGGGTCGCTCCCCTCGAGTGCCACTCCGGAGTAGGCGAGACCGGGTTGTAGTACCGGCATTGAGATTGAGCTAGATACCGGGTTGTAGTACCGGCGTGAGATTGAGCTCTCTATCGCGACTTGCCGATGCTTGTGTCCCTCTGGCTGAGCCAGTTTTGGCAGCTACGAACGTACCTACAGCAGTAGGTGTGAGGTCCCGGAATCCCCGGCGTAGGAGTTGCTGGTTGTTGGGCAGCTTTTAGTGGCCGTTGGGAGTGTTTGTGCGCGTGTCGGGCCCAAGAAATGGATTTGTGATGCAATTTGGGATTTAGTTGCATCACTGGAGGCCTGCGGGATGTGTCGGTGGTGTTTGCGCGCAATTTGGACACATGTGGTGGACTTCGGGCTTAAAAGGAGACCCCGTGGGAAATTGGAAGGACCCGTCGGGTGTTTGGAAATGGTTCCGCGCGGTTCGGATGTCAAAATTGGACTCCGGGCGAAGTTTGGATAAAAGATTACCTCTCCGGTCGCCTTCGGGAATTTTTAGAGTTGGAATTTGACAAATCGGACTTTAAAAATGGACCCGGCGCGGAAATCGGATCGAGTGGGCATTCGGCAAATTTTCAGATGAGAATTTGGAGAAACGGACATCGTTTTTGGATCCAGCGCGCGAAATCGCTAAGAATGGACTATTTATTTGTTGGTTTTGGAGTCCGGTAGGCGTGCGCGTTTTTCGAGACGACGCGGCACGCAAACCGAGGCGTGGCGCGGCCGGATCCCGAGGTGGGCGGCGGCGCGCTGCGCAATGCGCGCCAGCTGGCGCGCATTGGGAACGCGCGCCTGCGCAGGTCAGCGCAGGGGCCGCCACGTGGCGGCCCCCCGTTGGCGCCCGCGATGGCGCGGGGGCACGCGCGCCCGTGTAACGGGCGCGTGTCCCGCGCCTGCGCGTGGTGCGGTGCAACGCGCCCGTGTAGCGGGCGCGTTGCCGCACGCCACGTGGCGCGCTGGGCGCGTGCGTGGACCCGGCGCACGCGCCCAGCCTTGTGGACCGGCCGGTTGGAGCCCCCGGTTGGTTGGCGCGGTGGACCGGCTCCGTGGACCGGCACCGTGGACCAGCTTTTCTCCCTCTCCCTCTTTTCTTCTTCTCCTTCCTCCCCGCACCGCCATTGCTCCCTTTCTTTTCTTTCTTCTGCACCCGAGAGCGAGAGGGAGTGAGGGAGGAGGTTGCGTGAGGTGCGGCGGCGCGTCGTGGACCTCGTTTTGCGTGCGAGGTCGCCCGGCGGAGCATTTCGGCGACGGCGGCGCAATCGGGTAGGTCCCGTGTGTTATTTTTACGGTGTTTTTAGCACAGTTTCGGGACGTTCTTTTGGACTGTAATTAACCCCTTGTTCTTATCTGTGTTTGGGACTGTGTTCTTCTGCACCGTTTTGCGTGCGGTCCCCGGCGGCGTGCTCCGTTTTGCGTGCGGACTCCGTTTTGCGTGCGGACTCCGGCACCGTGCACCGTTTTGCGTGCGGATTCCGGCACCGTGCACCGTTTTGCGTGCGGACTCCGTTTTGCGTGCGGACTCCGGTACCGTGCATCGTTTTGCGTGCGGATTCTGGCACTGTGCACCGTTTTGCGTGCGGACTCCGTTTTGCGTGCGGATTTTGGCACCGTGCTCCGTTTTGCGTGCGGACTCCGGCAGCGGACATCGTTTTGCGTGCGGATCGCGTGGAGGCCAATTGCAAGTGTCTACGAGCAATTGGTGGCAAACCGAGGTGGGTGGCCTTATCTCTAAGTTTTATGGACTGTACAGTATTTCTACGGATGTAGGACTATGCATGATAGTTTATTTCATTGTGTAGCATGCTAGATTGTAGGAATTGTTATTCCTTTTATTATCTGTTAATATAGTTATCTTGGAACTTGACCTAGCACCCCCGTCATATGTTGCATGTGTAACCAGACCAGTAGAAAACCCTCACTTGGGCTAGGGTTATTTATGCTTAGACATCCACACTGTTCTTTCATTCCTGGACATAGTGTTTTCTCGCCCGGGTAGTGGGCCGAGAGGTCGGGACTTGCTTTTAGTGAGGGATGCTTTTGCGCTCTTGCTTGGGAGCAGAGTGGAGTCTGGTAGTTATACTGGGTTGCTTATCTGTGCCGGGAGCCGTTTGGGTAAACGGTAGTCCCGGGAGGTCTTGTTTCCATGTTGTGCCGTCGTGGAGGGAGCCGTTGCGCAGACGGTAGTCCTGGGCCGTCGAGTATCTTCCGGTCCGTGTTGTTGGGAACCGTTGGGGTTGACGATAGTTATACTGGGTTGCTTATCTGTGCCGGGAGCCGTTTGGGTAAACGGTAGTCCCGGGAGGTCTTGTTTCCATGTTGTGCTGTCGTGGAGGGAGCCGTTGCGCAGACGGCAGTCCCGGGCCGTCGAGTATCTTCCGGTCCGTGTTGTTGGGAACGTTGGGGTTGACGATAGTTATACTGGGTTGCTTATCTGTGTCGGGAGCCGTTTGGGTAAACGGTAGTCCCGGGAGGTCTTGTTTCCATGTTGTGCCGTCGTGGAGGGAGCCATTGCGCAGACGGCAGTCCCGGGCCGTCGAGTATCTTCCGGTCTGTGTTGTTGGGAACCGTTGGGGTTGACGATGGTCCCAGGTCGTTGAGTGTTGTCCGACCTGTTCTGTTACCCTGAGTTGTGGGTCGTTCCTGGCTGTGGAGTATCTCCAGCCAGTGTGCGTTGTGCTGCGAGCTGTTGGAGAGGCTAGTGTCTCGTGTTTCGAGTTAGCCGATCAGCTGAGTCGTCGAGAGTGCTCCGACTGTTGTGCGAGATGTTTGGGGATCTTGAGTCCTACCGTTCTGAGAGTGAGCGTGGATTTTGGCTAGCCTGCATATGCCATTGTTTGATTACTCTATGCCGCGCCGTTTTCCTCAGTTGGAGCCGCGCCCCCTGAGATGCCGCTGTGGATACGATGGTTGGCCTGTTGAGGCAGTTTGGCGCGAGGGATGAGTTAGTCGGACAGGACGCCCCACGTAAATCTCGTCCTCATATGGATGTGTGGTAGTGGGCAGGTGCGTTCCTAGTCGACAGGCGCAGTCTTGACTGGACCTTTGAGGCAGTCAGTTCGTTTGGGTCGATTGAGCACCTTGGGTGCGAGTGATCTCATTTACTTTCATCTGATCCACTTTTGAGTGTCTAGATAGAGGCATGGTAGCTGTAGAGTAGCTCCAGCTTTTCTTGTTCAGTTTTCATTGCACTGTTATCTTTTACCTCTAGTAGACTTGGTGGGCAGACCGTTGGACTTGTTGACGGCACCCACTGAGAACTACTGTGGGAAGTAGTTCTCACACCCGTCGTGGTGTCTTTTCCCCAGGGACTTCTTCTTCTGTTCCTGTGCTCCTGTTGCTGATCCTTCGGACCGAGGCGAGGGAGTCGCGAGCTAGTTCCCTACCCGTCGTTGGAGTGTAGCGGTACCCCCCTTCAGAGGAGAGCTTCGGTTGATAGTTTACTTCTTCTTCCTCTGTTGAGAGACCTTTGTAGAGAGGTATAGAGTTGTACTTTATTTTACAGTTTGAGAGACTGATGTAGTGAGGATATTTTCTTGTATCGAGAGTTTGTACACTGATGTATTTATTGGAGATATCTCCCTTTTGAGTTTTGTATCAGAGGATTTTGTATACGATTGTATGTGGGAGATGGATATTGTATTATTTTCAGTTGTACAGGGTTTGGATTTCAGTTTTTAGTATTTTACTTTCAGCTCTGATATCTGTGTACTGTAGTTGTTTCTTTCTGCAGGTTAGACGCTTCGTCTGTACGGCAGTTTCCGTACAGATGGCGGATCTGTTAGCGAGCCCGGGTCGCAGTTTCGACCCCGGGGCGTGACAGATTAGAGTGGTATCAGAGCCTTGGTTGTAGGTCGTGGTGGACTTAGAAACCCTAGGCTTGTGGTTGGATATTAGGATGACTACGTGAGAGTCGTGACTTTTAGCGAGAGTCCTGATTGAGTTTTTACCTCTCCCAAGAGACGGGATGAGTGTTTGGCATGTTTACTTTCCTAAGCGATTATGTTGGTTGCCGACAACACAATGCTATGGAATGGATGACATGTCTTAGACTCTCGCTGGATTGGGTCGTATGGTTGTTGTGTCCTGACGTTTGTTATTGTGCAGCGGATTGCGATACCCCTGAGACGTCGTGTTGCGAAGAGGACACACCCCGCACCTGATAAGTACCCGAGCAGCGGGAGACAGAGCTATCAGAGCGGAGAGAGACCCAGGAGTTTGTGCGTTGAGATAGTTTCCCACTTTAACCGAGAGGGGTCAAATCCCTGAACGGTAAAGGATCGAGGACTTCTGTCACGCCCCCGGGGGTTTTTGAGTCATTTGAAGCGGAAAACGTGACTATTTTTTTTTTTTTGAAATAAGGTAACATAAACCTCAACCCCGGTGCGTGCCAGACCGCCACATACACAAATTCACTCTGTCCACGGACAGAGTCTCCTTTGTATATGCACGGCGTCTCATTTACAGCATATTGTTCAATCACATAATACATGCATCATTCACCAACCAACAACCATACAGTAGACATTCACCATCAATTAAAGCAAGTTTATAAAGCGGCATCAACGTTCGGAAAGGATAAAACCAGAGTTGTAAACCCGTGCCCACACGGCACTTCCGTTTGAGAAAACGTTTTCGCAATCTTTATCTTATCATGAAACCATGCCGCGAATGGAAACATAAGGAAATACACCACATCCACAGTGCTAACTAATACATGTCCACAAATAAAGTATCCACAAGCAACTAAAAATAGCATAAGGAGGAAATGAGTCATAAATACGATAACCAAGAGTCCGACTACGATCCTCACGACGCAGTCCCACCGCCATCCCGGCTAACGCACCTAGGAATACCTGTCACGGAGTGGGTAAAGTCAGTGACAAACAAAGTAGATGTGTAACAATATCAAGAGGGGAAAAACATACGAATACACCGAATACACCGTAACCTTTCGTTAGACACCTGCACATTAATTTAACCTGGGCACCAATCCCAGATTACCTGTCGGGGAGACGGAAGTCTCCCCTCGTGCACAAACACCTTTTGATGCTCTTACCTCTTTCGCGGTGCTGGTGCGACACCTCAGCTGGCGCGAAGAGGTCCCCGCTTGCACCGTTACCTTTGCGGGGCACACGGGTCATAAAGACCACTCTTCCGGAAAAGTACACCCATGCGGAGGCCAATCCGCCTGTGTACGTGCAGCATCCGAAACCGGATTGCCAAGATTGGCGTGTAATGGGCACCGCGACCGCAGCCGCACAATTATTAGATAAATAACATTTATCGAAAGGTTAAACTATCCATCTACTTTGTTAGGTAAATTAAAGAGTACTTTTAATGACGATAGATGCACTTACAGCACCGGTTGCACTCATCGCAACCGTACCCACCTTGTTGGAGAGAAATCGGAACACCTATATCCTTCGCGCTCTCCCGCTGTGCACCCGGACCTAAGAAAAGTCCGCACAGATAAACTATGGTCAAAACACACACTAACACCTCGAAACGGAAAAACCCCCACCTTACAATTTGACGGAAAAATGCCCGGCACCGTCCGGTAGTCAAACCGGACTACAACCCGCACCGCCGTCGCCGCCCGTCGGAGCCCCGCGCGGCTCGAACCCGCGCGGCGGGCTCCGCGGGCGGCGCCCGAGCGGCGCCCGCGCGGGCGGAGCCCCGCGCGGCGCCCGCGCGGGTGCGGGCCCGCGCGGCGCCCGCGCGGGTGCGAGCCCGCGCGGTGCCCGCGCGGGCGGGGCCCCGCGCGGCGCCCGCGCGGGCGGAGCCCCGCGCGGCGCACCGCGCGGTGCCCGCGCGGTGTCCGCGCGGGCGGGGCCCCGTGCGTCGCACCGTGCGGTGCCCGCGCGGGCGCTGGCCCGCGCGGCGCCCCACGCGGCGGGGCCGCCCCGCGCGGCGCCCGCGCGGGTTGCCCGCGCGGCGCCGCGCGCGGGTTTGCCCGCGCGGCGCCGCGCGCGGGTTTGCCCGCGCGGCGCTCGCGCGGTCCCGTCGCGCCTTCGCCGTTCGCGTCCTCCTCCGCCTTCGCCGTCCGGGTCTTTTCCGCCTTTGCCGTCCGCGTCGCGGCGACGGGGACGGCGTCGGTGACGGGGACGACGGAGGAGTCCAAATTACCAACAAAAATAGACAGAAAAAATTCCAAATAATTTCTAAAAATTATTTGCTTACCGAGGACTGTTGGGAAGGTCGCCCGGTCTCACTTTTTGCCTTCCGATCGATGTTTGGAGCGATCGGGTTCCTTTCCCTTCTCCGGTTAGGGTTCCGTTCTTCTCTTTCTCACCAGTTGGGGTTTCGGCACGCACGAAAGAGGAGGGTTTGAGGAGGCGGTATTAAAAATAGGGTTTCCTCGGTAAACGGGGGAATAAATAGACCCCCACCCTATTTACTTATCCTTTCATCCACTTCCCGCACCGTCAAAATCCCTTTCGGATGTTTGACTTCAATTAATTAATTTTCCCAACTAATTAATCCTTACCGTCCTCAATTAATTAATTTTTCCAATTAATTAATCCTTACCGTCGGTCCTAATATCCGATTTCTTTATCTTACGTGCGTAGGTAAACCCGATTTTTCCCGTTTCTATCTCTCACCTAAATATCCGACTGAGGGATATTTAATCACCTTTAAATCTGACCACCGGTTATTTAATCACCTTTAAATCCTGACCACCGATTATTTAACCACCTTTATTAAATAATCTTAGGGGAAATAAATTCCCTAGTAAAATATCCGGATCTTATCTCTTATCCAAACCACGAGATAAAATCCCACCATTTAAATCCTTAAATTAATTCGTACGTAGGAGGATTTAAATTTCCGTCACGGGTAATTAATTAATTAATTAATTAATTATCCTCACGAGTTAACCCACCTTATCCCTAGGGTGCAAGATATTTTGCACGGTTACCGATGCGTGACTAATTACCGCATCGCTAAGGATCCCGTTCCGGGAGGTCCCGATATCGGATTTCGAATCCGATCGCACCGTCGGTCATCGTTTTTCGCGCTCTATCGCAGAAAAATATACACACCTCGTCCCGGCCGACTTAAGAAAATTAAATAAATTTTATTTCGCTTAAGGCCTAAGCGATTACATGTGAGTTCGAAAGTACCCCAAAGGGTCGGGTCACTACAACTTCGATAGGCTGAGCCTAGAGTCTGTTCTTGTTTGATTGGGGTTCTAGACACTAGTCTATCGGGATTTTTGGATCTTTGCCGCGTCAGTCGGTTCTTCTCGCCTATGAGTGGGGTGTTGTTGTGGGAGCCGTTTGGAGTGACGGCGATCCCAGCTGTGTGGACATTTTTCCTGGCCGAGTTGCCAGGAGGGCATTTTCCCTGGCTGAGTTACCAGGAGGACATTTTCCCTGGCCGAGTTACCAGGAGGGCATTTTCCCTGGCTGAGTTACCAGGAGGACGTTTTCCCTGGCTGAGTTGCCAGGAGGGCATTTTCCCTGGCTGAGTTACCAGGAGAGGACATTTTCCCTGGCCGAGTTGCCAGGAGGGCATTTTCCCTGGCCGAGTTGCCAGGAGGGCATTTTCCCTGGCTGAGTTACCAGGAGGACATTTTCCCTGGCTGAGTTACCAGGAGGGCAATTTTCCCTGGCTGAGTTACCAGGAGGGCGTTTTCCCTGGCTGAGTTACCAGGAGGGTCATTTTCCATGGCTGAGTTACCAGGTGGGTATTTTCCCTGGCTGAGTTACCAGGAGGGACATTTTCCCTGGCTGAGTTACCAGGAGGGCATTTTCTCTGGCTGAGTTACCAGGAGGGCGTTTTCCCTGGCTGAGTTACCAGGAGGGCATTTTTTCCTGGCTGAGTTACCAGGAGGGCATTTTTCCCTGGCTGAGTTACCAGGAGGGCGTTTTCCCTGGCTGAGTTACCAGGAGGGCATTTTCCCTGGCTGAGTTACCAGGAGGGCATTTTTTCCCTGGCTGAGTTACCAGGAGGGCGTTTTCCCTGGCTGAGTTACCAGAAGGGCATTTTCCCTGGCTGAGTTACTAGGAGGGCGTTTTTCCTGGCTGAGTTACCAGGAGGGCATTTTTCCCTGGCTGAGTTACCAGGAGGGCATTTTTCCCTGGCTGAGTTACCAGGAGAGCGTTTTCGCTGGCTGAGTTACCAGGAGGGCATTTTCCCTGGCTGAGTTACCAGGAGGGCATTTTTTCCCTGGCTGAGTTACCAGGAGGGCGTTTTCCCTGGCTGAGTTACCAGGAGGGCATTTTCCCTGGCTGAGTTACCAGGAGGGCCATTTTCCCGGGCTGAGTTACCAGTAGGGCATTTTCCCTGGCTGAGTTACTAGGAGGGCTTTTTCCCTGGCTGAGTTACCAGGAGGGCGTTTTCCCTGGCTGAGTTACCAGGAGGGCATTTTTCCCTGGCTTAGTTACCAGGAGGGCGTTTTCCCTGGCTGAGTTACCAGGAGGGCGTTTTCCCTGGCTGAGTTACCAGGAGGGCATTTTTTTCCCTGGCTGAGTTACCAGGAGGGCGTTTTCCCTGGCTGAGTTACCAGGAGGGCATTTTCTCTAGCTGAGTTATCAGGAGGGCATTTTCTCTGGCTGAGTTACCAGGAGGGCATTTTTCCTGGCTGAGTTACCAGGAGTGCATTTTCTCTGGCTGAGTTACTAGGAGGACATTTTTCCTGGCTGAGTTACCAGGAGGGCATTTTCCCTGGCTGAGTTACCAGGAGGGCATTTTTTCCTGGCTGAGTTACCAGGAGGTTGTTGCCCTGGCCGAGTTACTAGGTGGGCACATGCCCTGGCCGAGTTACTAGGCGGTTGCTTTAGTGAGATTGAGATGGTCTAACAGGACGCCGAGATTGGAGGCGTCGAGTTCATCCTGTTGGACTACCTGGAGCGCAGTTGTTGACTTGGAACCAGTTTCGTGCTTTGCAGCTCAGGGCCTTCCTTCCCGACAGTGTAAGCAGAAACTGGAAGTGGATCTTAGACTCCTGCAGCAGGGGAGTCGACCTCTTCTGGAGTATGTTCGCGAGTTTTGCGATTGTTGAGTGGTGTACCTCATGTCGCCTGGATGAAGCCCAGGAGGTTGAGCTAGTTGAGAAAGGACTGCATCGGAATATCTATCACTTGGTGTATTCTCGGCGGGTGCCAACGTTAGATGCAGCGATTGAGCATGCTTAGCGGGTTGACCGAGGATCAGTGATCATGTCAGAGAGAGACGGAGCGCCAGGGACCAGCTCCGGGGAGAGGCATCCAGTACCGCCTGTGTTTGGACAGTCGAATAGATCGAGACCCCCGCGGCCGCCACGATTCCAGTCTGAGGGTCGTGACTCTCAGAGGAGACAGAGACCAGGAGGTTCTCCACAGCCGGTGTATCAGCTGCAGCGGGATGACTGTGTCTTTTGTGGTGGGCTGCATTTTGCCCCTTAGTGGGACCACAGGCAGGGCACAGATCATGGTCTTGTCCTAAAGCGGGGTCATCAGTCGCATTGGCAGCTTCGGCTCCTCCTCCTCCGCTCTTCCAGACAGGCAGAGCTTCGACAGGTTATGGCCAGATAGTTATGATGGGTTGTATGAAATATGGATCTAAATAGGGGAAAAAAACACCTAGAGGGGGGTGAATAGGTGTAAACAATAAACACTCAAAAAATCATTGCGCAATAAAATCTAATGCGGAAAAATAAATGAACACGCAAGATTTTTACGTGGAAAAACTCCAAACCGGAGTAAAAAACCACGGGACCGATAACACGGCAAAATCCACTAGAATTAACACACGTACAAGGTGATATAACGTACTCACAGACGACTCAACCTTTTACCATACGCTCCTAGTAGATCTTCTCCGCTCGCTCCACGACGCTTCTCGAATCCACGATCTGCGCCCAACGCTGAATCCACAGCGTCCAACGTCGAGTCCACGACGTCCAACCGAATCCACGGTCTTCACCCAGTAGCACGCTTCGAATCCACGAACGTACCTCGCTCCGAATCCACGAGAGCGGTTGCACCTTGAATCCACAAGGCCACGCGAGTCCACGCGCCGATTTGGGGTAAATCGTTGTTTTTGGGTGGTGATGATCCGCCGAATACTTAGATTAGAAATAGATCGGAAATACCATCTAAGTATTCATTGATTTGATTCTACTCAAAATCTGAGTTTGGAAAATCTAGGATCAAATCAATCAATATAGATGAAGAAACATAGAATTAAATCTATTGATTTCCTTTCTTCTCTATATGTGGATTTTTCTCTTTTCGGCTTATTTTCCTATTAAGTCCCGTACCCTAAAAATGAATCATAGGGTCTATATATAGGTTAGAAACCATTGGAAGAAGATAAGGATCAAAAACCATCCGTTTCTGGAAATTTTCAGGACGGCGATCCGGATCGGAATAACTGTGATCCGGATCGTCGTAACGTGATAGACAATTCCAGAAAACAGTGTTCGGGATCCGGATCGAAGTGCCTGATCCGGATCGTTCATACAAATTCACCAAACACCAACATTCGGGATCCGGATTGAAAAGCCTGATCCGGATTGTTCAAATAAAATGGTAAAACCAGTGTTCGGGATCCGGATCAAAGGAGGCTACGATCCGGATTGAACATGTGTTTGAACGAACACCCTTCGGGATCCGGATTGGAAGGTCTGATCCGGATCCTGAACATGTCCCATGTCCAGTTTTTGATTTTTATGCAATAAAAAATTCTTCCAAGTATTTCTACACTACCAGAAGTATTCGGATCACCAAAAATCTTTAGTTAAACATACCTGATCCTTTTGAATTCTTCTTTCTTGAGATTGAGGTATATGATCCAAACTTCTTTCATCTTCAATCTTCAAGACTTAACACTTTCACGAAATACGCCAACTCAAATTCCGTAACAATCTCCCCCTTTGGCGGTTTCGTGACAAAACACAAATCCACTAAAGAAAATTCAAAAAGATATTTTTGTTGCTATCACCATACAACAAAAATTTACAATGGAGATCCAAAAATTTAAATACATGAGATAAACTCCTAAAACAGACTCTAGACTTAGACATCTGTACTCTCTGCAAAAGAAATCATTCTTGACAAAAAGAGATCGTTAGATACTTCAAGAATATCTAGCATACAAAACCTAGCAGAGATGAAGTTTATACTCATCATGACATTTAGTAATTCAGATATGTAATAAGATCAGAATCAAACATTGACATATCTTCTAAGCAATAAGATTCCAAATGTCATAACTTTGCTTTGTTAGTAATCAAACAACTTGTTAGTAATAATACATGTCCAAATAGTTAGTCGAATAGTTAGTAGGGACATGCAACAAATCACAAGATAAAACCAGAAGTTGTGATACTTACCTTTCACCAAAGTCAAAGTTTGTGTTCAAAGTTCTCTCATCTCTAAACTCTCTCCCCCTTTTTGTCACAAACTAAGCCAAAATTACAAAAATTTAAGGAGAGTTAAAAAGGTTTAAATACAAATCAAGAAACTTGAGAGCTGAATAAAACAAACCAAGAACATAAAAACCTGCAAAAGAAAAGATTAGAAAGAAAAAAAAACTTTATGCAGAATCGTCAGAGCTGATACAACCAAGCTTCTGAAACATTTTCTTGATCCGTTTGTTCATAGAGGCTTGCTCCTTCTTAACTTCTTTGAGATCTTGGACCATCAAAGCTTGTTCTTTCTTAACTTCCTTGAGATCTTCCTTCATTTCAGCGAACTCAATAGACATGCGTTCTTGCTCATTTGAGAGTCGCTGTTGTTCCTTAAAGATAGAGCTAACTGAAGCATCATCATCAGAAGTTGAAGGAGGTGCTTGCTGTGCAGGTGGAACAGCAGCTGTTGCTCGAGGTGGTGCTCTTTGTCGGGTAGGAGGTGATGGAGGATCATCTTGTTTCGTCGAGAGAGACTTCACAATTGTCGTTTCATTGATTGTGCCCAAACTGTACATATATGAGCTTGCACTTGTGTCGACTTTAAACTTTCTAAGGATGCGCATAATTATCATTGGATAGGGGAGTCTCTCTGTGGGGTGAGAATGTTCCACATAACGCGCCATCCTTGACCAAATTAGGTAAGGAATGTTTAAGTTCGCTCCCATTGATGCTGCGGGGTTTCCAAGAAGATAAAGAAATAACATCCTATCCCATCGAAGAACCTTCGTATTCATGTTTGGGAGGATGTTATAACAAACAATGAAGTTTATATAGCGATACTCCGGCCGAAGCTCTTTTGAGAAAACAGAATTTCCAGTCGACAAAGTATCTGGGAGACAAATTCCATTTACAACCACTCTCCAGGAGTTGTTGTTGAAGCTTTGAGTTTTCAGGTAATGGAGTCCATCAGATCTGGCTTTCATTCCTAGCACTTCTCCAATCAATTGGGGTGTGACTTTGATTTTGATATTTTTGACCAAGTGTAAAATTCTCGACGTCCCTGGTCTTGATCAACTAGACTTGAAGCGTTCTGATAAAACATTCGTACTGAGTGAGGACAATACCCAGTAGTCTCAGGGAAGTTGCATATAGGGGCAAGACCGGCCTGGTCAAACAAAGTCCCAAAGAGTGTAGATCTTTCTTTCATTGGATTGACATTGACATGTCTTTCGCCAATGCATTCCCTTTTCTCAAAATCTTTGATCCGTGCTGAGCTAATGAATTCTTGTTGAGGAGGCTGGCTAGCAATAGGTTCGTTAATCGAAATGCCCCGAGCACTGCCTCTTTTTCTTGCACCGGTTTTTCTTCTTGTCCCGATTGGACTTGGGTCCATAGGGGCTTTTCCTTTTTCTGCAGCAGTAGGCGGAGGCTTTGCCTTTGAAGCTTCAGCAGTGGCTTTCCCTTTTGAGACAATGGGGACATTTTCCTCGATCTCGAGGTTATCCCAGTCAATTGAATCAGTCTCTGATTCCGTTTCGGAATCACTCTGTGTCTTCTTTGTTCGCTTAGCCCTTTTAGGCTTGACAGTGTCCGTAGCATGAACCATGGCAGCAAGTAGAAAAATGATCCAGGTGATCACCATTTTGGCTGCTTGTGAGAGATGTATCCTGTGAAGAGCAACTCAAGAACACGAAAATTTTTAGTTTTCAAAAATTTGAAAAATTGTACCCAAACAATCATAATCATGTAGAGAGATCAAGAATCAAATTAGTTTTGCAAAAAGAATTTTAAAAATAGATCAATTGCATGATTTTCAAAAATGCCTATTATATGCCTTAAAATCGAATTTTTAGAAATCGAAGCCCAAAAATTCGTTAATCAGGAGAATACCCAGCATATAATCAAAACTAATCCACCCAGAGTTCTTATTTCAAAAGAAATTTGACCAAAAACCATTCACAAACGAAAAAGATAGAGAAATTTCATCACGTTTTGAGAAAAATATAGAAAACCTGTGAAAAACCGAGATTTTGATCAATAAAACTTACTTGGAATCGAAGAACTTGAGTTTGAAAGCTTCCAAGATGGATGAATCCTAGAGAGAGAAGCTCTAGAAACTTGAAAACAAAAGATTGAAGTAAAAGAAAATCAAAACCCTTTTGTTTTATCTAAAACCCTAGCCGTGATCCGGATCGGATCGAGATTTTGATCCGGATCGGCCAGCCGCAGGAAAAAGCCTGCGTTCGGGATCCGGATCACTTAGTCCGATCCGGATCGGCTTCAACTTTTTCTCCAGAAAAAATTTAGAAAAATTTCATAAAATCCAGAAAAAGTATGTAAGCACTTTAGCATATCAACTTTAAACAAACATCATCGTTTCATACAACAAGAAATAGATTATACTAAATCTATCAAAAATACTCAAAAATGAAACGAAAATTTATGGAAATTAAAACTCTTAAAGTTGAACAACTTCAATTACATCTAACTTGATCTTATGCGTAATGCCTTTATCAAATCATCAATTTTGTAAAGAAAATGAAATACCAAGATCAATAGATGTTTGAAATCCCAGATAAGTTAGATAATATATTTAGACAATCTGTTGAAGAGAGTGGCTCTTTGAGCATCTTTTATCAAAAATCCCACCTTATACCAACCTTGAAATTTGACAGAGTCAAGTATTTCAACATGCATTTCATCATCATTTTTTTTCTTTAAAACAAAAATTTGCTTGGCATACATGGGGTATCTTTTTTCTTTTCTCCATGTGGTGGTAGTTTTCACACTCCTCATTGGGATGTAACTCTTTCCACATCTTTTGAGCATATTACACTTCTTTGACTCCCCCTCAATTGGCTATCAATTATTTAATATATAAGGTATTCAACCAAAAATTGATCTCGCATTCATACTCGACTAAACAGTCAAATAAGATAATGACTATACCAAGAGATCATTGAGAGAGAAATTGACTTTGATCACTTAAAAGATGACTTAATTAACATAAATGATCATTGCAACATTGAAATATTATGATATCAAAAGCATAATAAATTTCTAAATGCATGAAAAGATGCAATTAAAGTCAATTATGATTTATGCTCAATTAATGTCCTATGTACAAACATAGATAATAAACAAAACAAAACAAAAACAAAACCTAACCTAAGCAAAAGTTTCAAAAAGAGGTTATTTCAAGGAAAGCATTCCAATTGCTTTTCGCAAATGAATAAAACGTTTTTGATCCAAAGGTTTTGTTAGAATGTCAGCTAATTGATCTTCAGTTGAAATATATGAAAGTTGAAGAATATTTGATTCAACTAGCTCTCTAAGAAAATGATATCTAAGTTCAATATGTTTTGTTCTAGAGTGCAACACAGGGTTTTTTGAAATGTTAATAGCACTAGTGTTGTCACAAAGAATTGTTACCGAAGTTGCTGAAATCCGGAAGTCGCTCAACACGCTTTTCATCCATATCAATTGGGTTGAGCAACTACCCGCTGAAATATATTCCGCTTCGGCAGTCGAGAGTGCTATGCAATTTTGCTTTTTACTGTGCCATGCAACAAGGCAATGGCCAAGATAGAAGCATGCACCACTCGTGCTCTTCCGATCATCCACTGATCCTGCCCAATCGGCATCTGAGTATCCAACAATGTCCAGACTTGTTCCCATAGGATACCAAATTCCGAAATTTATTGTACCTTTGATGTACCGGATGATCCTTTTCACCGCTTTCAGGTGAACCTCCTTTGGTGCTGATTGATATCGCGCGCAAATCCCAACACTAAAGGATATATCCGGGCGACTAGCCGTGAGGTAAAGTAGACTTCCAATCATACTTCGATAGAGTCTCTCGTCTACATTCTCACTGTTTGATTCACTTCCAAGTCCCTTGTGGCTAGTTCCCATTGGAGTTGGAAAATCCTTAGAATTTTCTAAATCAAACTTTTTGACCAACTCCATTGCATACTTGGATTGACTCAAATGAATGCCTTCATCGTTTTGTTTGATTTGTAATCCAAGAAAATAAGTCAATTCGCCCATCATGGACATCTCAAATTCGCTTTCCATGGTTTCAGCGAATTTAGAAGCATCATTATCTCTTGTTGCGCCAAATACAATGTCATCGACATAGATTTGTGCTACAATGAAGTTATTTTGATAATGCTTCACGAAGAGAGTCCTGTCTGCTCCCCCTCGAGTATAGCCCTTCTCCAGAAGGTGCTTTGTCAACCTTTCGTACCATGCTCGCGGTGCTTGTTTCAGACCGTAAAGAGCCTTTTTCAGACGAAAAACATGGTTAGGTAGTTTATGGTCCACAAAACCTTTCGGTTGAGCCACATAAACTTCCTCGTTTAAAAAACCATTTAAAAAGGCGCTCTTAACGTCCATTTGAAATAATTTGATTTTAAAATGACAAGCTATCGCAAATAGGATACGAAGGGACTCGAGTCTAGCTACAGGGGCGAAAGTTTCGTCAAAGTCTATACCTTCTACTTGAGAGTAGCCTTGAGCAACTAGTCTTGCTTTGTTCCTGATGATAGTACCATCCTCATTTTTCTTGTTCTTGAAAATTCATTTGGTACCTATCACATTGTGTTGCTTCGGAGGCTTCGTTAATTCCCAGACTTTGTTTCGCTCAAATTGATGGAGCTCTTCCTGCATTGCTTCAATCCAGTAATCATCCTGAAGAGCTTCATCAACATTCTTTGGTTCGATTAAAGATACGTAGCAAGCGAATCCACAAACCAATTGTCTCCGAGTTCTAACTCCTTCTTGTGGATCTCCAATGATGTTCGATTCAGGATGATCCTTGGAGATGCGTAACGTTTGAGGTAACGGAGTACTCGGAGGTACATGAGAGGATTCCTGCACATCAGATAAACTTGAAGAACCTGTTGGGTTATAAGTAATTGGATCTAAATAGGGGAAAAAACACCTAGAGGGGGGGGTGAATAGGTGTAAACAATAAACACTCAAAAATCGTTGCGCAAATAAACCCAATGCGGAAAAATAAAATAACACGCAAGATTTTTACGTGGAAAAACTCCAAACCGGAGTAAAAAACCACGGGACCGATAACACGGCGAAATCCACTAGAATTAACACACGTACAAGGTGATATAACGTACTCACAGACGACTCAACCTCTTACCATACGCTCCTAGTAGATCTTCCCGCTCGCTCCCCGACGCTTCTCGAATCCACGATCCGCGCCCAACGCTGAATCCACAGCGTCCAACGTCGAGTCCACGACGTCCGACCGAATCCACGGTCTTCACCCAGTACCACGCTTCGAATCCACGAACGTAGTTGCACCTTGAGTCCACAAGGCCACGCGAGTCCACGCGCCGATTTAGGGTAAATCGTTGTTTGTTTTGGGTGGTGATGATCCGCCGAATACTTAGATTAGAAATAGATCGGAAATACCATCTAAGTATTCATTGATTTGATTCTACTCAAAATGTGAGTATGGAAAACCTAGAATCAAATCAATCAATATAGATGAAGAAACATAGAATAAATTCTATTGATTTCCTTTCTTCTCTATATGTGGATTTTTTCTTTTCGGCTATCTTTTTCTATTTTGCCGATGAATGTGGATGCCCTAGAAAATGAATACAGGGCCTATTTATAGGTTAGAAACCATTGGAAGAAGATAGGGATCAAAAACTGCCTTTTCTGGAGATTTTACCGACGGCGATCCGGATTGGAATTGGACGATCCGGATTGCAGAAGCAAGAAAGACGATTTCCAGAAAAATGCTAGTTCGGGATCCGGATCGTAGTCCCCGATCCGGATCGTTCATACAGTTTCACCAAACATCACGTTCGGGATCCGGATTGCAAATCCTGATCCGGATCATGCAAGTGAAAAGGTAAAACCAGTGTTCGGGATCCGGATCATGAAATGCTGCGATCCGGATTGAAACAGTGTATGAACAAACACCCTTCGGGATCCGGATTGCCGAGCACGATCCGGATCCTGAACATGTCCCATGTCCAGTTTTTGATGTTTATGCAATAAAACTTTCTTCCAGGTGTTTCTACACTACAAGAAGTATTCGGATCACCAAAAATCTTTAGTTAAACATACCTGATCCTTTTGAATTCTTCTTTCTTGAGATTGAGGTATATGATCCAAAGTTCTTTCATCTTCAATCTTCAAGACTCAATACTTTCACGAAATACGCCAACTCAAATTCCGTAACAATCTCCCCCTTTGGCGGTTTCGTGACAAAACACAAATCCACAAAAGAAAATTCAAAAAGATATTTTTGTTGCTATCACCATACAACAAAAATTTACAATGGAGATCCAGAAAATTAAAATACATGAGATAAACTCCTAAAACAGACTCTAGACTTAGACATCTGTACTCTCTGCACACATAAAGCATTCTTGACAAACAAAAGCGTTAGATCCTTCAAGAATTGAAACATACAAAACCAAGTACAGAGATAGAGTTTATTCTCATCATGACATTTGAAGAATTCAGATATGTAAGAGAATCATAGTTAAAAACCAACATATCTTCTAGGCATTCAAAAAACCAAATGTCACAAACTGTTAGTCCAACATCAACTTGTTAGTCATATTACATGCCCAAATAGTTAGTCAAATAGTTAGTAGGGACATGCAACCAATCAACAAAGAAAAAACCAAAGTTGAGTTGAAGTCATACTTACCTTACTTACCTTGATATTGATATTCACAATGTTCACATCATTCATTGTTCAATCATTGTTCAAAGTTCTCTCTAACTCTCTCCCCCTTTTTGTCACAAACAAGCCAAAAATATAGTTAAAACTACAAAATGTAAGGAGAGTTAAGAAGTTCCATTAACATGAAAAATCTGAGAACTAAACTAAAAATTAGAACAAAAACTAAGTCTAAAAAAAAACCTGCACAAAAAGAAAAGAGAAAGATAAATCAGTCAAAAAGTGATCATTCATCAGAATCCGAGTCGTCAGAGCTTGTGCAACCCATTTTATAGAACATCTTCTTTACCCGCTTGGTCATTGAATTGACCCTTTTGGTTATTGTAATATGAGCTGCCGTGACAATTTCAAGCTCATTCGAAATTCTTTGCTGCTCCCTCAAAATTTGTTCTTGCTTAACAGATAGTCGCTGTTGTTCCTTGAAAATCGATGTTAGTGATGCTTCATCATCTGCGCCAGGTTCTTGTTGAGATGGTGAGGCCGAGGTGCCGCCACAAGGTCTCTTTCCAGTAACATGTGGTAATTTGTGAAGCGATTTCACAATCGTTGATTCATCTATCATTCCGCAACTGTGCTGATATGATGTTGAGCTTATATCAATGTTGAACTTTTGTAAGATCCTCATGATGAGTAGAGGAAACGGAAGTCGCTCCGAAGGATGAGGATGCACAACATATCTTGACATCCTATTCCAAATTATGTACGGAATATTCATGTTCAATCCGACAGCCTCAGAGGGATGACCTATGAGATATAAGAACAGTAGTCTCTCCCATCTCACGACCTTGGTCTGCATGTTCGGCAGAATGTTGTAACACGTGATGAAATTTAGAAATCGGTATTCCAGTCGTAGATGCTTGGATTTTACACTTTTACCATCAGCAGATTTAGTTCCTTCCAAACAAATCTTCTCGATCACGGTTTGCCACAAAGCATTCGTCAAACTTCTGCCCTTTAAAAAATTGACCCCTGAAGAGTTCGATTCCATGCCAAGGACTTCACCAATTAATTGCGGAGTGATCTTAAGTTTCATCCCTTGGACATTCGTAAAGAAATGCATTGGTCCATGTTCATCTTCACGAAGATGTCTTGCATTCGTGTAAAAAGTTCTTACACGATACAAACAATATCCAAGAAGTTCAGGGAATCGGCAGACTTGGATAAGAGAAGCTTGCTCAATTAAGGTTCCAAATGTTGGTGAGTGATTGCGAAGGGCTTCAATGTTGACATGACGCTCACCGATGCATTCACGTCGTTCAAAAGCTCTAAAGCGATCCATGTTGATGAATTCTTCTTCCACTCGAGGTGGCGAATCAGGAACTGATGGCGTGTCAATACCAGTATCTTGTCGTAGTCCAAAGCGTTTAGTCAAACGTTTCCTTTTCACCGAGATGGTTGGTGCAGTCATAGGTGCTTTCCCTGTATCCATGGTTGCCTTTCCTTTTGAGCCATCGGAGGCTTTTCCTTTTGAACTATGAGATGTCTTTTGTTCAGGCAAAGAATCATCATCATCATCATCAGTCAATGCAGCCCAATCTACCTCATGACAGTCCACTTCAGTGTCACTGACCTCAACAAATTCACCCCTTTTTTGTGTTTTCTTAGCTCTCTTTAATTTGTTCATGGCTCGAGTGTGTACCATTGAAACTAGGAGAAGAATGATCCACGTGAATGCCATTGACTCTAGTGCTTTGAATTCAGAGAAAAGTCTCCTGTGAAGAGCACCTCAAGAACACATGAAAAATCGTCAATTTTGAAAAATTTGAAAAATTGTACCCAAACGATCATAATCACGTAGAGACGCTAGGAATCAAATTCGTTTTGCAAAAAGAAATTTAAAAATAGATCAATCACATGATTTACAAAAAATCCTCTTTTATGCCCTAAAACCAAATTTTTAGAAATCGAAGCCTAAAAACTCGTTAATCAGGTAAAAACCCAGCATAAAAGCAAAACTAATCGACCCAGAGTCCTTATTTCAAAAGAAATTTGATCAAAAACCATTCACAAACGAAAAAGATCCATGATTTCTACTCACGTTTGATGAAAAAATATAAAAACTGTGAAAAACCGAGATTTGATCAACAAAACTTACTTGTAATTGAAGAACTTTGAGTTTGGAAGCTCCAAGATGCAAGAAATCTAGAGAGAGAAACTCTAGAGGCTTGGGAACAAAAGATTAGGGTAAAAGAAATTGAAATCTCTTTGTTCTGTTATAAACCCTAGCCGTGATCCGGATCGGATCATGAATGTGATCCGGATCGGCTACCCGCAGGAGGAATCCTGCGTTCGGGATCCGGATCACTTACCCCGATCCGGATCGGCTTCAACTTTTTCTCCAGAAATCTTTAGAAAAATTCCATAAAATCCAGAAAAAGTATGTAAGCACTTTACCATGTCAACTTTAAACAAAAATCATCGTTTCATACAACAAGAAATAGATTATACAAAATCTATCAAAAATACTCAAAAATGAAACGAAAATTTACGAAAATTAAAACACTTAAAGTTGAACAACTTCAATTACATCTATCT
This sequence comes from Tillandsia fasciculata, assembly GCA_029168755.2. Lineage (NCBI taxonomy): Eukaryota > Viridiplantae > Streptophyta > Magnoliopsida > Poales > Bromeliaceae > Tillandsia > Tillandsia fasciculata. Next base: position 8,756,083 of record CM054948.1, read on the forward strand.
TGATCTTATGCGTAATGCCTTTATCAAATCATCAATTTTGGTAAAGAAAATGAAATACCAAGATCAATAGATGTTTGAAATCCCAGATAAGTTAGATAATATATCTAGACAATCTGTTGAAGGAGTGGCTCTTTGAGCATCTTTTATCAAAAATCCCACCTTATACCAACCATGAAATACGACTGAGTCAAGTATTTCAATATGCATTTCATCAACATTTTTAAAACAAAAATTTGCTTTGCATTCATGGAGTATCTTTTTCTTCTTTCTTTTTCTCCATGTGGTGGTAGTTTTCACACTCCTCATTGGGATGTAACTCTTTCCACATCTTTTGAGCATTTTACATTTCATTGACTCCCCCTCAATTGGCTATCAATTATTTAATATATAAGGTATTCAACCAAAAATTGATCTCGCATTCATACTCGACTAAGCAATCAAATATGATAATGACTATACCAAGAGATCATTGAGAGAGAAATTGACTTTGATCACTTAAAAGATGGTTTAATGAACGTAAATGATCATTGCAACATTGAAATATTATGATATCAAAAGCATAATAAATTTCTAAATGCATAAAGGATGCAATTAAAGTCAATTATGATTTATGCTCAATTAATGTCCTATGTACAAAACATAGATAGAGAACAAAACAAAAAAAACAAAACAAAACCTAACCTAAGCAAAGGTTTCAAAAAGAGATTATTTCAAGGAAAGCATGCCAATTGCTTTACGCAAGTGAATAAAACGTTTTTGATCCAAAGGTTTTGTTAAGATATCAGCTAATTGATCCTCAGTTGAAATATATGACAGTTGAAGAATGTTTGATTCAACTAGCTCTCTAAGAAAATGATATCTAAGTTCAATATGTTTTGTTCTAGAGTGCAACACAGGGTTTTTTGAAATGTTAATAGCACTAGTGTTGTCACATAAAATGGTTACCGAAGTTGCTGAAATCCGGAAATCGCTCAACACGCTTTTCATCCAAATCAATTGGGTTGAACAACTTCCTGCAGAAATGTACTCCGCTTCGGCAGTCGAGAGTGCTATGCAATTCTGCTTTTTACTGTGCCATGCAACAAGGCAGTGGCCAAGATAGAAGCATGCACCACTCGTGCTTTTCCGATCATCCACTGATCCAGCCCAATCGGCATCTGAGTATCCAACAATATCCAAACTTGTTCCCATAGGATACCAAATTCCGAAACTGATTGTACCTTTGATATACCGGATGATCCGCTTCACCGCTTTCAGGTGAACCTCCTTCGGTGCTGATTGATATCTCGCGCAAATCCCAACACTGAAGGATATATCCGGGCGACTAGCCGTGAGATATAGTAGACTTCCAATCATACTGCGATACAGTTTCTCGTCTACATTCTCACTATGTGATTCACTTCCAAGTCCCTTATGGCTAGTTCCCATTGGAGTTGGAAAATCCTTAGAATTTTCTAGATCAAATTTCCTGACCAACTCCATTGCATACTTGGATTGACACAAGTGAATACCTTCATCGTTTTGTTTAACTTGTAATCCAAGAAAATAAGTTAATTCGCCCATCATGGACATCTCAAATTCGCTTTCCATGGTCTCCGCGAATTTGGAAGCATCATTATCTCTCGTTGCACCAAATACAATGTCATCGACATAGATTTGTGCTACAATGAAATTGTTTTGATAATGCTTCACAAAGAGAGTCCTGTCAGCTCCCCCTCGAGTGTAGCCCTTTTCCAAAAGGTGCTTTGTCAACCTTTCGTACCATGCTCGCGGTGCTTGTTTCAGACCGTAAAGAGCCTTTTTCAGACGAAAAACATGGTTAGGTAGTTTATGATCCACAAAACCTTTCGGTTGAGCCACATAAACTTCCTCATTTAAAAACCATTTAAAAATGCGCTCTTAACGTCCATTTGAAATAATTTGATTTTAAAATGACAAGCTATCGCAAATAAGATACGAATGGACTCGAGTCTAGCTACAGGGGCGAAAGTTTCGTCAAAGTCTATACCTTCTACTTGAGAGTAGCCTTGAGCAACTAACCTTGCTTTGTTCCTGATGATAGTACCATCTTCATTTTTCTTGTTCTTGAAGATCCATTTGGTACCTATCACATTGTGTTGCTTCGGAGGCTTCGTTAATTCCCAGACTTTGTTTCGCTCGAATTGATGGAGCTCTTCCTGCATTGCTTTAATCCAGTAGTCATCCTGAAGAGCTTCATCGATGTTCTTTGGTTCGATTTGAGATACGTAGCATGCAAATCCGCAAACCAATTGTCTCCGTGTTCTAACTCCTTCTTGTGGGTCTCCAATGATGTTCGATTCAGGATGATCCTTGGAGATGCGTAACGTTTGAGGTAGAGGAGTAGACGGAGGTACACGAGATGATTCCTGCACATCAGATAAACTTGAAGAACCGTTAGATGCATCATTATTATCGAAAGAATTGTTAGAAGAAGATGCATTAGCAGGTGTATCATCATCAAGAGAGATATCGAGGGTAGATTTTTCAGATTCAAAGTGAAAAGCTTCATCTACCTTAACATTTATCGATTCTACGATCGTCTTAGATTCTAAGTTAAAAACTCGATATGCTCTACTGTTTGTAGAATACCCCAAGAAAATCCCTTCGTCACTTCGAGAGTCAAATTTTCCAAGATTCTCGCGATCACGCAAAATAAAACACCGACTCCCAAAGATACGAAAATATTTGATGTTCGGTTTTCTACAAAACCATAGCTCATATGGTGTATTTAAGGTCCCCGGGCGCAAATACACTCGATTAATAACATAAACAGCAGTGTTTACCGCTTCAGCCCAAAAATATAACGGTAGGTTCCGGCTATGAAGCATAACACGTGCCATTTCCTGTACGACCCTGTTTTTGCGCTCGACTACACCATTTTGTTGAGGTGTATAAGGTGCGGAGAATTCATGTTTAATGCCGTTAGAAGTGCAAAAATCAATGAATTTTGAATTTATGAATTCCCACCTCTATCACTTCTAACTCGAGTAATCTTTTCATTCTTTTCAATCATAATACGATGGCAGATCTCGTGAAAAGAATCAAAAGTATCAGCTTTTTCTTTTAAAAATGCTACCCAAGTATATCTAGAAAAATCATCAACCAATAAGAAAATATACCATTTACCTCCCAAGGATGGTTGACGAGTTGGCCCCATTAAGTCCATGTGCAAAAGTTCCAAAGGCCGTTTTGTACCTATGTGGTTCAAGTTCTTGTGTGCAGTCCTAGACTGTTTTCCCTTTTGGCAACCGCCACACACAATGTTTTGTTCAAAAGAAAGTTTAGGAACCCCCTTGACCACATCTTTGTTTGAAATTCTAGCAAGTTCCTTAAAGTTTATGTGACCTAGCCTTTCATGCCAAAGTGTTTCATTTTTCAAAGATGCTAGGTTACATTTTTCAGAAATTTAGTAGGAACTACATAACAATTGTTTTCTGATCTAACCCCTTTTAAAAAGAAAGCATGGTTCTTGTCAGTTACAGTACATTCATCAGATGAAAAATTAACTGAATAACCATTGTCACAAAGTTGACTTATGCTTATGAGGTTAGTCTTAAGGCCATGAACAAATAACACATTTTTCAAACCGGGCCATCTGGAATAGCTACCGTTCCCTTTCCAACAATTTTGGAAGACCGACCATCTCCGAAAACAACAAGTCCTCCGGAGATTTTCTCAAAGTTTTGAAAACAGTTTTTGTCACCGGTCATGTGACGGGAACACCCGCTATCCAGATACCAAGACGAACTATCATATGCATGCAAGGAAACATTAGTAACAAGACAAGGGAAAATTTCACCTTTGCGCACCCAAACCTTTTTGGAATGCGTCGGTAATGGTCGTGAAGTTGATCTCCTAGGTGAAAGCGTCTTGTTGAAGAATTGCTGCTCCTTGATGATGTCGTCTTGAGCGGTGTACTACCAAGGCTCTTTTCCTTTGAATGATTTGCACTTGATTTCTGAGGAATCGCCTTTTGGTAGTCATTGCAAGAGATGCTTGAGGTGTGCGTTTGGCTCCGTCTTGCAATTTCTCCTTATGTGCCCTGAAATGCCACAACGAAAACATACCTTAGGTCTTGACGATCCCGAGGAGGATGAGGTAGGCTTGTTGTCGTTGCTTGTCGTGAATTCCGGTGTCGGAGGAGGAGATACCGACTGAGGCACAAAAACTGTCCCACTCGAACTTGGAATGTCTCCAGTTTGAGTGTATCCGAGGCCGAACTTATTTGTTTGACCAAGACCAAGAAGCCTGTCCAACTTACTCCTTCCAGAAGAAAATCTCTGTAAGTCATCCTTTAGTTGGCGAATGGTCTTCGTCATTTCCAATTTTTCCTGTCGAGCCTCGCCGTTGAGCTTCAAGAAGTAATTCGCTTTGTTCACCATATCTATATAATTCTTCTCGAGTTGCTCATTGGACTCTTGAAGGGAAACATTTGTTTTAATCAGATTATCCCTTTCCACTTCAAGATCGGTTGAGAGAGAAGTTACCCTTTTTACTTCTTCTTCGAGATCCTGCAATCTCCCTCTCAACCCCTTGTTTTGCTTAGCCAGTTTCTTTGAATCCCTCAAAAGCTTATGGTAGGCTAAAGCAAAATCTTCACCTTCCGAATCATCTGATTCATCGTCCGTTGCAATCTTTTCAACAGTGGAGTTGGACAGTGAGTCGGATGTACTTGCCATTAAGCACATGAAGGGTGAAGATGTGGTGGACGCGTGGAAAGCTGTCGCGTTGTCTTCTTCATCACTTGAGGATGACTCATTTGACGTGGAGTTGTCATCCCAAGTGACGACTTGCATCGCCTTCTTCTTTGCCGGATTCTTGTTGGGACACTCCGTTGAAATGTGGCCGTAGCCTCGACATTTGAAGCACTGAACTTGTCCCTCTGAACTTTTCTTATCCTTTGAGAAGTTCTCTTGCTTTCTTGACTTGTAGCTTGAAGAACCCTTGCCTTTCTTCGACTTTCCGAAGGATGGAGTTTTGCTTGGATTACCCCTTCGAAAGTTGCGGCGAAACTTCCTTGTCAAGAGAGCGAGCTGCTTCTCAAAGTCCTCCATAGAAAGGTTCTCGTCGTCGTCCGAGGAGGATGAATCCGCGTCTTCTTCTTTAGTTGATTTCAATGCGTAACCTGAAGACTTAGAAGAGGATGCTTTTCCAGAAGAATAGTTAGTAGGAAATGTCATTTCATAAGTTTGTAAAGCACCTACTAATTCTTCTACACGCATTTCGTCCGGGTGTTTAATTGTTTCAATGGCTGCGACCTTCGGGCGAAATCGTTCAGGAAGAGTTCTTAGAATTTTTCTTACAACTTTAAATTCTGGAATCTTCTCTCCCAAGTTAGCACATGAGTTTACGATGTCTTGCAATCGTGTGTAATAGTCAGTGAAAGATTCATTCTCTGCCATAGAGATAGAGTCAAACTTGCTCGTAAGCATTTGCAGTTTCTGAATCTTCACAAGGTTAGTTCCCTCATGCGTAACTTGAAGAACATCCCAGATTTCTTTCGCAGTCTCACATGCCGAGACGCGAGAGAACTCTGTTTGTGACAAAGCATTAAATAGAGCATTAATTCCTTTGCCATTGTAAGAAGATCTATCTCTTCCTTGGTCCATTTCGACCTAGGTTTTAAGGTGCGAACATCATCAATAATTTCAGTTGGATTAGACCATCCTAATTCAATTGATTGCCACACCCTTTCGTCGATGGAAATTAAAAAGGCTTTCATCCGTACTTTCCAGTACGCATAATTTGTTCCATCAAAGAAAGGGGGTCGATTGATGTTTCCACCTTCAACCATTGTTTACAACCCTATTCCCGCTCTGATACCACTTGTTGGGTTATAAGTAATTGGATCTAAATAGGGAAAAAAACACCTAGAGGGGGGTGAATAGGTGTAAACAATAAACACTCAAAAATCATTGCGCAATAAACCCAATGCGGAAAAATAAAAGAACACGCAAGATTTTTACGTGGAAAAACTCCAAACCGGAGTAAAAAACCACGGGACCGATAACACGGCGAAATCCACTAGAATTAACACACGTACAAGGTGATATAACGTACTCACAGACGACTTGTAGAGTACCGAGACTTAGTGGAGTGTACCGACCTCGCAAGATGGCGTGGTGCGGAGAAATTGTCTCGGACGTGTTCCATATTTGTTTGCAGATGATTTTGGGTTGATTCGGATCGACGCGGAAGCCCCAGCTTGAATCGGAGTTTTTCCGGGCTTTGTGCGTCGTTAGAGGACTGGGTTGTTAGAGCCGCGACAACACTGTGGTTTGCAGAAATTGGGAAAGGTTTTGAACAGGTGTATTTTCTGTTTACAGATGAGTTCGGGAGGTTTCGGACTGGTGCGGAGACTCCGAAGGCGAAAAGTGAGTTGGAATCGGCAGTTATGGGAGCCGGTTTTTGGATTGAGCACATTGACTCTACGGTTGAGCTTATTGAGTGGGGGAAACTTTGGACATGTGTATTTTCATATTACAGCGGAGTTCGGGATGTTTCGGACTGATGCGGAGGCCCCGAAGATAAAAAGTGAGTTGGAGTAGGCTTAATTTGATTATTTAATTGATTAATTATTAGTGGCCTGTGAAGGAATTAATGAAAGTATGTGTAAAGAAAGAAAGGAATTTAAATAAGAGATGTTTTGGTGTTTGAATGTATTTAATGTTGGTGTTGGAAAGGGTATGAAGTACTTTACACCATACACCATGCACCATCCCTTAATTAATTAGCATGCCATGTCATCATCTTCCCAAAATGTGAAACAGAGGATTTCTTGTGAAACAGAGGAAAGAGTAAATGAAGAAAAAGAAGAAGAAGAAGAAGAATTAAAGGGAAGTAAAAGAGGGTTTTGATCATTTCGACGGCGCGAATCTATCGCTAGTAGCCGCGTGGTGCCGAGCGGAGCAAGCGTGCGTCGAATCACTTGGAGGGTGTATTGTAGATTTTTAGAGAGATAAAGCTTGGTTTCTTGTTGTGCAGATTTTTTATAGAGATAAAGCTTGGTTTCTTGTTGTGCAGATTTTTGAGAGAGAAAGCTTGGTTTCTTGTTGTGCAGATTTTTTATAGAGATAAAGCTTGGTTTCTTGTTGTGCAGATTTTTGAGAGAGAAAGCTTGGTTTTTGGTGTTGTGCAGATTTTTGAGAGAGAAAGCTTGGTTTCTTGTTGTGCAGATTTTTGAGAGAGAAAGCTTGGTTTCTTGTTGTGCAGATTTTTTATAGAAATAAAGCTTGGTTTCTTGTTGTGCAGATTTTTGAGAGAGAAAGCTTGGTTTTTGGTGTTGTGCAGATTTTTGAGAGAGAAAGCTTGGTTTCTTGTTGTGCAGATTTTTTTATAGAGATAAAGCTTGGTTTCTTGTTGTGCAGATTTTTAGAGAGAGAAATCTTGATTTGGGTATTGCAGTTTTTGATCGGTTTGGCTATTGTTTGAGGTTGTGTGGATATGTGGAAGCTTCAGCCGAAATTCAGCATGTGGAACTAATTGCTTTAGTTCCGGTACCCCATGATGGGTACCGGTACCCACCACACAGGGAGCTCTTAATTAAGTGCTGGCGGGATATTTTGAAGGGCAAAGAGGTAATTTCACGTCTTTTAGGTGTTAGCCTTGTACTTGGTCTATTTAAACAAGCCTTCACCTGCTTCTTCTCCACGGGAGAGTAAGGAAAGAAAGCAAAGAAGAAAGGAAGAGAAGGAGAAGAAGTAGAGAGGAAGAGAGTGTTGGAGCTTAGAGATTGGCGGGTTTCTGCCGCTTGGTCGTGAACAGAGCCGCGCGCGCGTCGGCCGCACCTACGAGGTAAGTTAGCAGATTCTTCAAGATGGATTCTTGGATTTATTTTATGGATTTAGAGTGATTTTGAGTGGATTTTTGGTTGTGTTTCTTCTCTCCTTTTGGGGGCCCCGTGGGCTGTTGCTTGTGTTTTTTTTATGTCGCTGGAGCCGTGGTGCCGCCGCACGTGCTGTAATCCTACCGTGGAAGGACCGAGTGCGCACGAGATTTTTCTAGAATGTACTCGAGGGTGTTGTTCGAGCTGCCGAGGATGGTTCCATGGATCGCGAC